>CAWUFW010009787.1:0-600000 GCA_963921515.1 Calotriton arnoldi
GCCTTGCCACTGGCCTGGCAGGTTACACAGGAGCGAAAAACTCCTTGGTGTCTTCAGACATGTGGGGCCAGTGAAAGTGAGGGACAATTCTGTCCCAAGTCTTGTTCTGGCCCAGGTGACCTGCCAAGGGAATATCATGGGCTAGGGTCAATAGGAAGCCCCTGAACTTCAGAGGTATAACCAACCTCCTGGTAGCACCAGGCTTGGGGTCTCTACTCTCTGAGTACAGGAGTCCATCATCCCAATACACTGTATGGGGACCTCTAGCTTTCCCAGCAGCCTCAGCAGCAGCTTGCTGTCTGAGGGGTTCAAGGGAGGGGCAGCTCTGCTGCTCCTGGCTCAGATGTGCCCTAGAAGGTCCCCCTGTCCCCAAGAACTCAACCTGGTCAGGTTCAAGTTCCTCTGGGACAGTTCCTTCTTCAGGACTGAGATCATCCCCCTCAAGGGACTGATCTTCTTCCTGAGCCAAGGGGGAAGGCACTGCCTTAACCCTACTACTCCTCCTCTTGGAAGGCACTTGGTCCATTATTCCAGAATCCAAGGCCTGTTCAGTGCTAGACATTTTGGCTTGTGACCTGGTCACAGCAAACACATCTGCAGGGATCCCCAGCATTTCTGCATGGGTCCTGAGCTCCACTTCTGCCCAAGCAGAAGTCTCTAAGTCATTGCCAAGCAAGCATTCGACTGGTAGGTTTGCACTCACCACAACCTTCTTAAGGCCAGTTACCCCTCCCCAGGAGAAGTTAACAACTGCCAGAGTATGGTCTGTTCTGACATTGCTAGCATTGGTCACTTGGTACATCTCACCAAGTATAACTTGCCCAGGATGCACAAGGTCTTGTGTCACCATTGTGACACTTGCCCCTGTGTCCCTAAATGCCAAAGCCTTTCGTCCATTGATTAAAGGCTGTTGTCTGTACTTGCCCAGATTACTGGGACTCACAGAGGAGGTCACATCCATACCTCCATCACAGACTAACACAGCCTGAGTCAGTTCTCTGACTAGGTCAGAGCCCAACTCAGTACCCAGGGTGAACCCTACTAAACCCTTGGCTGGAGCACTCCCACCAACTGTACTAGGGGGAACAGGTGCCTTAGGGGCATTGGTGGGTGCTGGACTTGAGTCTTTGGACTTGGTGCAATCACTGGTCCAGTGGGTCTTTTGCTTACAGACCTTGCACCATGGTTTTCTTTGGCCTTTCCCTTTTGTAGACTGTGAATCCCCACCTGAAGAAGATTTTTGGGGGCCTGATGAAGACTTTTGATCTTTACCCTTCTCCCCAACCTTTTCAGAGTTCTTAGCATCTTGCTTCTTGGTTTCCCCACCTTGGTTCTGTACCTTCTGCTTCACCCTGGTTCTGACCCATTTGTCTGCCTTCTTTCCCAATTCTTGGGGAGAGGTCAGATCAGAGTCTACCAGGTATTGATGCAACGGCTGATTTTGACAGTTATTAAGAATCTGCTCCCTCATTATCAGATTGTACAATCCTGAGAAGTCACACACCTTACTGCCCATCAACCAGCCTTCCAGAGCCTTGGCAGAACAATCCACATAGTCTACCCAGTCTTGAGTCTGTGCTTTTTGGGTATCTCTGAACTTCAACCTGTACTGTTCAGTGGTTAGGCCAAACCCATCAATAAGAGCACTCTTCAAGACCTTGTAATTATCAGCATCCTCCTCTCTAACAGTGAGGAGCTTATCTCTACCTTTGTCTGCAAAGGAGAGCCACAAGATTGCTGCCCACTGCTCCTGAGGGACCTTCTGTACTTTACAGGCCCTCTCTAGAGCAGTTATCCACTTGTGGATGTCATCCCCATTCTGATAGGGAGGGACAATCTTGCTCAGGTTCCTATGGTCATAGGACCTTTCCCTATCTCTAGAGACATGGCTGCCACCATGGGACTCTAGTCCCAACTTTCTTTTCTCTCTAAAGAGATCTAGGGACTCCCTGTCTAAGGCTACTTGCTTCCTTCTGAGTTCAAGCTGAGCTTCCTCATATTGAATCAGCCTTGTTCTCCTCTCATGAGAGGATTCCCTCCTATGAGATGAGACAGAGCTCCCTATTGAGGTGCCAGAGTGGTTAGACTCCTGAGAAGGAGATCTAGACTTTCTGGGCACACTCATAATCCTTCCTGGGGGACAAAGAGGGCATCATCCTGATCATCCTCTTCATCTTCCACAGGAGGGATTGGGTTATCCAGGTCAGGGTCATTGTCACCCTCCTGGCCAGTTTCAGAGGGGGCTGGGGGTATTGGTACCCCTGGCCCCTTCCTCATCTTCTGCCCCACCCTCAGCGCCTACCCCTTCAGTCCCCAAGGGCTTACTAAGGTCATAAGCCACCAACAACTCTTTAAGGTGTTGGGTGGTGGGACTTTGGCCTGTCCTTAATTTCCTCAAGTTACATAATGCTCTCAATTCCAAGAATGGGAGGGTATCATACTTGGAGGGAAGAAGCCCAGTGGCTTCTGGTAAGGATTCTCTAGATCCTACCTTTAAAGACATTACTAGTGTGGTGTGGTGTATGCACTACCTACTCTAGTGTGGCCTACTAAACTCTCTTGAGTTGTAGAAAGGGTGTGCTATCCCTTAACACACAACTCTAAGTTCAGTAGAACTTACTGTACTGTAAGCTTAAATTATATGTACCTTAGGTACCTTTAGTGGTTTTCAGTTGATCAATTCAATTGAGATTATCTGGTAAAACAATAGCAAGCTGGAATCCCACACGCTGCACACCAATGTGAGAAGTTGGCCTGGCATATGCTGTCCACTAATTATAGTGGGCACCTTGCACCAGTCCAAACAACCCCTTATTGGAGATAGGTTAAAGACAACCTTTATTGAAAGCTATCCTAGTGGTAGCTATGGAGAGCAGCCTTCAGGCTAAGTCTTGAAGGAATGTAAAGCAGCTTGTTTTTCCAGTCTATAATCTCTTGAGTGATCAAATGAAAGAGCACCACACCAGGTATATATTCAAAATATATGTATTTATTGCTAAACACACCCCTCTAGTCTCTTTATGAGGCTAGAGTTCGAAGTACATAAGTTAGAAGTGATTTAAACACAGTAATAGCACAAATACACGTTTGGGCCCTAGGGGCGTACCAAACCATATACCAATAAAGTGGTATAAGAACCACGACTGAACTAGACACTAGGCCTAGAGCCTCTAGAAGTGCTTGGACCACAAGGAACCACCCAAGGTAGTGACACAGGGGACCCACGGGGGACGCGTGCAGTGTAAATACACAACCGCGATACGCCGTTGACTTCTATGGAGAAAGTCGCGATCAGGAAATTAAAGAAAAGGGACACTTAAAGGAGGACTTGGAGCAAACCCTTTGAGAACTAGTACTTTGAAGAGTCTCTACCCACGGGAGCACCGGAGTACTCGTGTTACCTCACCCAGGGAAGCCGGGTGCATAGGTGCCTTTCGGGGTCGGGTTTCGTCGTCGATTTGAATGGCGATCTGCTGCAAAGTGCTGCTGGCGACCAAGTGGAAAGTGTCCGGGTGGATCCAAGAGTGGATCGGAGATCTGAAGAACCTGAAAGCAGAGGGGACAGAGTCTGGGTCACTAGCCAGTGACCAGGAAGGCGATGGACAGATGCCCACCGATGTCGAGTGCTTCAGGTGCGTTGACGGTCGTCTTGACTCTTCAGCCACGAGGTCCAGGAGGCGTTGTCGGCGACCAGGAGCAGGATTCGGGCTGGTACACAATGTCTGTCGAGTGCTGAGGTGTTGGCGACCAGATTGGACCCAACAAGCCTTAGCAACGGCAAGTCTCGATGAAGATGAAGATCGTCGATGGTGCAGACCAGCAAGGTCTGGGGAACTCACCCAGCAAGGGTAAGTGAGGGCAGGCCTGGCGCAACCAGGATGCCCAAGAAGAAAAATATTGGCCTTTGTTAAGGGCTACTAGCCAACGGGCTAGCGACCGCGAAGGAGCCTCGAGACGTCGCACGTGGATCTGGCTCACAGGACATTCATGGAGTGGAGGCCAGTGATCTTCGGTGCAGTTGGTGCTGGAGGCTAGGGCTACTCGAAGCCCAAAGCACGACTTCGTGGGAGACCCAGAAGAGGATGCACTTGCAAATGTGCTCGGTGTCCAGGGGTCACAGTCTCACGTCACCCACGATATCTACGGACCTCAGCTTTGCTGGGGACTCAGGGTAGCCTCGGGGAAGTCTGAGAATCCACGTCTGGTGATGCGAAGACTTCGGCGTACGACGGGAGCTTCAGAAATGCAGACCGGACAGATGCATCTTTGATGCCTGCCAAGCAGGGGAGTCACTCCTTGGCCCCAAGGGAGATTCTTCTGTCCTCTAATCTTGAGTAGAGCGTCGAAGGTCCAGGATTCTGTTTCAGAGTTTCGTCCAGGGATAATCTAAAGTCCTAAGGACTGGGTTCCTATACTTATACTAAGTTTAGGGGTTGGACTACTCTGTGGCCCCACCTATGGGTGGGTCAGGGCAGAGGGGTGGCTACACCCCTTTCCCTTTGTCCAGTTCGCGCCAAAGCAGGGGCTGCAAGCCCCTGATCCGGTTTGAACTGGGGTATGCACAGGGACACCAAATGTGCCCCCAGTGCAGGACTTCAAAGCACCCGAAAGTGCTCCCGCCCAGCCCCAATACACATTATCCTGTCTGGGGAGGTGGTCACACCTCCCTGGGACAGGAAACCTATTGTCCAGGCCTCCCCTGCCGGAGTTTCGTCCAGCAGCAGGAGGCCAGACTCGTGTCTGTGGCAGCAGCATCCATTTTGTGATGCCAGGGCTTTGGAAAGAAGTTACCGGGCTAGCCAGAGTTAACATGTCTTTCCCTCTAGAAGGGTGGAATGCTACCCCCGCCGCCAGAATTGGCGGGGGGTAGTATTCCAAGATGTTTGACACCAAACACGACATGTTTAGGTGCAGCCATTCCAAAGTTAGCATTTAACGCGAGGTTATAATGCGCTTAAGAGTATATGGTCAGGCTGCACTACAAACAGCATCAGAGAAGGGTCTCCGAACACTGCAGAGGGGCCCTGCTCATGCAGGGGCACCCTCTCACATAGGAACCATGCACTCTGCCTTCAGGATTGATAAGGCCTGCCTTAGGAGTGACTTATAGGTTTATATGTGTGTATGTATTTAGTGATATAGGTAACCTATATCACAGTAAGGGGTGCATGCACCACCTTACCCAGGCTGCAGTAGCAGACCTGTGGTGTCAGTTTGGATGGCTTTCCAGGGGTGGCATAATATATGCCGCAGCCCCTGTTTCAGGGTTTAGGGCAGTGCAGTGGTGTTCAGGCAGTGTAGGGGGTCGTGCTAGGGGTGGTGTTTCAGGGTTTAGGGCAGTGCAGTGGTGTTCGGGCAGTGTAGGGGGTCGTGCAGGGGCTGGTGTTTCAGGGTTTAGGGCAGTGCAGTGGTGTTCGGGCAGTGTAGGGGGTCGTGCTGGGGGTAGTGTTTTAGGGTTTAGGGTAGTGCAGTGGAGCTTGTGTAGTGTAGGGGGTCGGGCTGGGGGTAGTGTTTTAGGGTTTAGGGTAGTGCAGTGGTCTTTGGGCAGTGTAGGGGGTCGTGCGGGGGTAGTGTTTTAGAGATTAGGGTAGTGCATTGGTGTTTGGGTAGTGTAGGGGGTCATGCAGGGGGTAGTGTTTTAGGGTTTAGGGCAGTGCAGTGGTGTTTGGGTAGTGTAGGGGGTCATCCTGGGGGAGTGTTTTAGGGTTTAGGGCAGTGCAGTGGTGTTCGGGTAGTGTAGGGGGTCGTGCTGGGGGAGTGTTTTAGGGTTTAGGGCAGTGCAGTGGTGTTTGGGTAGTGTAGGGGGTCGTGCTGGGGGAGTGTTTGAGGGTTTAGGGCAGTGCAGTCGTGTTCGGGTAGTGTAGGGGGTCATGCTGGGGGTGGTGTTTCAGGATTTAGGGCAGTGCAGTGGTGTTCGGGCAGTGTAGGGGGTCGTGCAGGGGGTGGTGTTTCAGGGTTTAGGGCAGTGCTGTGGTGTTTGGGCAGTGTAGGGGGTCATGCAGTGGGTGGTGTTTCAGGGTTTAGGGCAGTGGTGTTCGGGCAGTGTAGGGGTCGTGCTGGGGGTGGTGTTTCAGGGTTTGTGGCAGTGCAGTGGTGTTCGAGCAGTAAAGGGGTCGTGCTGGGGGTGGTGTTTCAGGGTTTAGGGCAGTGCAGTGGTGTTCGGGCAGAGTAGGGGGCGGTGCAGGGGGTGGTGTTTCAGGGTTTAGGGCAGTGCGGTGGTGTTCGGGCAGTGTAGGGGTGGTGCAGGGGGTGGTGTTTCAGGGTTTAGGGCAGTGCAGTGGTGTTCGGGCGGTGTAGGGGGTCGTGCAGGGGTGGTGTTTCAGGGTTTAGGGCAGTGCAGTGGTATTCGGGCAGTGTAGGGGTCCTGCTGGGGCTGGTGTTTCAGGGTTTAGGGCAGTGCAGTGGTGTTCGGGCAGTGTAGGGGGTTGTGCTGGGGCTGGTATTCCGGGTTTAGGGCAGTGTAGTGGTGTTCGGGCAGTGTAGGTGGTGGTGCTGGGGCTGGTGTTTCAGGGTTTAGGGCAGTGCAGTGGTGTTCGGGCAGTGTAGGGGGTCATGCTGGGGCTGGTGTTTCAGGGTTTAGGGCAGTGCAGTGGTGTTCGAGCAGTGTAGGGGGTCTTGCTGGGGCTGGTGTTTCAGAGTCTAGGGCAGTGCAGTGGTGTTCGGGCAGTGTAGGGGGTCTTGCTGGGGCTGGTGTTTCAGGGTTTAGGGCAGTGCAGTGGTGTTCGGGCAGTGTAGGGGGTCGTGCTGGGGGTGGTGTTTCAGGGTTTAGGGCAGTGCAGTGGTGTTCGGGCAGTGTAGGGGGTCGTGCTGGGGCTAGTGTTTCAGGATTTAGGGCAGAGCAATGGTGTTCAGGCAGTGTAGGGGGTTGTGCTGGAGGTGGTGTTTCAGGGTTTAGGGCAGTGCAGTGGTGTTCCTGCAGTGTAGGGGGTGGTGCAGGGGGTGGTGTTTCAGGGTTTAGGGCAGTGCAGTGGTGTTCGGGCAGTGTAGGGGGTCGTGCTGGGGGTGGTGTTTCAGGGTTTAGGGCAGTGCAGTGGTGTTCGGGCAGTATAGGGGGTCGTGCTGGGGCTGGTGTTTCAGGGTTTAGGGCAGTGCAGTGGTGTTCGGGCAGTGTACGGGGTTGTGCTGGGGCTGGTGATTCAGGGTTTAGGGAAGTGCAGTGGTGTTCGGGCAGTGTAGGGGGTCGTGCTGGGGGTGGTGTTTTAGGGTTTAGGGCACTGCAGTGGTGATCGGGCAGTGTAGGGGGTTGTGCTGGGGCTGGTGTTTCAGGGTTTAGGGCAGTGCAGTGGTGTTCGGGCAGTGTAGGGGGTCATGCTGGGGCTGGTGTTTCCGGGTTTTGGGCAGAGCAGTGGTGTTCGGGCAGTGTAGGGGGTCGTGCTGGGGGTGGTGTTTCAGGGTTTAGGGCAGTGCAGTGGTGTTTGGGCAGTGTAGGGGGTCTTGCTGGGGGTGGTGTTTCAGGGTTTAGGGCAGTGGTGTTCGGGCAGTGTAGGGGGTCTTGCTGGGGGTGATGTTTCAGGGTTTAGGGCAGTGCAGTGGTGTTCGGGAAGTGTAGGGGGTCTTGCTGGGGGTAGTGTTTCAGGGTTTAGGGCAGTGCAGTGGTGTTCGTGCAGTGTAGGGGGTCGTGCTGGGGGTGGTGTTTCAGGGTTTAGGGCAGTGCAGTGGTGTTCGGGCAGTGTAGGGGGTCATGCAGGGGGTGGTGTTTCAGGGTTGAGGGCAGTGCAGTGGTGTTTGGGCAGTGTAGGGGGTCGTGCTGGGGGTGGTGTTTCAGGGTTTAGGGCAGTGCAGTGGTGTTCGGGCAGTGTAGGGGGTCGTGCAGGGGGTGGTGTTTCAGGGTTTAGGGCAGTGCAGTGGTGTTCAGGCAGTGTAGGGGGTCGTGCTGGGGCTGGTGTTTCAGGGTTTAGGGCAGTGCAGTGGTGTTCGGGCAGTGTAGGGGGTCTTGCTGGGGGTGGTGTTTCAGGGTTTAGGGCAGTGGTGTTCGGGCACTGTAGGGGGTCTTGCTGGGGGTGATGTTTCAGGGTTTAGGGCAGTGCAGTGGTGTTCGGGCAGTGTAGGGGGTCTTGCTGGGGGTAGTGTTTCAGGGTTTAGGGCAGTACAGTGGTGTTCGGGCAGTGTAGGGGGTCGTGCTGGGGATGGTGTTTCAGGGTTTAGGGCAGTGCAGTCGTGTTCGGGCAGTGTAGGGGGTCGTGCAGGGGGTGGTGTTTCAGGGTTTAGGGCAGTGCAGTGGTGTTCGGGCAGTGTAGGGGGTCGTGCTGGGGGTGGTGTTTCAGGGTTTAGGGCAGTGCAGTGGTGTTCAGGCAGTGTAGGGGGTCGTGCTGAGGCTGGTGTTTCACGGCTTAGTGCAGTGCAGTGGTGTTCGGGCAGTGTAGGGGGTCTTGCTGGGGGTAGTGTTTCAGGGTTTAGGGCAGTACAGTGGTGTTCGGGCAGTGTAGGGGGTCGTGCTGGGGATGGTGTTTCAGGGTTTAGGGCAGTGCAGTCGTGTTCGGGCAGTGTAGGGGGTCGTGCAGGGGGTGGTGTTTCAGGATTTAGGGCAGTGCAGTGGTGTTCGGGCAGTGTAGGGGGTCGTGCTGGGGGTGGTGTTTCAGGGTTTAGGGCAGTGCAGTGGTGTTCAGGCAGTGTAGGGGGTCGTGCTGGGGGTGGTGTTTCAGGGTTTAGGGCAGTGCAGTGGTGTTCAGGCAGTGTAGGGGGTCGTGCTGAGGCTGGTGTTTCACGGCTTAGTGCAGTGCAGTGGTGTTCGGGCAGTGTAGGCGGTCGTGCTGGTGCTGGTGTTTCAGGGTTTAGGGCAGTGCAGTGGTGTTCGGGCAGTGTAGGGGGTCGTGCTGGGGCTGGTGTTTCACGGTTTAGGGCAGTGCAGTGGTGCTCGGGCAGTGTAGGGGGTCGTGCTGGGGGTGGAGTTTCAGGGTTTAGGGTAGTGCAGTGGTGTTTGGGCAGTGTAGGGGGTCGTGCTGGGGCTTGTGTTTCAAGGTTTAGGGCAGTGCAGTGGTGTTCGGGCAGTGTAGGGGGTCGTGCTGGGGGTGGTGTTTCAGGGTTTAGGGCAATGCAGTGGTGTTCGGCCAGTGTAGGGGGTCGTGGCTGGTATTTCAGGGTTTAGGGCAGTGGTGTTCGGGCAGTGTAGGGGGTCTTGCTGGGGGTGGTGTTTCAGGGTTTAGGGCAGTGCAGTGGTGTTCGGGCAGTGTAGGGGGTCTTGCTGGGGGTAGTGTTTCAGGGTTTAGGGCAGTGCAGTGGTGTTCGGGCAGTGTAGGGGGTCGTGCTGGTGGTGGTGTTTCAGGGTTTAGGGCAGTGCAGTGGTGTTCGGGCAGTGTAGGGGGTCGTGAAGGGGTGGTGTTTCAGGGTTTAGGGCAGTGCAGTGGTGTTCGGGCAGTGTAGGGGGTCGTGCTGGGGCTGGTGTTTCAGGGTTTAGGGCAGTGCAGTGGTGCTCGGGTAGTGTAGGGGGTCGTGCTGGGGGTGGTGTTTCAGGGTTTAGGGTAGTGCAGTGGTGTTCGGGCAGTGTAGGGGGTCATGCTGGGGCTTGGTGTTTCAAGGTTTAGGGCAGTGCAGTGGTGTTCGGGCAGTGTATGGGGTCGTGCTGGGGGTGGTGTTTCAGGGTTAAGGGCAGTGCAGTGGTGTTCGGGCAGTGTAGGGGGTCGTGCTGGGGGTGGTATTTCAGGGTTTAGTCAGTGCAGTGGTGTTCGGGCAGTGTAGGGGGTCTTGCTGGGGGTGATGTTTCAGGGTTTAGGGCAGTGCAGTGGTGTTCGGGCAGTGTAGGGGGTCATGCAGGGGGTGGTGTTTCAGGGTTGAGGGCAGTGCAGTGGTGTTTGGGCAGTGTAGGGGTCGTGCTGGGGGTGGTGTTTCAGGGTTTAGGGCAGTGCAGTGGTGTTCGGGCAGTGTAGGGGTCGTGCAGGGGGTGGTGTTTCAGGGTTTAGGGCAGTGCAGTGGTGTTCAGGCAGTGTAGGGGTCGTGCTGGGGCTGGTGTTTCAGGGTTTAGGGCAGTGCAGTGGTGTTCGGGCAGTGTAGGGGGTCTTGCTGGGGGTGGTGTTTCAGGGTTTAGGGCAGTGGTGTTCGGGCACTGTAGGGGGTCTTGCTGGGGGTGATGTTTCAGGGTTTAGGGCAGTGCAGTGGTGTTCGGGCAGTGTAGGGGGTCTTGCTGGGGGTAGTGTTTCAGGGTTTAGGGCAGTGCAGTGGTGTTCGTGCAGTGTAGGGGGTCGTGCTGGGGATGGTGTTTCAGGGTTTAGGGCAGTGCAGTCGTGTTCGGGCAGTGTAGGGGGTCGTGCAGGGGGTGGTGTTTCAGGGTTTAGGGCAGTGCAGTGGTGTTCGGGCAGTGTAGGGGGTCGTGCTGGGGCTGGTGTTTCAGGGTTTAGGGCAGTGCAGTGGTGTTCAGGCAGTGTAGGGGGTCGTGCTGAGGCTGGTGTTTCACGGCTTAGTGCAGTGCAGTGGTGTTCGGGCAGTGTAGGGGGTCTTGCTGGGGGTAGTGTTTCAGGGTTTAGGGCAGTACAGTGGTGTTCGTGCAGTGTAGGGGGTCGTGCTGGGGATGGTGTTTCAGGGTTTAGGGCAGTGCAGTCGTGTTCGGGCAGTGTAGGGGGTCGTGCAGGGGGTGGTGTTTCAGGATTTAGGGCAGTGCAGTGGTGTTCGGGCAGTGTAGGGGGTCGTGCTGGGGGTGGTGTTTCAGGGTTTAGGGCAGTGCAGTGGTGTTCAGGCAGTGTAGGGGGTCGTGCTGGGGGTGGTGTTTCAGGGTTTAGGGCAGTGCAGTGGTGTTCAGGCAGTGTAGGGGGTCGTGCTGAGGCTGGTGTTTCACGGCTTAGTGCAGTGCAGTGGTGTTCGGGCAGTGTAGGCGGTCGTGCTGGTGCTGGTGTTTCAGGGTTTAGGGCAGTGCAGTGGTGTTTGGGCAGTGTAGGGGGTCGTGCTGGGGCTGGTGTTTCACGGTTTAGGGCAGTGCAGTGGTGCTCGGGCAGTGTAGGGGGTCGTGCTGGGGGTGGAGTTTCAGGGTTTAGGGTAGTGCAGTGGTGTTTGGGCAGTGTAGGGGGTCGTGCTGGGGCTTGTGTTTCAAGTTTAGGGCAGTGCAGTGGTGTTCGGGCAGTGTAGGGGGTCGTGCTGGGGGTGGTGTTTCAGGGTTTAGGGCAGTGCAGTGGTGTTCGGGCAGTGTAGGGGGTCGTGCTGGTATTTCAGGGTTTAGGGCAGTGGTGTTCGGGCAGTGTAGGGGGTCTTGCTGGGGGTGGTGTTTCAGGGTTTAGGGCAGTGCAGTGGTGTTCGGGCAGTGTAGGGGGTCTTGCTGGGGGTAGTGTTTCAGGGTTTAGGGCAGTGCAGTGGTGTTCGGGCAGTGTAGGGGGTCGTGCTGGTGGTGGTGTTTCAGGGTTTAGGGCAGTGCAGTGGTGTTCGGGCAGTGTAGGGGGTCGTGAAGGGGGTGGTGTTTCAGGGTTTAGGGCAGTGCAGTGGTGTTCGGGCAGTGTAGGGGGTCGTGCTGGGGCTGGTGTTTCAGGGTTTAGGGCAGTGCAGTGGTGCTCGGGTAGTGTAGGGGGTCGTGCTGGGGGTGGTGTTTCAGGGTTTAGGGTAGTGCAGTTGTGTTCGGGCAGTGTAGGGGGTCATGCTGGGGCTTGGGTTTCAAGTTTAGGGCAGTGCAGTGGTGTTCGGGCAGTGTATGGGGTCGTGCTGGGGGTGGTGTTTCAGGGTTTAGGGCAGTGCAGTGGTGTTCGGGCAGTGTAGGGGGTCGTGCTGGGGGTGGTATTTCAGGGTTTAGGGCAGTGGTGTTCGGGCAGTGTAGGGGGTCTTGCTGGGGGTGATGTTTCAGGGTTTAGGGCAGTGCAGTGGTGTTTGGGCAGTGTAGGGGGTCTTGCTGGGGGTAGTGTTTCAGGGTTTAGGGCAGTGCAGTGGTGTTCGGGCAGTGTAGGGGGTCGTGCTGGTGGTGGTGTTTCAGGGTTTAGGGCAGTGCAGTTGTGTTCGGGCAGTGTAGGGGGTCATGAAGGGGTGGTGTTTCAGGGTTTAGGGCAGTGCAGTGGTGTTCAGGCAGTGTAGGGGTCGTGCTAGGGGTGCTGTTTCAGGGTTTAGGGCAGTGCAGTGGTGTTCGGGCAGTGTAGGGGTCGTGCAGGGGCTGGTGTTTCAGGGTTTAGGGCAGTGCAGTGGTGTTCGGGTAGTGTAGGGGGTCGTGCTGGGGGTAGTGTTTTAGGGTTTAGGGTAGTGCAGTGGAGCTTATGTAGTGTAGGGGGTCGTGCTGGAGGTAGTGTTTTAGGGTTTAGGGTAGTGCAGTGGTGTTTGTGTAGTGTAGGGGGTCATGTTTTAGGGTAGTGCAGTGGTGTTTGGGTAATGTAGGGGGTCGTGCTGGGGGTAGTGTTTTAGGATTTAGGTTAGTGCAGTGGTGTTTGGGGAGTGTAGGGGGTCGTGCTGGGGGTAGTGTTTTAGGGTTTAGGGTAGTGCAGTGGTGTTTGTGCAGTGTAGGGGTCGTGCTGGGGGTAGTGTTTTAGGGTTTAGGGTAGTGCAGTGGTGCTTGTGTAGTGTAGGGGGTCGTGCTGGGGGTAGTGTTTTAGGGTTTAGGGTAGTGCAGTGGTGTTTGTGTAGTGTAGGGGGGTCATGTTTTAGGATGCAACGCTCCAATACCTGACCAGTCTGCACTACATAAAACTGCAAAAAACTAAAAATAAAAAGTGTTTTGCACACTTTTGTCATTGGGCTATATGTGGGCTACATCTGGGTAATATTTGTGCTACATTTGGGCTCTTTTTTACTGGTGGCCATCTTGGAAGACTTCTTTGTTGTGAAGTTTCCTAATTTCCTCATTTACTGCAGTCTCCTCAGTAGGAAATGCTTTCAGTTTTTTACTTTGATTCCATCAAGAAGGCATTCAGATGTGTCTCACATTTGCCATAAATTCAGAATGTTAGCACTCTAGTTGCTCATTAGATCACTGTAGTAAAGCTACTGCTCACCAGGGAGTTAACTGGAAGTCTGCTGCTGGTATTGAAAGTGATTGTTTCAGTCTGCATGTCAGAATTTTCTAATGAAATAGAAGAGGATTTTAGATCTCACTTAAAACATGCCCTAATTTGTCTTTCGGCAGCACTAACCATAATTTCTATTTAAAAAAGAACCCCCTCATTTTGTTCCTTTTTAAATTAAATGTTTTAAGTGTTACCGGTTTATTCCAATCAAGATGGCTTCAGGTGTGCCATACTTTTGTCATAAGTAAGGCTGTTAGCGCTCTAGTTGTTCTTTAGAACACTCTGGGAAGCTGCAGTAGAACACAAAGGCATCAACTGGCAGGCTGCTCCTGTTGAAATATAACAGGAAGATATTTGAGATCACACTTGAAACATGTCCTAATTTTTCTTTCTACAGCACTAACCATAATTTCTATGACAAAATGAACCCCATCATTTTGTTCCTTTTTAAATTAAATGTTTTAAGTGTTACCAGTTTATTCCAATCAAGATGGCTTCAGGTGTGCCATACTTTTGTCATAAGTAAGGCTGTTAGCACTCTAGTTGTTCTTTAGAACACTCTGGGAAGCTGCAGTAGAACACAAAGGAATCAACTGACAGTCTCTGCCCTTGTTGGATGTACATGTTTTACTGAGAATGTCAGACTTCATTCTCACATGACTGAGAAAGATAATGTGAATTTACAGAAAATATGCTCTCATTTTAGCTTCTGGAGCACCTTCCAAAACTGTATGGGACAAGCATGTGAAAATAGTTTTCTCTCAAACATGATTCATGATATCCCAACAGAAGGTTTTTCACAGGGTAAAATCACCTTAGAACACACCACAATTCCTGAAATTAGTATGGTACCATCAACAAATGAATTCTAATGTAACTAAAGTCTCTTATCACCCTTTATAGTTCTCCTTTTGGTAACCCTCAAAATCTTTGATTCACTACAATGCATTTCAATGGGGTACTATCATTTATATTGGTCTCAAGATGGCTGCCAGCAATTCCAGGATGAAGTGCTGACAGCCAATCAGATCTCACGATGACATGTGTGGTTAGGCTCCGCCCAGATATATATGTGATTTTACTTTTGATTTTCTCAGGAACTACTGAACGGATTTACACCATTTAAGCAAAAGGCACGACACTGAACCAAGGGCTACCTCTTTGCCAAATTTGGAGTAATTCCGTTCAGCAGTTCAAGCTGTAGCTGCGATGAAAGGTTCCTATGGAAAAATGAATGGGGAAAACACGTTTTGGGACCCCCCTTTTTTCTCGGCCCCCGCTTCACGAATCACCCCGAGACTTTCAGGATAGGAGCGGACCAGAGCGCCCCAACAAGTTGGAAACTTTCGCGAAGATTCGTCAACCGGCGCCAACGTTATTTCAAATAGAATGTTGCGGATTTCCTATGGAAAATAGGTCCTAACTATAACTATCTACTGGCGACCGCCAGTAGATAATATATACGTACACATATATATATTCACTGAAAAAACCATAGGTTTTAGGGACAGTTATAGTTAGTTGGACATTTCACCCGTACAAAACCCGTGAAATTCCCCTGTTATAGTTAGTTCAGCTAACTATAACTCGCGCCCCGCAATGCACTGCTGATGACGTCACATATTACATCACTCATGACATGGTCAGTGACATCACTGATGACATCACTGATGACATCTCAAATGACATCACTGATGACATCACTGATGACATCATCCAGTGACTGTGTGTTTCTGTAAAGTTTAAATATGTTTAATATATATAGGGAAAGGCGTATTGAAGAATGAGTGGGTGTATAAGTGTCTGAATGGATGATTTAGTACGTGAGTGACTGACTCTACAAGTGAGTGATTAAACGTATCTTACTGAATGCATGGGTTAGTGACTAAACTGTGTGAATGTCTGTATCCGTCTGTTTGTTGGTGTGTAAGTGGATGCATGGATTTGCGAATAGCTACATGAGTGTCTATATGGGTTATTGATTGGTTCTCTGAGTATCTGTATGGCTGCCTGAGTGTTTGTGTGGGTGGGGTGTGTGTGACTCTATACATAGATGTGTGAGTGGGTGATTCACTGGGTGCATGATTTCAAGAGTGCATCTGTGATGGACTGCTTGGGTGGGTGAGTGTGTGTATGGGTGTGTTAGTGAGTGAATGTATATCTCAGTGGTACATGTGCGAGTAACTACATATGTAAAAGGCAGTATATATGTGTGTTAGAGTATTTAAATGGCTATAAGTGAGAGTGTGTTATTGTGAGAGTGGCTGTATGGATGCGTGTGTGCTTGTATCAGTTATTGTATAAGAGCGTAAGAATGTGCTAGTATTTGTATGAGTAAGTGAGCTGGTGTGTGTATAACTGTATAGGTGAGTAAATGGGTGTGTGATTAATTTTTTGCATGACTGACTAGGTGTGGGAGTACCTCTATGGATGAGTGGCGGTGTGTGAGTGTTTATATAGGTGTATGAGTGCATATGATAGTCCTGTACTGAGTTACTGTAAGTATGAGTGACTGTACAGGTGAGTGAGTGGATATGTGTGTAGACCTAAGAATCAGTGAGTGGGTATGTAGTTTTTGGTGTTGGAGTGTCTATGGTTTTGAGAATGGCAGTCTGTAATTTAGAGTGGGTGTATCAAAAGTTATATTAGGGTGTGAGAAGATGCATGAAATTATCACATGGATGATGTCATCAGTGATGTCATTTGAGATGTCATCAGTGATGTCATCAGTGATGTCACTGACCATGTCATGAGTGATGTAATATGTGACGTCATCAGCAGTGCATTGCGGGGGCGCGAGTTATAGTTAGCTGAACTAACTATAACAGGGGAATTTCACGGGTTTTGTACGGGTGAAATGTCCAACTAACTATAACTGTCCCTAAAACCTATGGTTTTTTCAGTGAATTTCAAAGGTTTTTTAAATGCTAATTTCTAACTATAACGTGTCTGAAACCTATGGTTTTTTCAGTGAATTTCAAAGGTTTTTAAATGCTAATTTCTAACTATAACGTGCCTGAAACCTATGGTTTTTTCAGTGAATTTCAAAGGTTTTTTAAATGCTAATTTCTAACTATTACGTGCCTGAACCCTATGGTTTTTTCAGTGAATTTCAAAGGTTTTTTAAATGCTAATTTCTAACCATAACGTGCCTGAAACCTATGATTTTTAAGTGAATTTCAAAGGTTTTTTAAATGCTAGTTTCTAACTATGCCAACAGAGGTAGGACATGTGAAGAAAGAAGAAAAACGCACAGAAAGAAGCAAAAGATGTGCAGAAAGAACCAACAGAGGAGCAGAAAGAGGCCTTGTTGCAAAATCATCCTGTGCCCACAACTTTTTCAGACGGGTACTGGTGGTAACTGACTCTGACTAACCAGAGCCAGTGCGCGTTTGCACAGTGGTGAAGGGAGGGGGGCCTGAGGTGACATGTGTGCAAACGCGCCCCGTGGCGCGTTTTAAGTTGCGGGATTAAGTCCCCTTGAATCCTGAGGGTCCCTGGGGCCCAACTAGCCCCCAGGTACCTACAGTTAGGACCACAGAGCTGAGTTGCAGAGAGGCGTTCCGAGGCCACGCACTTTTTTCACCTCTCTGCAACGCAACTCTGTTGTGCTTACTGAAGGTACCTGGTGGGCTAGTTGGCCCCCAGGATTCAAAGGGAATTAACTCCCCAACTTAAAACGCACCACAGGGCGTGTTTGCGCACATGTCACCTGAGGCCCCGCCCCTCCCTTCACCACTGTGCAAACGCGCCCCGTGGCGTGTTTTAAGTTGGGGGATTAGGTCACCTTGAATCCTGAGAGTCCCTGGGGCCCAACTAGCCCACCAGGTACTTCCAGTAAGCACCACAGGCCTGCGTTGCAACGCCTGTAACAAATTGTGCAGTTGTGTTTAGGTAGTGAAGAGGGTCGTGCAGGGGGTAGTGTTTTAGGGTTTAGGGTAGTGCAGTGGTGTTTGTGTAGTGTAGGGGTCATGCTGGGGGTAGATTTAGGGTTTAGGGTAGTGCAGTGGTGTTTGGGTAGTGTAGGGAGTCGTGCTGGGGGAGTGTTTTAGGGTTTAGGGTAGTACAGTGGTGTTTGGGTAGTGTAGGGGGTCGTGCTGGGGTTAGTGTTTTAGGGTTTTAGGGTTTAGGGTAGTGCAGTGGTGTTTGGGTAGTGTAGGGGATACTGCTGGGGGTAGTGTTTTAGGGTTTAGGGTAGTGCAATGGTGTTTGGGTAGTGTAGGGGGTACTGCTGGGGGTAGTGTTTTAGGGTTTAGGGTAGTGCAGTGGTGTTTGGGTAGCGTAGGGGGTACTGCTGGGGGTAGTGTTTTATGGTTTAGGGTAGTGCAGTGGTGTTTGGGTAGTGTAGGGGTTCGTGCTGGGGTAGTTTTTAGGGTTTAGGGTAGTGCAGTGGTGTTTGTGTAGTGTAGGAGGTCGTGTTTTAGGGTTTAGGGTAGTGCAGTGATCTTTGGGTAGTGTAGGGAGTCGTGCGGGGGTATTGTTTTAGAGTTTAGGGTAGTGCAGTGGTCTTTGGGTAGTGTAGGGGTTGTGCGGGGGTAGTGTTTTAGGGATTAGGGTAGTGCATTGGTATTTGGGTAGTGTAGGGGGTCATGCGGGGGTAGTGTTTTAGGGTTTAGGGCAGTGCAGTGGTGTTTAGGTAGTGTAGGGGTCGTGCTGGGGGAGTGTTTTAGGGGCAGTGCAGTGGTGTTCGGGTAGTGTAGGGGGTCGTGCTGGGGGAGTGTTTTAGGGTTTAGGGCAGTGCAGTGGTGTTCGGGTAGTGTAGGGGGTCGTGCTGGGGGAGTATTTTAGGGTTTAGGGTAGTGCAGTGGTGTTCGGGTAGTGTAGGGGGTCATGCTGGGGGTAGTGTTCTAGGGTTTAGGGCAGTGCAGTGGTGTTCGGGCAGTGTAGGGGGTCGTGCTGGGGGTGGTGTTTTAGGGTTTAGGGCAGTGCAGTGGTGTTCGGGCAGTGTAGGGGTCGTGCTGGGGGTGGTGTTTTAGGGTTTAGGGCAGTGCAGTGGTGTTCGGGCAGTGTAGGGGGTCGTGAAGGGGGTGGTGTTTCAGGGTTTAGGGCAGTGCAGTGGTGTTCGGGCAGTGTAGGGGGTCGTGAAGGGGTGGTGTTTCAGGGTTTAGGGCAGTGCAGTGGTGTTCGGGCAGTGTAGGGTGTCGTGCTAGGGGTGGTGTTTCAGGGTTTAGGGCAGTGCAGTGGTGTTCGGGCAGTGTAGGGGGTCATGCTGGGGGTGGTGTTTCAGGGTTTGGGGCAGTGCAGTGGTGTTCGAGCAGTAAAGGGGGTCATGCTGGGGGTGGTGTTTCAGGGTTTAGGGCAGTGCAGTGGTGTTCGGGCAGTGTAGAGGGTGGTGCAGGGGGTGGTGTTTCAGGGTTTAGGGCAGTGCAGTGGTGTTCGGGCAGTGTAGGGGGTGGTGCAGGGGGTGGTGTTTCAGGGTTTAGGGCAGTGCAGTGGTGTTCGGGCAGTGTAGGGGGTCATGCAGGGGGTGGTGTTTCAGGGTTTAGGGCAGTGCAGTGGTGTTCGGGCAGTGTAGGGGGTCGTGCTAGGGGTGGTGTTTCAGGGTTTAGGGCAGTGCAGTGGTGTTCGGGCAGTGTAGGGGGTCATGCAGGGGCTGGTGTTTCAGGGTTTAGGGCAGTGCAGTGGTGTTCGGGCAGTGTAGGGGGTCGTGCTGGGGGTAGTGTTTTAGGGTTTAGGGTAGTGCAGTGGTGCTTGTGTAGTGTAGGGGGTCGTGCTGGGGGTAGTGTTTTAGGGTTTAGGGTAGTGCAGTGGTGTTTGTGTAGTGTAGGGGTCATGTTTTAGGGTAGTGCAGTAGTGTTTGGGTAGTGTAGGGGGTCATGCTGGGGGTAGTGTTTTAGGATTTAGGTTAGTGCATTGGTGTTTGGGTAGTGTAGGGGGTCGTGCTGGGGGTAGTGTTTTAGGGTTTAGGGTAGTGCAGTGGTGTTTGTGTAGTGTAGGGGGTCGTGCTGGGGGTAGTGTTTTAGGGTTTAGGGTAGTGCAGTGGTGCTTGTGTAGTGTAGGGGTCGTGCTGGGGGTAGTGTTTTAGGGTTTAGGGTAGTGCAGTGGTGTTTGTGTAGTGTAGGGGGTCATGTTTTAGGGTAGTGCAGTGGTGTTTGGGTAGTGTAGGGGGTCGTGCTGGTGGTAGTGTTTTAGGATTTAGGTTAGTGCAGTGGTGTTTGGGTAGTGTAGGGGGTCGTGCTGGGGGTAGTGTTTGAGGGTTTAGGATAGTGCAGTGGTGCTTGTGTAGTGTAGGGGGTCGTGCTGGGGGTAGTGTTTTAGGGTTTAAGGTAGTGCAGTGGTGTTTTTGTAGTGTAGGGGGTCATGTTTTAAGATGCAATGCTCCAATACCTGACCAGTCTGCACTACATAAAACTGCAAAAAACTAAAAATAAAAAGTGTTTTGCACACTTTTGTCATTGGGCTATATGTGGGCTACATCTGGGTAATATTTGTGCTACATTTGGGCTCTTTTTTCACTGGTGGCCATCTTGGAAGACTTCTTTGTTATGAAGTTTCCTAATTTCTTCATTTACTGCAGTCTTCTCAGTAGGAAATGCTTTCAGTTTTTTACTTTGATTCCATCAAGAAGGCATTCAGATGTGTCTCACATCTGCCATAAATTCAGAATGTTAGCACTCTAGTTGCTCATTAGATCACTGGAGTAAAGCTACTGCTCACCAGGGAGTTAACTGGTAGTCTGCTGCTGGTATTGAAAGTGATTGTTTCAGTCTGCATGTCAGAATTTTCTAATGAAATAGAAGAGGATTTCAGATCTCACTTAAAACATGCCCTAATTTTTCTTTCTGCAGCACTAACCATAATTTCTATTTCAAAAAGAACCCTCATTTTGTTTCTTTTTAAATTAAATGTTTTAAGTGTTACCGGTTTATTCCAATCAAGATGGCTTCAGGTGTGCCATACTTTTGTCATAAGTAAGGCTGTTAGCGCTCTAGTTGTTCTTTAGAACACTCTGGGAAGCTGCAGTAGAACACAAAGGCATCAACTGGCAGGCTGCTCCTGTTGAAATATAACAGGAAGATATTTGAGATCACACTTGAAATATGTCCTAATTTTTCTTTCTACAGCACTAACCATAATTTCTATGACAAAATGAACCCCATCATTTTGTTCCTTTTTAAATTAAATGTTTTAAGTGTTACCAGTTTATTCCAATCAAGATGGCTTCAGGTGTGCCATACGTTTGTCATAAGTAAGGCTGTTAGCACTCTAGTTGTTCTTTAGAACACTCTGGGAAGCTGCAGTAGAACACAAAGGCATCAACTGGCAGGCTGCTCCTGTTGAAATATAACAGGAAGATATTTGAGATCACACTTGAAACATGTCCTAATTTTTCTTTCTACAGCACTAACCATAATTTCTATGACAAAATGAACCCCATCATTTTGTTCCTTTTTAAATTAAATTGTTTAAGTGTTACCAGTTTATTCCAATCAAGATGGCTTCAGGTGTGCCATACTTTTGTCATAAGTAAGGCTGTTAGCACTCTAGTTGTTCTTTAGAACACTCTGGGAAGCTGCAGTAGAACACAAAGGAATCAACTGACAGTCTCTGCCCTTGTTGGATGTACATGTTTTACTGAGAATGTCAGACTTCATTCTCACATGAGTGAGAAAGATAATGTGAATTTACAGAAAATATGCTCTCATTTTAGCTTCTGGAGCACCTTCCAAACCTCCATGGGACAAGCATGAGAAAATAGTGTTCTCTCAAACATGATTCATGATATCCCAGCAGAAGGTTTTTCACATGGTAAAATCACCTTAGAATACACCACAATTCCTAAAATTAGTATGGTACCATCAACAAATAAATTCTAATGTAACTAAAGCCTGTTATCACCCTTTATAGTTCTCCTTTTGGTGACCCTCAAAATCTTCTATTCACTACAATGCATTTCAATGAGGTACTATCATTTATATTGGTCCCAAGATGGCTGCCAGCAATTCCAGGATGAAGTGCTGACAGCCAATCAGATCTCACAATGACATGTGTGGTTAGGCTCCGCCCAGATATATATGTGACTTTACTTTTGATTTTCTCAGGAACTACTGAACGGATTTACACCATTTAAGCAAAAGGCACGACACTGAACCAAGGGCTACCTCTTTGCCAAATTTGGTGTAATTCCGTTCAGCAGTTCGGGCTGTAGCTGCGACTAAAGGTTCCTATGGAAAAATGAATGGGGAAAACGCGTTTTGGGACCCCCTTTTCTCGGCCCCCGCTTGACGTATCACCCCGAGACTTTCAGGATAGGAGCGGACCGGAGCGCCCCAACAAGTTGGAAACTTTCGCGAAGATTCGTCAACCGGCGCCAACGTTATTTCAAATAGAATGTCGCGGATTTCCTATGGATAATAGGTTTTAACTATAACTATCTACTGGCGACCGCCAGTAGATAATATACTTACTTGTGAAATAATGCTACCAGAAAAGACATAAATATAATAATATATCAACTTTTTACAGAACATCACTTGCCTAACCCCACCATTTCCACTCATAGATGGTGTAGCAGGTCCTGCTCCTAGTCCATTATGTCAGCCCAACAGTGCGTCACTTTCTACTGTGAGCAGTATCGCACTTGCCCCCACCTCAGCCAATGCTCCGCTAGGCTGTAGCCCCAAAAGGACCAACAGCCTGCTGCCAGCATGAGGGGGAAGTGGCACTGCGCATAAAACATAGTGCAGATGCTCCTTCCTCGCTGAACATGTGGCGGGGCATCAACCCCTTGCGCTGCCTTCTGCCACAAAGGGTGCGAGACACTGCAGGGATGCCTGCCTCTGCCATAGCTAGGGGTTGGGTGGCATGGGTACAAACAAAAAGACTAACCGGGGAAAAAAGTTTTAAAAAAACACACAGGGGAGTAGAAAATAAAAAACAAAAAAAGTGAAAATATATTTAAAAAGGGTGGGGTTGGGTTGGATGATGCCTAGGGAAGCAGGAACATGAGGGGATGGCTAGAAAAAAAGCAGGCCTTAATAAACAATATAGATGCTTGCTTGTGCACCTCAAAGGTGTTGTTTGTGCTGTTTATTAGCGCAAAGGACATCACTTGCATCATTTTTCTGTAGTGACTTGTGTGGGACACATCTTGCTAATTCTGTGTAATCTAATGGAATTCAGAGGGGGATTACACAAATTACGCCCCCCTCTAATCCTAGTTCTAATGCATTGCAATAAAACAGGAGAACATACTAAAAACATTGTCCAGCAAAACATTACTCACCATGGACTGTGACTCCTAACAAATTGAGAAAGGAAATGTCTAGCAACTACAGACACCTCCTGGTAACGCTGTGCAAAACATTGGAGCAACCAGTATTAGAAACAAAAATAGTTACTTCAGAAATGCTCAAATTGGGATTCGGGAAAGGCAGTAACAGAAAGTGTTACTGTAAAGTAAGGCAGAATTCACCAGATCACAATACAATGCTTCTGGGTATACGATCGGTTCTGTACTTGTGTCCACGGACTGTTGTAATTTCTTCCCTTGTTAAAATTCATTTCTTAGGTTGAGTGCTTCGATGCTCATTGGGTGAACAGTTATGCTTTATAAATACATACCCTGTACAATGAAATACATCAAATAAAAGTGTAATGTGGCTGCAATATTTTAGTTTTGGGTACGTTGGATCTCAAATTGATACGTCTTATCCTCAGTATGTTTTTGTGCATGTGAATAAGCTAAATTTGATATATGATTGGATTCGTATAATTTTTAAAGAATGTATTTCTAAGGTAATCTGCATAATCTTAAACAGCAGAATTTCCAGTGGCGGCTCCTCCACTAAACCGGAGGGGCATCGCCCCACTGCTCCGCAGCAGGAAACATAAAATGATAATAACTCGCGTTATTATCATTTTATGTTGTTTCCTTCTGCTCCGGCAGCTTTCTGGGTGGGCGGTGCTGCTCCAAGGACAGAGGAGCAGGGGAGGAGTGATTTGCTCACTCCTAAGTGTGCAATGACTGTTTAGTCGGCCCTCTCGGGCCACCTAAATCAGTCATGCGCACTTCCCATAATCTCCATGCAGGCTGCATTACAGCCTGCAAGGAGAACATGCTCAGACCCCCATTCCCTGGCTGAGAGCCGATCCACGGTACTCAGACCAATCACAATGCTGCAGTGCAGCATTGTGATTGGCTATCGGGAGCCTGGGAACTGGGTGCTTCCTGCTGCTTCCTGTATCCTGCTGCAGGACTGGAGCAGGAAGAAGAGGATGGAGAAGAGGCGTCAGCCGGCCGTCACAGGTAAATGGTTTTAAAAAAAGTTTTTTTCACCCCAACCCTCCCCTGCCTAGCCCCCGCCCCACCACCCGTGTCCGTAAGCAGCCACTACTGAGAAGTTCTGGTTTCAATGTTGCTTTCATAGCCGGATTGGCCTTTTATTCCATTTTGCATATCCCCGGAGAGTTGGAGCTTTCAAGAGACTGGTTTTGAAAACCAAGGGCCGCTCCTGGTGCCTCTCTAGCTTTCCCCACTTGTCCGAGGTCAACTGAAGCAGTCAAAGGGATGCTTCAAGAGACAGAGAAAGGGGGCGGGTGAAAGAGAAAGAGAGAGAGAAAGAGAGAGACCCAAGAGGAAGAAGAGGAGGGGTATAGCAATAGAGAATGCACGGAAGGAAAGGGAGAGAAAGCGAAGAGAGGAAGAGAGGGGCGCTGGTTTGAGCATTTTTGCCAGTACTTCTTTTGGTTCCCCAGTTCAGCCCCAACTACTTCCAAATTAACTTTTAATGAATAATCCTTTCCCCAATTAACAAGGATCAGCTGAGATCTTGTAAACACCCGAACCTGATTTTATTTCAGACAACCTGCAAGGCCCTACGTTTTATCCCTTCAATTTCGGTACTAGCATCCTTTGAACATACATCTGTCCCTAAAAGATTAGCCATGTTCCAAACTCATAAAACAGGGCAAATAAAGATGTCAAAACGGAAACTGCAGTAAAACTGTAAACACCGGATGGATTAACAACCTTGACTATGCCGAAAGGCCTCTCATTTGACAAACAATGATGCCAAAGGAACCTGTCTCTTAAAAGTCACAATGCAATAAAAAGTGATTGCGCAAGCAGTAAAATTATCGCTCTTCAATCTCTCATGTTCTGTATTTTTGAAGCAATAACCAGCTCAAACACTGACTCAAACGTAATGGGAAAATCTCATGATGCATTATTTGATCCAAAGAATTATTGGCTCTTACTGTGGACCTTTCGTGATGAACCACCAAAAATCATGTCACTCAGACTTAGGGCCTGATTCCGAGTTTGGTGGTGCAGCGCCGGGTCCACCCCGCCACCGGACTGCCAAACCCTGGTCGGGACACCCACCAGCTTACGAGTATTTCTCGTGTCTGGCGAGCTTTTGTTTTCCTTTCCCACGGCGGTGCCCTGAAAATGGACACCGCAATGGGAACGCCAAAAACAGTTTCTGCACGGCATGGACTGTAAAGTCCATGCTGTGCAGGAACTGGGGTGCATGCACACAGGGGGGCACATGTTGTGCCCCTCTGCCTGCACCCCAGGGCGCAGAGGCACAAGGGGGCCCTGTAGGGCCCCCTTTGTTTCCTCTGCGCCAGGGTTTTGATGGAGGAACTGCCATGAAAACCGTGGCAAAGAGGAAACTCATAATATGCTTGTTGGGACTGCAGCGGTCCCACCAAGCAAATTGCGGCCTGTTGACCCCCGCAGCACCACCAGGGAATGGCAGTTCCCTGGCTGCTGTGGCAAGGCAATGGTGGTCCGACCCCCCTAAATGTAATAGGGTGGTCGGTGGACCGCCACAACCGCGCCACCACGAGTCTGGCAGCCCATGGACCACCAGACTCGTAAAAGAGCCCTTAGTGTGTTGACTGGTAAATCTTAGAAATGTGGGGGCGTGGCTTGGCGCGTCAAGATGGCGGTCGCACTCTAGGAGTGCTCTGGACCCCTCCGTCATCCGCGCCACGATCCACTGTCATCAGCAGACATCTATTCTATATTTCAGCCATCAGATCCCTGTCACAAACCGAGGCACTCACCTACGGCTGCTTCTCCTTCTCCCGAGCCTCCTGTTCCCATGCCGGCTGAACTGATACGGCTCCGCTGCCCCGCAAGATGGCAGCCCATGGATCCAAGCTACGAACTGACTAAGATCGCCTCACGGCGAGGGAGCGGGACCCTTGAGTGGGCTGCTGGTGGCCAGTAGCTGCAGCGGGGGCGGAGGTGGCACGAGGATCCGTCCACGCGTGGCGTGCCGGGGACTCTCCTTTGAGGCCCGGCCGATCTGCCACACATACGGCACTCAGGGGAGGCCCTCTGAGACCACCCGCCCATGGCGTCTGCCTGACCAACGTCTCCTGCTCCTTGCCAGTAGAGTGCACATCAATGGAGGGGCCCTGTGTGAGCCGAGGAGTAGCAGCGATTTCGGCCGCCACCTCGGGCGGCGGAGACCACTCTCGCTGGTGAGGCTGCCGCATCCCCCCACACCGCCTTACAAGACCCAGCTGTAGCGACGATCCGGCTGCCATCCGACCGGTCCGGCGAGATCCCCGTGTGGGCTTATTCAGCCGTTATACCCTGCTCCACGCCCGGTAGGTGTGCCATCCGTGGCAGGGCCTTGGCGGGCTGTTGGCCTGGGACTCCGGCCTGGCGATTGACTGGAGGCTGCTGGGGGGCGCCGGCGGAGCCTCTGCTCACTGGCACAGGCGCTTGAGAGCAGCGGGGAGATCGTGATCTCGGCCGCCATTTCGGGTGGCGGGGGGACTTACTCTCCCATAAGGAGCTGCAGGCATCTTCTTTGCTCGGGCTGGCCTGATTGAAGCTAGGTGGCTGACCGGCTGGGATCCTTTGTAAGGCGAGATTCCTGTGTGGACCTGGGGGCTCCGGTTACGTGTGGTGAGTGCGGAGGGGGCGGCCCGGGGCGCCTCGGCCCGGTTCACATGGCGCCCCTCCTGCCTTGCGAGCAGCCTTCTGGGGGGTGGAACCGGCTGTCTGACCGGGCAGCGTGGGGTCCTGGCTGTGGGCCCCCTCCACCGTTCCCTTATTTCCCACCTCTGCAATGCCCAGCACAGGCCTTGCACTCCGGCTTTAACAGAGGGTCGAGGGGCGTAGCTATTCTTGTGCGCTGCGCCCTTCCATTCGTGCTCTACAAAGTCACTACTGACCCATCGGGTAGCTTTGTGGCCTTAGAAGGGACCATAGGGGACCAGGCCCTGAATCTGCTGTCCGTGTACTCTCGCCATCACTGATGGCCTCCACCCTTAAGCGAATCACAGACCTGGTTGCCGCCTTGCCCCGGGAATGACCATCATTGGGGGATTTCAACGCAGTCATGAGTCCTGACCTTAACACTGCCCGTCCCCCTTCGACTACTAGAATCACCCACGCAAACCTTTTGACGAACTGGGCAGCCACCCTGGGGGTCTGCGACGCCTGGAGACTTTGGCATCCACTGGCCCAACAATACACGCACACTTCGGCATCCCACCACACGCACGCATGCCTTGACTACATTTTTATGCCGGCCATGGACTGTCGGGTAATTAAAGACATTACCATCCTTCCTAGAGGTATATCTGACCACTCGCCCTTAGCGATGGAGATAGGCGACCTCCCGGAGTCTCTGCGTCCGGTTTGGAGACTAAACGCCTGGTTTCTCCAGGATAAGGACCTTAGGGAATCGGTGGGCGACGAGCTCCAACACTACTTCGACACCAATTAAGGCTCTGTCTCCTCCCCTGGTACCCTGTGGGAAGCTGGTAAGGCCACCATTCGTGGCTTTGCTAAGGGCCAGCTCAAACTTAAACGGCTCGCGCAAGACTCTCGCCTTACTCAACTGGAAGCCCAGGCCACTCTCCTTGAGGGCCAGTCGCCTGAAGAGAGATCCGAGGCCCAAGTTAGAAGATTGGCATTTCTGAGAGACGAAATTAGGCAGATTTCCTTGGAGGCCGCTAAGCTGCTGTGGAGGTCCTCGGGAGCAAGAGTCTACGGCTGGGGAGACAAAATGGG
This sequence comes from Calotriton arnoldi, assembly GCA_963921515.1. Taxonomy (NCBI): domain Eukaryota; kingdom Metazoa; phylum Chordata; class Amphibia; order Caudata; family Salamandridae; genus Calotriton; species Calotriton arnoldi. Next base: position 26,884 of record CAWUFW010009787.1, read on the forward strand.
AAGCTCCTTCATCGACTGGCCACATACCCAATGGCCAACCGCATGTTCCCGGAGGTGATAGCTCCGGACGACACGATCCACAGCTCCCCGGGGATGGTGGATCAGTGTTTCACCACGTACTATGCCGCCCTCTATTCAGCTCAACCTCCCAGTCTTTCACTCCCAGAGCTGCTCCGTCTGGAGCAGATCTCACTTCTGCGACTCAGCGAGCCTGAGGCGGAGGCGCTGGACCTCCCGATCACTCTGGAGGAGGTCAATGAAGCCATATCTCATATGGCCTCTGGTAAGACCCCGGGACAGGATGGACTCCCGCAGGAGTTCTATGCGGCCTACCGAGACACGCTAGTACCTCACCTTCTGGAGATGTACGCCGAGGCGGCTGACAAGGGCTCATTCCAAGCAGAAACCGATATTGCCACCATTGTGGTGATACCTAAGTCTCAGCCCCCCTCGAAACGCTGCTCCGACTACCGCCCCATCTCTATCATTAATTCAGAGCTCAAGGTGTTTGCCTCCGTCCTAGCCAACCGCATGCGGCCGTATCTGACCAAGCTGGTCCATCCCGACCAGTGCGGCTTCATGCCCTCAAAGGGCACCAGACGCCTCAACCGCGCCCTAGCGAATCACCATCGATTGACCCCATACTTGTCACTCCTACTCGTTGACTTTGAGTAAGCTTTCGATTCTGTGGATTGGCGGTACCTAGAAGAGGTGTTGACGGAAATGGGTTTTGGGGAAAACGTCCGCAAACTGGTAAAGCCTCTATTAAGTAGGCCACGAGCCCGTGTGCTGGTCAACGGAGCGCTGTCCCCTCTCGCCCCTCCTCTTCGCCTTGGCAATGGAGCCCTTCGCTTGCCTCATACGGTCGGATGAGCAAATTACGGGATGGAAATGGCCCGGGCTGGGAGAAGACAAAATCGCTCTCTATGCAGACGATGTTCTGCTCTTTCTGGCCGAGCCAGCGCAGTCGGGACCCTGGTGTCTTCGTGCATTAGATCTCTTTGAGCGGGCATCCGGCCTCCGACTGAACTCCGCTAAATCCGTCCTGGTCCCTCTTCATCTCTCAAGAGAGTGCTTCGACTGGCAGGCCACGATCCCTCTCCGGAGACAGTCCTTCAAGTTCCTTGGGATCTGGGTTGCTCTCCTCCCGGACCTCACTTGGGCGCTCAATGTGACCCCGCTAGTGAAGAAGGCCCGAGCTGACCTCATCCGATGGCAAAAGCTGCCGCTGAACCCCATGGACAGAATAGCCTTATTTAAAATGATGATTTTACCCAGGTTCCTATATGTACGCCACAAAATACCCTTACTCCTCTCACGTACGTGGTTCAGAGAGATAGACAGTCTAACCACCAAGTTCCTTTGGGGAGGTCGGAGGCCCCGACTGGCCCTCACCCAGTGCCGGATCCCGCCCTTCGATGGTGGTCTAGGGATGACGAACTTGTACCTCTACTATTTAGCAACCCGACTCCTCACTATTCACGATTGGTTCAACGGCGGCTGGTCTGACCCCGCATACAGGGTGGAACTACATGTCCTGGGTCTATCCAGCATCCAGGGATGCTGTACGGGAGCCCCATCCCCCAAACCCTGCCCGCAGTCACGCGTTGGGTCCTTCCGGCCTGGCGGGCCGCTCTGCGCCACACCCAATGGTCGGGCAAACTGACCCAACATACCCCGCTTTGGCAGGGCACCTGGCTCCGGGAGGTCGCCAACTTATCTGGCTTTAGAGCGTGGGATCTCATCGGGGTCTCGCAGCTGGGGGACGTATGGGGAGGGGATCATCTGGGCACCTTTCAAGATCTACAAACCCAGTATTCCCTGCATCCTTCACAGTTTTATCGCTACCTGCAGCTGCGTCACACCCTCCACTCCCATCTTTCGGAGGGCACCTCCTTACCTGAATATAGCCCACCAGAAGCCCAAACCATGACCGGTAACTTGGGGAAGGGAGGTATTTCCCGCATTTATCGCTCCCTCACGAACAATACTCCTAACACACTATACCGACTCAGAGACCGATGGGAGGGGTGGCTAGGGACCCTGGAAGATGAAGACTGGAGGGATGCGCTAATGACACCCAAAACAATGACAGCCTCGGCGCGGCTCCGTTTAGTCCAAATATACTACCTCCACGCCGCATACCTTACACCGCTGCGCCTCCACCGCGCGGGGCTCAGACCTGATGCATCCTGCTCCTGCTGTAACCACTCGCAGGCTGATTTTTTCCACATGGTATGGCTTTGCTCTGTAGTTGCACGCTTTTGGGACTTGGTGGTTGGGGAACTCACTGATGTCCTGGGCTGGGAGATTCCTCTTAACCCGCTCAATGTTCTCCTGGGAGTCACGGAGGGGCTGGATGGCTCCAGGGTAGACAAACTCTTTCTGAACACAGCCCTGATGGTGGCCAAGAGAGACATTGCGGCGAACTGGCTGAATTCGGCCGCACCCACCATGACACGATGGCGCAGGGGGGTGGATTGGTGTGCGGCGCAAGAAAAAGCTTTGTACAAGGCCAGGGGATGACCAAAGAAATATCGCAAAATGTGGGGTAAATGGGTTGGGGTGATAGAGGACTGAAACTCCCTGGAGCGGTTGTAGGCCCGTGGCGAGCATTACTAGGTTCTCCTTCATGCTCCATGACTATCCAGGGCGCACCCGTTGCCATACTGATATTGTGTTCCTGCCGTGCTTTGATGTCTTTGCCTGCTGCTGGTCTTCTGTTTTCTGTATGTATGCTTTTATTTACTAAAATCAATAAAATTGGTTATCAAAAAAAATCTTAGAAATGTGAATGAATTACTGAGTTTTTGGTGAGTCATTGAAGGGAATAGGGAATGGATATTTTTGAAGAGTATGTTACCTTTATTCGTGCATGGTGGCGGCAGATAATGATGCATTTCACCAAATTTTCACCTTTTTCTCGGCGCTCGAATTACACTGCAACAGTTAAAACCTTTGACATTTGACCTGGAACTGAACAATACATTATCGATGGTAGTTTGAATGCAGTGCTTCATTTGCAAAATAAAAAGTGTGGGTTTCCAAAGCTCTGGGCTGAAGCCCTCGGACAGCGCTATTTAATGTCGGCGTGCTGAATGCCAAGGTTGGTAGTCTGGAATCCACATTACTCTTTATTACACTGCCAGACACTGTCTGCCCCTTAAACTCCCTCTTGCAAGTTCCTGTTTTCTCTTCCTTGGTCTTTCCGCTCTGTGCGTCTTTTCTTCTGTTACCATCGGTAAACGTCTGATGTAGAAAAATAAGTGCTGGTCCCCAAAAATGAGTGTTGGTGTCCCCCGCCAGCAACCACCAGCTCAAATTAAGCACTGATTGAATGTCTATCTCCATTAACTTCTCTAATTCTGGAGTTTTAACTGGTGCAAATAGCGGGATCTATAATAGTAGCAGGTGACAACATCCTTTAACGAAGATTACTTTTCAAAAACGTCTTTCTCAATAACCTCATTTTTCCATAACATCTTAGACCAAATTGTATTCAATGGCACAAAACTGAAACTTAAAAACATATATTCATTTATAGTTTGACTATACTGTTTTGTCAAAATATATACCATAGACGTCCCATCCTCCCAATACCTCTGCTACAAACTCAGCACCTTCTTCCACCACAAGATCAGACAGAACTACGACAGCTTCCACACCCAAAACCCTCCCACCATGCTCTACACCACCGCACGCAACCACTCCGAACTCCAACAGATCCTGCTCAATTGGACTCCGCCCACCATAGAAGAAACACTCAAGACCATGAAAAGCATCCACTCTGGAGCCCCCTCGGACCCATGCCCATATCACGTCTTCCATAGAGCAGCCACATCCATCGCTCCCGAGCTTTGACACACCATCAACTGCTCCATCAAAACCGCAAACTTCCCCGACGACTTTAAACACGCCAAGATCAACCCCCTGCTGAAGAAGCCCTCCGCTGACCCGACAGACCTCAACAACGTCAGACCCATCTCCCTCCTCCCCTTTCCAGCCAAGGTCATCGAGAAGGCTATCAACGCCCAACTCTTCGAGTTCATCGAAGTGAACCATGTCCTGGACATCTCCCAATCTGGCTTCCGAAGCAACCACAGCACCGAGACCACACTCCTCACTGCCACCGACAACATCCACACCCTCCTCAGCCAAGGCGAAACCGCAGGCCTTATCCTGCTAGACCTCTTGGCCACCTTCGATTCTGTCTCCCACCGCATCCTAATCACGAGACTCCACAATGCTGGCGTCCGCGTCAAGGCCCTGGACTAGAAAATCCAGAAAGACGGTAACCCATGCATTTGTCACCAGCAGACTCGACTACGGCAACTCACTCTACGCCATCATCACACAGAAACCCCTCAGGAAACTACTGAACATTCAAAACGCCGCAGCCAGGGTGGTGCTCAGCATCCTACGCCGCAGCCACATTACCGACACCTTCAACAACTCCACTGGCTACCAGTCAACAAAAGAATTACCTTCAAGCTCTTCATACATCTCTACAAAGCTCTCCACAAAGCAGGACCAGCATATCTGAACCACCACCTCTCATTCCACATACCCGCAGACACCTTTGCTCCGCCCAACTGGCCCTGGCCACCGTCCCACAGATCCACAAGACTAGAGCCGGAGGAAGATCCTTCTCCTACCTCGCCGCCAAGGCCTGGAACACCCTGACTCTCCGCCTCAGGCAATCCCCGTTGCCAACCCAATTCAGGAAGGATCTCAAGACCTGGCTCTTCGACTGAACCCTGGTGCCCAGATGGAACAGCAGCCCTCCCAGTGCCTTGAGAACCTTACAGGTGAGTAGCCATGCTTCACAAAACCCTCATTGATTGATTGATTGATTTAAAAGTCAGATTTATTAACAGTCAGTAACGAATAAGGCAGTAAGGCAATTTTGAAATTCACAATAAAAAATGTTGACAATTGATCCAGTGATTCGGAAATTTTAAATAATCAAACAAAGCAAAAAAACTACCGAACTAGGAAACAGGGGGCCCGATTCACAAATTTAAAGTGAGCCAAAAGTCTAACTTTACGACTTTCGGTATTCACAAAGGGCATTTACTACTGGTAAATGCCCTTTGTGAATACCAAAAGTCGTAAAGTTAGACTTTCGTCTCACTTTACCTTTGTGAATCGGGCCCAGGGTGTTTAGAAAGTATGTGCATTTGAAAGTATTTGTGGGTGGTATGAAAGAAGGACAGCGAGAGGGGATGCATAACAGGTAACTTGTAAAATGGTCCATTATTGCCACCTCGTAAATTGCTAGGCCGTAGCCCGAATGGTTGGTACATTTTGCCAGACCCTCAAGATGGCAATATATATTAAACATGGTACCTGTTGTATTGCACTCACCAGTGCTTGTATTGTATTTACCTGTGCTTGTTTAATTCCGGTAAGAACCCCAGTGTGTTCCACTCTGGTATGGTTCTGATAGGTGTTCTGGCTCTGACAGTTGGAGCCTGTAGCTGTTGGAGTGTGGAGCGGTGGCTCTCATTTACCCATGAATAAAGATTACAAACTTACCTGTACCAGTCTTCGTCTATTCCTGAAGTGGGAATACAACATCTCTTTTTGGCGACGAGCATTCCTAGGCCTTTGCGAATTCTATTCCCGTTTCGTACCAGATTACGCAAGCAAAATGAAAGTCTTGTCCAGTATGTTGAGGGGAAACGTTGTGTTTGAGTGGGATGCCAATTGTCAGACGACCTTTGATTTGATTAAGTCTGAGATGACCAGTGCTAAGATTCTGTGTGCTTATGATCCATCTTTGCTCTGCACTATCACCGTTGATGCCAGCAACTATGGGTTGGGCGCTGTCTTGACCCAATCGTCTGGTGTTAGTGAATTGACTATTGGCTATGCGTCCAGAGTACTTCGTGACCCTGAGTTGAATTACTCAGTGATTGAAAAGGAATTATTAGCGTGCTATTGGGCGTGTGAAAAGTTTAGAACGTACATTTGGGGTAGGAAGTTTGTTATTCAAACGGATCACAAGCCGTTGGTTTACATTTTGGGAGGGGAGCGTCTAAAGTATGCCACTCCTCGTATTGCGCGTCTCACAACTAAGTTGTTGCAATATGATTTCAGTGTGAAACACATTCCCGGAAAAGAAAATGTCAGGGCTGATTTGTTGTCAAGACTTCCCTTGAGTGAGAAGGAGCCTCTGGATGTGGAGGATGATAAGGAGGACTGTTTTATCGCATTTATTGATACGGTGGATACTAAAGCGTGCAGTGAACATGAATGGACTAAAGCTTTTGGTGAGGATTCTGTCCTTGGTAAAGTCAAAGAATACGTTGTGAATGGTTGGCCGAAGGAAAGGTGTGTGTCCTCTGAGTTACAGCCTTTTTGTAAAATTGCAGAGGAGTTGTCCATAGAAGATGGGGTGTTAATGAGAGACAGTAGATGCATCCCGCCTTTCGGTGTGCGTTCCAGACTGGTTGATTCTGCACATGATGGACATTTGGGTGCCACCATGACGAAAAGGAGGGTGAGGCAGCACTACTGGTGGCCGTCAATGGACAGTGATGTTGATCTGAGAGTGAAGGAGTGTGTTGTTTGTGGTGGAGCAGAAAAAGGTTTGAAAGTGTGTACCCCTCCACTGCAACCTATTCCTTTTCCGGAAAAGCCTTGGCTTAAGGTGGGAATAGATTTGGTTGGTCCTTTCAATTTTCTTCCTTTCAATTTACGTTTCGCTTTTGTTTTAATGGACTTTCATAGTAAGTGGCCTGAGGTTAGATTTTGTGCCTCTCCCACTGCTAAGTGCGCGATTCTTTTTCTGAAAGAAATTTTCATGCGAGAAGGCTTTCCAGAAACACTTGTTTCGGACAATGGAGTGCAATTTGTGAATGCGGAAATGGATGTATTTTTGAAGGAATCTGGTATTAAACACCTGAGGAGTTCTGTTGGACATCCTCAAACAAATGGTTTGGTCGAGAGGATGAATAGAGTGGTGGTGGAGTGCATCAAGTGGGCTAAACAGAGTGGATTTGATGTGGAGAGTGCGGTTAGGTCCATGCTGTGGTTTTACCGCACCACGCCTCATTCCCTCACTAAAGTGGCGCCGTTTGTGTCACTTAGAGGGAGAGTTCCCACTTCCACTTTGTATCCAGCTTGGCTCCTTAGAACGGTTCGTAACAAAGTCTCCTGTTGGGTGGATAATGCGGCTTTGGAATCCAGGGTAGATGTAGCACAAAAGAAGATGGCTGATAGGTATAACCTTAAGAAGTCAGCAACAACCATTGATCTGCACCCTGGTGAAATGGTTCGTGTAAAAAACCCTAGCTTTCTCAAGAATGGAGGTGCGTCCTATGGAGATCCAGTGTGCATTGAAAAAGTGTGTGGGGGCGCTGTTAGGGTGAGTGGTGGTCACTGGTGGAATGCCGCTAAAGTTGCCAAAATTCACACTGTTCCAGGTAGGATTGACCTTTCAAATGGTCTTAAGAGCAATGCTGATGCTTCTCCTGTTCACAAGGAACATGTGCTTTTACCAGGTTTTGCTCCAAGGAGATCCAGCCGGGTTAAGCAACTCCCTTGGAAGCTTAGGCAGTAACTTGTGTAGTTTATTTGTGTAGCTTACTCCCTATTTGCGTTTCTTATGCTTCTCTTTTCTTTTCTTTTTGTTTCTCTTCTCTATTCTTGTGGTTGTTTATTTTATTAAAAAAGAGGTAATGTTGTATTGCCCTCACCAGTGCTTGTATTGTATTTACCTGTGCTTGTTTAATTCCGGTAAGAACCCCAGTGTGTTCCACTCTGGTATGGTTCTGATAGGTGTTCTGGCTCTGACAGTTGGAGCCTGTAGCTGTTGGAGTGTGGAGCGGTGGCTCTCATTTACCCATGAATAAAGATTACAAACTTACCTGTACCAGTCTTCGTCTATTCCTGAAGTGGGAATACAACAGTACCCATTTTGCATGTTTCATAATATATGTTTATTTTGGAATAGTTACCATGAAAAGCTGTTTTCTTAAAGGTGCAGTTAACAATGAGCATTGATTGGTATTAGAATGTTTAGGTTTTGTTTTCCTAGTTTATTGTCTGGAGCCATTCTGTCATCATGTCTGCTGATCCAGCGCTAACAATAACATTTCTTCTCCTATATGCTTTCGACATCCAGGTACAAATATCCCTCTGAAACACAGACTATATCCATATGACGGTGGGGCCCATAACACCGCATATACATTCACTCTCTCATATATTCCCTGGATTTCATCCGTCCTTACCTAAGAGAAAAACAGTAGAACGATTCGCTGGAAGGAGACGGGATACCTCATTTAAAATGACATAATATTTCTCATTGCTTTAGAAGGTATTCCGCTCATTGGTCGATGGACCAACTAGTAGGAATCAGTTGATGGTGATTAAGACCAGCTCAATCACAATAAACCTTTAAACATTTTACATTTATCATTGAGCTAAAGAACCACTGAGTCAGTGTTTTAAAAATAATAAAGTTTTATATAAATTTTAGAAGCATGAATAAGTTTCAGATTTATTATTCAGGTTATTACATTTAGCATCATTATAAGAATAAATTGAAATTGCAATGCATACCTATTAGATGGAAAACTAAAGTTCGTCACAGCAAGAACTCCCAAAGGATCTATCTATCTGTCCTGGAAAACAGGCCTTCTCGTTCCTTTCCCCTTCAGTATTTTAAGCATAAAAGTCTAATAGTTCTAAATGGAAAAATCTATTAAGAGTAAAAAGGTTCTCCAAAAGCAGCATCTCATGCTCAATCAAAAATATAAAATAGCAGCATCAGCTCGTCAGCCATCAGCAGCAGCAACTCGTCCCAAAATCAGCTAACCCCAAAAGCGGCTAAGAGCAGCTAACCCCTCCCCTCCAAGAGTAGGTCTTCTTATACCCTAATACTAGCTTACTAAGTGAAAATGTTACATCTTTATGGCGAGATTCTCTCTAATTGGTCCATTCGGGTCAGTATACATCTCATTATCAATATCCTTGTTCCAACCAGTTCTTTGTGGAAAGTTCATACTTCTGTCGTTTCTCACGGGTTCATGACATTACCCATCCGCTCTTGCAGTTCAAATTGTATCATTTTCCGATACTTTTAGGTTCAACAGTTCTTTGTCTATTCATTTATTCACTGCAACTTCTCACGCTTCTTGCTGATTTTCTTTGGCACACGTTTACACTATAAGGTCATCGCAGCCTTGACCATGCTTCCATCCTAGGCTTTTGGAACGATCACATGATCCCTCTTGTTCACGGCCTTTCTCTCTTTTCATAACTTCACTCGCGCCTGCGTATTCTAGCTCATGGCGGCCATTTTATATCGCTGCTCAACAGGCCTAAGCGCACTATTAACCACTAAAAGAAGGGGGCCCCTGAAGGAAAATAACAGACAGGTCGGGCAGGGGTACAGAAACAAATGACAGTCAAAGAACCCAACCTGTCTGGCAATAATATTGAAAGTGCCCGACAGGGTCACAGTGGGATAGTAAACTCGCTAGACTAACAAAAACCCAATTCCCCGAACAAACTAGAAAAAGTTTTTTTATCTGTATAACAAAAATAGATATATTTTTTATTTTATAATTTTTGATATTCACAATGTTTACATCAAGGTTTGAACCACAATAACATAAGACATAATTTTATAAATACACAATAAAACAAATAAATGGGGTCCCACATTCATGCACTACAAACACTCACAACCACAAATACACACATACTCAAACACTCTCACCACTCAAGAGCAATTTCTCACAAAAAAAAGAGAATAGTCCAAGATATAACATGTTTACAATAATAGCTATCGTGCGTCCTCTCCTTGAAAGGTAGTAGAAAGTTCAGGGGGCACGAAGTTGTCCAGCGCCAACGCGCGTTTCGGTGTATTAACCCAATACGGGTCACACCTTCATCAGGGCGATCAGATCAGAAAGTGGGACACAACAACAGAATCACCTACAACATAATAAAGTGGTATAAGGCAATCACAGTCAGTGCTACAATTTACATATTTATATATACACTTCACAATGGATGATGAATTCAGGGATATATATATGTATGGGGGGATGATAAATTAGCAGCGAGAGGACATAAACAATTATTCATATATAGTGAAAATCAAATTTGAATATCATTTAATGAGATATGGGAATGTGCGCACCGAGCAATACCAGAAAATACCCAGAAAGTTAGAAAATGGAAGTTTCACCCAGAAAATAGAAAATACACCCAAGTTCACAGTGAAGATCAAAAAGAAGTATTTAGTGACATAGATTGACCCAATAATTTAATCTATATATAAAGCTATACTATAAACTACCTTGATGCAGGATATCTAGGTATATAGCCTTGAATAGGGAAAGTTAGGTTGAGACCAGCTCAATCCAATAAATCTGTAGGAACAGAAAAAACCTTGATGGTCAGTCTATGCACAAAAATTCAAAAGAAAACATTTTTTTTTTATTTTTTTTATTAAAAAGTGGAGGAAAATTAGGACTGGATCAGTAACCCCGGGAGGGAGCATCCATCCACAAACGTCTTACCCATATGGAAAACGGCATAGGATGAACATAGGGGCTTCTTAAGCTCCGAGATCAGAGTCTGTTTTAGGTGTATATTACAGATATGATCCGAATTCCAAGAGTTGGGGCGTTCACACGCACACATTCAATATGAGGTTCCTCATCTAAGGAATAAATGGAAGTCAAGTAAGCAAACGGGGGTCAATTTCCTGAGTAGGCATAGAAAGGAAATGTATCAGAGGATTAACGCTAATCTAGCAAGAAGATTCAAATTACTGAGGCTCACAACAGTCGGTAATTTAGACACTAGGAAAAAATTGGTTCCGCATTCCTAAACGGAATACAGTTCCGTGAGGCGGCGTCTCAGACAGAGAGATAAGGGTACAGAGCAACATAGTTAGCCACTCAATACATAAGGATCTAATAAGAAGTGGCCAAATATCCCTGCATACCAACAAGCTAAGGAGGACCACTAAACAAATGCCTAAGGACGTGCATAAATTGAAATAGGCATCCGACCGTGTAGGATGGGGAGTGGGAGGCGGGTAAAGAATACTGCTAAATAACAGAAGCCTGATGGTGCACTTAGTTTAAAAAGCCACTAAATACATAGGAATCTAATATTTTATAAAGAGTGGCCGGGTGTCCCTACATACCTATAAAATAGGGAGAAACACTAAGCAAGCGCCGCACGGCCGTGCATAGGTTAAAATTGGGCATTCAGTCGTATAGGATAGAGAATGGAAGACGAGTATACAGAACTGCTAGATAATAGAGGCCTGATAATGCGCAAAGTTTTAAAAGCATCAATATACGACATTCGAGCACATAGTAGACAGTCTATCTGGCCGAGAATAAATTATCGAGTTAAAGAGGCAAATTCAGCGGTGAAAAAAAGTTTTTAAGAAAAAAGAGGGAAAGGAAAGGATATAAAAACTTACCATATTCGACGGGTGGCGAATTCAATAAGAGACGTCCTCCAACGGATGGCGGGGCAGGGAGCTCCCGGGAGCTAACCTTAGAGATAAGGACTGCCTAATCCGGTTTATAAGCGGTTCGTCGCCATGTAATCAGCCAAAGTGTAAAACGATAGAGGTTACTCCCTCCCATCAAAGGTAATAAACAACAAGAAAGGACTAGTACAGCGCATCCATCGGAGATGCTAATGCAGCGGCCATCGCAGAAGTCTAACTCGTCTATTCATAACCACATACGATAGCCCACAAGCGGCCAGGCTGGAGAGGGGGGGGGCGGAAAAAGGAAGAAAAGATATTTCACCTTAGCCGCACAAGCTCGTATTCAGAGAATAAAAAGAAGAAAACGCCAGAATAAGGGGAAGGTAACAGAGGCAAAAAAGATATGTATAAATAAGGAACATTGTGCAATGGCCAAGCCAAATCATACCAAAAACGAGTCCGAGAAAAGTAGCGGGACAGTACGGAATTAAGGGGATCAGGGGTACGCCAATGAAAGGCATAAACCCCAGGGCGACTAAAGAAGTGACATAGTCTTAATCAGATTCATTGCCCACACAGAGTCAAGGGCAATGGAACAATGGAGAGGGCCCAGGTCATGAAAGTGTGTACCAATAAAGGGTACATTGAGATCCAAATCCATGTGGCAAGAGTCTCAAGAAGTAGGCAAAAACAGAAAAACAATAGTTCAAGATTACATAAATTTAAACAGAAGGTTGCGGAGGTAAGGGAAGGGCTAGATCATTAAATAATCGCATTTTCCCAAGGGCAGATTTCGTTAAGTCCTTTCTCCACAGAGTTAAGATGGAAAATCCAGAAGACCTCTCTTTTCCTTCTGGTAGCGATCAAGTCCTTCCCTGCCTGCACATGAACTTTCTCTAGAATAGACCACCTGAGGTCATTCTCAGAGTGGCCAAGTTCCATCCAATGGCTGAGCAGGGGAGCGGAGTGCTTCTTAAGTCTTATGTTGGACTTGTGCTCACCTATCCTTATTCTGCATTCCCTGCCTGTTTCTCCGATATAGGCCAAGTTGCATGGACAAAGAATTATGTATATGATGTTTGATGTGCGGCAGTTGGTCATTTCTCGCAAAGATATGGTAAGTCCATTTACTTTAATAGTGTCACTGACTAGAGCATTAGGACATGCCTGGCAGGTGCCACATCGATGGTTTCCCTTGATGGGGTGGCCACCAGTGATGGATTTTTGGCAATAAGGAGCACGTTCAGGAATTTTGCCTCTCACAAGATGGTTCTTAAGATTTTTATCCCTTCTGAATGCGAACAATGGCTTGGGTAGCTTATGTTCACCATTGTCCATGTTCAAGAGGTACCATTGTGAGTTGATAGTCTGGCGTATTTTATGGTTCAAGCTAGAGTGCTTGGTAACACACACCAGTTTGTCCAGTTGTTGGGTGCTCCTCGGTTGGAACATGGTGTCACGGTTATAATACCTGGCTCTTTTCAAAGAGTCTCTGACCAATTTGGTCGGGTATCCTCGGGTGAGTAGTTTGTCTTTCAAGATATCAGCATGTTTAAGAAATTCATTCATATTAGTACAGTTTCTCCGGAGACGGAGAAACTGACTGAAGGGAATACCCTCCTTCTGACAACGCGGATGGTAGATGTTGAATTGTAGAAGAGTGTTCCTGGCCGTAGGCTTGGTGTATAAGGAAACCAATAATTCATGATCCTTATGTTCGATCCAAACATCCAGAAATTCAATTTTGCAGTTGCTAGATTGAGTAGTGAATCTAAGGTTCGGATCGGCAGCATTTATCCAGCTAGTGAACTCATCGAGTGACTCCTGGTCCCCCTTCCAGATAAAGAAAATATCGTCAATGAAGCGGGACCAGGAGCGTACGTTTTCGTAAAAGGGGGCCATCTCATTGTATATGTTCTGTGATTCAAAGTGTCCCATGTATAAACAAGCCACACTTGGGGCGCAGGCAGCCCCCATACTGACTCCCTGGATTTGCTGATAATAAGCATTGTTGAACTCGAAATAGTTTTCCCCCAAGACAAGATCCAGGCACTGGAGGATAAAAGGGGCATTAGTGATGTTAGGGTCAGATGTCAGGATCTCTCGGAGGACTTTCATAGCTCCTTCCTGGGGAATGTTTGTGTACAGGGACTCCAGGTCCATGGTGACCAGGAGTTCCCTGTCACAATAATATGTGGTCTTTTCATTGGTGGAGATAAAATGCCCTGTGTCCTTAATGTATGATTTAAGGTTGCCCACCAACGGTTTCAAAAATTGATCGACATATTTTGAGAGATGCTCCGTGGCCGCCCCAATGGTGGACACTATGGGTCTTAAAGGAGGGTTGCATTCATTCTTGTGAGTTTTGGGGACGCCGTAGATAATGGGCATACGGGTACAAGAGGGGGTAAGGAATTCCGCCTCCTGGGGGCAGATATATCCATTATCCACGGCCAACTCCACCATAGTAAGAATTCTGCGCTTCAAATCAGGTTCAGGATTGACGGTGATCAGTTTATAGTGTCTAGGGACACCGAGGAGATTGTTCATTTTCTCCACATATTGGGGGGTATCAAAAATGACAATACCCCCTCCTTTGTCACACGGTTTGTTAGTAAAGTTGTTATTCTCTCGTAGGGACACAAGGGCAGCATTCTCCCTCTTAGAGATATTATAAGGCAATTTGGGGACATATTTGATAATCTTCTGCATTTTAGTAATAACTGCTTTTTCGAAGATTTCAACTTCAGGTCCCAGGGAATCAAGGTTAGGAGTAAACTCCGAGGGTGGTCTAAGGCCTGATAGGTTGTCCGAGGTATCAGGAGGGGGCCTAGTTAGAAAAAACTTTTTGAGTCTTATTTTACGAAAAAACAGATGGAGATCCTTCATAAGTTCAAACTTATTTATGTTGGTGGTGGGGACAAAGGACAGACCCCTGGATAAAAGGGTGACCGCCTGAGAATCTATGTTGTTGGTAGACAGATTGAATACAGGAATTTTATTCAGGTTTTCCAGTATTGTTGGTGACGTGTCTGTATATACATCTGGGGCTGGGCCTGATCCTGATGGTAATTCCTCTGTTGTGGGTTCCGGGATCTGGGGCGAAAATTTCCTCTGCGGTTGCCTAAAAAACGATTGTGGCTTGCAGGTCTTTCAAATTGGTCCTGTCTGTTCTGATAGTTCGGATTATAATTGGGAGGACCCTCTCCGTCGGAATCAGTAGTATCCGAGAAGGTTGTAACACGTCTATTGCCCCAGCGGGGGGTACCAGTGTTGGAAATGTTTTCGTCACTGGTAGTATAGAAATTCGTGGTCAAGTAGGGATAGGCACGTTCTTGTGAAAATAGTCGGGTATCTTTCCTAAGTTTTTCGGTTTTTCTTTTTAGGAGATATTCCGAAAATGAATCTAGTTCGTAACAGATCTCCTCCAGTTTCCTTTTACCGATCTCAACACTGTTATCTTTTTTGAGTTTTTCTTCTAATTCCTCAATTTCTTTGTTAAGGATAGATATCACTTCCCTGGCAGTTTCAATGATTAACATCATCCAATCCCTGGAACATCTGTTTGAAATTAGGGCCCATTTTTCCAGGAATTGTCTGATTTCAATAAAGAGTCCAGGGATATTCCTTACTCTCAGGCCAATAGGGATGGTACCAGCTTTTAAGTATTCCAACATAAAGTTGGCATGTGACTCGGTACGTTTGGACTTTTTTTTAAGATTTAAGAGTTTAGTCCATTCTTCCTCAAGTCCCTTCGATAAGGTAAAGTGTTTATTTCCCCCCGAAGTTTGACCAATCATGCGGGCAAAATCTTCATCAGAAAACCCGAAGGTCTTGATGCTTTCCATGGGAGGGAGAGGGTGCAGATGAGGATGGACAGAATGTATAGATAATAAAAATAGAAATATTTCAAAATTCTCAATATATCTAACGCATGCTATGAAAAAAGAAACCAAAAATATTAGAAAGATAAAGAACAAAGCAAAACAATACAATCAAACACCATTACATAGTGAATAATCCAAAAACGTGACCCAAAGACAGATAAATATGTGTTGACATACATTGTAAATAGCAAAAGAAAAAAGAAAGAAAAAAGAAAAAGGAAATTAAGTTTTTTACCCACTCGCCAATATATAAGTCATATAGAATAGGAAAAAATTCCAAAGCTAGAATAAGAAAGATAAGAAAGGTGCACACTCTCCCACAAAGAGAACACAACCACCCCCACAGCAACAAGGCTGGGAATGAATAACCGCTAAAAGAAGGGGGCCCCTGAAGGAAAATAACAGACAGGTCGGACAGGGGTACAGAAACAAATGACAGTCAAAGAACCCAACCTGTCTGGCAATAATATTGAAAGTGCCCGACAGGGTCACAGTGGGATAGTAAACTCGCTAGACTAACAAAAACCCAATTCCCCCGAACAAACTAGAAAAAGTTTTTTTTATCTGTATAACAAAAATAGATATATTTTTTATTTTATAATTTTTGATATTCACAATGTTTACATCAAGGTTTGAACCACAATAACATAAGACATAATTTTATAAATACCCAATAAAACAAATAAATGGGGTCCCACATTCATGCACTACAAACACTCACAACCACAAATACACACATACTCAAACACTCTCACCACTCAAGAGCAATTTATCACAAAAAAAGAGAATAGTCCAAGATATAACATGTTTACAATAATAGCTATCGTGCGTCCTCTCCTTGAAAGGTAGTAGAAAGTTCAGGGGGCACGAAGTTGTCCAGCGCCAACGCGCGTTTCGGTGTATTAACCCAATACGGGTCACACCTTCATCAGGGCGATCAGATCAGAAAGTGGGACACAACAACAGAATCACCTACAACAATAATAAAGTGGTATAAGGCAATCACAGTCAGTGCTACAATTTACATATTTATATATACACTTCACAATGGATGATGAATTCAGGGATATATATATGTATGGGGGATGATAAATTAGCAGTGAGAGGACATAAACAATTATTCATATATAGTGAAAATCAAATTTGAATATCATTTAATGAGATATGGGAATGTGCGCACCGAGCAATACCAGAAAATACCCAGAAAGTTAGAAAATGGAAGTTTCACCCAGAAAATAGAAAATACACCCAAGTTCACAGTGAAGATCAAAAAAAGTATTTAGTGACATAGATTGACCCAATAATTTAATCTATATATAAATCTATACTATAAACTACCTTGATGCAGGATATCTAGGTATATAGCCTTGAATAGGGAAAGTTAGGTTGAGACCAGCTCAATCCAATAAATCTGTAGGAACAGAAAAAACCTTGATGGTCAGTCTATGCACAAAAATTCAAAAGAAAACATTTTTTTTTAAATTAAAAAGTGGAGGAAAATTAAGAATGGATCAGTAACCCTGGGAGGGAGCATCCATCCACAAACGTCTTACCCATATGGAAAACGGCGTAGGATGAACATAGGGGCTTCTTAAGCTCCGAGATCACAGTCTGTTTTAGGTGTATATTACAGATATGATCCGAATTCCAAGAGTTGAGGCGTTCACACGCACACATTCAATATGAGGTTCCTCATCTAAGGAATAAATGGAAGTCAAGTAAGCAAACGGGGGTCAATTTCCTGAGTAGGCATTGAAAGGAAATGTATCAGAGGATTAACGCTAATCTAGCAAGAAGATTCAAATTACTGAGGCTCACAACAGTCGGTAATTTAGACACTAGGAACAAATTGGTTCCGCATTCCTAAACGGAATACAGTTCCGTGAGGCGGCGTCTCAGACAGAGAGATAAGGGAACAGAGCAACATAGTTAGCCACTCAATACATAAGGATCTAATAAGAAGTGGCCAAATATCCCTGCATACCAACAAGTTAAGGAGGACCACTAAACAAATGCCTAAGGACGTGCATAAATTGAAATAGGCATCCCACCGTGTAGGATGGGGAGTGGGAGGCGGGTAAAGAATACTGCTAAATAACAGACGCCTGATGGTGCACTTAGTTTAAAAAGCCACTAAATACATAGGAATCTAATATTTTATAAAGAGTGGCCGGGTGTCCCTACATACCTATAAAATAGGGAGAAACACTAAGCAAGCGCCGCATGGCCGTGCATAGGTTAAAATTGGGCATTCAGTCGTATAGGATAGAGAATGGAAGACGAGTATACAGAACTGCTAGATAATAGAGGCCTGATAATGCGCAAAGTTTGAAAAGCATCAATATACGACATTCGAGCACATAGTAGACAGTCTATATGGCCGAGAATAAATTATCGAGTTAAAGAGGCAAATTCAGCTGTGGAAAAAAGTTTTTAAGAAAAAAGAGGGAAAGGAAAGGATATAAAAACTTACCACATTCGACGGGTGGCGAATTCAATAAGAGACGTCCTCCAACGGATGGCGGGGCAGGGAGCTCCCGGGAGCTAACCTTAGAGATAAGGACTGCCTAATCCGGTTTATAAGCGGTTCGTCGCCATGTAATCAGCCAACGTGTAAAACGATAAAGGTTACTCCCTCCCATCAAAGGTAATAAACAACAAGAAAGGACTAGTACAGCGCATCCATCGGAGATGCTAATGCGGCGGCCATCGCAGAAGTCTAACTCGTCTATTCATAACCACATACGATAGCCCACAAGCGGCCAGGCTGGAGGGGGGGGCGCGGAAAAAGGAAGAAAAGATATTTCGCCTGGGCGTAGTTCGCGAAGTAGCGCTACGCGAAGCTACGCAAAGTGCAGTTTGCACTACGCAAGCTACGCGTAGCACTACGCGAACTGCGTAGTGCACTGTTCGCAATGATTGCACAGTGCCGGATGCTTGTCCGCACTGTGCAATCATTGAAAACGGCATCTTGCACAGTGCGAGCTGTCTTTACTGCCGCTCGAGTAGATTTTTACTCGAGCGGCAGCTTTCTCAACGCGGACTGGTAGTTTCTCATCGCGAGCGGTCGCGAGCATACGCGACCACTCGCAATGAGAAACCTGACCTCCCCGCGTTGAGAATCTCGCCGGGAGGTTTATTTTCCACGCTCGCGATCGGCAACTTGATGTTGCTGATCGCGAACGAGGAAAAAGTCTAGCCGGGATGTCATTTTGCTTGCTTGCGGTCGCCAACTTGACGTTGAGGACCGCGAGCAAGCAAAAAATGACCGCTGCACTACGCTACGCTATGCTACGCGTGTTTGCACTGTGCTACGTGCAATTCGCGTTGTGCGAAGTAGCGCAAACTTCGCAAACTACGCGAGCGTAGCATAGTGCTTTGCCCAGGGTTAATTTCACCTTAGCCGCACAAGCTCGTATTCAGAGAATAAAAAGAAGAAAACGCCAGAATAAGGGGAAGGTAACAGAGGCAAAAAAGATATGTATAAATAAGGAACATTGTGCAATGGCCAAGCCAAATCATACCAAAAACGAGTCCGAGAAAAGTAGCGGGACAGTACGGAATTAAGGGGATCAGGGGTACGCCAATGAAAGGCATAAACCCCAGGGCGACTAAAGAAGTGACATAGTCTTAATCAGATTCATTACCCACACAGAGTCAAGGGCAATGGAACAATGGAGAGGGCCCAGGTCATGAAAGTGTGTACCAATAAAGGGTACATTGAGATCCAAATCCATGTGGCAAGAGTCTCAAGAAGTAGGCAAAAACAGAAAATCAACAGTTCAAGATTACATAAATTTAAACAGAAGGTTGTGGAGGTAAGGGAAGGGCTAGATCATTAAATAATCGCATTTTCCCAGGGGCAGATTTCGTTAAGTCCTTTCTCCACAGAGTTAAGATGGAAAATCCAGAAGACCTCTCTTTCCTTCTGGTAGCGATCAAGTCCTTCCCTGCCTGCACATGAACTTTCTCTAGAATAGACCACCTGAGGTCATTCTCAGAGTGGCCAAGTTCCATCCAATGGCTGAGCAGGGGAGCGGAGTGCTTCTTAAGTCTTATGTTGGACTTGTGCTCACCTATCCTTATTCTGCATTCCCTGCCTGTTTCTCCGATATAGGCCAAGTTGCATGGACAAAGAATTATGTATATGATGTTTGATGTGCAGCAGTTGGTCATTTCTCGCAAAGATATGGTAAGTCCATTTACTTTAATAGTGTCACTGACTAGAGCATTAGGACATGCCTGGCAGGTGCCACATCGATGGTTTCCCTTGATGGGGTGGCCACCAGTGATGGATTTTGGCAATAAGGAGCACGTTCAGGAATTTTGCCTCTCACAAGATGGTTCTTAAGATTTTTATTCCTTCTGAATGCGAACAATGGCTTGGGTAGCTTATGTTCACCATTGTCCATGTTCAAGAGGTACCATTGTGAGTTGATAGTCTGGCGTATTTTATGGTTCAAGCTAGAGTGCTTGGTAACACGCACCAGTTTGTCCAGTTGTTGGGTGCTCCTCGGTTGGAACAAGGTGTCACGGTTATAATACCTGGCTCTTTTCAAAGAGTCTCTGACCAATTTGGTCGGGTATCCTCGGGTGAGTAGTTTGTCTTTCAAGATATCAGCATGTTTAAGAAATTCATTCATATTAGTACAGTTTCTCTGGAGACGGAGAAACTGACTGAAGGGAATACCCTCCTTCTGACAACGCGGATGGTAGCTGTTGAATTGTAGAAGAGTGTTCCTGGCCGTAGGCTTGGTGTATAAGGAAACCAATAATTCATGATCCTTATGTTCGATCCAAACATCCAGAAATTCAATTTTGCAGTTGCTAGATTGAGTAGTGAATCTAAGGTTCGGATCGGCAGCATTTATCCAGCTAGTGAACTCATCGAGTGACTCCTGGTCCCCCTTCCAGATAAAGAAAATATCGTCAATGAAGCGGGACCAGGAGCGTACGTTTTCGTAAAAGGGGGCCATCTCATTGTATATGTTCTGTGATTCAAAGTGTCCCATGTATAAACAAGCCACACTTGGGGCGCAGGCAGCCCCCATACTGACTCCCTGGATTTGCTGATAATAAGCATTGTTGAACTCGAAATAGTTTTCCCCCAAGACAAGATCCAGGCACTGGAGGATAAAAGGGGCATTAGTGATGTTAGGGTCAGATGTCAGGATCTCTCGGAGGACTTTCATAGCTCCTTCCTGGGGAATGTTTGTGTACAGGGACTCCAGGTCCATGGTGACCAGGAGTTCCCTGTCACAATAATATGCGGTCTTTTCAATGGTGGAGATAAAATGCCCTGTGTCCTTAATGTATGATTTAAGGTTGCCCACCAACGGTTTCAAAAATTGATCGACATATTTTGAGAGAGGCTCCGTGGCCGCCCCAATGGTGGACACTATGGGTCTTAAAGGAGGGTTGCATTCATTCTTGTGAGTTTTGGGGACGCCGTAGATAATGGGCATACGGGTACAAGAGGGGGTAAGGAATTCCGCCTCCTGGGGGCAGAAAACTTAGTTTTTATTACAGAGACATGGGCAGACGACGCGTCAGGTGTGGATCTAGCTCTAGCCATACCAGAAGGTTATTCGATCATCCGAGCAGACAGGAAAGGGAAACGAGGGGGGGGTCTGGCCATCATTTTTAGAGACGAATTGCAAGCTAGGGGCTCGGATCAGGGCAGCAGCCCAGACTGTGAAACCTTATCGTTTCAGATTACTATCACAAACAATTACACATTTAAAGGTCTTTTAATTTATAGACCACCGAGATCAAAAACCCCCCTGCTACAGTTAATAAGCCCGTTCCTAGAATCAAGTGTAAAAGGTTCAGATTTTACCATCTTGGGCGATTTTAATGTTCACTTAGAAAAGATTTTAGATAATAACACGATGACTTTGATCGATACAATGTCCAACATGTTTATGGAACAGATTGTAAAGCACAACACTCATGTGGCCGGGCACACACTTGACGGGATTTTCACCTCAAATACAAAAATCGAGATCTTGGAAGTACTACCCGTCCCTTGGTCAGATCATAAGGTAATAAAATTCACCTTAAAGGTAGAGCAGGCCACAGTAGCCACTGCCTCCCAGCATAGGTGTGTTACCTACAAGGACTGGTCTAAGATTGACACTCCGAAACTACAGGAGCAGCTTTCTAGGACCATTCCGGATCTTGAGTTAGATAGTAATGTAGCTGCCGAACAGGTTTGCAGTTGGATGAATTCAGCTGTCGAATTAGCAGTTCCACTGAAAAAGATTTCCTCTAGGAGGAAAAATCCCCCACAACCCTGGTTCAACGAAAAACTAAAGGCACAAAAACTAAATTGCAGAAGGGCGGAAAGGAAATGGAGGGCTGACTATGAACAACGGACGAAAGACGAATATAGAAAAGCACTGGGAACTTACAAAAAATTAATCGTCGAGGAAAAAAAGTAACTATTTTATACGAAAAATAAATGAAGCTAAAAATTCCAGTAAGGAATTATTTGCCATGGTAAAAACTAACTAATCTCAATGCTAACAAACAGATAGACGGTAGCATGGAATTTTGTAATACTCTAGGTCAGTTCTTCGTGGATAAAGTTAAGTCCGTGTATGAGTCCTTCATTACGACCAACAAACCTGTTACCCCACTTCCATCCTTAGAATATAAACTGGGCCTGCCTATAGAAAGCTCCAATACGGGGTTCCATTTCTGGCCTCCATCAGTAGAACAGATCAAACAGGTGGTAATGACAACGAGGTCTGGTGGCCTAACAGATCCTTGTCCACCCAAGGTGATGCACCTATTTCCAGATTTACTGAGTGACCAACTATCCCTGGTGTTCACTAAGATAATTACATCGAGCTGCTACCCTGATGCCTGGAAAAAGACCGCAGTCCTCCCGTTACTTAAGAAGCCAAATCTTGACCCACAGGATCCCGGGAATTACAGACCCATTTCAAAGATCCCTTTTCCAGCAAAAGTACTGGAAAAACTATTGAATAAACAATTGTCAAATTATTTAAACTCCGTAAATGCCCTAGACCACTCACAGTATGGGTTCCGGGAACAACATGGAACCGAAACTGCCCTGATCATGGCTGCGGAAGAACTCAGGAGTGTACTGGATGCTGGAGGGAAGGCTGCCTTGATCCTTTTGGATCTTTCAGCGGCCTTCGACACGGTAAACCATGGCACACTCCTGACCCGACTAGCCGAAGTAGGAGTCCAAGAGATGGCACTTAAGCTTCTATCCTCTTATCTAACTGATAGAACTTTCTCAGTTAAATTAGGAGATGCTGCTTCTAAACTTTTTAATTCTCCTTGTGGCGTACCACAGGGGTCTTCGTTAAGCCCCACCCTTTTAATGTATATGTTGCCCCGTTAGCGGCTATAATAAGGAATTGTGGTTTCCTACCAGTCTCCTATGCAGACGATACTCAAATTGTGGTAGCAGTCTCAAACAATACTGACGAGACAGCAGGCAGATTTAGTAATTGCATGAGTCAGATCACTCACTGGATGCAATATAATTGCCTGAAATTGAATGGTGACAAAACCGAGGTTATGTTGCTTGGGACTGATATGAATTTCTGGTCCCCAAAATGGTGGCCAGATAGCCTAGGCGACTGCCCATCCCCAGTGGACAAAGTTAGAAACTTGGGAGTACTGCTGGACAATAAACTATCTTTGGGTGCCCAGATAAACAAACTTTCTTCCTCGGTGTGGTACATCCTCAAACTAATAAAGAAACTATCACCATTTATCCCCCAGATTCTTGTAAAATATTAGTAACTGCACTGGTCTTATCCAGGTTGGATTATGGGAATGCACTGTATGCAGGGTTACAAATTCAACATCTAAGAAAATTACAGCGCCTACAGAACACTGCAGCAAGGCTGGTGATGGACATTCCCAGATATGAACCAGTTGCCCACAGATTGGGAACACTCCATTGGCTACCTATTGAAAAAAGGATCAAGTTTAAGTCAGTTTGCCTGGCCTACAAAGCCCTTCATGGAATAGGATCCCACTTCTTAAAAACTCATTTGAAACCATATGAGCCATCCAGGAGACTGAGATCAAGCCAGGCAAAATTAATTCAGGTTCCTAAATTTAAGCAAGTTAGGTGGGGAGGGAGAAGCTTCCTCCTACAGGCAGCTAAGACTTGGAACCTTCTCCCTGTTACAATTAAAAACAGCACATCGCTACTTTCATTTAGGAAGGAGGTGAAAACATGGCTGTTTACTTTGTAGTTGGTATCATTCTTCGGCAGACCTAGTCTTTTACAACGATTAGCGCCAAGACGCCCTTGGGCATTCGTGCGCTTTACAAATATACAAATCAAATCAAAATCAAATCAAATCATTATCCACGGCCAACTCCACCATAGTAAGAATTCTGTGCTTCAAATCAGGTTCAGGATTGACGGTGATCAGTTTATAGTGTCTAGGGACACCGAGGAGATTGTTCATTTTCTCCACATATTGGGGGTATCAAAAATGACAATACCCCCTCCTTTGTCACACGGTTTGATAGTAAGGTTGTTATTCTCTCGTAGGGACACAAGGGCAGCATTCTCCCTCTTAGATATATTATAAGGCAATTTGGGGACATATTTGATAATCTTCTGCATTTTAGTAATAACTGCTTTTTCGAAGATTTCAACTTCAGGTCCCAGGGAATCAAGGTTAGGAATAAACTCCAAGGGTGGTCTAAGGCCTGATAGGTTGTCCGAGGTATCAGGAGGGGGCCTAGTTAGAAAAAACTTTTTGAGTCTTATTTTACAAAAACACAGATGGAGATCCTTCATAAGTTCAAACTTATTCATGTTGGTGGTGGGGACAAAGGACAGACCCCTGGATAAAAGGGTGACCGCCTGAGAATCTATGTTGTTGGTAGACAGATTGAATACAGGAATTTTATTCAGGTTTTCCAGTATTGTTGGTGACGTGTCTGTATATACATCTGGGGCTGGGCCTGATCCTGATGGTAATTCCTCTGTTGTGGGTTCCGGGATCTGGGGCGAAAATTTCCTCTGCGGTTGCCTAAAAAACTATTGTGGCTTGCAGGTCTTTCAAATTGGTCCTGTCTGTTCTGATAGTTCGGATTATAATTGGGAGGACCCTCTCCGTCGGAATCAGTAGTATCCGAGAAGCTTGTAACACGTCTATTGCCCCAGCGGGGGTACCAGTGTTGGAAATGTTTTCGTCACTGGTAGTATAGAAATTCGTGGTCAAGTAGGGATAGGCACGTTCTTGTGAAAATAGTCGGATATCTTTCCTAAGTTTTTCGGTTTTTCTTTTTAGGAGATATTCCGAAAATGAATCTAGTTCGTAACAGATCTCCTCCAGTTTCCTTTTACCGATCTCAACACTGTTATCTTTTTTGAGTTTTTCTTCTAATTCCTCAATTTCTTTGTTAAGGATAGATATCACTTCCCTGGCAGTTTCAATGATTAACATCATCCAATCCCTGGAACATCTGTTTGAAATTAGGGCCCATTTTTCCAGGAATTGTCTGATTTCAATAAAGAGTCCAGGGATATTCCTTACTCTCAGGCCAATAGGGATGGTACCAGCTTTTAAGTATTCCAACATAAAGTTGGCATGTGACTCGGTACGTTTGGACTTTTTTTTAAGATTTAAGAGTTTAGTCCATTCTTCCTCAAGTCCCTTCGATAAGGTAAAGTGTTTATTTCCCCCCTAAGTTTGACCAATCATGCGGGCAAAATCTTCATCAGAAAACCCAAAGGTCTTGATGCTTTCCATGGGAGGGAGAGGGTGCAGATGAGGATGGACAGAATGTATAGATAATAAAAATAGAAATATTTCAAAATTCTCAATATATCTAACGCATGCTATGAAAAAAGAAACCAAAAATATTAGAAAGATAAAGAACAAAGCAAAACAATACAATCAAACACCATTACATAGTGAATAATCCAAAGACGTGACCCAAAGACAGATAAATATGTGTTGACATACACTGTAAATAGCAAAAGAAAAAAGAAAGAAAAAGAAAAAGGAAAATAAGTTTTTACCCACTCGCCAATATATAAGTCATATAGAATAGGAAAAAATTCCAAAGCTAGAATAAGAAAGATAAGAAAGGTGCACACTCTCCCACAAAGAGAACACAACCACCCCCACAGCAACAAGGCTGGGAATGAATAACCGCTAAAAGAAGGGGGCCCCTGAAGGAAAATAACAGACAGGTCGGACAGGGGTACAGAAACATATGACAGTCAAAGAACCCAACCTGTCTGGCAATAATATTGAAAGTGGCCGACAGGGTCACAGTGGGATAGTAAACTCGCTAGACTAACAAAAACCCAATTCCCCGAACAAACTAGAAAAAGTTTTTTTATCTGTATAACAAAAATAGATATATTTTTTATTTTATAATTTTTGATATTCACAATGTTTACATCAAGGTTTGAACCACAATAACATAAGACATAATTTTATAAATACACAATAAAACAAATAAATGGGGTCCCACACTCATGCACTACAAACACTCACAACCACAAATACACACATACTCAAACACTCTCAGCACTCAAGAGCAATTTATCACAAAAAAAAGAGAATAGTCCAAGATATAACATGTTTACAATAATATCTATCGTGCGTCCTCTCCTTGAAAGGTAGTAGAAAGTTCAGGGGGCACGAAGTTGTCCAGCACCAACGCACGTTTCGGTGTATTAACCCAATACAGGTCACACCTTCATCAGGGCGATCAGATCAGAAAGTGGGACACAACAACAGAATCACCTACAACAATAATAAAGTGGTATAAGGCAATCACAGTCAGTGCTACAATTTACATATTTATATATACACTTCACAATGGATGATGAATTCAGGGATATATATATGTATGGGGGGATGATAAATTAGCAGCGAGAGGACATAAACAATTATTCATATATAGTGAAAATCAAATTTGAATATCATTTAATGAGATATGGGAATGTGCGCACCGAGCAATACCAGAAAATACCCAGAAAGTTAGAAAATGGAAGTTTCACCCAGAAAATAGAAAATACACCCAAGTTCACAGTGAAGATCAAAAAGAAGTATTTAGTGACATAGATTGACCCTATAATTTAATCTATATATAAATCTATACTATAAACTACCTTGATGCAGGATATCTAGGTATATAGCCTTGAATAGGGAAAGTTAGGTTGAGACCAGCTCAATCCAATAAATCTGTAGGAACAGAAAAAACCTTGATGGTCAATCTATGCACAAAAATTCAAAAGAAAACATTTTTTTTTAAATTAAAAAGTGGAGGAAAATTAGGACTGGATCTGTGAGAAGTTGGCCTGGTATATGCTGTCCACTAATTATAGTGGGCACCTTGCACCAGTCCAAACAACCCCTTATTGGAGATAGGTTAAAGACAACCTTATTGAAAGCTATCCTAGTGGTAGCTATGGAGAGCAGCCTTCAGGCTAAGTCTTGAAGGAATGTAAAGCAGCTTGTTTTACCAGTCTATAATCTCTTGAGTGACCAAATGAAAGAGCACCACACCAGGTATATATTCAAAATATATGTATTTATTGCTAAACACACCCCTCTAGTCTCTTTATGAGGCTAGAGTTCGAAGTACATAAGTTATAAGTTATTAAATCACAGTAATAGCACAAATACACGTTTGGGCCCTAGGGGCCTACCAAACCATATACCAATAAAGTGGTATGCGAACCACGACTGAACTAGACACTAGGCCTAGAGCCTCTAGAAGTGCTTGGACCACAAGGAACCACCCAAGGTAGTGACACAGGGGACCTACGGGAGACGCGTGCAGTGTAAATACACAACCGCGATACGCCGTTGACTTCTATGGAGAAAGTCGGGATCGGGAAAATAGAGAAAAGGGACACTTAAAAGAGGACTAGGACAAAATCCTTTGAGATCTAGGACTTTGAAGAGTCTCTACCCACGGGAGCACCGGAGTACTCGTGTTACCTCACCCAGGGAAGCCGGGTGCATAGGTGCCTTTCGGGGTCGGGTTTCGTCGTCGATTCGAATGGCGATCTGCTGCAAAGTGCTGCTGGCGGCCAAGAGAAAAGTGTCCGGGTGGATCCAAGAGTGGATCGGAGTTCTGAAGAACCTGAAAGCAGAGGGGACAGAGTCTGGGTCACTAGCCAGTGACCAGGAAGGCGATGGACAGATGCCCACCGATGTCGAGTGCTTCATGCATTGACGGTCGTCTTGACTATTCAGCCACGAGGTCCAGGAGGCGTTGTCGGCAACCAGGAGCAGGATTCGGGCTGGTACACAATGTCTGTCGAGTGCTGAGGTGTTGGCGACCAGATTGGACCCAACAAGCCTTGGCAACGGCAAGTCTCAGTGAAGATGTAGATCGTCGATGGTGCAGAGCAGCAAGGTCTGTGGAACTCACCCAGCGAGGGTAAGTGAGGGCAGGCCTGGAGCAACCAGGATGCCAAGTAAGAAAAGGATTGGCCTTCGTTAAGGGCTACTAGCCAACGGGCTAGCGACCGCGAAGGAGCCTCGTGATGCCGCACGTGGATCTGGCTTACAGGACACTCGTGGAGTGGAGGCCAGTGATCTTCAGTGCAGATGGTGCTGGAGGCTAGGGCTACTCGGAGCCCAAAGCACGACTTCTTGGGAGACCCAGAAGAGGATGCACTTGCAAATGTGCTCAGTGTCCAGGGGTCACGGTCTCAAGTCACCCACGATAGCCACGGGCCTCAGCTTTGCTGGAGACTCAGGGTAGCCTCGGGGAAGTCTGAGAATCCACCTCTGGTGATGCGATGACTTCGGCGTCCGACGGGAGCTTCAGAAATACGAACCGGACAGATGCTTCTTTGGTGCCTGCCAAGCAGGGGAGTCACTCCTTGACCCCAAGGGAGATTCTTCTGTCCTCTAATCGTGAGTAGAGCGTCGAAGGTCCAGGATTCAGTTTCAGAGTTTCGTCCAGGGATAATCTAAAGTCCTAAGGACTGGGTTCCTACCTTTATTCTAAAGATAGGGGTTGGACTACTCTGTGGCCCCACCTATGGGTGGGTCAGGGCAGAGGGGTGGCTACACCCCTTTCCCTTTGTCCAGTTCGCGCCAAAGCAGGGGCTGCAAGCCCCTGATCCGGTTTGAACTGGGGTATGCACAGGGACACCAAATGTGCCCCCAGTGCAGGACTTCAAAGCACCCGAAAGTGCTCCCGCCCAGCCCCAATACACATTATCCTGTCTGGGGAGGTGGTCACACCTCCCTGGGACAGGAAACCTATTGTCCAGGCCTCCCCTGCCGGAGTTTCGTCCAGCAGCAGGAGGCCAGACTCGTGTCTGTGGCAGCAGCATCCATTTTGTGATGCCAGGGCTCTGGAAAGAAGTTACCGGACTAGTCAGAGTTAACATGTCTTTCCCTCTAGAAGGGTGGAATGCTACCCCCGCCGCCAGGATTGGCGGGGGGTAGTATTCCAAGATGTTTGACACCAAACACAACATGTTTAGGTGCAGCCATTCCAAAGTTAGCATTTTACCGCGAGGATATAATGCGCTTAAGAGTATATGGTCAGGCTGCACTACAAACAGCATCAGAGATGGTCTCCGAACGCTGCAGAGGGGCCCTGCTCATGCAGGGGCACCCTCTCACATAGGAACCACGCACTCTGCCTTTAGGATTGATAAGGCCTGCCTTAGGAGTGACTTATAGGTTTATATGTGTGTATGTATTTTGTGATATAGGTAACCTATATCACAGTAAGGGGTGCATGCACCACCTTACCCAGGCTGCAGTAGCAGACCTGTGGTGTCAGTTTGGATGGCCTTCCTGGGGTGGCATAATACATGCTGCAGCCCCTGGCAGGCCTCTGAGGTACCTATGCCCTTGGTACATAGTATACCATATACTAGGGACTTATAAGGGCACTCCAGATCCCAATCAGTGATGTGCCTAAGGCACATGGAAACCATTTTAGAGAGGAAGCAGCTAGGCTGGGGTTCTGATTAGCAGGGCCCCAGCCAGACTAATGTCGAAAAACAGTGAAGCATCAGCAAAAAGTGGGGGTACCCATGTGAAGCAGATCCTACTCTCCTACACAACCCCCCCAAACGTAGGGACATTAAACTAACCTTGCCCAGTTAAGTCTTCATGTTCTAAGTGGAAATACCTAGAGAGTCCATCTGCATTCGCATGGTTACTCCCAGGCCTATGTTCCACTGTAAAGTCCATCCCCTGTAGGGAAATGGACCACCTAAGCAGTTTGGGGTTTTCACCCTTCATTTGTTTTAGCCATAAGAGGGGCTTATGGTCTGTCTGAACCAGGAAGTGTGTACCAAACAAGTATGGCCTCAACTTCTTCAGAGCCCAGACCACAGCAAAGGCCTCCCTCTCTATGGCTGACCAACGTTTCTCTCTAGGGGTCAGCCTTCTGCTAATGAAAGCTACTGGCTGATCCTGACCTTCTTCATTCAATTGTGACAGTACAGCCCCTACCCCCAATTCAGATGCATCAGTTTGAACAATGAACTTCTTGGAGTAATCAGGACTCTGCAGAATTGGAGCAGTGCACATGGCCTGCTTGAGGTCATCAAATGCCTTTTGACAGCTAACTGTCCACTGAACCTTTTTGGGCATTTTCTTAGAAGTTAAGTCATTCAGGGGTGTCACTATTGATCCATACCCCTTGACAAATCTCCTATAGTACCCAGTCAGGCCTAAGAAGGCTCTCACCTGAGTCTGGGTAGTGGGAGCAGTCCAGTCCATGATGGTCTGGATCTTGCTCTGCAAAGGTTGAACCTGGCCTCCACCCACAAGGTGGCCCAGGTACACAACCTGACTCTGCCCTATCTGGCACTTAGTGGCCTTGATAGTCAGGCCTGCCTTTTGCAGGGCCTGTAAAACATTCCTGAGGTGGACCAGGTGATCCTCCCAGGTGGAGCTAAAGACAGCAATATCATCTAGATAAGCTGCACTATAGGCTTCCAGTCCTGTGAGAACTGTATTCACCAACCTCTGGAAAGTGGCAGGTGCATTCTTCAGACCAAAGGGCATTACCACAAATTGATAATGTCCACTAGGGGTCGAGAATGCTGTTTTGGGCTTTGCAGTATCAGCTAGTCTGATCTGCCAGTAGCCAGCTGTTAGGTCAAATGTGCTGAGATATTTGGCAGAGGCCAAAGTATCTATGAGCTCATCTGCCCTGGGTATTGGATGGGCATCAGTCCTAGTGACTGCATTGAGACCCCTGTAGTCCACACAAAACCTCATCTCTCTTCTTCCACCACTGGTGTGAGGTTTCGGTACAAGGACTACTGGACTAGCCCAAGGGCTATCTGAGGGTTCAATAACTCCCAATTCCAACATTTTCTGGACTTCAGTCCTGATACAGTCCCTGACATGGTCAGGTTGCCTATAAATCTTGTTTTTAATAGGCAGACTGTCCCCAGTGTCCACTTCATGAGTGCACCAGGTGGTCTGACTGGGTGTCAGTGAAAACATATGTCTAAACTGATTGAGGACTTGCCTGCAATCAGTTTGTTGCTGGGTAGTGAGGCTGCCTGCCAAGGCTACACCATCAACTGACCCATCGTCAGGGTTCTGTGAGAGCAGGTCAGGGAGTGGGTCACTCTCTTCCTCCTGCCCTTCATCAGTAGCCATGAGCAAGCCCATGTCTGCCCTGTCCACATATGGTTTTAACCTGTTGACATGGAGAACCCTGTGGGGACTTCTGGGTGTTCCTAGGTCCACTAAGTATGTGACCTCACCCTTCTGCTCAACAATAGTGTGGGGTCCACTCCATTTATCTTGGAGAGCTGCTGGGGCCACTGGCTCCAACACCCACACCTTCTGTCCTGGCTGGTAAACAGTCAGAACAGCCTTTTGGTCATGCCAGGCCTTTTGAAGTTCCTGGCTAGCCTCAAGGTTTTTGGTTGCCTTTTTCATGTACTCAGCCATCCTGGAGCGGAGACCAAGTACATAGTCCACTATATCTTGCTTTGGGGGCTTGAGAGGTAACTCCCATCCTTCCTTCACCAAGCACAGTGGACCCCTCACAGGGTGGCCAAACAGAAGTTCAAAAGGGCTGTAACCAACCCCCTTCTGAGGCACCTCCCTATATGCGAATAAAAGGCAGGGCAAGAGTATGTCCCATCTACGCCTAAGCTTTTCTGGGAGCCCTTTAATCATGCCCTTCAAGGTTTTGTTGAATCTCTCAACTAAACCATTGCATTGTGGGTGATAGGGTGTGGTGAACTTATAAGTCACTCCACACTCCTTCCACATTGCTTTTAAGTACCCAGACATGAAGTTAGCACCCCTGTCTGATACTACCTCCTTAGGAAAGCCCACTCTTGAGAAGATTCCCAGGAGGGCCCTTGCCACCACAGGTGCTGTAGTGGTCCTGAGGGGAATAGCTTCTGGGTACCTGGTGGCATGATCCACTACCACCAGGATAAACCTGTGCCCAGAGGCTGTTTGGGGATCCATGGGACCAACAATGTCAATCCCTACCCTTTCAAAGGGCACCCCCACCACAGGTAGTGGTATCAGGGGGCCTTTGTAGTGCCACCTGCTTTGCCACTGGCTTGGCAGGTTACACAGGAGCGACAAAACTCCTTACTGTCTTCAGACATGTGGGGCCAGTGAAAGTGAGGGACAATTCTGTCCCAAGTCTTGTTCTGGCCCAGGTGACCTGCTAAGGGAATATCATGGGCTAGGGTCAATAGGAAGCCCCTGAACTTCAAAGGTATTACCAACCTCCTGGTAGCACCAGGCTTGGGGTCTCTACTCTCTGAGTACAGGAGTCCATCATCCCAATACACTGTATGGGGACCACTAGCTTTCCCAGCAGCCTCAGCAGCAGCTTGCTGTCTGAGGGGTTCAAGGGAGGGGCAGCTCTGCTGCTCCTGGCTCAGATCTGCCCTAGAAGGTCCCCCTGTCCCCAAGAACTCAACCTGGTCAGGTTCAAGTTCCTCTGGGACAGTTCCTTCTTCAGGGCTGAGATCATCCCCTCAAGGGACTGATCTTCCTCCTGAGCCAAGGGGAAGGCACTGCCTTAACCCTACTACTCCTCCTCTTGGAAGGCACTTGGTCCATTCTTCCAGAATCCAAGGCCTGTTCAGTGCTAGACATTTTGGCTTGTGACCTGGTCACAGCAAACACATCTGCAGGGATCCCCAGCATTTCTGCATGGGTCCTGAGCTCCACTTCTGCCCAAGCAGAAGTCTCTAAGTCATTGCCAAGCAAGCATTCGACTGGTAGGTTTGCACTTACCACAACCTTCTTAAGGCCAGTTACCCCTCCCCAGGAGAAGTTAACAACTGCCAGAGTATGGTCTGTTCTGACATTGCTAGCATTGGTCACTTGGTACATCTCACCAAGCATAACTTGCCCAGGAAGCACAAGGTCTTGTGTCACCATTGTGACACTTGCCCCTGTGTCCCTAAATGCCAAAGCCTCACGTCCATTGATTAAAGGCTGTTGTCTGTACTTGCCCAGATTACTGGGACTCACAGTGGAGGTCACATCCATGCCTCCATCACAGACTAACACAGCCTGAGTCAGTTCATTGACTAGGTCAGAGCCCAACTCAGTTCCCAGGGTGAACCCTACTAAACCCGTTGCTGGAGCACTTCCACCAACTGTACTAGGGGGAACAGGTGCCTTAGGGGCATTGGTGGGTGCTGGACTGGAGTCTTTGGACTTGGTGCAATCACTGGTCCAGTGGGTCTTTTGCTTACAGACCTTGCACCATGGTTTTCTTTGGCCTTTCCCTTTGGTAGACTGTGAATCCCCACCAGAAGAAGATTTTTGGGGGCCTGATGAAGACTTTTGATCTTTACCCTTCTCCCCACCCTTGTCAGAGTTCTTAGCATCTTGCTTCTTGGTTTCCCCACCTTAGTTCTGTACCTTCTGCTTCACCCTGGTCCTGACCCATTTGTCTGCCTTCTTTCCCAATTCTTGGGGAGAGGTCAGATCAGAGTCTACCAGGTATTGATGCAACAGCTGATTTTGACAGTTATTAAGAATCTGCTCCCTCATTATCAGATTGTACAATCCTGAGAAGTCACACACCTTACTGCCCATCAACCAGCCTTCCAGAGCCTTGGCAGAACAATCCACATAGTCTACCCAGTCTTGAGTCTGTGCTTTTTGGGTGTCTCTGAACTTCAACCTGTACTGTTCAGTGGTTAGGCCAAACCCATCAATAAGAGCACTCTTCAAGACCTTGTAATTATCAGCATCCTCCTCTCTAACAGTGAGGAGCTTATCTCTACCTTTGTCAGCAAAGGAGAGCCACAAGATTGCTGCCCACTGCTCTTGAGGGACCTTCTGTACTTTACAGGCCCTCTCTAATGCAGTTATCCATTTGTGGATATCATCCCCACTCTGGTAGGGAGGGACAATCTTGCTCAGGTTCCTATGGTCATAGGACCTTTCCCTGTCTCTAGGGACATGGCTGCCACCATGGGACTCTAGTCCCAACTTTCTTCTCTCTCTAAGGAGATCTAGGGATTCCCTATCTAAAGCCAATTGCTTTTTTCTGATTTCCAGCTGAGTTTCCTCATACTGGACCAGTCTGGCTCTCCTCTCATGAGAGGATTCCCTCCTGTGAGAGGAGACAGAGCTCCCTATAGAGGTGCCAGAGTGGTTAGACTCCTGAGAAGGAGATCTAGACTTTCTGGGCACACTCTTAATCCTTCCTGGGGGACAAAGAGGGTGTCATCCTGATCATCCTCATCATCGTCCACAGGAGGGATTGGGTTATCCAGGTCAGGGTCATTGTCACCCTCCTGGCCAGTTTCAGAGGGGGGGCTGGGGGTATTGGTACCCCTGGCGTCCTCCTCTTCTCCTGCCCCACCCTCAGCTCCTACCCCTTCAGTCCCCACGGGCTTACTAAGGTCATAAGCCACCAACAACTCCTTGAGGTGTTGGGTGGTGGGGCTTTGGCCTGTCCTTATCTTTCTCAAGTTACATAAAGCTCTCAATTCCAAGAATGGGAGTGTATCATACTTGGAGGGTGGAAGCTCAATGGCTTCCTGCAAGGATTCTTTGGATCCTGCCCTTAAAGACATTACTAGTGTGGTGTGGTGTATGCACTACCTACTCTAGTGTGGCCTACTAAACTCTCTTGAGTTGTAGAAAGGGTTGTGCTATCCCTTAACACACAACTCTAAGTTCAGTAGAACTTACTGTATTCTAAGCTTAAATTATATGTACCTTAGGTACCTTTAGTGGTTTTCAGTTGATCAATTCAATTGAGATTATCTGGTAAAACAATAGCAAGCTGGAATCCCACACGCTGCACACCAATGTGAGAAGTTGGCCTGGTATATGCTGTCCACTAATTATAGTGGGCACCTTGCACCAGTCCAAACAACCCCTTATTGGAGATAGGTTAAAGACAACCTTATTGAAAGCTATCCTAGTGGTAGCTATGGAGAGCAGCCTTCAGGCTAAGTCTTGAAGGAATGTAAAGCAGCTTGTTTTACCAGTCTATAATCTCTTGAGTGACCAAATGAAAGAGCACCACACCAGGTATATATTCAAAATATATGTATTTATTGCTAAACACACCCCTCTAGTCTCTTTATGAGGCTAGAGTTCGAAGTACATAAGTTATAAGTTATTAAATCACAGTAATAGCACAAATACACGTTTGGGCCCTAGGGGCGTACCAAACCATATACCAATAAAGTGGTATGCGAACCACGACTGAACTAGACACTAGGCCTAGAGCCTCTAGAAGTGCTTGGACCACAAGGAACCACCCAAGGTAGTGACACAGGGGACCTACGGGAGACGCGTGCAGTGTAAATACACAACCGCGATACGCCGTTGACTTCTATGGAGAAAGTCGGGATCGGGAAAATAGAGAAAAGGGACACTTAAAAGAGGACTAGGACAAAACCCTTTGAGATCTAGGACTTTGAAGAGTCTCTACCCACGGGAGCACCGGAGTACTCGTGTTACCTCACCCAGGGAAGCCGGGTGCATAGGTGCCTTTCGGGGTCGGGTTTCGTCGTCGATTCGAATGGCGATCTGCTGCAAAGTGCTGCTGGCGGCCAAGAGAAAAGTGTCCGGGTGGATCCAAGAGTGGATCGGAGTTCTGGAAGAACCTGAAAGCAGAGGGGACAGAGTCTGGGTCACTAGCCAGTGACCAGGAAGGCGATGGACAGATGCCCACCGATGTCGAGTGCTTCAGGTGCATTGACAGTCGTCTTGACTCTTCAGCCACGAGGTCCAGGAGGCGTTGTCGGCAACCAGGAGCAGGATTCGGGCTGGTACACAATGTCTGTCGAGTGCTGAGGTGTCGGCGACCGGATTGGACCCAACAAGCCTTGGCAACGGCAAGTCTTGGTGAAGATGTAGATCGTCGATGGTGCAGACCAGCAAGGTCTGTGGAACTCACCCAGCGAGGGTAAGTGAGGGCAGGCCTGGAGCAACCAGGATGCCAAGTAAGAAAAGGATTGGCCTTCGTTAAGGGCTACTAGCCAACGGGCTAGCGACCGCGAAGGAGCCTCATGACGCCGCACATGGATCTGGCTTACAGGACACTCGTGGAGTGGGGGCCAGTGATCTTCGGTGCAGGTGGTGCTGGAGGCTAGGGCTACTCGGAGCCCAAAGCACGACTTCTTGGGAGACCCAGAAGAGGATGCACTTGCAAATGTGCTCGGTGTCCAGGGGTCACGGTCTCAAGTCACCCACGATAGCCACGGGCCTCAGCTTTGCTGGGGACTCAGGGTAGCCTCGGGGAAGTCTGAGAATCCACCTCTGGTGATGCGATGACTTCGGCGTCCGACGGGAGCTTCAGAAATGCGAACCGGACAGATGCTTCTTTGGTGCCTGCCAAGCAGGGGAGTCACTCCTTGACCCCAAGGGAGATTCTTCTGTCCTCTAATCATGAGTAGAGCGTCGAAGGTCCAGGATTCAGTTTCAGAGTTTCGTCCAGGGATAATCTAAAGTCCTAAGGACTGGGTTCCTACCTTTATTCTAAAGATAGGGGTTGGACTACTCTGTGGCCCCACCTATGGGTGGGTCAGGGCAGAGGGGTGGCTACACCCCTTTCCCTTTGTCCAGTTCGCGCCAAAGCAGGGGCTGCAAGCCCCTGATCCGGTTTGAACTGGGGTATGCACAGGGACACCAAATGTGCCCCCAGTGCAGGACTTCAAAGCACCCGAAAGTGCTCCCGCCCAGCCCCAATACACATTATCCTGTCTGGGGAGGTGGTCACACCTCCCTGGGACAGGAAACCTATTGTCCAGGCCTCCCCTGCCGGAGTTTCGTCCAGCAGCAGGAGGCCAGACTCGTGTCTGTGGCAGCAGCATCCATTTTGTGATGCCAGGGCTCTGGAAAGAAGTTACCGGACTAGTCAGAGTTAACATGTCTTTCCCTCTAGAAGGGTGGAATGCTACCCCCGCTGCCAGGATTGGCGGGGGGTAGTATTCCAAGATGTTTGACACCAAACACGACATGTTTAGGTGCAGCCATTCCAAAGTTAGCATTTTACCGCGAGGATATAATGCGCTTAAGAGTATATGGTCAGGCTGCACTACAAACAGCATCAGAGATGGTCTCCGAACACTGCAGAGGGGCCCTGCTCATGCAGGGGCACCCTCTCACATAGGAACCACGCACTCTGCCTTTAGGATTGATAAGGCCTGCCTTAGGAGTGACTTATAGGTTTATATGTGTGTATGTATTTAGTGATATAGGTAACCTATATCACAGTAAGGGGTGCATGCACCACCTTACCCAGGCTGCAGTAGCAGACCTGTGGTGTCAGTTTGTATGGCCTTCCAGGGGTGGCATAATACATGCTGCAGCCCCTGGCAGGCCTCTGAGGTACCTATGCCCTTGGTACATAGTATACCATATACTAGGGACTTATAAGGGCACTCCAGATCCCAATCAGTGATGTGCCTAAGGCACATGGAAACCATTTTAGAGAGGAAGCAGCTAGGCTGGGGTTCTGATTAGCAGGGCCCCAGCCAGACTAATGTCGAAAAACAGTGAAGCATCAGCAAAAAGTGGGGGTACCCATGTGAAGCAGATCCTACTCTCCTACAGGATCAGTAACCCCGGGAGGGAGCATCCATCCACAAACGTCTTACCCATATGGAAAACGGCGTAGGATGAACATAGGGGCTTCTTAAGCTCCGAGATCAGAGTCTGCTTTAGGTGTATATTACAGATATGATCCGAATTCCAAGAGTTGGGGCGTTCACATGCACACATTCAATATGAGGTTCCTCATCTAAGGAATAAATGGAAGTCAAGTAAGCAAACGGGGGTCAATTTCCTGAGTAGGCATAGAAAGGAAATGTATCAGAGGATTAACGCTAATCTAGCAAGAAGATTCAAATTACTGAGGCTCACAACAGTCGGTAATTTAGACACTAGGAAAAAATTGGTTCCGCATTCCTAAACGGAATACAGTTCCGTGAGGTGGCGTCTCAGACAGAGAGATAAGGGAACAGAGCAACATAGTTAGCCACTCAATACATAAGGATCTAATAAGAAGTGGCCAAATATCCCTGCATACCAACAAGTTAAGGAGGACCACTAAACAAATGCCTAAGGACGTGCATAAATTGAAATTGGCATCCGACCGTGTAGGATGGGGAGTGGGAGGCGGGTAAAGAATACTGCTAAATAACAGAAGCCTGATGGTGCACTTAGTTTAAAAAGCCACT
The DNA here is from genome assembly GCA_963921515.1 of Calotriton arnoldi. Lineage (NCBI taxonomy): Eukaryota > Metazoa > Chordata > Amphibia > Caudata > Salamandridae > Calotriton > Calotriton arnoldi. The sequence goes on from CAWUFW010009787.1 coordinate 64,910, forward strand.
AAATACATAGGAATCTAATATTTTATAAAGAGTGGCCGGGTGTCCCTACATACCTATAAAATAGGGAGAAACACTAAGCAAGCGCCGCACGGCCGTGCATAGGTTAAAATTGGGCATTCAGTCGTATAGGATAGAGAATGGAAGACGAGTATACAGAACTGCTAGATAATAGAGGCCTGATAATGCGCAAAGTTTGAAAAGCATCAATATACGACATTCGAGCACATAGTAGACAGTCTATAAGGCCGAGAATAAATTATCGAGTTAAAGAGGCAAATTTAGCGGTGAAAAACAAGTTTTTAAGAAAAAAGAGGGAAAGGAAAGGATATAAAAACTTACCACATTCGACGGGTGGCGAATTCAATAAGAGACGTCCTCCAACGGATGGTGGGGCAGGGAGCTCCCGGGAGCTAACCTTAGAGATAAGGACTGCCTAATCCAGTTTATAAGCGGTTCGTCGCCATGTAATCAGCCAACGTGTAAAACGATAGAGGTTACTCCCTCCCATCAAAGGTAATAAACAACAAGAAAGGACTAGTACAGCGCATCCATCGGAGATGCTAATGCGGCGGCCATCGCAGAAGTCTAACTCGTCTATTCATAACCACATACGATAGCCCACAAGCGGCCAGGCTGGAGGGGGCGGAAAAAGGAAGAAAAGATATTTCACCTTAGCCGCACAAGCTCGTATTCAGAGAATAAAAGAAGAAAACGCCAGAATAAGGGGAAGGTAACAGAGGCAAAAAGATATGTATAAATAAGGAACATTGTGCAATGGCCAAGCCAAATCATACCAAAAACGAGTCCGAGAAAAGTAGCGGGACAGTACGGAATTAAGGGGATCAGGGGTACGCCAATGAAAGGCATAAACCCCAGGGCGACTAAAGAAGTGACATAGTCTTAATCAGATTCATTACCCACACAGAGTCAAGGGCAATGGAACAATGGAGAGGGCCCAGGTCATGAAAGTGTGTACCAATAAAGGGTACATTGAGATCCAAATCCATGTGGCAAGAGTCTCAAGAAGTAGGCAAAAACAGAAAATCAACAGTTCAAGATTACATAAATTTAAACAGAAGGTTGCGTAGGTAAGGGAAGGGCTAGATCATTAAATAATCGCATTTTCCCAGGGGCAGATTTCGTTAAGTCCTTTCTCCACAGAGTTAAGACGGAAAATCTAGAAGACCTCTCTTTTCCTTCTGGTAGCGATCAAGTCCTTCCCTGCCTGCACATGAACTTTCTCTAGAATAGACCACCTGAGGTCATTCTCAGAGTGGCCAAGTTCCATCCAATGGCTGAGCAGGGGAGTGGAGTGCTTCTTAAGTCTTATGTTGGACTTGTGCTCACCTATCCTTATTCTGCATTCCCTGCCTGTTTCTCCGATATAGGCCAAGTTGCAAGGACAAAGAATTATGTATATGATGTTTGATGTGCGGCAGTTGGTCATTTCTCGCAAGGATATGGTAAGTCCATTTACTTTAATAGTGTCACTGACTAGAGCATTAGGACATGCCTGGCAGGTGCCACATCGATGGTTACCCTTGATGGGGTGGCCACCAGTGATGGATTTTTGGCAATAAGGAGCACGTTCAGGAATTTTGCCTCTCACAAGATGGTTCTTAAGATTTGTATTCCTTCTGAATGCGAACAATGGCTTAGGTAGCTTATGTTCACCATTGTCCATGTTCAAGAGGTACCATTGTGAGTTGATAGTCTGGCGAATTTTATGGTTCAAGCTAGAGTGCTTGGTAACACACACCAGTTTGTCCAGTTGTTGGGTGCGCCTCGGTTGGAACATGGTGTCACGGTTATAATACATGGCTCTTTTCAAAGAGTCTCTGACCAATTTGGTCGGGTATCCTCGGGTGAGTAGTTTGTCTTTCAAGATATCAGCATGTTTAAGAAATTCATTCATATTAGTACAGTTTCTCCGGAGACGGAGAAACTGACTGAAGGGAATACCCTCCTTCTGACAACGCGGATGGTAGCTGTTGAATTGTAGAAGAGTGTTCCTGGCCGTACGCTTGGTGTATAAGGAAACCAATAATTCATGATCCTTATGTTCGATCCAAACATCCAGAAATTCAATTTTGCAGTTGCTAGATTGAGTAGTGAATCTAAGGTTCGGATCGGCAGCATTTATCCAGTTAGTGAACTCATCGAGTGACTCCTGGTCCCCCTTCCAGATAAAGAAAATATCGTCAATGAAGCGGGACCAGGAGCGTACGTTTTCGTAAATGGGGGCCATCTCATTGTATATGTTCTGTGATTCAAAGTGTCCCATGTATAAACAAGCCACACTTGGGGCGCAGGCAGCCCCCATACTGACTCCCTGGATTTGCTGATAATAAGCATTGTTGAACTCGAAATAGTTGTAGCACTGACTGTGATTGCCTTATACCACTTTATTATTGTTGTAGGTGATTCTGTTGTTGTGTCCCACTTTCTGATCTGATCGCCCTGATGAAGGTGTGACCTGTATTGGGTTAATACACTGAAACGCGCGTTGGCGCTGGACAACTTCGTGCCCCCTGAACTTTCTACTACCTTTCAAGGAGAGGACGCACGATAGCTACTATTGTAAACATGTTATATCTTGGACTATTTTCTCTTTTTTTGTGAGAAATTGCTCTTGAGTGGTGAGAGTGTTTGAGTATGTGTGTATTTGTGGTTGTGAGTGTTTGTAGTGCATGAATGTGGGACCCCATTTATTTGTTTTATTGTGTATTTATAAAAATATGTCTTATGTTATTGTGGTTCAAACCTTGATGTAAACATTGTGAATATCAAAAATTATAAAATAAAAAATATATCTATTTTTGTTATACAGATAAAAAAACTTTCTCTAGTTTGTTCGGGGAATTGGGTTTTTGTTAGTCTAGCGAGTTTACTGTCTAAGCGCACTATTATAAAGAGAAACAAAACATAGTTAAGAATAAAGAATAAAAACCCTTTCGTTTCCCTCCCGTCATTCTACGTACCCCAATTAGGTATTACCTAGCAAAAGCGACATATAAAGCCATCCCTTACTTACCACCGCTTTACTTTGCCACTACACAGTTTATTTTCAAAGCACAAATCATGCATTTTATTATTCTATTAATACGCAAATATTAGACTTATGTTATCCACGTCAACAATTGTAAGTAAATTAGTTTGCACATAAATAGCGTGTTACCTTTAACCCTTCACATGTAACATACATGGTTGGTTATTTACTAAGACGAACTTGTGCGTAAATATTAGGAGGTTAAAATTTTTTCGTTTACCCTGCTCCATCAACTCCCCCCTTTGGTGATTTTTAATATCACCACAAAACCCATGTTACACAATTCTTATTCGACAGCATACTTCTTTGTCCATTTGTTTTGTTAGTTTACACAGCTGTATCCCTTTCAGCTTGTCTCTTTGTTTTCTTATACATGTTCTCTTTTATTTCTTCTAGCTCTATTTCACCCATTTCTCTCTCTCTCTCTTTGTTTATCTTGTTTTCTTTTTCTATTTTATTCTGTTTTTCTTCTCTTTATACATGTAATTATTAGCTTCAGTACTAAAACTATTATGATTATCAGAGTTGCTACTATTATGACTTTCCCTATTATTAATCCACTCATTCTAGTAAACCAATTTATTACTGAAGAAAAACCTTTACCAAGTTTTCCAAACGCATTTTCAACCTCCAGTGGAACAAGTTCTTTGTGCAAATTTGTAATATTCTTTATATACTTTTGTATATTTTCACTTTTATCTGGAATGTAAGTGCAACAATGTTGGACTTTCAGCATTCCACAGACTCCACCCTCTTTTGCCAAAAGAATGTCAAGGGCAAGTCGATTTTGCATCACCATAGCTCTCATGGCAACCATTTCGGTATTCACCATCAAGAACCCTCCAGCAGTATCTGTAGATAACCGATCTACTACTGTGGATAACTTCCGAATTTTAAATGCATTCAAAGATATTCCCACTGCTGGTATCAATGCTCCAAAAATATCACCTACTATTTCTGAAAAACTTTCCCTTTTTCTACGTGTGAATGTCTTTATCTTTTCGTGTGTTCCCTTTTCTGTTCTATCCACATGAAAAATCTTTGGAAAGACCAGGCCTAAATAACATGATCCATGCCTTCTGAAGCACAGTTCTTTTCTCCTTGCACTATATATATTTTGTTTGGTTTAGTCACTGGGTGTATTTCTTGGTGATTATGGGTTTCGGCTATATTTCATCTTTAGTTTTATACTTATATTAAATTTCTTGTCTTTGATCTTAAATATTGAGTAATTATATGTTATCTATTCGAGTCGGATAATATTATACATATATCCTTTGTTGTAGCCCTGAGGAAGTCATCGGGTGAATCTTCCCGAGACGAAACACGTGTTGGCTATTGGCTACATTGGCTATTGGCTACTTTTGGTGATGTCATCTACACCAAGCCATCCACTGTGAATTTGTGTATAAGTTGAATATGTTTTTGACAAGGATAAAGAAAACAAGAAAATAAAAAAGAAGAAAAATCACTCGAGATTATCTTGGATCTGGATATTTTATTGGACTGTTGATCTGTTATGGTTTAAATTTTGAATGTCATTTTTGCTTTCTGCTCGGGAAGAATATCTTGTTTATTGCTTATTCTCTGTGTCTTTCTAGTCACAGGGGTATTTGGGATGCGGGTGGCCTTTTCCAATTTGTTCCCTAGAGCAACTTTTAGAGAATCTCTGTTACAGTGATACCCAAATATTGGTTTTGCGCAAGGTGTAACCTAGCCACGCTTCTAAGTTTATTGATCCATACCAATGGTCCGGCAACCTGTAATAAGCTCTGTTACCGCAAATATAATAGATCCCAGGAAATATTGGATCTTTTCCCCCTTTGAATCCCCATCCGCCTAAAATTTTATAATTGTCATGGCAATCACTGGAACCCACGAAATAATTGTCATATCTTGTTCTATTTCTTCTAATGCACAACCTTCCCTGTTGGGGCCAATCCAGAGTCATAGCTGCATTTGTCTTTTTCTTGTCATGATTTTCTTCCTCAAACGCCCAAAGAGGTGTTTTTGTCTCTTCTATCACTTTTCTTTGAAATTTCGCTCTTCTATCCTCAACCATTTCTAAAAATACCTTTTCTTCCTTCTTTAACTCACAGGTAAGATTGTTTTTAACTATATCATCTAATGTTAGAATCTTATCTTCTATGAAAAATTCACCAAATGTTTTTCCCTCTTTCACTTTGTTTAGTTCAGAAACGACAGGAATCTTTGCAAAAATCTTATTTATAATTAGTGTAATAATATTCTAATTTTCCTGTCTTATAAAATAGACTTGCTAAAACACTACATGTTATTCCATACGTCAAAGGAAGGTGATGATAGGTCACACCCTCTGCAACAGACGCAGGCAATTGCATACAAACATAACAATCTCTTACATCCATTGTTTCTACATACTCATATAATAATTTAGTAAAAATATTCTTTGAAAAATCTGTTATTGATTTGTCCTTATGTAATTCTGCACTACTTTTTAATATAGCTGTTTCTTGAATGTTAGCTCCTTTTTCTTTCTCTGTGTGATTAGACGTTTCTTCTACAGCTAAGCTAATTTAAATGGTGATTGCTAAAATCACCCATACTGTCATTAATAATCCTGTACAAAAGAAGCACATCTTACACCACCTGCTTAAGAACTCACATCTACATTTTCTATCTTTAGTATCTTCCATTTTGTTCTATAACCTATTTATACAGGAAACATGTGTCACCACACCTCAGAAATGACCTCTTAGCCACTCTGCCCTCTATCTTTGTCTTTGTTTGGTACTTTCTTTTAATTCTTTTCAGAACTCTTTCTTTGTCAAATCCAGTATTTCGTCAACTCCGGTAGAAATTCGTTCAAATTTCTTCAAGTTTGTTGCACTTCACCTTCACCCATTAAGTTACAGCTTTGTGTCTGGTAGCCCCACAAGTTTACCTGTTTCTTGCGGAGAGTTCTCGCAGAGATGACATGAGCTATCACCCTAGTACCCACCTTACCCCAGTCGAGCCTTGAAAACGATCTAGGATAAAGATGGGAGCGGGGAGGAAAGCTGGGATTGCAGGAGCGTGTCCGGAAGACCGGTAGAGGACGTCCTCCAGTTCGGATTAACTGTGGACACCAACTGCATAGAGAAACAAGGAGACACCTATTACTATCAGCCCAAAACAACCTCTTCCACTCACTACCATACACTCATGCGGAAAACAGCAGTCACCTCATAATTGGACATCATGTGTTCTGAAATCCTCAAGGTAAGACAGAATGGCGCTCCTGCGCAAGCACACCAAGGTAACTAACGCTTCAGAGCGAGGCACACCAAAAAGAAATCAGCGCTCCTGCGCAGATGACCCACAAAGAAATCAGCGCTCCTGCGCAATGTATCCCAAGGAACTAAGCTCTCCTGCGTGGTGAAAATTAGAACCCAAAATAAAGCGCTCCAGCGCGGTCTGGTTCTAATCGTTAAGCACAAAACAAAATAACAAAATAACTAACAAGCGCTCCAGCGCGGTCTGGTTCTAAATGGAAAACACAAACGAAATAACAAAATAACTAACAAGCGCTCCAGCGCGTTGAGGCAGAAGGTAGCATATCCTAAATGTCACGAGAGAAAAAACAAGAAGAACGGCAGCGCTCCTGCGCAGATGACCCACAAAAGAAATCAGCGCTCCTGCGCAATGTATCCCAAGGAACTAAGCTCTCCTGCGTGGTGAAAATTAGAACCCAAAATAAAGCGCTCCAGCGCGGTCTGGTTCTAATCGTTAAGCACAAAACAAAATAACAAAATAACTAACAAGCGCTCCAGCGCGGTCTGGTTCTAAATGGAAAACACAAACGAAATAACAAAATAACTAACAAGCGCTCCAGCGCGTTGAGGCAGAAGGTAGCATATCCTAAATGTCACGAGAGAAAAAACAAGAAGAACGGCAGCGCTCCTGCGCAGCTCCGAAATACCTGCGAAGGTGACTGTCCAGGCACAGGCGTTAATACGAAGCGCCGATCCGAGGGGAATCACTGTTTTTAAGTGGCTTCCCCCGGAAACGCTGAGTGACGTGGCGGTGGTTTCAGCAAGGAAGGCTGAACCGCCAACCGCCAGTAACCCGGAAGTGAGGGAAAATGTTCCGCACGAGTGAAGGTACAAACGAGCACACAAACATACCTGGTGATCGGGGGAGAGGGAAACTACCGAAACATGACACTTTGTTCTGGGTTTTCATGAGTGTTCTCTTCTTCTTTGATATCAGTCAAGGCAATGTACAGCCATTCAGGCGATTTATACTTCAGATTTACTTTCTTTACTCTTTTCGTTTTCTGCAAGTGTTTTCCACCTTGTTTTTCTTGCTCTTTCTGACTTGTTATTTCATTTACTTGTTCTGCACTTTTTCCATCTAGCCTTAAGATCCTGTATCTCAATTTTCTAACGTCGTTGGGCCAATTGTCTCCTTTCCTTGGCCTTTTTGGTTCACTTTCTTTTTCCTCTCTTTCTGTTTTCCAAGTTCTCTTTCTTGACTCTAGTTTCTGGTTTCTTTCTTCTCCACTTTCTTCTGACTCTGTTTCAATTCTTTCTTTATTGTCTCTTATCTTGAATTTTATAATTTCACTTCTTTCATCTATTTGTGGTTTCTCTCTTGTTTTCCTTCGATCACCTACTTCTGTCCCTCCTCGAGGTTCTTCCGAATTTGTGTCAATCTCTCTATCTGATTCTAAATTTCCCTGTTCTTTTGTTCGCCGATCTGTCCCTATTGCTCCTCGGGGGTCTTCCGATTTTTCTATCTTTCTATTTGAAACTCTCCCTTCTTCGTCTATTAATATTATTTTCGAAGGATCTCTACCACAACTTGTACTTGGTTGCTCACTGTTACTGTCTCTTTGCTCAGTTTCTTCTCTTATGCTATCAAATTTCCAATTTCCTTTCAGATTTTCCTCACAATCCAAATGATCTGTATCAGATTCTGAACTGGTGTATGATATTTCCAGATGTTGACTCACATGTCGATCTTCAGATTCTGGAACTTCAGCTATTTCTTCCACTCCTTCTGTCGTTGCACTTGTAGTTGGGTCTTCCAGATGTCGACTTACAGGTCGATCTTCAGGTTCTGGAGCCCTGTCCGTCTCTTCTTCTGCGTCAGATGCTGAACTGGTATCCAATACTTCCAGATGTCGACTCACATGTCGATCTTCAGGTTCTGGAACTCTGATGGTGTGACTGGCATGTACCCAGTGTTTCACTCCTGCACATTTGACTGCAGTCGTTGTCATCAGGATCACCTGTCGTGGTTTGTCCCAGCGAGGAACCAAACAGTTTCTTCTTCTGTGGACTTTTATGCGGACCCAATCTCCTGGATTCAAATCGTGGGCTGGTTTTCTTTCAAGAGTGGTTGCATCCGGTCCAATCTGATGAAACACAGAACATGAAGAAAAGTGTAGTGCGTGCACTGCCTCAAGATGAGCTCCTGATATAATTTTGGTTTTAACGTGCCTCCTGGGTGTCACTCTCTGTACAAGAGTGATAGATTGCTGGACATGGAATATAGCACAACTCTTACTGTTATATGTGTGAAACATGCTTGCATAGCGAGGAATGCAAACGGCATCCATAGAATTCACTCGAGCACTTGATTTATTTGTTAACTGCACGTAGTTTTCACGCTATGCAAGCATGTTTCACACATATAACAGTAAGAGTTGTGCTATATTCGTCATGTATTGGTGATTGAGAGATGCATTTAATTATTTCACAGATAGTCCCCAGATGAAGGCCTCATAAGACGAAATGCATTGGGACCAATTGAATGTAATCGATTTCACGCCTATGAACGTAATGATGATAGAATTACATTCAAGGAAATAAAAATGAATCAAACGAACAGTATGATGGAATAACTACTACTCATTATTACTTCAACCAGCTACGGGAAAAAAACTGTGTTATTTAACCGATTAACCCCCAGGAGGGGGGCCCAATACTGTGCCCTGGGGACACCCCTCACAGTCGTGGGAGTGCATCCATGTCCCGAAACACAGAACGTACCACATCAGCCAATCCTTTGCAATAATCCAGCACCAGATCATCAGTTATAGTCAGTAGTTTGTTGACAGGTACATGTGCTTGTCTCATTGCTCGTCCCATAATTATCTCGTGGGGACTGAGTCCTGTTTTTCTTTCCGGTATACTTCTGATTGTCATTAAGACTAATGGCAAGGCATCTGGCCATTTGAGTCCTGTGGCTTGACACATTTTACCTAGCCTGTTCTTAATTGTTCCATTCACTTGCTCTACTATTCCAGAAGCCTCTGGTCTGTATGCACAATGCAGTTTCTGTTTAATACTAAGTGCTTCACAAATCAGTTGAATTAATTCGTTTTGGAAATGTGTTCCTCTATCTGTTTAAATCGTGACTGGAAAACCATACCTTGGAATGAATTCTCGCAGCATAAGTTTTGCTACCGTGATTCCATCATTCCTTCTGGTCGGGTATGCTTCCACCCAACGGGAAAACAAACAGACGACTACAAGGACATACCTTAGTCTATTGCTCGGAGGCATTTCTATGAAATCCATTTGCATTCTCGTGAACGGACCTCCCTCTCGTCCTATTGTTCCTAGACTCACTACTGTCTTTCTTCCTGGATTTAACTGTTGACAAACAAGACATTTTTGACAAAGACTTTCAGCTATGGCTCTGAATTTTGGATTATACCATGTTTGTCTAAAAGTCTGATCATTGAATCTCTCCCAATATGAGCTTGTCCATGGTACATCCGTGCCATGTCAGAAATCATGCTATCAGGCATAACTGGTCTTTCATCTCTGTAAACCCAAACATCATTTTCCTCATTTTTTCTACATCCTGCTTTTATCCAGGTATCTTTTTCCTCTTCATCTGCTGCTTCCTGTAATTGTCTCACCTCATCCCATGTCTCAACAGGGTTAGAAAAAAGCAAAGGACATGAAATATGCTCTCTTTCTCGATTTCTGTTTAAAGAGACCACATTCTTTGCACAATACTGTGCAATTTCATCAGCAAACTTATTGCCGACAGTTATGTAGTCGTCCCCATTTTTATGTGCATTGCACTTCACCACTGCAATCTGTTTAGGCAGCTGTATCGCCTCAAGCAACTTTTTCACAACATCTCCATTTCTAATCGGCGTTCCTGCAGACGTCAAGAAACCTCTCTGTGACCAAATCTGGCCAAAATCGTGCACCACCTCAAAGCCATATTGGCTATCCGTGACAACTGTGATTCGTACATTCTTTCCCAACTTGCATGCTTGAATTAGAGCAATCAATTCTGCTACTTGGGCAGAACGTATCCCTTTCAAACAAGATGCTTCCATTACAGCAGCTACTGTGCAAACTGCATATGCTGCACTTAGAACTCCATCATCTGTTCTCAAACATGAGCCATCCACGAACAGAATATAATCTGATTCCTTTAAAGGCTCATCCCGTATGTCGGGTCTCGGTTTTGTACAATATTCAAGTACATTCAGACAATCATGATCAACTTCATCCATTTCAATCACACTCTCTTCATCTGGCAATGATGTCGAAGGATTCACATTCATGCATCTGTCAATGGTCACATTATCTGCACTCAAAATCACCTTTTCATACCTAGTCAGCCGACTATGTGTCATGTATTGGGTTTTGGGTCTTGTCAAGAGAATTTCCACAGAATGTGGGACATATACTCTCAATGGATATCCCATCACTATGCCTTCACTCTGTTCCAGACTCACACAAGTAGCAGCAACTGCTTTCAAACATCCAGGCAACGCTTTCGCTACAGGGTCTAAAACAGCTGAAAAATATGCAATTGGTCTTTTCATGTTTCCGTGTCTCTGCACCAAGACTGAAAACGCACACCCATCTCTTTCACTGCAATACAACTCAAAGTCTTTTTCATAGTCAGGCATTCCCAATGCCGGAGCTTCCACACAATTTCTTTTTCAGTTCTCTGAATGCTTTCATTGCCTCATCATTCATTTCAAAAGGATCTTTAACATCCTTCTTTGTCAATTTCTGTAACGGTTTTGCAATTAATGAAAATCCACTTATCCATTGTCGACAATATCCAACCATTCCCAGAAACATTCTTACCTCTCTTTGCGTCATTGGAGCTCTCATTCCTTGAATTATTTTTATTCTCTCGGTCGTTACCTTTCGCACTCCTTTTTCAATCTTATGCCCTAAATATTGGACTTCTTGTTGACAAAACTGCAATTTTGATGGGGACACTTTGGGGCCGATTCTGATGCGGGTTGGAAAAGCTTCCCGACCGAATCGGTTGGGAAATGGTGTCCGACCCACTCGGATCGGGAAAGTCCGACCGGCGGAGTAGGATGCATCCGGATGCTTCCAGATACGATTTGGTTGAACTCCCATTGACTTCAATGGGAACATTTGTTCCTAACCGCATCAGAATTGGGCCCTCGGTCGGGAAGACACGTTCCCGATCCGATTTGGAAGGAGCAAATGCCGTTAGGAGGCCTTCCTAACCGCATCAGAATCAGGCCCTCGGTCGGGAAGCTTTTCCAACCCGCATCAGAATCGGGCCCTATATGTCCTCTTTTTGCTAAATGATTCAGCAAAGCAATTGTATCATTGACACATGCTTCCTTCGTTTTTGATGCCACCAGTAGGTCATCAATATACTGAACCATCACTGACTTTTCTGGCATTCTTAAATCTTCCAAGGATTTCTTTAAAATCTGATTAAAGATCGAGGGGCTTTCTGTGTACCCCTGAGGAATTCGGCACCATGCCAAAATACGCTCTCCGAACCTGAACGCAAATAATGGCTGGCTCTCTGGATGCAATGGAATAGAGAAAAATGCATGGCATAAATCAATAACTGTGTACCATTCTGCTTCACGTGGAATCTGGTATAGAATCACATCAGGGTTCGGTACTATTGGGCAACAAGGCACAACAATTTTGTTTACCTTCCTCAAATCCTGTACGATTCTATATGTTCCGTTCGGCTTTTTCAGTCCCATTATCGGTGAATTACATGGACTGCTCATTATTTCTTTCAGAATCCCTTGTTCAATCATTTTATTTATTACTGGTGTTATTCCTTCAATTATTTCTGGTGTCAATTTATACTGGGGCGTATTTGGGTAACTCGTTCCCTCTTTTACAGAGATTTTAACAGGGTCTACTCCTTTCATTAACCCTATATCTTCTCCCGTAAAGTCCCACACTTCCTGTTTCACTGTTTCTTTCAGTTCAATTGGGATTTTCTCTACATCAAATACAGGAAACAAATCATTCACTTCAGGTTCTAAATTTACCATTGTCATTTTATACAATACATCTTCATCTGGGGTCTGAAATGCAATTCCATCTGGAGTACAATAGATGGTGCAGTTCATTTTGCAAAGTAGATCGCGTCCTAATAGGTTCACAGGACTGCAATCACACACCACAAATCGGTGCATTTCACTAAATGGACCAATCTTTACCTCCACTAATTTAGTAAGAGGCGCCTTAACTTGCTGATTCGATACTCCAACTACTTGGATATGTTCACCTGAGAGAGGAAGGTTTGGAATTTCCACTGACCTGACAGTAGAACGGGTAGCTCCAGTGTCCACAAGGAATGTTACATTTGCACCATTCACTTCTCCATCCACAAATGGACCTGCTTGATCTACCTCTAGAGTTGCGCCAAGCACGCACTCTTCCTCCTCTCCTAGGCACCGTCATAAACTTTCATCCGACTCATCACCATCCTGTCGTAACCAATATTGAGAAATGGCAGCTGCGCGCGGCAATTGTGTTACCTGCTCTCCTCCGTAGAATCCTGTTTCTGCACTGTATTTCTGTTGATTAACACTCTTGGGAAATGGTGGTTGTGGCACCTGACTTTGTTGGGTAACTACCTAACTCTGCACCTGTGGATTTAATGATTGATTTTCCGTATTAAGTTTTGGAGGAAATTTACACTCGTTTCTCCAATGCCCTAGCTTTCCGCAGTTGTGGCATGGCCACTTTTTCTTTGCCTCTTCTATGCTCATTTGTCCTTTTCCTTTACCTATATTTGGTCTAAATCTAGTCTGTCCTGTCTCATTAACTGGATTACTCAATTGAGCTTCTTGCTTCTCTGCAACTTTCACTTGTGCCCACATGGCTTACTCTTTCAATTTACGCTGTCTACTCTCAATATCATCACTGCAATACTTAGCATATCTCAAAACTTCATCAACTGTGCTATTCTGCCAACAAATCATATGCTGTTTAATCATTTCACTTATCTCCGGTTTCAACCCATAAACAAATCTATATACAAAATGACTCATATCCTTCTCATTTAGTGTCTCATAGCCACTATACTGTTTAAAAACTAACAGTAGCCTTTCGTAGTATGCATGCACTGATTCTTTACTTTCCTGTGTGGTTCTGTCTATTTTTACCCAATGCGTTTCTTTGGGTGGAATCTTATTCTTCAAAAAGGTAATCACTTGATCATATTTCCTCATCACTTCTGGTCCTGGCGCTCCTGTTTTAGCATCCCTTGGATATTCTACAGTTGGCCAATCAATAGTAATCTTACATTCTGTCCACAAATCAGCTGGTACTACTATATCAAACAATCCATCCAAATCTATCCACAACACCTTTGAATCTTTAACAAATCTCTCCACTTGTCTGTACCATTCTACTGGCTTCTCTCTCAATTTTGGAAAGTCATTTGTAAATGACAGTATATCCTGTCTAGACCATGGAACATGCACATAACTACCTCCTGGGGTTTTCTCTCATCGGGTACTCCCTTACAATTGGTTCCTTGTCTGTCACCACAAAAGCCAAAGACGCTTTATCTGTTATTTTCTCATTCCTTTTCGTCCATCTACTTCTCCATCTATCCACATCACCCCATTTTCTCAGTAAAACAATTAATTCTTTTATTTGGGTCAATCGTCCTGATGTGTTCAAATTCTCTATTTCTTTCTCGCAAAAATCTACTCTATATGGTTTCTGCAGCGTTCTCACTTTTACAAATTCTACTCCTAGTTCATTCGCTGTTTCTTCTAATTTGTCATGTAAATTTCTAGCTCTCCATGTAATGCTCTTACACAAGAACATAATTTCGTCATCCTGATAACTTTTCAGTTTTTCTGTGCCAATCGTCCCTAAGATCAATTCTTCCATGTCTATTTTTAACCTAATTACATCTAATTTGCTTCTGTCTCTTTCGTTTTTAGAGTTTTCATCCATTCATTCAATTCATCTGGAGTTGGAGCTACAGGCGTACTATTTAATTCTAACCAATTTTTACTTCTTTCTGGTGTCTCTGATGCAGACTCAGTTACCATAGGTATTCTCCTGAACTCATTCTCATTTATCGTCAAATTAGTAGGTGGGCTTGGTCTATAGGTACTAACCAAATTTCCCGCACCTTCGCTGTCAAATTCCATCCCTTCTTTCCTTCTTTGCAGGTGTGAATTCATAGGAATCACTAAAGATTCTCAAAAACTGGTATTACTGGACCTATCGTTACTGGTACAGTTACAGCTTCCATATTCATTGTTAATTCTCTTATCTTTTCAGTTAATTCTCTTGTGGTTTTCGCTAATTCAGTTGTATTGTCACTTTCTATCTTCTCATTTTGTGGAGTTTTCAATTGATCTTGTGACCTATTTATCTCTATATCCTCGTTCGGGATTTTTATTCCTCCCAGTTTCCATTGGCGGTGCATTGGGTGTCACCACCGCAGAATTCTGTTGGTATGGAGGTGGGTTTCTGTTTAAAATATCTTCCAGCAATTCATCTTCCGTCTCACTACCACCATACCCATACTTTTCAGTAACCACATGTTTCTTTTTCTCTGTACACTTTCTCTTTGCTTCTTCCTCAACTGTAAAAGCTGGAAACAAACCTCCTGTCATATTAGCATATCTCCAACGCTTTATTCTGTCCTCATGATTCACTCCCCATAACCTTCCGGGCACAAACTCATGATTCTTTAATCCTCTGAATCTCTCTCGTTCATACATCTCATCTTCCCATTCACTTAAAGCTTCAAACTGTGTCGGTCTAGGTTTGGGTTCAAGCATCGCCATCTTCTCCCTCAAATTCCGAAGTACAGCTACACTAAATGAACCATTCTCAGGAAAAGCCAATGCTCCATCATTCTTAGTATATTTTGTCCAATTCTCTAACCATATGCATGTATGATATCCGTACTTCAGCATCATATGCGAAGCTGGTGATTTCGGCGGAGGAATTACTTGTCCCTCTCTAGTCACTACCTTTTTGTCTTTCTTAAAGAAGTTCTTAACTTTTGATATCCACGACGTTTTCTCTCTACCATACTCATAATAAGACATGATTCACAATCTCTTTCCCTTCTCAGAAGTCCGCAATTCAACACTGTTCTCTATGCGTTATTCCAACCAATCCTAGCGCGACTCACACCAACGCTCCAATCCTAAACTTCCACCTCACTGGTCTATCCGACCAATCCTAGCGCGACTCACACCAACGCTCCAATCAGAGCGGTTTCTGTTTAACAGCGCACTGTCCAATCCCAGCGCGGCTTTTGTCTACATCAGTTCTGCTCCTGACCCCTCCTTTACAAAATTTATCAGCAATTTCTTTTTCAACAGTTCTCCGTTAGTTACAACATTAAAAACACATTTCCATTGTCTGATTTCGCTAAACAAAAGTGACAGTTTTATTCTGGCTTGCAAGAATACAGTTTCATTCGATAAGTGTAGCACTTCCCTCTACCTTACCCTTCTTTCAAGCAAGGGGTAAACCCGTTTCTCTGGGGATAAAACACATGTGGAGACTACACTGCTCCTGAGAATTAAGGCCAGAGTTTCACAAGAAAACCGGTTGCTATTTCACTCACACACCTTTTATACGGAAAATGTCCCTATCATAACACAACCTGTGTTATCACCAATATGAACTCAGACAATGCACTATTCCATGTGACTTCTCCTGCCACACGTGTTCCACTTCCTACTTCCCGGAAGTGTTAAAACTTCGACTTACATATAACATAACGCGACTCAACATAAAGTGTTAGACATGAAATAATCAATAATCAATAATCAATAATCACCAAACTAATCTATAGTAACCATAACTCTGCTACCAAGAAATCTGATCCAGCGCTAACAATAAAATTTCTTCTCCTATATGCTTTGGACATCCAGGTACAAATATCCCTCTGAAACACAGACTATATCCATATGACGGTGGGGCCCATAACACCGCATATACATTCACTCTCTCATATATTCCCTGGATTTCATCCGTCCTTACCTAGGAGAAAAACAGTAGAACGATTCGCTGGAAGGAGACGGGATACCTCTTTTAAAACGACATAATATTTCTCATTGCTTTTTAAGGTATTCCGCTCATTGGTCGATGGACCAACTAGTAGGAATCAGTTGATGGTGATTAAGACCAGCTCATTCACAATAAACCTTTAAACATTTTACATTTATCATTGAGCTAAAGAACCACTGAGTCAGTGTTTTAAAAATAATAAAGTTTTATATAAATTTTAGAAGTATGAATAAGTTTCAGATTTATTATTCAGGTTATTACATTTAGCATCATTATAAGAATAAATTGAAATTGCAATGCATACCTATTAGATGGAAAACTAAAGTTCGTCACAGCAAGAACTCCCAAAGGATCTATCTATCTGTCCTGGAAAACAGGCCTTCTCGTTCCTTTCCCTTCAGTATTTTAAGCATAAAAGTCTAATAGTTCTAAATGGAAAAATCTATTAAGAGTAAAAAGGTTCTCCAAAAGCAGCATCTCATGCTCAATCAAAAATATAAAATAGCAGCAGCAGCATCAGCTCGTCAGCCATCAGCAGCAGCAACTCGTCCCAAAATCAGCTAACCCCAAAAGCGGCTAAAAGCAGCTAACCCCTCCCCTCCAAGAGTAGGTCTTCTTATACCCTAATACTAGCTTACTAAGTGAAAATGTTACATCTTTATGGCGAGATTCTCTCTAGTTGGTCCATTCGGGTCAGTATACATCTCATTATCAATATCCTTGTTCCAACCAGTTCTTTGTGGAAAGTTCATACTTCTGTCGTTTCTCACGGGTTCATGACATTACCCATCCGCTCTTGCAGTTCAAATTGTATCATTTTACGATACTTTTAGGTTCAACAGTTCTTTGTCTATTCATTTATTCACTGCAACTTCTCACGCTTCTTGCTGATTTTCTTTGGCACACGTTTACACTATAAGGTCATCGCAGCCTTGACCATGCTTCCATCCTAGGCTTTTGGAACGATCACATGATCCCTCTTGTTCACGGCCTTTCTCTCTTTTCATAACTTCACTCGCGCCTGCGTATTCTAGCTCATGGTGGCCATTTTATATCGCTGCTCAACAGGCCTAAGCGCACTATTATAAAGATAAACAAAACATAGTTAAGAATAAAGAATAAAAACCCTTTCGTTTCCCTCCCGTCATTCTACGTACCCCAATTAGGTATTACCTAGCAAAAGTGACATATAAAGCCATCCCTTACTTACCACCGCTTTACTTTGCCACTACACAGTTTATTTTCAAAGCACAAATCATGCATTTTATTATTCTATTAATACGCAAACATTAGACTTATGTTATCCATGTCAACAATTGTAAGTAAATTAGTTTGCACATAAATAGCGTGTTACCTTTAACCCTTCACATGTAACATACATGGTTGGTTATTTACTAAGACCACTGACTCATTGTCAGTGAAATTGCTCTCCCACCCTCGCAGCTCCACCATTAAGTGAGGCCTGCCCCTGCCCCTGCACTCTCGAGTGTTGGTGATCGAGGCCCTCCTCCACCCGCAGGTTTCCCTGCTCCTCATCCCTGGTGGTCCAGTGAACCTCTGTCTCCTTCCTCTAACTCTGCTCTTTCACTCGTTTTTCTACCCTTTTTAGGTCTCGCCTGAGCCAGCGCATGCGCTGCTCTGGCGAGAGTTTTAGTAAGCGGGTTTTGGAAGTGCAAACAGCAGTTTGTTGGCGACCAGCTTGCGTTCACGCGAGCGTGCACGCGCGAACAGGCGCCATATGGCTTCCCTCGCCATCTGGCTTCCCTCACGATTACTTTCACTTTCGCGGCCGCGCGACGTGTCAGTTTCCACGGCCGCGCGGCTATTGCTTGTTTTCTCTCTGCCTGCTGACGCCCATGCGATTGTGAATATTAGCTTGCACAGTGAACGATGCCTTGGCTTACGAACATCCAGAGATACTATGATCTTCCCTGAGAGGTGTAAAATTCTGCCCAGCTCAGCTAGCGATTGCTACAAGTGTAATTCAGATAGTGATCAGCCACAATCACCATCCATCGATTGATTGCAACAGTCATTTATGAAATATAGTGTTGTCATTGTACCTGCGTACAGCCATTTTCTGTGTAGCACTCACATAAGCCCAAAAAAGGAGTGCTTCTGCTGCAATGCACAGATGCGGAAGTGTTCATTCAAAGCACCGGAGGGCACATTAAACCATTTGTGCAAATCGATTTAGCCGTTGTGCAATGGTAGCTGAGGTATTGTTGGACACATTCAATGATGGGGTTTTTGTGAGCCAAATTGAAGCTATGGGCGTTACCGCCATCACACATGGAGCATGGAGACGGGTGTGTGCTGCAGGCATGCCAATGCTGGCTCTTCATCCTACTCACGCCCTGTGCTGTGTTGCGTTCTGCCAGAGTCTCTCCCCTTGTTACTGTCTCCACTCCCTTGTCTGAACATGGGTCGCTGAACACTGCCGCCTCTGCACATACCGTGCAGAGACACTCCTCTCCCATTGGCTGTGCCGAGTCTGTTTCTACCCTGCAGCGACAGCAATCCAGAACACGTGAACCCGTCCCAGGCGTGCACGCTGCTGCTTGTCTGTAGACATGATAGTTTGATACTGCTAGTGCCGTGTGATCGGCTCTATGCCGCGCTTTTCATTATTCAGGAATAGCCTTTTCCACTGCTATTTCCAGTCTTTTTGTTTCCTGGAAAGGTGTTTACATTTGCACGACCCAGCGCTTACAGATGTGAACCTAAATGTGATGAGTGTTGGGCTAAATGGTGAGTCAGCAACAGTTTGACACAGATAAGAGAACTAGATATCATTTTTGTGTGTGAGGGAAGCGTGCACTGCTGTCATGTCGTGCTTGCGTGTACGAGCGATGCTTGCCCTGCGGATCGCCCTATATTACCTACTCTGCATGTGTGGGGGAAGGATCCTGCCTGCTCCATCCATGTTCCTTGGGCTCGCGACGAGCGTCCACTCCTACTACCCCTGAAGGACGTAATAGTTTTCACTTTATACAGAGAAGAGGTGCCTACCAATATTAGTTAACTTGCAACACACGTCCTCATAGGCAGCCATAACTTACCAAGTCCATTTACAGGACTGGAGACTGTGGGAAATAGAACACTTGTTACTTCTAACCACCCACATGTGTGGCTATGTACACATATATTACACTTTCCACAACACCAACGCTTATGTGCTCGTTTAGGTTCGATGCGCAAGCCTACTCGGCTTCCAACCTCACACAACTCACCTGCCTTTTCTACCACTTGGAACAAACTACAACCAACATGCTTTCAACCATACACCCGAAGGCCACTCAGGAAAACAAGAACGCGTGTGTATCCAAACCTGGGTTACTTAGCGCTATATAAATAATACAGATGGAACTTACCCAACCCTCGAGAAGGTGTTTTCGGCCTCGCAAAGCGTACGGACATCACTATTTGAGTAGCAATCCTGTACAGGGATAGGAAAAATGCTACCTAACGATACGATCTAGAGATATGGTACGGGCTATTTAAATACCAATACAGTCAGGACTTTAAGTGGGCCGGATCCTGCCAATGCTCAGCACCGGCAGTTCTTAAAAGCAGGTGCTGAGACAGGTCCCTATCGGTCTCTCCGTTTCAAAAACATTATTTAAATATCAATACAATGTGCTACGGCTGTTGTTTATTACCCCGTCTAGCAAACAACCTTTCAACATACAAAAGCCTAAACGTTTGATGTTGCCAATGCTTTGTTTTCCTACATTTACAATTTTGGTGGAAGTCCTCCTTCTAGCACGGGCTACACACTGAGCACAGAGAACAAAACGCAGTAGAGTAGAGCAGAATGATCAAATGAAATCTGAAGAAGGAGAGCAAGAGATCCACTGTGGGAGCTATGGCGGCTCTGCAAGAGGCCAAGGCACAGAGTCCAAGTGTGTGTATGAGTTAGGCGGCTTCGCCCACCCGATCTTACCAAATATTAGAGTGACTGGGATCGAACATCCAGAACACCTCCCCATGACTGTGAGAGCCTGAGGCAACAGGCTAAATCTCGAACCGTTCATGGTGGTCTTGGCTGTGGTGATCAAACATGCATAGCTGCTCTGAAGAAGCCATACCAAAACAGCAGTTACTGCTGCTTTATCCAGGAGCTGTGGCTGTGGCTCTTTCAATTGGTCACAGCAGACCTGCCAACTTAAAAAATATTTCACTGTGCTGAACATGGAGAGTTAGCGGGGTCTCGTGCCAAGAACTGCCTGAGAAGCACATGTGCCCCCTCACCCCTCCAACCGACCCTCCAAAAAACAACAAGCATTGGCATAGCCAATAGGTCTCGCCTTTGGGACCTTATAAGTGTTTAGCCATGCAACAGTTGATGTTGTTGCACCAAGGCTATTGTGCTGGATAACCAAACACTTATAAGGTCCCAAAGGCGAGACCTATTGGCTGTGCCAATGCTTGTTTATCTTTCACCTTTCTGCACTTTTCTGCATCTCTGCTCTTTTGTGCCTTATTTCTGCTCATTTTCCCTTCCTCTCGCTCTGCCCTTTCACTTGTTTTCACTCGTTTTCTACCCTCTTTTATCTTTCACCTTTCTGCACTTTTCTGCATCTCTGCTCTTTTGTGCCTTATTTCTGCTCATTTTCCCTTCCTCTCGCTCTGCCCTTTCACTAGTTTTCACTCGTTTTCTACCCTCTTTTATCTTTCACCTTTCTGCATCTCTGCTCTTTTGTGCCTTATTTCTGCCTATTTTCCCTTTTTTCTTTATCCCTTATTTCCTCCCTTTACCTTTCCCCGCCGCTGCTGCCCCCGCGGCCCCTCCTCCCCAGCGCGACCGGCCCAATCCAGCTCCCCTCCCCGCTCCCGCCTCCCAGCTGTCCAGCCCTCCCCGACCCCTACTTAATGGCGGCCACTGCGCGCCGCAGGCCCGCCGAAGGCGCGTCAAAGGCAAGCCCGTCTGCGCCCGTCCGCGACCCGACCGCGACCAGCGCCAGGAACCCTGGACCTCCGCCCCGCCAACGCTACGACCCGGCAGCACTCCACGCACTCAACCCAGGCCGCAACAACAACTGCAAGCTAGCATCACCAGCCAACTCCCACGGACCCTTCAGCTGTCACCGCTGCCGGCACACCTGCAGCACCGCCAAGAACACGGATCCAGCACAACCCACCCACAAGAACACGACCGAACCGAAGACCCTGCAATGCATCCTCCTCAACGTCCGAGCCCTCCACAAACACGCCACAGAAATCTGGGACCTCCTCGACAGCACCACCCCGGACGTAGCGTTCTTCACCGAAACCTGGACCAACACCACCTCGGGACCGGACATTGCCATCGCCATCCCCCAAGGATACAAGATCTCCAGGAAGGACCGCCCCACCCGCCCAGGAGGAGGAATCGCCATCGTCCACAAATCCAGCCTCCGCCTGAGCACACTCCCTGACGAGCCCACAGAACTGATGGAACACCTTCACTTCAAGATACTGGCCAGCCCCACCGCCACCCTCCGAGGAAGCCTCATCTACCGACCCCCTGTACCCCGCGGACCCTTCGCCAACTCCATCACGGACATTATCTCCCCGCAGGCCATCGCATCCACCAACTACACCCTGCTGGGAGAGCCTCAACTTCCACCTCGACAACCAACTGGACCCCAACACCACATCCCTCCTGGACAACCTCCACAACATTGGACTGCGACAGATCGTGACCAAGCCCACGCACTCAGCAGGACACACCCTCGACCCCCCTCTTCACTACAGGAAACTCCATCACCTTCAGCCACACCACTGAACTCCCATGGACCGACCATCGTTGCGTCCACTTCACCTTCAGAACACCCACCATCCACAGACACCAGCACCTGCTTCCACGAAGAAACTGGACCAAAATCACCGACGACCAGCTCACCTCCTCACTCCAACAACTCCACCCCAACCATCGCGGAAAACGACGACCCCAACACCGCAGCCCGAACCCTGCATAGATGGATCTCGGACAGCACCAACACCATAGCCCCCTCAAGAAAAACAACAATACCCGCGCCAAGAAAGCCAGATGGTTTACCACCGAACTTCGAGAGTCCAGAAGCACATGCCGTCGCCTCGAAAAGGCCTGGAGGAACACCAAATCCACAGAAGCCCACGACAACTTCAGAGCCGCCACCAACGCCCACCATCAACTCATCAGAGAAACGAGGAAAAAGCGATTGAAGACAGAATCTCCACCCACGCGCACAACAGCAAGGAACTCTTCAGCATCATCAAGGAGTTCGCCCAACCCACTAAGCGAGTCTACCGACATCCCTCCCTCACAAGACCTCTGCGACAAACTCAGCACCTTTTCCACCACAAAATCAAGAGCATCTACGACAACTTCGACGAAGACAACCAACACACTGAACCCTCACCAACCACCCCCGACACCCGGAAACCAGCGAGTGACGACTGGACAGCTCTCACCACTGAAGACACACTGAAGACAATGAAGTCAATCCACTCAGGGGCCCCCACGGACCCCTGCTCCCACCACATCTTCAACAGAGCTGCCGACACCATCGCACCCATGCTCCGCCACACCATCAACCGCTCCCTGGCGACCGCCTGCGTTCCCGGCTGACTGGAAAACGCCGAGGTCAACCCCCTCCTAACGAAACCCTCAGCGGACCCCACCTACCTCAAAAACTACAGACCCATCTCCCTGCTCCCGTTCCCAGCGAAAGTCATTGAGAAAGCCATCAACAGCCAACTCGCCACATTCATTGAAGAACACAACATCCTCGACTCCTCCCAATCCGGCTTCAGAAAAAACCACAGTACGGAAACCGCCCTCCTCGCCGCAACAGAAGACATCCGCACCCTACTGGACAAAGGAGAAACAGTAGCCCTCATCCTCCTCGACCTATCAGCGGCGTTCGACACAGTCTCCCACCGCACCCTAATACGCAGACTCTACGACGCAGGAATCCAGGACAAGGCCCTCGACTGGATCCGCTCCTTCCTCTCCGGCAGGACGCAGCGGGTCAGACTCCCCCTTTCCTCTCGGACCCCACACCTACCACCTGCGGAGTCCCCCAGGGCTCCTCCCTCAGCCCGACGCTCTTCAACGTCTACATGGCTCCACTCGCCCCCATCGTCAGAACCTACAGACTCAACATTGTGTCATACGCAGACGACACCCAGCTCATCCTCTCCGTATCCAACGAGCCCAACACCGCCAGACGCAACTTTCGAGAAGGCATGGAAGCCGTCGCCAAATGGATGAAAAACAGCTGCCTACAACTAAACACCAACAAAACAGAAGTACTCATCATGGGCCCAAACCCCGATGCCTGGAGCGACAGCTGGTGGCCCCCGCCCTCGGAAACCCGCCAACCCCCACGGACCACGCACGCAACCTGGGAATCATCCTGGACTCCGAGCTCAAAATGGACCGCCAGATCAACTCTGTCTCGTCTTCCTGCTTCCACACCCTCCGCCTCCTTCGTAAGACATTCAAATGGATCCCCCTCGAACACCGAAAGACCGTCACTCATGCCCTGGTCACCAGCAGACTCGACTACGGCAACGCACTCTACGCCGGAATAAACAAAAACCTCACCCGCAAGCTACAGAACAAGCAGAACGCCGCCGCAAGACTGGTTCTCATCCTGCCAAAACACTGCCACATCTCCCAGCACCTGCGCACACTCCACTGGCTCCCTGTCGAGGCGAGAATCACCTTCAAGATGCTCACCCACGCACACAAGGCCCTCCACGGCACCGGACCAGCATACCTGAACAGCCGACTCAAATTCCACGCACCCCAAAGGACCCTACGATCAGCCCAGCTCTCCTACGCCGTGGTCCCCCGCACCAGAAAGACCAGATCGGGAGGCCGCTCCTTCTCCTTCCTCGCGGCCAAAGCATGGAACGCCCTTCCGCTCCACCTCAGACAGACAACATCGCTCCCCATCTTCGCAAGAAACCTCAAAACCTGGCTCTTCGACAGACCCCCTCCTTGATGGATGGAACCTGCACCCCCACCCCACCCCTAGCGCCTTGAGACCCTTACGGGTGAGTAGTCGCGCTTTAACAAACCCCTGATTGATTGATTGACTAAGACGAACTTGTGCGTAAATATTAGGAGGTTAAAATTTTTTCGTTTACCCTGCTCCATCACTGCACAACACCATATCCAGCTATAATCTGCCCACACCCAGTGACTACATTCTAGTGCTGGAAAGTAGCCCTCGCACCATTGCCTAGCAACCCTTCAAAAAGGAAGGAACATAACAGTGAGGCCCGTGGTTTCAAGTGATTCTATGGCTGCAGTTTAAACTGCATAATTATGTAGCCTCAGTTACTTCAACCATTTGGAGGCAATTTTATGTGTGTTTCCAGGGTGTGAATGGCCATGGAAAATGTTTGTGAATGCATACTTACTTATTATTATGTGAAGCCCCCTCACAAGCTCTACCCTATTTCGCACCATTAATTTCAAGTACAGACAGCGGAGAATCTACTATGCTGGTGGATTTTTTGCTGTTGTTAGTGAACTTTTCAATTCTGAAATACCATTAATCCTTATGCAAGTAAAGACGTAACAGCATGATACTAAATGTTGATGGGTAAGATAAACAAGACTGGATTATAGCCATATTTTACATACGAGCTGTTGTCTGTCAAGAAGAGAACGAGCACCAAACATTTAGACCAAATATGCAAATGAGAAAATGCACAATTAGTAGAAGAAGAGTAGAATTCGTTGTTCTTTCCTTTCCGATAACAGGAGGTGCATTTTAAGAGCAGTTTTAACTCAATATGTCAGGTGAATTTTCAAATGTCAAGAGGCAGGAAAGTGCAGTCATGGAGGACAAGGTGGTGAAACCTAAGATCTTGATAGTTGCACAAGAATATTTGGATGCACCTAGGATGTGCAGAATTGTAGATCAATGTTTCTTGGTTGGTGCATTGCATTGCACTGTAAGCTAGGACGTCAGAGGAATTCCATGAATTTCTTTAAATACCAGGGTCAGTAACTTGTAGAGTAACCTACTTTGTGCCTACAGCCATCCCATTTTGTGTTGAAAGAATGAGGTGGCCATGTTATAAAACGGGTTGGGTAAAATTCGTTGGTGCTTGGCTCTCTCTATGAGGCCACCCCCATATCTTTTGCCTTCACCCCTCCTATTATCTGAATTCGTTTTTGGTGGCACTAGGACTCTGTGCACTTTACCACTACTAACCAGTGCTAAAGTGCTTGTGCTCTCTCCCTAAATCATGGTAAACGTTGCCTACACCAGATTGGCACATTTCATTTACTTGTAAGTCCCTAGTTTATGGTACTACAATGTACCTGGGCCTGTAAATTAAATGCTACTAGTGGACCTACAGCACTCACCATGCCACCCACTAAAGTAGCGCTTTAAAACATGTCTCAGGCCTTCCATTGTAGCCTGTTGTGCAATTTTAAACTGCTGTTTTAACCTGGTAAAATATACCTTTTGCCAGGCCTAAACCTTCCTTTTTGATACATATAAGTCAACCCCAAAGGTAGGCTCTAAAGGCTCATAGGGCAAGGTGCCTCGTATTTAAAAATATGCACATGTGAGGGTAAGTTTTACATGCCCTGGTAGTGAAAAACATTTAAAGTCATTTTTCATGGTTGTACGTGATTTCATAGAAAAACACTTTCATGGAATACCATTACTAAGAAACCGTTTCACCTAAACTGTTTAATAGAAACTTGCTTGATGAATGGCATTTACCATTTCATAGAAACCAACTCAGAGAATGTCTTTTATTTCGAAAATACTGTGTGCGTGCTTATTTTTTAAGATGTAAATATTGCAGGTCTTACTTTAAGAAACAATTTTTTCTTAGGTATGTATTTCAGTGCTTTTCTGCAGGGGACATTATTTTGGTTTTATATCTTTTACGTTGTCAATTCTTTGAACCATTTTAATTCACTGACCCCTCACCTCCTCTTAAACCATTTTGGCCATCAAAAAGCCAGTTACTGTGCCTAAATTACACCAATCCCTGACCCCTTAACAGCAATTGGATCACTGACACAATATTGAAAATAACTATTTCGTGATCCAAAATTTATTGTGTCAAAATATTGAATACAAAAAATTGCATCCCTATACTTACAACGGTAAGTACAAACCTATTGAAAAAATATTTTCACACTATCATTAAAAAACATACAAAAATATTGTTTTTTTATATATATAGTTTCAAACAGTAAATCTCAAATATTTTAATATATAAAATGACTATAATGTAATTTAAATATATTTACATAAAATGTAATACTATATATAAATATATACTTATATAAACACATGTGTGTGTATGTTGGTATATACATAATTATAATCCAACACTATTATAAAAATATATACTTTACATTATATTAAGTTTTGTATTTTTTTTACATTTACTATCATAAAACGTGTGTGTGTGTGTGAAAGGACTAATGAATGAATGAATGTATGATTGCAAGAACAAGAGATATGACAGAGTGCATTCCTGGTGATTAATTGAATGCCCAAACTCACCAATTAATGAAAATAATTATTTTAAGGAATTAACAGGAGTTAGACATCCAAGGGGTTCAGGAATATCAGAGATATTTGTCTCACTCCAAAAGAGTGGGAAACAATAGTGCAGTTCTGGCAAATTTAAATGCCACACATCCGCACTGTAGTAGGCCATGGGAGAGTATAATCCACGCTCAGAAAGAGAGAAAGTGGTTGGGTAAAAAAAAATGAAATGACGACAATGCCCAAATGTCATTATGGCCTAACTGACTGATGTGTAGAAACCCCTCAGAACCTAAACGGTAGTGGGAGCAAAAGGATCTGTCTGTGCTGATCTCAACTGAATAGAAGATGACAGAGGACAAGTCAATGGGAACACCCAGAATTAACATGAAGGTCAGAGTAAGTCATTTGACGTTCGTTGGAAAAACACACTGTTCACATATGAGAGAAAATGTAGAAACTATTAGTGATGAAAGAGGCGGTACAGTGTCAGCAAGAACACACTGCTAGCACTTTAACGATCTGTTAAAGGTTCTTTAAAGACATGGAATAGTGGAAATAGTGTGGGTGCATTACATTTTCGGGCAGTGTTTACTGAATAACTAAGAAAGTTATGAAACAGATGGGGGTTCCTTCGCACATTCCCAGACCCAAGTCAGACAAAGCGGGGACACTTTTTGTAAATGAGATATGGAATAATGAAGGCCACCAGATTGACCATTCACCAAATCCTTAACTGTACAGCCACCTGGTGTTGTATATTAAAGCCCTCGTTTTTTTAATCACACTTAAACGTGGAGTGGGTGCATAAAAGAATCAGATTGATGAGTCATACTATGGTGGGAAAGTGGGGGCAGCCCTCCCCTTCACCAGCAGGGGCATAACAGAGGCCCCCGCAGCTTCCGTGGTGCACACCGTTCACCCAAAGGCCCCCCTTGGGCTGGCCAGCTGTAAACAAACAGAACACTCAGAAGCAGCAAGGCAGTTAGGGAATGGGTAATGGTGGCCCCCTCACCTTACCTTGCAGGGGGCCCACCTGAGATTTTGTTATGCCACTGTTCACTCGAAACTGCTCCCTGTCTGTGCATAGTGCACTGATGAAAAGGTGATGAGGGGATATGGTTGTGCTCTGCTGTGCAAGAGTCTAGTATCCTTATTTAGCATTAAACAATGGTTCAGCCTGCGATATACTTCACAAAAATCAGTTTTATCTCCTCCTCACTGCGATGGTGCATAAAAAGATCAGCCAATGGTCAGCTCGAGGAGAAAAATTCTTTAAGCATTTCCAGTTTGGATAACCTCAGAGTTGAATAGTATTGCACTCATGTGAGGTAAATTACACAGTACTGGGGACACTTGTGAATTTATACATTAAGGTTGGCAGTGGTCCCAATAAGAAAAGTGGATTTTGTACATGATATTGTTTCCCTATAGGCTGTGCTTGCCTACGTCATAACATTTCATATATTTCTCAATGATCTTGATAACGTGGGAGTCAGGTATATTTACATCATCCCACATCAGGGTGCTGAATCCTCAACAAAAGGCATTTTACTTTCTTCTGTTACATTTTCAAACCACGCCCAGGCAGCTTATCCCTGGCTATGCCGTATACTTGCATAATATACGTTGCAGGTGCAGCAGAGGCTCTTTCTGTAGCCAGAGCCTACACACCCATTACACCTGCCTTGTGTGTGACAGAGCTAGAGTGCTTTAGCATAGCACCCTCCAAAATCCCACTTTTCAGCACTATCAACTCTGTTTACCTGAATTGGCACAGAGAACCCGAGGGGCCAAACCAAAGGAGGGGAAATAGAGGAAGCAGCAGCTGAGAAAGAGATCTGAAACGAGAACAAGCGATAATAAATGAGTGATAAAGAGAAATGCTATTGCTCTGTTTGACCTTGACGACTATGCATGTGTAATCATTCGTTGACAGATAGTGATGGTGAGAAAGTCTCGCGTTAAGCAAAAACAAAACTGTTGGCACCGCCAATGGGTGTTTTTCTTCGCACTCCTGTTCAGTTACCTGGGCACAATGCCTCTCTTTCTTCTATAGTTAACATTAATTATTTACCGTGATTAGCATTTTCTTAGACTTGTTCTTATCTGAAAGGTAACATAAATAAAAAGTAGATGGCAGGTCATCAACGATATATACTGCAGAAGTACCTATCAACCATCTACAAACACATGCCAATGCTCCTCTAGCAGAAGGCAACTAACCCTCACTGAAAGGCAGCAGCAGCCTTATAGCAACAGCAAAACTAGATCATACAGCAAATTATCATATGATACCCCAGACAACTCTGAAATAACATCCACCAATCTACCGAATGCCTACTTTAAAACGCCAATAGCACTGCAAGTGGAGCAGTGCAATTTTTGGTACACCCTTCATGATTGATTATGTCACACACACACACACATATATGTGTGTGTATTATCTACTGGCGGTCGCCAGTAGATAGTTATAGTTAGGACCTATTTTCCATAGGAAATCCGCAACATTCTATTTGAAATAACGTTGGCGCCGGTTGACGAATCTTCGCGAAAGTTTCCAACTTGTTGGGGCGCTCCGGTCCGCTCCTATCCTGAAAGTCTCGGGGTGATTCAGCAAGCGGGGGCCGAGAAAAAAGGGGGGTCCCAAAACGTGTTTTCCCCATTCATTTTTCCATAGGAACCTTTAGTCGCAGCTACAGCCCGAACTGCTGAACGGAATTACACCAAATTTGGCAAAGAGGTAGCCCTTGGTTCAGTGTCGTGCCTTTTGCTTAAATGGTGTAAATCCGTTCAGTAGTTCCTGAGAAAATCAAAAGTAAAATCACATATATATCTGGGCGGAGCCTAACCACACATGTCATTGTGAGATCTGATTGGCTGTCAGCACTTCATCCTGGAATTGCTGGCAGCCATCTTGAGACCAATATACATGATAGTACCCCATTGAAATGCATTGTAGTGAATCAAAGATTTTGAGGGTTACCAAAAGGAGAACTATAAAGGGTGATAACAGACTTTAGTTACATTAGAATTCATTTGTTGATGGTACCATACTAATTTCAGGAATTGTGGTGTGTTCTAAGGTGATTTTACCCTGTGAAAAACCTTCTGCTGGGATATCATGAATCATGTTTGAGAGAAAACTATTTTCACATGTTTGTCCCATAGAGTTTTGGAAGGTGCTCCAGAAGCTAAAATGAGAGCATATTTTCTGTAAATTCACATTATCTTTCTCAGTCATGTGAGAATGAAGTCTGACATTCTCAGTAAAACATGTACATCCAACAAGGGCAGAGACTGTCAGTTGATTCCTTTGTGTTCTACTGCAGCTTCCCAGAGTGTTCTAAAGAACAACTAGAGTGCTAACAGCCTTACTTATGACAAAATTATGGCACACCTGAAGCCATCTTGATTGGAATAAACTGGTAACTCTTAAAACATTTAATTTAAAAAGGAACAAAATGAGGGGGTTCATTTTGTCATAAAAATTATGGTTAATGCTGTGGAAAGAAAAATTAGGACATGTTTTAAGTGAGATCTCAACTATCTTCCTGTTGTATTTCAACAGGAGCAGCCTGCCAGTTGATGTCTTTGTGTTCTACTGCAGCTTCCCAGAGTGTTCTAAAGAACAACTAGAGCGCTAACAGCCTTACTTATGACAAAAGTATGGCACACCTGAAGCGATCTTAATTGGAATAAACCGGTAACACTTAAAACATTTAATTTAAAAAGGAACAAAATGAGGGGTTCTTTTTGAAATAGAAATTATGGTTAGTGCTGCAGAAAGAAAAATGAGGGCATGTTTTAAGTGAGATCTCAAATCCTCTTCTATTTCATTAGAAAATTCTGACATGCAGACTGAAACAATCACTTTCAATACCAGCAGCAGACTTCCAGTTAACTCCCTGGTGAGCAGTAGCTTTACTACAGTGATCTAATGAGCAACTAGAGTGCTAACATTCTGAATTTATGGCAAATATGAGACACATCTGAATGCCTTCTTGATGGAATCAAAGTAAAAACCTGAAAGCATTTCCTACTGAGGAGACTGCAGTAAATGAGGAAATTAGGAAACTTCATAACAAAGAAGTCTTCCAAGATGGCCACTAGTGAAAAAAGAGCCCAAATGTAGCACAAATATTACCCAGATGTAGCCCACATATAGCCCAATGACAAAAGTGTGCAAAACACTTATTATTTTTAGTTTTTTTGCAGTTTTATGTAGTGCAGACTGGTCAGGTATTGGAGCGTTGCATCTTAAAACATGACCCCCTACACTACAAAAACACCACTGCACTACCCTAAACCCTAAAACACTACCCCCAGCACGACCCCCTACACTACACAAGCACCACTGCACTATCCTAAACCCTAAAACACTACCCCCAGCATGACCCCTACACTACACAAACACCACTGCACTACCCTAAACCCTAAAACACTACCCCCAGCACGACCCCCTACACTACCCAAACACCACTGCACTACCCTAAACCCTAAAACACTACCCCCAGCACGACCCCTACACTACCCAAACACAACTGCACTACCCTAAAACATGACCCCCTACACTACACAAACACCACTGCACTACCCTAAACCCTAAAACACTACCCCCAGCACGACCCCCTACACTACACAAACACCACTGCACTACCCTAATCCCTAAAACACTACCCCCAGCACGACCACCTACACTACCCAAACACCACTGCACTAACCTAAATCCTAAAACACGACCCCCAGCACAACCCCCTACACTACCCAAACACCACTGCACTACCCTAAAACATGACCCCCTACACTACACGAACACCACTGCACTGCCCTAAACCCTGAAACACCAGCCCCAGCACGACCCCCTACACTGCCCGAACACCACTGCACTGCCCTAAACCGTGAAACACCAGCCTCAGCACGACCCCCTACACTACACAAGCACCACTGCACTACCCTAAACCCTAAAACACTACCCCCAGCATGACCCCCTACACTGCCCGAACACCACTGCACTGCCCTAAACCCTGAAACACCAGCCCCTGCACGACCCCCTACACTGCCCGAACACCACTGCACTGCCCTAATCCCTGAAACACCACCCCTAGCATGACCCAATAAACACTGCCCGAACACCACTGCACTGCCCTAAACCCTGAAACACCACCCCTTCACGACCCCTACACTGCCCGAACACCACTGCACTGCCCTAAACCCTGAAACACCACCCCAGCACGACCCCTACACTGCCCGAACACCACTACACTGCCCTAAACCCTGAAACACTACCCCCAGCAAGACGCCCTACACTGCCCGAACACCACTGCACTGCCCTAAACCCTGAAACATCACCCCCAGCAAGACCCCCTACACTGCCCGAACACAACTGCCCTAAACCCTGAAACACCACCCCCAGCACGACCCCTACACTGCCCGAACACCACTGCCCTAAACCCTGAAACACCACCCCCAGCATGACCCCCTACACTGCCCGAACACCACTGCTCTGCCCAAAACCCTGAAACACCAGCCCCAGCACGACCCCCTACACTGCCCGAACACCACTGCACTGCCCTAAACCTTGAAACACCAGGCCCAGCACGACCCCCTACATTGCCCAAACACCACTGCACTACCCTAAACCCTGAAACACCACCCCCAGCATGACCCCCTACACTGCCCGAGCACCAATGCACTGCCCTAAACCCTGAAACACCAGCCCCAGCACGACCCCCTACACTGCCCGAACACCACTGCACTGCCCTAAACCCTGAAACACCAGCCCCAGCACGACCGCCTACACTGCCCGAACACCACTGCACTGCCCTAAACCATGAAACACCAGCCTCAGCACGACCCCCTACACTGCCTGAACACCACTGCACTGCCCTAAACGCTGAAACACCACCCCCAGCATGACACCCTACACTGCCCGAACACCACTGCACTGCCCTAAACCCTGAAACACCACCCCCTGCACGACCCCCTACACTGCCCGAACACCACTGCACTGCCCTAAACCCTGAAACACCACCCCCTGCACGACCCACTACACTGCCCGAACACCACTGCACTGACCTAAACCCTGAAACACCAGCCCCAGCACGACCGCCTAGACTGCCCAAACACCACTGCACTGCCCTAAACCCTGAAACACCAGCCCCAGCACGACCCCCTACACTGCCCGAACACCACTGCACTGCCCTAAACCGTGAAACACCAGCCTCAGCACGACCCCCTACACTGCCTGAACACCACTGCACTGCCCTAAACCCTGAAACACCACCCCCAGCACGACACCTACACTGCCCGAACACCACTGCACTGCCCTAAACCCTGAAACACCACCCCCTGCACGACCCCCTACACTGCCCGAACACTACTGCACTGCCCTAAACCCTGAAACACCATCCCCAGCACGACCCCCTACACTGCACCGAACACCACTGCACTGCCCTAAACCCTGAAACACTACCCCCAGCAAGACCCCCTACACTGCCCGAACACCACTGCACTGCCCTAAACCCTGAAACATCACACCCAGCAAGACCCCTACACTGCCCGAACACCACTGCCCTAAACCCTGAAACACCACCCCCCAGGAAGACCCCCTACACTGCCCGAACACCACTGCACTGCCCTAAACCCTGAAACACCACCTCCAGCACGACCCCCTACACTGCCCAAACACCACGGCTCTGCCCAAAACCCTGAAACACCAGCCCCAGCACGACCCCCTACACTGCCCGAACACCACTGCACTGCCCTAAACCCTGAAACACCAGCACCAGCACGACCGCCTACACTGCCCGAACACCACTGCACTGCCCTAAACCCTGAAACACCACCCCTAGCACGACCCCCTACACTGCCCGAACACCACTGCACTGCCCTATACCCTGAAACATCAGCCCCAGCACAACCCCGTACACTGCCCGAACACCACTGCACTGCCCTAAACCCTGAAACACCAGCCCCAGCATGACCGCCTACACTGCCCGAAAACCACTGCACTGCCCTAAACCCTGAAACACCAGCCCCAGCACGACCCCCTACACTGCCCGAACACCACTGCACTGCCCTAAACCCTCAAACACCAGCCCCAGCATGACCCCTACACTGCCCGAACACCTCTGCACTGCCCTAAACCCTGAAACACCAGCCCCAGCAAGACCCCTACACTGCCCGAACACCACTGCACTGCCCTAAACCCTGAAACACCACCCCCAGCAAGACCCCCTACACTGCCCGAACACCACTGCACTAAACCATGAAACACCACCCCCAGCAAGACCACCTACACTGGCCGAACACCACTGCACTGCCCTAAACCCTGAAACACCACCCCCTGCACGACCCCTACACTGCCCAAAGACCACTGCACTGCCCTAAACCCTGAAAGACCACCCCTGCATGACCCCCTACACTGCCCGAACACCACTGCACTGCCCTAAACCCTGAAACACCACCCCTCAGCACGACACCCTACACTGCCCGAACACCACTGCACTGCCCTAAACCCTGAAACACCACCCCCAGCACAACCCCCTACACTGCCTGAACACCACTGCACTGCCCTAAACCCTGAAACACCACCCCCTGCACGACCCCCTACACTGCCCGAACACTACAGCACTGCCCTAAACCCTGAAACACCATCCCCAACATGACCCCCTACACTGCACGAACACCACTGCACTGCCTTAAACCCTGAAATACTACCCCCAGCAAGATCCCCTACACTGCCCGAACACCACTGCACTGCCCTAAACCCTAAAACATCACCCCCAGCAAGACCCCCTACACTGCCCGAACACCACTGCCCTAAACCCTGAAACACCACCCCCAGCAAGACCCCCTACACTGCCCGAACACCACTGCACTGCCCTAAACCCTGAAACACCACCCCCAGCACGACCCCCTACACTGCCCGAACACCACTGCTCTGCCCAAAACCCTGAAACACCAGCCCCAGCACGACCCCTACACTGCCCGAACACCACTGCACTGCCCTAAACCCTGAAACACCAGCCCCAGCACGACCGCCTACACTGCCCGAACACCACTGCACTGCCCTAAACCCTGAAACACCACCCCCAGCACGACCCCCTACACTGCCCGAACACCACTGCACTGCCCTAAACCCTGAAACACCAGCCCCAGCACAACCCCGTACACTGCCCGAACACCACTGCACTGCCCTAAACCCTGAAACACCAGCCCCAGCGCGACCGCCTACACTGCCCGAAAACCACTGCACTGCCCTAAACCCTGAAACACCAGCCCCAGCACGTCCCCCTACACTGCCCAGACACCACTGCACTGCCCTAAACCCTCAAACACCAGCCCCAGCACGACCCCTACACTGCCCGAACACCACTGCACTGCCCTAAACCCAGAAACACCAGCCCCAGCAAGACCCCCTACACTGCCCGAACACCACTGCACTGCCCTAAACCCTGAAACACCACCCCCAGCAAGACCCCCTACACTGCCCGAACACCACTGCACTCAACCCTAAAACACCACCCCCAGCAAGACCACCTACACTGGCCGAACACCACTGCACTAAACCCTGAAACACCAGCCCCAGCACGTCCCCCTACACTGCCCGAACACCACTGCACTGCCCTAAACCCTGAAACTCCACCCCCTGCACGACCCCCTACACTGCCCAAACACCACTGCACTGCCCTAAACCCTGAAACACCACCCCCTGCACGACCCCCTACACTGCCCGAACACCACTGCACTGCCCTAAACCCTGAAACACCAGCCCCAGCATGACCCCTACACTGCCCGAACACCACTGCACTGCCCTAAACCCTGAAACACCAGCCCCAGCAAGACCCCCTACACTGCCCGAACACCACTGCACTGCCCTAAACCCTGAAACACCACCCCCAGCAAGACCCCCTACACTGCCCGAACACCACTGCACTAAACCATGAAACACCACCCCCAGCAAGACCACCTACACTGGCCGAACACCACTGCACTAAACCCTGAAACACCAGCCCCAGCACGTCCCCCTACACTGCCCGAACACCACTGCACTGCCCTAAACCCTGAAACTCCACCCCTGCCGACCCCCTACACTGCCCAAACACCACTGCACTGCCCTAAACCCTGAAACACCACCCCCTGCACGACCCCCTACACTGCCCGAACACCACTGCACTGCCCTAAACCCTCAAACACCAGCCCCAGCATGACCCCTACACTGCCCGAACACCACTGCACTGCCCTAAACCCTGAAACACCAGCCCCAGCAAGACCCCCTACACTGCCCGAACACCACTGCACTGCCCTAAACCCTGAAACACCACCCCCAGCAAGACCCCCTACACTGCCCGAACACCACTGCACTAAACCATGAAACACCACCCCCAGCAAGACCACCTACACTGGCCGAACACCACTGCACTGCCCTAAACCCTGAAACACCACCCCCTGCACGACCCCCTACACTGCCCAAAGACCACTGCACTGCCCTAAACCCTGAAAGACCACCCCCTGCATGACCCCCTACACTGCCCGAACACCACTGCACTGCCCTAAACCCTGAAACACCACCCCTCAGCACGACACCCTACACTGCCCGAACACCACTGCACTGCCCTAAACCCTGAAACACCACCCCCAGCACAACCCCCTACACTGCCTGAACACCACTGCACTGCCCTAAACCCTGAAACACCACCCCCTGCACGACCCCCTACACTGCCCGAACACTACAGCACTGCCCTAAACCCTGAAACACCATCCCCAACACGACCCCCTACACTGCCACGAACACCACTGCACTGCCTTAAACCCTGAAATACTACCCCCAGCAAGATCCCCTACACTGCCCGAACACCACTGCACTGCCCTAAACCCTAAAACATCACCCCCAGCAAGACCCCCTACACTGCCCGAACACCACTGCCCTAAACCCTGAAACACCACCCCCAGCAAGACCCCCTACACTGCACGAACACCACTGCACTGCCTTAAACCCTGAAATACTACCCCCAGCAAGATCCCCTACACTGCCCGAACACCACTGCACTGCCCTAAACCCTAAAACATCACCCCCAGCAAGACCCCCTACACTGCCCGAACACCACTGCCCTAAACCCTGAAACACCACCCCCAGCAAGACCCCCTACACTGCCCGAACACCACTGCACTGCCCTAAACCCTGAAACACCACCCCCAGCACGACCCCCTACACTGCCCGAACACCACTGCTCTGCCCAAAACCCTGAAACACCAGCCCCAGCACGACCCCCTACACTGCCCGAACACCACTGCACTGCCCTAAACCCTGAAACACCAGCCCCAGCACGACCGCCTACACTGCCCGAACACCACTGCACTGCCCTAAACCCTGAAACACCACCCCCAGCACGACCCCTACACTGCCCGAACACCACTGCACTGCCCTAAACCCTAAAACACCAGCCCCAGCACAACCCCGTACACTGCCCGAACACCACTGCACTGCCCTAAACCCTGAAACACCACCCCTCAGCACGACACCCTACACTGCCCGAACACCACTGCACTGCCCTAAACCCTGAAACACCACCCCCAGCACGACCCCCTACACTTCCCAAACACCACTGCACTGCCCTAAACCCTGAAACACCACCCCCTGCACGACCCCCTACACTGCCGGAACACCACTGCACTGCCCTAAACCCTGAAACACCACCCCCAGCACGACCCCCTACACTGCCCGAACACCACTGCACTGCCCTAAACCCTGAGACATCCCCCCCAGCAAGATCCCCTCCACTGCCTGAACACCACTGCCCTAAACCCTGAAACACCACCCCCAGCAAAACCCCCTACACTGCCCGAACACCACTGCACTGCCCTAAACCCTGAAACACCACCTCCAGCACAACCCCTACACTGCCTGAACACCATTGCTCTGCCCTAAACCCTGAAACACCACCCCCAGCAAGACCCCCTACACTGCCCGAACACCACTGCCCTAAACCCTGAAACACCACCCCCAGCAAAACCCCCTACACTGCCCGAACACCACTGCACTGCCCTAAACCCTGAAACACCACCTCCAGCACAACCCCCTACAATGCCTGAACACCATTTCTCTGCCCTAAACCCTGAAACACTAGCCCCAGCACGACCCCCTACACTGCCCAAACACCACTGCACTGCCCTAAACCCTGAAACACCACCACCAGCATGACCCCCTACAATGCCTGAACACCATTGCTCTGCCCTAAACCCTGAAACACTAGCCCCAGCACGACCCCCTACACTGCCCGAACACCACTGCACTGCCCTAAACCCTGAAACACCACCTCCAGCACAACCCCCTACAATGCCTGAACACCATTGCTCTGCCCTAAACCCTGAAACACCAGCCCCAGCATATCCCCCAACACTGCCCGAACACCACTGCACTGCCCTAAACCCTGAAACACCAGCCCCAGCACGACCCCCTACACTGTCCGAACACCACAGTACTGCCCTAAACCCTGAAACACCAGCCCCAGCATGACCCCCTACACTGCCCGAACACCACTGCACTGCCCTAAACCCTGAAACCCCACCCCCTGCAGGACCCCCTACACTGCCCAAACACCACTGCACTTCCCTAAACCCTGAAACACCACCCCCTGCACGACCCCCTACACTGCCCGAACACCACTGCACTGCCCTAAACCCTGAAACACCACCCCCTGCACCGCCCCCTACACTGCCCGAACACCACTGCCCTAAACCCTGAAACACCACCCCCTGCACGACCCCCTACACTGCCCGAACACCACTGCACTGCCCTAAACCCTGAAACACCACCCCCAGCATGACCCCCTACACTGCCCGAACACCACTGCTCTGCCCTAAACCCTAAAACACCACCCCCAGCACGACCCCCTACACTGCCCGAACACCACTGCACTGCCCTAAACCCTAGAACACTACCCCCAGCATGACCCCTACACTACCCGAACACCACTGCACTACCCTAAACCCTAAAATACTCCCCCAGCACGACCCCCTACACTACCCGAACACCACTGCACTGCCCTAAACCCTAAAACACTCCCCCAGCACGACCCCCTACACTACCCAAACACCACTGCACTGCCCTAAACCCTAAAACACTACTCGCCGCATGACCCCTTACACTACCCAAACACCAATGCACTACCCTAATCCCTAAAACACTACCCCCGCACGACCCCCTACACTACCCAAAGACCACTGCACTACCCTAAACCCTAAAACACTACCCCCTGCACGACTCCCTACACTACCCAAAGACCACTGCACTACCCTAAACCCTAAAACACGACCTCCTACACTACACAAACACCACTGCACTACCCTAAACCCTAAAACACTACCTCCTACACTACACAAACACCACTGCACTACCCTAAACCCTAAAAAACTACCCCAGCACGAACCCCTACACTACCCAAACACCACTGCACTACCCTTAACCCTAAAACACTACCCCCAGCAGTACCCCCTACACTACCCAAACAACCCTGCGCTACCCTAAACCCTAAAACACTACCCCCAGCAGTACCCCCTACACTACCCAAACACCATTGCACTACCCTAAACCCTAAAACACTACCCCCAGCAGTACCCCCTACACTACCCAAACACCACTGCACTACCCTAAATCACTACCCCCAGCACGACCCCCTACACTACCCAAACACCACTGCACTACCCTAAACCCTAAAACACTACCCCCAGCACGACCCCCTACACTACCCAAACACCACTGCACTACCCTAAACCCTAAAACACTCCCCAAGCACGACTCCCTACACTACCCAAACACCACTGCACTACCCTAAACCCTAAATCTACCCCCAGCATGACCCCCTACACTACACAAACACCACTGCACTACCCTAAACTCTAAAACACTACCCCCAGCACAACCCTCTTCACTACCTAAACACAACTGCACAATTTGTTACAGGCGTTGCAACGCAGGCCTGTGGTGCTTACTGGAAGTACCTGGTGGGCTAGTTGGGCCCCAGGGACCCTCAGGATTCAAGGTGACCTAATCCCCCAACTTAAAACGCTCCACGGGGCGCGTTTGCACAGTGGTGAAGGGAGGGGCGGGGCCTCAGGTGACATGTGCGCAAACACGCCCTGTGGTGCGTTTTAAGTTAGGGAATTAATTCCCTTTGAATCCTGAGGGACCCTGTGGGCCAATTAGCCCACCAGGTACCTTCAGTAAGCACAACAGAGTTGCGTTGCAGAGAGGTGAAAAAGGTGCGTGGCCTCGGAACGCCTCTCTGCAACTCAGCTCTGTGGTCCTAACTGTAGGTACCTGGGGGCTAGATTGGGTCCCAGGGACCCTCAGGATTCAAGGGGACTTAATCCCACAACTTAAAACGCGCCACGGGGCGCGTTTGCACACATGTCACCTCAGGCCCCCCCTCCCTTCACCACTGTGCAAACACGCACTGTAGCGCGTTTTAAGAGTTACTTTTAATCCCCCTGCCCTATTATGTACTAGGGACTTGCAGAGGAGGTCATGCTAATCACAGGGGTACCCCAACGCATAGCGTTCCCTAGT
The DNA here is from genome assembly GCA_963921515.1 of Calotriton arnoldi. Classification (NCBI taxonomy): domain Eukaryota; kingdom Metazoa; phylum Chordata; class Amphibia; order Caudata; family Salamandridae; genus Calotriton; species Calotriton arnoldi. Next base: position 105,341 of record CAWUFW010009787.1, read on the forward strand.
GTATGTAGGTGTTTTCACTGTATTCTAAGTGTCTTTTAGCATAGCACTGGCTCTGGTTAGTCAGAGTCAGTTACCACCAGTACCCGTCTGAAAAAGTTGTGGGCACAGGATGATTTTGCAACAAGGCCTCTTTCTGCTCCTCTGTTGGTTCTTTCTGCACATCTTTTGCTTCTTTCTGTGCGTTTTTCTTCTTTCTTCACATGTCCTACCTCTGTAGGCATAGTTAGAAACTAGCATTTAAAAAACCTTTGAAATTCACTTAAAAAATCATAGGTTTCAGGCACGTTATAGTTAGAAATTAGCATTTAAAAAGCCTTTGAAATTCACTGAAAAAACCATAGGTTTCAGACACGTTATAGTTAGAAATTAGCATTTAAAAAACCTTTGAAATTCACTGAAAAAACCATAGGTTTTAGTGACAGTTATAGTTAGTTGGACATTTCACTCGTACAAAACCATAGAAATTCCCCCGTTATAGTTAGTTCAGCTAACTATAACTCGCGCCCACAATGCACTGCTGATGACATCACATATTACATCACTCATGACATGGTCAGTGACATCACTGATGACATCACTGATGACATCTCAAATGACATCACTGATTACATCATCCATGTGATAATTTCATGCATCTTCTCACACCCTAAGATAACTTTTGATACACCCACTCTAAATTACAGACTGCCATTCTCAAAACCATAGACACTCCAACACCAAAAACTACATACCCACTCACTGATTCTTAGGTCTACACACACATCCACTCACTCACCCGTACAGTCACTCATACTTACAGTCACTCAGTACAGGACTATCATATGCACTCATACACCTATATAAACACTCACACACCGCCACTCATCCATAGAGGTACTCACACACCTAGTCAGTCATGCAAAACATTAATCACACACCCATTTACTCACCTATACAGTTATACACACACCAGCTCACTTACTCATACAAATACTAGCACATTCTTACGCTCTTATACAATAACTGATACAAGCACACACGCATCCATACAGCCACTCTCACTATCACACACTCTCACTTATAGCCATTTAAATACTCTAACACACATATATACTGCCTTTTACATATGTAGTTACTCGCACATGTACCACTGAGATATACATTCACTCACTAACACACCCATACACACACTCACCCACCCAAGCAGTCCATCACAGATGCACTCTTGAAATCATGCAACCAGTGAATCACCCACTCACACATCTATGTACAGAGTCACACCCACCCCACCCACACAAACACTCAGGCAGCCATACAGATACTCAGAGAACCAATCAATAACCCACATAGACACTCATGTAGCTATTCGCAAATCCATGCATCCACTTACACACCAACAAACAGACGGATACAGACATTCACACAGTTTAGTCACTAACCCATGCATTCAGTAAGATACGTTTAATCACTCACTTGTAGAGTCAGTCACTCACGTACTAAATCATCCATTCAGACACTTATACACCCACTTATTCTTCAATACGCCTTTCCCTATATATATTAAACATATTTAAACTTTACAGAAACACACAGTCACTGGATGATGTCATCAGTGATGTCATCAGTGATGTCATTTGAGATGTCATCAGTGATGTCATCAGTGATGTCACTGACCATGTCATGAGTGATGTAATATGTGACGTCATCAGCAGTGCATTGCGGGGCGCGAGTTATAGTTAGCTGAACTAACTATAACGGGGGAATTTCTATGGTTTTGTACGAGTGAAATGTCCAACTAACTATAACTGTCACTAAAACCTATGGTTTTTTCAGTGAATATATATATATGTAAGTATATATATATATGTACTTATGACTTCATGTATTTCAGTGACTTAACGTGATTATTAAGAGTGTAGTGCGCTTGAAGTAATATAGAAAGAGCATTTACCGTGCAACCTCAATATTTATGTGTGTGTGCATTTTAACGTTTTCTTTACAGTAACAATGTTTTGCAGTTCTCACATATACCTAGACGGGTGTGGTTTGACTAACACTGTTAATCCTCATGTAGACACAAACTGATTTAAATAATATTTTGCATCCATTATATATTGGTAAATGTATCTATTTGAATTGTATTCTGCATTTATAATGTCACTGTCTATGTATCTGTAATCAAGCAGTTACAACATGTATTGAAATGTTTGCTATACTAAAAATTGACCAAAGGCCTTAAGCATTTGGATTTTGCAATGTTTTAACCTTCAACATGAATATTTGCTTCAGGTGCAATGTGAACAAGATAGGATGATAAGACTAGCGAGCAAAGAGTGGACTACTGTCTGTGCGGAATGAGGAGATGGGTGGAATCCAAGGTCGTTCTGAATATGTGCATTAAAGAAGGGAGTTGCAAGTGTGGCTGCCAAAAAGTACTGTTTGAAGGTGGACACTAATGAGGCCTTTAATATGGGATTCTAGAGGGTTCTTTCTGTGGGTATAACTAGACACACACTTTAGCTTTGTTCAGATTCCTATCAGACTAGGAGAGGTACAGATCTCTTTGTACTATTTCTGTTTTGTGGCTTTATGCTATGCAATATTATTTCCTTGGAGAACTTCTACAGAAGTTCTGTTATGCTGACACCTTTCTACTTTATTAGATCTAATTAGGGTTTTCATGTAGCATTAATTAGTGTAGGTTAGTCAAGGAGGATTAGTATTCCCCTTTGCATCATAGGGGAACCAAAACTTTCAATCTAATCATCAAACTGTATTTCTTATCCTTTGAACTGTGGCTACTGAATTCCTCATTTGTTTTTTGTTATTGAGGACACAATTTGTGTGCAGATTCGACTTTCCGTTGGTAATCCTGTATTTTTATACTATGTTTCTGAGACTGATTTATATTACATAGGCTCTGAATTTTTTAATACATCTATACTTAATCCCACTTATTGACTCTGGGCTTTACTGTGTGACCAAATGGGTTCCACTGTAAATTGATATTGATTCTAACTCCTTTGTACCTCAGGCACAAAAGGGTTAATTGCAGGGGATAGGAAAGGGTGGAAAAAATCACGGGGAGAGCAAGGGATAAGACTAGGGGTGCGTCCCGTTCCCCAAAAAGGATACTAAACTTAAACAATGTGGACGAACCCACTATGTGTATGTAATTTAATCACTGTATGTAGTATGAACATGGACCCATTAGGTGTTCTTAAAAGACCCCTCACACACCAACCTAGTTGGTGTCATGCTTCATCATTGGGGTCCCAACCGGGCGGCCGAGTGCTGCCCGGTTGTGCTACGACACCTGATTACAGCGGAGCTGGTGTTCTGCATATATGTGATGTGAGGTGAATTACTACAGTTAAAAGTATCTCTGAGAATCCTTGCCCCTAATTTTAATCTTGGCGGCTCAGGATATGGTTAAAAGCAATATGTGTAGTGCAACTATTTAGGACTTATTACCGTAAGTTGACTATGTGTGGCGGTCTACATGTTTCAGCCCGTTAAAAAAGTGAAAGGGCTTTCTTCAGGACCAGGTGAGTGAATAGTGAGTGGCAAAGGTGAAAGATGCCACGTGAAACCTGGGTGGTACCTACACACGCGCTAAGGTGTGTGGTGTAAGTGTCGGCGTACTCACTGACACTTGAAAAAATACCTGTAGGGGGAAGGAAGAAGACATGACAAGACATATAATATATCGCAACATAAAATGCAATCTTAGTGGCAATATGAATGTGCTGTAGTCATTGTCTATATGACTACTACAGTGATTGGCATGTTGCCCATGCTTGTGGCGACATGCAGGAGATTCTGTGCATGCTGCGCCTGTAGGAGAATGTGCATGGGCGGTTGAATTGGGAGCGCGCGTTAGTTAAAGCTGCAAAGCGCTGGTCAGTGGCTGCAACAGCAGGGGTGCCTAGCCCACGGGACCCATGAGGGATAGCGCTGACACCCAGTGGAGTCCGTAGGCTGTGCTTAATGTTGCACGGTGTCGTATGTGGGGGCCACTAGAGGCAGTGCCAAGTGGTCCTTGTCGCACTGTGCGCGGCGATCAGGAATCTATTCATGCGATCATGTGGCATTGTGCACCTAGGATCGATTTCGATTTCAGATGTGAATTACGGTAAGTTAAAAATATGCACAAGTGTTGTTTCGGTCATAGTTACAATATTTAGGGAAATTAGGCAGATTATCGAGGCTCGGGAGGGTAGGGTACTCATCCAAAGTTCCAATCTGTAAATCAAAGAGCGCCATAGGGAGCACGATGGGCTCTCGAGGGTAGCGCCATTGGAGCACGCAAAGTCTTGCTTGGTCTTGGAGAGTCATCCGCTGCAAACCTGAATCGGTCCCCCGTAGTCCCGGCTGGTGCTGGGTACCGCGAGGGAAGCAGCTTAAGTAGAGCGAGGACAAGACCCGGTACGTGCAGGGGTGCATGTCCGGGTTCGGCAGTGACTCGGCAATCTGTTTGGTGCGCATGCGTGCGCATGCGCGGTCGTTGCAAAGGTGATAGAATGGATGTCCAACTTAGGGCGTCTAGTTTGGCGGCCATCTTGAAGTGAGGTGTATTCAGGGATATTAATAGTTTCTTCATGGTGTGGAGTTAATCATGAGATTCTTACTTGGATGAGTTGAGTCAAATATCAATATTCCAGGGTAGTTCACTCGCCGGTATTGTGATGGGGGGATGTCACCTATAGGCTGTCTGTGGGCACCGCTTGTTTGGATCCATAGCTACCGTAGATGGTAGCGCCAATACTTGCGTCCATTTTCCTTGTGTTTGCGGTGGCGGGCTTGTTCTCACGGCCACTGGCTGGTGAACATGTGTGTGCTGATCTACAGGGGTATCCGGTGAAGCTGCTGGTTACTGTCTATTGAGGCTATTCCAAGGAATATTATCATTGAGGCCTGTCTTGTGGCTTGATAGGCGATAGATCCACCTCTGTTCTTTCTATAGTAATTGGTATTGGATGTTAGGCATGTTAGGATCCAGAGCCTCTATGATGACCCAGTGCATGTCGTTTGTCGTATGTCCTGCCTCAAGGAAATGATTAGTCATTTTTGTGGTGTTTTTCTTGCATCTTATGGTGCTCCGATGTTCTCAAATTCTGATTGTGAGAAGTTGGCCTGGCATATGCTGTCCACTAATTATAGTGGGCACCTTGCACCAGTCCAAACAACCCCTTATTGGAGATAGGTTAAAGACAACCTTATTGAAAGCTATCCTAGTGGTAGCTATGGAGAGCAGCCTTCAGGCTAAGTCTTGAAGGAATGTAAAGCAGCTTGTTTTACCAGTCTATAATCTCTTGAGTGATCAAATGAAAGAGCACCACACCAGGTATATATTCAAAATATATGTATTTATTGCTAAACACACCCCTCTAGTCTCTTTATGAGGCTAGAGTTCGAAAGTACATAAGTTAGAAGTTATTTAAACACAGTAATAGCACAAATACACGTTTGGGCCCTAGGGGCGTACCAAACCATATAACAATAAAGTGGTATAAGAACCACGACTGAACTAGACACTAGGCCTAGAGCCTCTAGAAGTGCTTGGACCACAAGGAACCACCCAAGCTAGTGACACAGGGGACCCACGGGAGACGCGTGCAGTGTAAATACACAACCGCGATACGCCGTTGACTTCTATGGAGAATGTCGTGATCGGGAAATTAGAGAAAAGGGACACTTAAAAGAGGACTTGGACCAAACCCTTTGAGATCTAGGACTTTGAAGAGTCTCTACCCACGGGAGCACCGGAGTACTCGTGTTACCTCACCCAGGAAAGCCGGGTGCATAGGTGCCTTTCGGGGTCGGGTTTGGTCGTCGATTTGAATGGCGATCTGCTGCAAAGTGCTGCTGGCGACCAAGAGAAAAGTGTCTGGGTGGATCCAAGAGTGGATCGGAGTTCTGAAGAACCTGAAAGCAGAGGGGACAGAGTCTGGGTCACTAGCCAGTGACCAGGAAGGCGATGGACAGATGCCCACCGATGTCGAGTGCTTCAGGTGCGTTGACGGTCGTCTTGTCTCTTCAGCCACGAGGTCCAGGAGGCGTTGTTGGCGACCAGGAGCAGGATTCTGGCTGCTACACGATGTCTGTCGAGTGCTGAGGTGTCAGCGACCGGATTGGACCCAACAAGCCTTGGCAACGGCAAGTCTTGATGCAGAGGAAGATCGTCGATGGTGCAGACCAGCAAGGTCTGGGGAACTCACCCAGCAAGGGTAAGTGAGGACAGGCCTGGAGCAATCAGGATGCCAAGTTAGAAAAAGATTGGCCTTCGTTAAGGGCTACTAGCCAATGGACTAGCGACCGCGAAGGAGCCTCGTGACGCCGCACGTGGATCTGGCTTACAGGACACTCGTAGAGTGGGGGCCAGTGATCTTCGGTGCAGGTGGTGCTGGAGGCTAGGGCTACTAGTAGCCCAAAGCATGACTTCTTGGGAGACCCAGAAGAGGATGCACTTGCAAATGTACTCGGTGTCCAGGGGTCACGGTCTCAAGTCACCCACGATAGCCACGGGCCTCAGCTTTGCTGGGGACTCAGGGTAGCCTCGGGGAAGTCTGAGAATCTACCTCTGGTGATGCGATGACTTCGGCGTCTGACGAGAGCTTCAGAAATGCGAACCGGACAGATGCTTCTTTGGTGCCTGCCAAGCAGGGGAGTCACTCCTTGACCCCAAGGGAGATTCTTCTGTCCTCTAATCGTGAGTAGAGCGTCGAAGGTCCAGGATTCAGTTTCAGAGTTTCATCCAGGGATAATCTAAAGTCCTAAGGACTGGGTTCCTATCTTTATACTAAAGATAGGGGTTGGACTACTCTGTGGCCCCACCTATGGGTGGGTCAGGGCAGAGGGTGGCTACACCCCTTTCCCTTTGTCCAGTTCACGCCAAAGCAGGGGCTGCAAGCCCCTGATCCGGTTTGAACTGGGGTATGCACTAGGGACACCAAATGTGCCTCCAGTGCAGGACTTCAAAGCACCCGAAAGTGCTCCCGCCCAGCCCCAATACACATTATCCTGTCTGGGGAGGTGGTCACACCTCCCTGGGACAGGAAACCTATTGTCCAGGCCTCCCCTGCCGGAGTTTCGTCCAGCAGCAGGAGGCCAGACTCGTGTCTGTGGCAGCAGCATCCATTTTGTGATGCCAGGGCTCTGGAAAGAAGTTACCGGGCTAGCCAGAGTTAACATGTCTTTCCCTCTAGAAGGGTGGAATGCTACCCCCGCCGCCAGGATTGGCGGGGGTAGTATTCCAAGATGTTTGACACCAAACACGACATGTTTAGGTGCAGCCATTCCAAAGTTAGCATTTTACCGCGAGGTTATAATGCGCTTAAGAGTATATGGTCAGGCTGCACTACAAACAGCATCAGAGCTGGTCTCCGAACGCTGCAGAGGGGCCCTGCTCATGCAGGGGTACCCTCTCACATAGGAACCATGCACTCTGCCTTTAGGATTGATAAGGCCTGCCTTAGGAGTGACTTATAGGTTTATATGTGTGTATGTATTTAGTGATATAGGTAACCTATATCACAGTAAGAGGTGCATGCACCACCTTACCCAGGCTGCAGTAGCAGACCTGTGGTGTCAGTTTGGATGGCTTTCCAGGGGTGGCATAATACATGCTGCAGCCCCTGGTAGGCCTCTGAGGTACCTATGCCCTTGGTACATAGTATACCATATACTAGGGACTTATAAGGGCACTCCAGATTCCAATCAGAGATGTGCCTAAGGCACATGGAAACCTTTTTACAGAGAAAGCAGATAGACTGGGGCCCTGAATAGCAGGATCCCAGTCCAACTAAGTCATAAACCAGCAAAACACCATAAAAAAGTGGGGGCAACCATATAGTCAGATTCCACCTTCCTACACTGATCTTCACCTTTCTGTTTGTCATCCCAATGTAGGTGAGATTGCAAGGGCACACGTTGCGGTATATGGCATGTGCCGTGTTGCAATTAGTGTGTTGTCGCAGTTCCCACGTCTTACCTGGTTCTAGGTGGAGATTCTTGGTGGTTTCAGTCAGATGGCATACACTGCAATTACCACACGCAAAATGTCCAGTGATTTTGGGGAGCCCCCAAGCATTTAGGACAGTGTTCCCTGGCTTTTGCTGTTGGACCGGTCTTGTAGATACAAGGGCATCTTTTATGGATTTTGCTTTTTTTGTGAGATAGTAAGGGAGGGTCCCAATTGAGGTTTCCTGTCTTGAGGATTTTCCAATGTTTTTTAATGATGTTGGAGACTTTGTTGGAGACCGTGTTGAAGGTTGTGACACATGTCAGCGGTATCAGTGTGGCTTCACGTGGATGTTTCTCAATTAGTCCTTCGCGGTTTTGATTTCGGGCTCGTTTTCTGGCTTTTTCAGTGATGTGCTTGGGGTACCCACGGTCCCGGAGTTTGTTGCTCAAGTCCTTAGCTTGGTCTTTGAAGTCTGCCACACTGCTGCAGTTTCTTCGCAGCCGTAGGTACTGACCGTAGGGGAGATTCTCCCGCAGGGACTTTGGATGGAAGCTGGTGAAGTGTAGAAGTGAGTTTCGGGCCGTTGGTTTGAAGTGCGTTTTGCTTTTGAGATGACCGTTGTCAGCTTCGATGTCCAGATCTAGGAATGTGGTTTTTTGATGATCAAAGCTGTGTGTAAATTTGAGATTCTGGCCACAGGTATTGAGCCATCGGCAGAATGTGTTGAGTGACTCTGTATCTCCTTCCCAGATGAGTAGGATATCGTCTATATATCGTTTATAGAACTATATTTCTGGAATCCGCGACACGTTGTTGGAAAAAATTTACTTGGTCTCAAAGTCGTGTGCATAGAGGCCCGCTACACTGGGGGCGAAAACGCTCCCCAAGGATGTGCCGTATTTCTGAAGGTAGAGCTGGCCTTCGAATTCGAAAAACGTTATCCTACTCATCTGGGAAGGAGATACAGAGTCACTCAACACATTCTGCCGATGGCTCAATACCTGTGACCAGAATCTCAAATTTACACACAGCTTTGATCATCAAAAAACCACATTCCTAGATCTGGACATCGAAGCTGACGACGGTCATCTCAAAAGCAAAACGCACTTCAAACCAACGGCCCGAAACTCACTTCTACACTTCTCCAGCTTCCATCCAAGGTCCCTGCGGGAGAATATCCCCTACGGTCAGTACCTACGGCTGCGAAGAAACTGCAGCAGTGTGGCAGACTTCAAAGACCAAGCTAAGGACTTGAGCAACAAACTCCGGGACCGTGGGCACCCCAAGCACATCACTGAAAAAGCCAGAAAACGAGCCCGAAATCAAAATTGCGAAGGACTAATTGAGAAACATCCACGTGAAGCCACACTGATACCGCTGACATGTGTCACAACCTTCAACACGGTCTCCAACAAAGGGGCCGATTCCGATCTCGGCCGGTAGGGCTCCGAATCGGATTCGTCTTTACCGGATCCGATTCGGAGCCCTATTTCCCGACCGAATCGTACGTGCGTCCGGGCGAGCGAGTACGATGCGTGCGCTCGCAAAATCTCCGACCGACTCGTTCGCAGGACCCGACCGCTCCGACCGACTCGCACGGGGACGACTCGCACCGCGCAATGGAGACGTTCCCCGGCCGGGTAAGTACGATGCGCACCTCGACCGCTCCGACCGACTCGCGCAGTCCGGCTCCAAGGAGCTGTCGGAGCTGCACTTTGGGGGTCCGTGTCGGACCCCCCTGGAAGCGTAGCGATGCGAGTCGCACACAGGGGGGACCCATGGGTCCCCCCTACACGTGCATGTACGGCGCGACCCGCATCGACGCGAACACGCTGTAGGGGGCGCCCTTGTTTGCGTCGTGCCCATTGAGTCAATGGGAGCCCGTGTAAGCGTCGTACGACTGGCTCCCATTGACTTCAATGGGAGTCCGACCGAATCGAGTCCGATGGCATACGTGCGCCTCGTACTCGTTCGGTCGGGCTGCTAGGGTCCGAATCGGTCGGAAATCTCTCCGGGTCCAGCTCGGTCTGGGAGATTTCCGGCCTGAATCGGAATCGGCCCCTCAGTCTCCAACATCGTAAAAAAACATTGGAAAATCCTCAAGACAGGAAACCTCAATTGGGACCCTCCCTTACTATCTCACAAAAAAGCAAAATCCATAAAAGATGCCCTTGTATCTACAAGACCGGTCCAACAGCAAAAGCCAGGGAACACTGTCCTAAATGCTTGGGGCTCCCCAAAATCACTGGACATTTTGCGTGTGGTAATTGCAGTGTATGCCACCTGACTGAAACCACCAAGAATCTCCACCTAGAACCAGGTAAGACGTGGGAACTGCGACAACACACTAATTGCAACACGGCACATGCCATATACCGCATCGTGTGCCTCTTGCAATCTCACCTACATTGGGATGACAAACAGAAAGGTGAAGATCAGAATTTGAGAACATCGGAGCACCATAAGATGCAAGAAAAACACCACAAAAATGACTAATCATTTCCTTGAGGCAGGACATACGACAAACGACATGCGCTGGGTCATCATAGAGGCTCTGGATCCTAACATGCCTAACATCCAATACCAATTACTACAGAAAGAACAGAGGTGGATCTATCGCCTATCCAGCCACAAGACAGGCCTCAATGATAATATTCCTTGGAATAGCCTCAATAGACAGTAACCAGCAGCTTCACCGGACACCCCTGTAGATCAGCACACACATGTTCACCAGCCAGTGGCCGTGAGAACAAGCCCGCCACCGCAAACACAAGGAAAATGGACGCAAGTACTGGTGCTACCATCTACAGTAGCTATGGATCCAAACATGCGGTGCCCACAGACAGCCTATAGGTGACATCCCCCCATCGCAATACCCGCGAGTGAACTACCCTGGAATATTGACATTTGACTCAACTCATCCAAGTAAGAATCACATGATTAACTCCACACCATGAAGAAAACTATTAATATCCCTGAATACACCTCACTTCAAGATGGCCGCCAAACTAGACGCCCTAAGTCGGACATTCATTCTATCACCTTTGCAACGACCGCGCATGCGCACCAAACAGATTGCCGAGTCACTGCCGAACCCGGACATGCACCCCTGCACGTACCGGGTCTTGTCCTCACTCTACTTAAGCTGCTTCCCTCGCGGTACCCAGCACCAGCCGGGACTACGGTGGACCGATTCAGGTTTGCAGCGGATGACTCTCCAAGACCATGTAAGACTTTGCGTGCTCCAATGGCGCTACCCTCGAGAGCCCGCATAGGCCATCGTGCTCACTATGGCGCTCTTTGATTTACAGATTGGAACTTTGGATGAGTACCCTACCCTCCCGAGCCTCGATAATCTGCCTAATTTCCCTAAATATTGTAACTATGACCGAAACAACACTTGTGCATGTTTTTAACTTTTTAACGTAATTCACATCTGAAATCGATCCTAGGTGCACAATGCCACATGATCGCATGAATAGATTCCTGATCGCCGCGCACAGTGCGACAAGGACCACTTGGCACTGCCTCTAGTGGCCCCCACATACGACACCGTGCAACATTAAGCACAGCCTACGGACTCCACTGGGTGTCAGCGCTATCCCCCATGGGTCCCATGGGCTAGGCACCCCTGCTGTTGCAGCCACTGACCAGCGCTTTGCAGCTTTAACTAACGCGCACTCCCAATTCAACCGCCCATGCACATTCTCCTACAGGCGCAGCATGCACAGAATCTCCTGCATGTCGCCACAAGCATGGGCAACATGCCAATCACTGTAGTAGTCATATAGACAATGACTACAGAACATTCATATTGCCACTAAGATTGCATTTTATGTTGCGATATATTATATGTCTTGTCATGTCTTCTTCCTTCCCCCTACAGGTATTTTTTCAAGTGTCAGTGAGTATGCCGACACTTACACCACACACCTTAGCGCGTGTGTAGGTACCACACAGGTTTCACGTGGCATCTTTCACCTTTGCCACTCACTATTCACTCACCTGGTCCTGAAGAAAGCCCTTTCACTTTTTTAACGGGCTGAAACATGTAGACCACCACACATAGTCAACTTACGGTAATAAGTCCTAAATCGTTGCACTACACATATTGCTTTTAACCATATCCTGAGCCGCCAAGATTAAAATTAGGGGCAAGGATTCTCAGAGATACTTTTAACTGTAGTAATTCACCTCACATCACATATATGCACAACACCAGCTCCGCTGTAATCAGGAGTCGTAGCACAACCGGGCAGCACTCGGCCGCCCGGTTGGGACCCCAATGATGAAGCATGACACCAACTAGGTTGGTGTGTGAGGGGTCTTTTAAGAACACCTAATGGGTCCATGTTCATACTACATACAGTGATTAAATTACATACACATAGTGGGTTCGTCCACATTGTTTAAGGATAGGAAAGGGTGCCCATCTTTTATGCGTTGTCAAATTGTAGCAGATGACGGTTGGATCCTGAGATAGGGAGTCAGGAGTTGTTACATGAGAATAGTTAAAGTCCCAGTCTTAGTTTCAGTCTCAGTTACAGAGTCCATGTTTCGATTCGCTGGATCGGCAGAGTTCCAGTGGCGGAGAAGTAACAGCAGAGGAGTGAGTATCAATAGAGTTGTGTGTGTGGGTTGTGCTTAATCAATACTTAATCCCACTTATTGACTCTGGACTTTACTGAGTGACCAAATGGGTTGCACTGTAATTGTAAATTGAAATTGATCCTAACTCCTTTGTTCCTCAGGCACCCAAGAAAGTTCCATTGCAGGGGGTAGGAAAGGGGGCCCGACTAGTATGAGTTGTCACAAGCTAAAACACTGCTGAAGAAAAAGGAAGTCTCGTCCCTGAAACCTCAAAATTGTCCTCCCACCCATACTTACTCAATCTAATGTAAAACTTGAGCTGTAGTGTTTCCTTAACACGCAGGGCATTCAGGACCCCTAACATCCTGGCTTCCATCCATGTCATGCTCTAATTGCTGCGCTAAAGGGCCTTACAGACTTCTGTGAAATACGATTTGGTTTCAAGTGTATCCAATAAAAAGGATTCAAATGCACACAATGGTTTTCAGATACAGATAGAAAAAAATATTCAAATGCACTCAATAAAGAGTCCTCAAATGCATACAATATAAAGTGTTTAAATGCACACAATAAAGAATCCTCAAATGCGCACAATAAAGCACCTTAAAGTAGAAACAATTTAGAGTCTTAAGTACACATAATAAAAAGTCTTCCAGTGCACATAAAGTAAAGAGAGGCTTTAACTTGTCGTCTCGTGTGCCCTGTAGCATCTTATGGTAGTTTAGAAAAGTTTTTTCATAACACCTGCGACTTACTACGGAACTATTCATTTATTTGAATGGATGATTGCTTCTTATAGGCTATCTCCAGAAATATATGGGTACTAATATCTAAGAAATCTGTAATTGACCAGTACATGCGCAAGGCAAATATATTTATCATAAATGCACATGGAGAATTTTTTTTTGTTTGGTGGCTATTTTGAACATTTCTACTTGTGACTCACTATGGAGTAGTTTGGACCAGTGACAAGATGCATGAACATCTGGATACATTTCAATAGGCAAACTAGGTGTCGTGATTTTACGTCTTCTTTTGCCATTGTGATTTTGCTTGAATTTAGATGTGAATTTAACACAGTAGGGGGCATATGCACAAAAGAATGGTGGAACGCCACAAATGGTAACGCTGCCCTCCGACATTCTGAAAACACAGGGATGTGCCGTATTTACAATAAAACGGTGCACCCCTGCGTTTCCCCTAGCACTAGTGCTAAATGTAGCTGCCTAGCGCCAACATAGGCACCCTTGCACAATAGTGCACAGGTGCCGGCATTGCAGGGAATGATTGTTCATCTGCAGGAAGGTGTCCCTTCCTGCACATGAACAATCACTAATGGTGAATTGTAACTTCTATGTGTGTTGCAGAATGCAGCACATATAGAAGTTGCAACTTGTCATTATCTAATGATTGTTCATGTGCAGGAAGGGACATCTTCCTGCACATGAACAATCACTTCCTGCACAAGAACAATTACTGATGGTGATTTGCTCTTTCTATGTGTGCTGCAGAATACAGCACACATAGAAACAGCAAAAACGAGGAGAAATTAATAATTTCTCCTCATTGTGCCAGTTTAAGACCAGGTTTTCCCTCTTTTTTTTTTGCGCTGCCCTATATTTACGCCAGCATTGTAAATGGGGGGCAGCATCAAAAAGCAATGGATGTTGTGGCAGAACGCCCACTGCAACACCTATTGCCTGCCCCTTTCACGCGAAGTGCTGCCTGAATAGAGGCATTATTTACAAGGCGGCGTTAAGCCGCGTTAAGTGGCTTAACGCTGCCTTGTAAATAAGGTGAAGGAGTTATCGCCACCAGAACGTCACAAAAAATGATATTCTGGTGGTAATAACCCCTTGTAAATATGCCACCAGGTTTCTTTTGACTGAGGTTTTTGAACGTAATAGTTTTGGTTGCAGGCCTTACTGTTCCTGTGAATGGAGACCATTAACTTATGTGATTATCAATGCAATATTTGAAATGTTATGAAAGGGGGGAGAAATTTGGTTGTTGGTTGACTGAGATGTGAGCCCTGGTCAAGCAACAGCCACAATCCCTTACAGGGTGAACTACAAAAGTTCACTAAATTAACTTGTGCTTAACGCTGGGTAGCTTAGCACAACAAGTAGGCTTTCTTGACTTAGAGGGAATCTGTAAAGTATTTATGCAGTACACAAACAGTGATAATGTGAAAAACAACCAAAGAAAAACCCCACGCCAATTTGGAAAAATAGAGAACATTTTAGTAAATTATGCAAAAGGCCAAAAATCCAATCAGTAGTACCGGCATTATGAGTTTTTAAAGTTTTTAGTGAAAAGTAGCGCCCAAAAGATCAAATCATCAACCGCAGACATCTGGAACTGCAGACATCTGGTCAAGCAAGATCAGGTCAAAGTAAAAAAATATGGCTCACCACAATGGAGCAGGGTTCTGATACACGGAGTCGCTTGGGCCCGGTCAGCGCTTACCTTCGGACATAAACATTTTTTTTAGAAAAATGTTCTGAGAAGGTAAAGTTCAGTGGGACAAGGCTGCACGGGGTATCCGAAGAGGGAGCGCCATCGGCAGACTAGGGGCCTGATGCATCAAGCATTTTTCTCCTCGCAAACAATGCTTTTGCGATGCATCAAACCCAATTTTGCGATTTGGTAACCTGTTACCGAATCGCAAGATGGGTTTATGATTCACTATTTGGAAGGGGCGTGTTTAGGGCGTCCCTTCCAAATAGTGAATCCTAACGGTATGCATGAATGTTTTGTGACCGTGAATGCAGTCGCAAAACATTCACATTTTACCACCTACTTCAAGTAGGTGGTAACCCATTCACAAATGGGAAGGGGTCCCCAAGGGACCCCTTCCCCATTGTGAATGTTTGTAAAAGCATTTTTAAGAGCAGGCAGTGGTCCCACGGACCACTGCCTGCTCTTAAAAAATTTAAAGAAAACTTTTCATTTTTCTTTTTGTAAAGCATCTCGTTTTCCTTTAAGGAAAACGGGCTGCTTTACAAAAAAAAAAAGATTGCTTTATTTAAAAGCAATCACAGACATGGTGGTCTGCTGATCTCAGCAGGCCACCATCCCTGTGATTTTTGCGATTCCTAGGGGGTCACAAATTGCGACCTACCTCATTAATATTCATGAGGTAGGTCATTTGCGACCCCTTAGGAATCACAGAAAGTGTAGTACACACTTTCATGCATGCCGTTTTGCGATTCCCTAATTGCGAATCGCAAAGATTCGCAAAATATCTTTTTGATACATCTGGCCCTTAATCTCTATAGTGGAAGTCGAACATCTCCAGTGGGACAAGGCCCAGGGTTGTTGCTGAGTACAGTTCCAAAAGGCTGGATACCTCTTTGACAAAGGACCACTGAGACGGATTCACTGCTGCAGAGAAGAATGTAGCGGGAGACGCTGCGAAGTCAATACCATCGGCGAGGCACCTCGGGGGATAGGCGATCAGGATGGTCCCAGTCTCCTCCTGGTTCTCGGAGACGTTTTAGCCAAACATTTTTCAAGTCCCCACTTTTGAGTTTGGTTATCTGGTCACCTTCAGCATCACTTCCAAGGGTCCAGGACTGGTGGGGCACCACTTAGAGGGTCTGCACTCTCTCAGGCTAGGTTCAGGTGTGGGTCCAAGCTTTGTGTCCCTGTCGCTCAGATCAGGAGGTCAGCAAACTAGCCCTTTGGAATTGCTCTGGAGGTCCTGGGTTCAAGTTGCAAGTCCAGTCCTTCTTCCACAGGCAAGAGGGCAGAAGGGCAGCAATTCAGCAAGGCAGCAACAGGTCAGCCATCCAGCAGAGCTGCAGTCCTTTCAGCACAGCACTCCTTCTTCCTGGTAGAGTACCCACAGGTCCAGAAGTGTCCTGAAGCACTGATGTCTGAGGTTCTATTTTATAGCCTGGTGCCCTCCTCTGGAAGATGAGAGAAGCTTCTTGACAGTGGCTTTGAAGTGCATGGAATTTCCTCGCTCCCCTGCCCTGGCTCCAAGCTAACTGCAGTGACAATGTGGAGGTGTTAGGTCCTTTGTGTGAAGGCAGGGCACTCCCTATTCAGTTGAGAGTGGGGCTGTGCTCAGGTCTGCCCCATCCTGTCAGCAGATGGCACATCCATGCACACCTAATCCCTCTATTGTCTGATAGGAATTCACAAAGTCTAACTGTCAGTTACACCCAGTCATGTGGGCTAGGCTTCAGGCACAAAACGGCTAAGGGCAGAAAAATGCCAACTTTCTAAAACTGAATAATACTAACAATAGTTCAAGAGACAATTTACTCAAAAATACACTATTTACACAACTATAAAACACCCTAAATAAGAAATAACATGAAGAAAAAGAAAAAGGAGAGATAAAGTAATACCCATATGCAAAGAAATATTAGAAAAATATATAACAAATTTATTACATTTAATGAATGCTAAAACAGTTAAAACAATGACACTCAATACAGTGTGCTGGTACACAAACAATATATATTACAAACCAGACACGTGGCAGACGACAAATTACACGTCACAAAAAAGAAAAAACAACATATAACAAAATAATGTGTCCTTCATCAATTTTATGGCCACATATACGTCGACGGCGTTTCGACCACTGTACAATTACACGGTCATCTTCAGGACTGAAAATTCGTTTGAGCGTCCAAAATTCTATTTCGAGAAATAGTCCAACCCTGTATTACTTGCATGAATTGGAACAATATTTCACATTAAGGTAGACAATGGCGGGCACGATGTAAAACCGTCCATAAATATAAACTTTCAGACTGGCAGTCTTTGTCCACACAATTTAGCAGATCATGCCAGTAAGCAGGCGAACAAATCACCAATGCACTTCTACGCCACAGAGGACCGGAACGTCCCTCCTGCGGTAACAAATTCCGAAAGCCGTTCCGTGCTCGGAATTTGTCGCCTGCTTACTGGCATGATCTGCTAAATTGTGTGGACAAAGACTGCCAGTCTGAAAGTTTATATTTATGGACGGTTTTACATCGTGCCTGCCCATTGTCTACCTTAATGTGAAATATTGTTCCAATCCATGCAAGTAATACAGGGTTGGACTATTTCTCGAAATAGAATTTTGGACGCTCAAACGAATTTTCAGTCCTGAAGATGACCGTGTAATTGTACAGTGGTCGAAACGCCGTCGACGTATATGTGGCCATAAAATTGATGAAGGACACATTATTTTGTTATATGTTGTTTTTTCTTTTTTGTGACGTGTAATTTGTCGTCTGCCACGTGTCTGGTTTGTAATATATATTGTTTGTGTACCAGCACACTGTATTGAGTGTCATTGTTTTAACTGTTTTAGCATTCATTAAATGTAATAAATTTGTTATATATTTTTCTAATATTTCTTTGCATATGGGTATTACTTTATCTCTCCTTTTTCTTTTTCTTCATGTTATTTCTTATTTAGGGTGTTTTATAGTTGTGTAAATAGTGTATTTTTGAGTAAATTGTCTCTTGAACTATTGTTAGTATTATTCAACTGACTGCCCCTGGTTCAGGTGTGTTGGGCTGCCCCTGTGGTTGGTAATGATAACTTTCTAAAACTGGCAGTTTTAAAATTGTAACCAAAAACCTGACTTTATCATTAAATTGGGTTTTTCATTACAGTTCCAAACACATCAGACATGACATAGCTACCTGATACCAATTGATAATTACATCTTATTAAAAGTAATAAGGAATTCCCAATGTTATCCTTTGTGAGGGGTAGGCCCTACAGTAGTGAAAAACGAATTTAAGAGTTTTTCAAAACCAGGACATGTAAAACATAAAAGTACATGTCCAAACGTTTAATTACACAGCACCCTTCCCTATGTGCTACTTAGGGCCTCCCTTAGGGGTGACTTATATGTAATAAAAGGAGAGGTTTAAAGCTTGGCAAGGGGGGTTTAATGCCAAGTTGACATGGCAGTTTAAAACTGCATTCAGATAGCCCTGGGACATGTTTAAAAGATCTACTTAAGTGGGTGGCACAATAAGTGCTGCAGGCCCTGCAGCATTTAATTTACAGGCCATGGGCCCACTCCACTCCACAAGGGACTTGTAAGAAAATTAAATATGCCAATTGAGTATAAGCCAATTTGACCATGTTTTATCGGAGGGGTAAAAGCACTTTAGCAGCACTGGTTAGCAGTGGTAAAGTGCCAAGTCCTAAGGCCAACAAAAATAAATAAAGCAAAAAGTGGAGAGAAAAAGGCAAACAGTTTGGGGTGACCCTACAGAGATGGCCAGGTCCAACAAGGGGTCTTAACCCTTTCATTAGCTGGTTGTTTGCACACCTCTATGAAAGAGCTTTTAAAAAAAAATTACATTAAATAGTGTTACAATGCCTAAACACATGTACTTCTTTGGTCTCTTTCTGCGCCCCTACAAATTATGTGTTTTTAGTACATTAATGTCTATGTATTTTTAATAACACATTTTTATTGATTTTATCTGTACAGTGCAGAGGAAATATTTCAAATTCTTTCAAAAACAAGTAAAGATTTAACAAAAGCAACCCGTTCCAACTGCTATTTAGTTTCCCTGGCCATGCATATGAACAAAGAAATCAACTTCACACCAGAACATTCAACCCCACTAGAATATGTCCATGTTTTTTTCTATGTCTTTGACCAACGCCTATGGGTCTCATATTACTGGATCTCTTACCCAACATCATAATCACAGACCATTGAGCTACAGTAATGTCCCGGTATTGACACAACTTTGCCCTAATTTTGTAGTGTTTTTATGGGCAGCTTCTGGAGGTGCAGATGGTTTTTCCATGCGCAT
This sequence comes from Calotriton arnoldi, assembly GCA_963921515.1. NCBI lineage: Eukaryota > Metazoa > Chordata > Amphibia > Caudata > Salamandridae > Calotriton > Calotriton arnoldi. The sequence continues at coordinate 124,671 of CAWUFW010009787.1, forward strand.
GCACTGGGCTAGACCCAATTTCCCATTCCTCGGATGAGGAGGCGTTCTCCCACCATCTTCGTCAAATGTTCCTTTTTGCAACTATTAACCCAAATCACATCAGCGTCAGATTTTACCTGTTGTTATCTAAATCTGTTTTAATATGTAAGGTGATGAACTTGGGGTCTTTATGTCTCCTCTAATCGGTTAACAAATAAATTAAAAAATATGCAGTAGTCTGAGTCAGTTGTACACACTAATGAGTGACACACTCATGCCTTTTCCATTCAAATTGTTGCAAAACATTATAAAAGTGGTACACAGGTAACACTGCACACAAACATAAAAACACTGCACACATGGAGGTTTAAAAGAAAAATTGAGCACATTCACACAAACAAATTCTCACCCTATCTCTAGTTCCTTAAGACTTCAGGGTTTGGTCGAAGGGGGGAACTCTCTGTAGTCAAGCTCTAATAAGATAAATATTTGGTAGGATAGTTAAAGTTAAAAAAAAATCATTGAATCTGCATTTATTGGGTAAAAGTCAATCAAGACAAGTCATTATTTTACAGTCACAAGTTACAACCAATCTCACATTTTTCATATGTTATTCGTCAAGAAACTTATATGCGCCATTTTCTGATCATCTATTGTCTGACTCATTATTATTGGCCTAAATACTTATATGCACCATTTCATAATCCATTACCCAACTCGTTATTGGTGGTAATGGTTAGTGAAGGTAGGTTCTGCAGAAAACCATATCCGGCATGCAACCCCAACGTATCATTGGTGGAAGTGGGGTACACAGCTATGATTTTGCTGAAGGGCAGACTCTTCACACAAAAACAATAACAGCCCAAATACAACCTCCATGCAAGAAATGTTACAGGGTGATGTTCTGCCGATAATATCAATATTGACACACAAGCATGGTTTAAAAACCTTCACAGTTCAATAAACACTTGGCCATGTTGTGCCTTCAAAACTTTTATCAATATACACCAGATTCACTTCCTTCAACCACACTTGTGCTGGATAAACTACAGAGGGTGTGGTTCTTTTATAGTCAAGCTGCTGTCAGTGGTCGGTGCTTACTTCATCAAAAAGTGTGCCCTTTCTTTGTACCTACTTTGCCACATGATCTGGGTTGCTGAAGGCGATCAAGTGTTTAAAAGCACTTGCAAAGAGCTGAGCATCTGACGTGGGCGATCGTGTCACGAGGAGAGCCCCAAAATCGTGCTGACGCTAAAGACCTCATGGGAGTTGTAGTGGTGGTAAGGTCCCATTCACTTGTATGTCAACAAACTTACAGAATCAATGCATAGTTTGCAGCACAGTAGAAAACAATTGCAAATAGGGGATATTTGATCAAATACTGATCCAGTTATTCGAATTTCAAACCATAATGATATCAAGCCATTAGGATATCTTCAAAAATATTTTTAAAAATAACATAAACAATCTCAAAGCAGAAGACAAACATTTGTGTTACTACCTCAAAGATACACATATTAGTCTGTGCCCGTAAGTGTTGCTGGACGATAAGGTCATTTGTAAACAGTACCTGATTAATATTACTGAGACAGATCGCAATCTATTATGAGTCTCTAATTCTATTTACTGGATAAAAAAACAATGGTATATTTAATTGTTATTGACTAATTTGTGTCTGTGGTATGTCATTGTACAGACCCTTAATATCTGTCCACAGCCTATATACCCAGCATTGTTCAAAGAACAGAAGTGCCACTATCATGTCCTTCCATAATGGTTTGAGATTCTCAGTGAATATTCCCTGTACATCATTCTCTAACTGTTATTTTCTCCATAAAATGCCTAGTTAGTTTTTTATTTTTTATTTTTATTGAAAACCATGAATAATACAATACAATAAATCCAGCAATACCTCCTATAAATTTCATCAAGAATATTGCACACACAGTAATAAATAACATCTATTGATCAATACATAACAAGTCTTAATCAATCATAAAAACAGGGGAAAAAAGAAGAAGAAAAAAAAAAAGAGATAAAATAAAGAATAATCCACCTAGCATCTTTTAAATAGATCTCCATTATTACCATCGAAACTAAGAATGTGCTATCTCTCTAAAACATGTTCTCTCATAAACAAAAGGGGCGAATGGCTTCGAATAGTGATTTTTAGGGAGTAATATCAAAAAACTTTGCCCAGATTTTGTCAAATTTCTTAAATCCCCCTGTTCGCATAGCATATTTTCGTTCACTATTCTTTACTAAAGCCATTTTTCGAATCCATTCAATTTTGGAAGGAATTACATCCGATCGCCATCTTTGAAGTAAAAGAGATCTAGCTACCGCCATACCAATATATATTATTTTAATCAACTTCTGTGATACCTGCAAATCTGGATCATAGCCCCACAATATCAGTCGGTCATTACAACCGAATGTTATTGCGCATTCTGTCGTTAAAAACTCAAAGATATCACTCCAGAACTTCTGAATCAATGGGCACTGTAATATTATATGAGTCCAATTTGCGGCGGAATGAGTATGGCAACGAAAGCACTGCCCCGATTGACTAGGATAAGCCTTAGCCACAAAGGCCAGAGTTCTGTACAATAGCCATTTACTAAAATATAGCATCCTTCGCCAGTTAGCGCCTCTAACTGAGCTGAAATTTAAGCTATTAATTGTGGTCCAAATATTTACTGTGAGTTCTTGATTTTCATATTTGCTCCACTTTGTAATTGCCTTAATCTCCAAATCTAACCCTTTGATTCGAGCTAGTTTTTTTTTCCATCCCCCTGGTTTTTTTATTACCTTGTCTCCCAGCAAGTTGTAGACTAGCTGTTTCTGAGTTATAATCTGAGACAGATCAAGATTTTCAAAAAATGTACTAAGCGTAATATATGACCCAAGAAGAAGAAAATCACCGGGGATTAATTGAGACATTTCTCTTACACTGATCCATTTATCGTTCCGGACAAAATCGGAGAGCTTCAAAAAACCAGCTTTCGACCAATTTTGTGAAAGACAAAATGATTTTTTAATACCTGCAGAAACAAAGAGTTCAGCGGTAGGAGTTATATCATTAATAAGTGGGATAGAATAACGTTTAAAAAAAGCCTGGTATTTATAAAATACCCAATGTAAACACTTGTATCGAACTAATTTTCGAGATCGAAATATTGCTAACGGGTGGTGGATCTGATTATCCTTAAACATTAAATTCATAAAAAAATTAATAAAAAGACCCGACTGTAAGCCCTGTTTGAATCTAGACATAAATTGTGCAAAATACGCGAAATAGTATTCTTTGAGATTGGGGAGAGCTAAACCGCCATCTTCCACATTCTCATATAAGGTGCTGAGTGCAATTCTGGGAATTTTCTTCTTCCACAGAAACGAAGTAAACATAGACTCTATTCTTGTGAAAAAGGAATTTAATAGTACACAGGGAATTGTAGAAAATAAGAAATTAAACAATGGAAGCACTGACATTTTGATCAAGGCAACCCTACCTAAAATAGAAAGCGGAAGGGAGTCCCAGCGTAAAAATAGATCCTGAACTTTTCGTTGCAGCGGAACAAAATTCAAATCATAGAGATCCGAAACAAATGGTGAAAAGTAGACCCCTAAATACCGTTTAGGATTCAAGTTAAAACACGAAAGAATATCGGGGTATAAAATCTCCGACGTACATCCACTCAGAATTATTTTGGTTTTTCTTTTGTTGATTTTATAGGCACCGAACGACTCATACAAGTCAAACATCTGAAAAGCTTTGGCCTGTGCTTCCTCTTCTGGTTTTATTAAAAGCATAATGTCATCAGCATATAATTTGATCTTAGCCATAGATGGAAGCGGGGGACAGATATACCTATTTTTTCTAATGGCTATCGCAAGGGGTTCAATAAAAAAGCGAAAAGTACCGGAGACAACGGGCAACCTTGTCTAGTGCCCCTTTTAACCTTTACCTGACCGACCTGAATAGCATTGATAATAATGTTGGCCGCGGCATTCTTGTATAAATTCGCCACCAAATCTATAATATTGGATGGGATTCCAAACTTTGTTAAGATACAGAATAAAGTCTCCCATATAACCAAATCAAAAGCCTTTTCGGCATCTAAAAACAGAACTAATGCTGGGATCTTTTGTGTGTCAAAGTAATCCAGTGCTTCCACTAAAAAATGCGTATTAGTTCCCAATTGCCTTCCAGCTATAAAACCATTCTGATCGGAGTGGATTAAATGTGAAGCGCACCCATTAAAACGATTCGCAAAAAGTTTAGTAATCAATTTATAATCCGTGTTTAAAAGAGTTATCGGACGATAAGAGTTAGGGTCCTCACCGCTTTTGCCCTTTAAAAAACTGACTACATTCCCTTCTCTAAAAGTTGGTGGTATAAGTCCTCCTTCCAAAATTGAGTTTGCCAAAATGATAAAGACATCAAGGATCTCACTGGCAAATGTTTTGAAAAACTCTGAAGGGAGACCATCTGGACCACAGGCTTTGCCATTAGGGAGATTCTTAATAACTTCCCCTAACTCTTCTCTTGAGAACGGCCTCCTCATACTTCTTTTTTCTGAGTCTGTCAAAACAGGTAATTCATTTTCCTGAAGGAACGCTTCCAGCGATGGCATATTGATAGATTGCTCGTGGCCATATATATTCTCAAAATGTTGGACCATAATATCGCCTATTGCTTCCCTATCCTCAATGCGATGACCTGAGCTAGGGCATTTTAATGCAAGTATTTGATTACTAACAGCCCGCTCCCTTGCCTGCCAAGCTAGAAATCTGCCGGTGTAGTTACTGTCCTCATAAATTTTTTGCCTGGACTGCTGATAAGAAAATTCACTTTTTGCATAATAATTCTCGGCAATTGCTTCAGGTGTCGATGGTTTGCCGGAGTAGGGCTGGTCAAAAAGTTATTTAAGGACCTTTGCAAATTTTGTTCAAACATTTGTTTTTCCTTCTTCCTACCCTTTGAGATCACTGCATCTTTAGCCACTGCGAGCCCACGAAAAAAGGCTTTAAATGAGTCCCAGATCATATGTATAGGGGCTGAGCCCTGATTTCGCTCAAAAAATGCTCTAATTTCAATTTTAATCGAAGAAATCCAGTTATCCTCGGATAAGTACTGACGGTTTAGCTGCCATCTTCTTAAGGCTCTCTTACAATCCCCCAATTCTACCTCCAAACTGACCAGAGCATGGTCCGAGAACCCGTTCTGAAGGATTTTTTGTGATTTAAACGACAAACTCCGGGAGATAAGAAAAAAATCAATCCGTGAAAACGACTGAAATCTCCCTGAAAAACAGGTATAGGCAATTTCGGTGGGAAATGCAGCCCACCAAGGGTCGACGATATCAAGCATTGGGCTGTAGCTTTGAACCACTTTGAGGGATTGATGCTTTAACTGTTTTTTCGCTTTTGTAGAAGAATCGATCTTTGGATTCATCAACAGATTAAAGTCCTCCCCCACAATTATCTCCCCTGACACTTGTATTAAGGTTTGAAAAAATTCCTCATAAACGGTAGGATTATCCTCCACTGGAGCATAAAAACTTGCAAATGTCAGGGGTCTATGTCCTACCTTACAAGTAACCCAACACCATCTCCCCCCCTGGTCATTCGCTATATTTACCACCTCTGCCTGAATATTCTTACTGAGAAAAATAGCTGTCCCTCTATGGGCTGCGGAAGATGAAGAGAAAACTTTATGTGCAGCCCATGATTTAAACATTGAAAATTCTGCTACTTTACCCGCTGATATATGTGTTTCTTGTAGCAGAATCACAGCTGGATTCTCTGTCTTGATCCAGGCTTCTATGGCCCGCCTTTTCCTATTATTGTTAAGGCTGTTGACGTTAAAAGAGATTACCTTCAATAATTCCCTATTTCCCATTGATCTCCGATCTTTTAATCCATCTCAAAACAAACTTCCCATTGTTATAAATACTTGTGTCAAAAAGGCAAAAGGCACCCAATTCCCATACTCGAAGGGCACCTACAAGTAAGGAGAATAACTGTCCCCCTTCAGCTTATCTAAATCATACTGGACATATACAATGAACTCAAAAAAAATGGTTTTCATTTTTTTACCCACATGCTCCCTCTTCACCCCCGTGAACCCTCCCTTAGAGACCCCACCCCAAGGAAGTATGGCAACTTCTCCTGACCACGCTAGCCACCTTCCCGCCCTCCCTAAACATTTATTGGGTGTCATGATATTACACCCAGGGAGACCCTAAGTGACACCTCTACCCCCCCCCAAAAAGGAAACTTAAGTCAACTATACTTCTCGTTTGGCCACCACGTCTTTGATGAAATTTCCCTTAATAACCCAAGCGCATCCGCAGGACTGGAAAATATACTACTGACTGCTTTAGCACCAATTCCAACTTGCGAGGTTCATATTCCAAGAGTCGTCCTATAGTACTACAGTAATTCAATAGCTCATTGCAATCCAATACAATATGACATATATAACATATACAATATACACAATGCAAAAAAGAATAAAATACAATATGTAGAGTGCTAAAATTGTCATGCAGAGCCAATAAATATATGCCATCTGCACCCTTTTAAATCAGTGCAGCCAGGAATAAATAGATAAAGTGCAGTGTGCCTAGTTAGTTTTGACATATCCTTTTTTGCATTCTATGGTGCTTCGGTGTTCTTTTATTCAGATGCCCAACTTTCTTGATGTCATGCCAATGTATCTTAGTAAACAAGAAAACATAATGCCATAAACAACATTGGTGGAGTTACAGTTTGAAAGGTGTTTGAAAAGCCGCAAAGTGGGCAAGCCAAAACCCAACTTAGTGGTCTTCTGTATGAGCCAGCATATATTACATTTGCCAGATGGGAAATGCGCTGTGATGGGAGTCAAATTCCATAAGGTTGTTTGCTCACTTGTGACTTTCACCTTCTGAGGGCGGGTATGCTCCAACTTTTCTCTCAAGTTCTCCCCAAATTGGAATTATTGGCTTTCCTAGGGAGAGATTCCCAGATGTGAGACTGTGCTAGTGTTTACTAACTAATTTGTTTAGATTATTTGATCTGGGACTGAACATGGTCACATAAATTAGTCTGTTTCCATTTTGTCGTGTGTCGCTAGTAGTTCTTCCCTTTTGTTGTTCAGTGCCCTTTTGTTTGCCTTTTTGATCACATGCTCAAGGTAGTTCTCCTGTAATTTCGCAGTCAGTTTCTGAGCTCGTTTTTTGATCCTGGCTTACGTTCGTACAATTATGTCTGAGGCATAAGAATTTACCAACTGAAAGATTCTCCATGAGAGAGTAAAAAAACTCTTAAACTGAAGTAGATTGTTAGTTTGTAGTACACCTCTGTCTTCAGAATAGCTTATAGACAAGGATCTTCAAATCAAGAAAGGTTAATTCCTTGTTGCTCATGGTAGTGATCATTTTCAGAAAGGGATCGAGGGAGTTGAGCCATTCTGGTAAACTAGACACCTGTTCAAAATCTGTGATTGGCCAAATATGTAAAATGGGGAATCGTCAGAACCCTACATGTTTTTGCCTGATTTTCTTGCTCCATTCCCTGGTTAAGAAAATGTGGAGAATGCTTCCAGCTATGCTAAAATCATGGGCTGAGGAACACCATTTGTTCTCTGATGTTAAGACGAGGAATTGGGGCAGCAGAGCAATGTCTGAACCTTCATCTGCTTATTGGTAAATGTATGGTGACGAAGAGGGGCCACTCTATATGACCTTTATGGACTGTCAATTGCCTTCATTCCAAATTGTGGCTCCTGATGGGGATATGGGGATTGAGACGTCCATTGCAAATCTCCTTAGGAAAATTGACACCGAGACAACAGAGAAGATCAGGTATGGAAGTAATGGGGTATGTTCCGAAGCATTCAGCATACGAGGGGGGAGAGGAAGAGCTGTGTGCTTCAAACATTACTTTTCACTCTATATATTAACAACTTGGAAAGTGTGTTAGTTGAATTGTATAGGGACATACTTCAGATTGGTCATCGGCCTGTCCTGGCCCTCCTGTATGCTGATGAAATAGCCTTAAGGCCAGTACCCTCAAAAGTCTGCAATCATTATTAAATATCTTTGCGGATTTTATGTCTGATTTGGACCTTAAAGTTAACCTGGGTAAACCCTATATTATGACGTTTGGGTCTAAGACTACTAAAACCCCTCAGTTTAGCATAGGGGCTGCACAAGTCAGGTTTTAATCAATTTGCGAGGCTCAGGGAAACAGGTATTAACTGTAAGGAAACATCAGTTTGATAAATCAGTTACAACACTATTTAGTTTTTCATCAAAATTATGGGTGAAATCGTTGAGAGAAATGGGTGTAGTATACTAGTCAAAATACATTTTAATGACTACTTATAGGAAGGGTGTCTTGGGTAGGCCTGGGCGGAGTTCACGGAGTTGGAAAAAACTCCGTTGCACTATGCAGAGTTCTGTTAGCGGGCAGAGTTTGCCAGCACATCCATTCTCGTTGTGATAGGAATGCAGACTGCGACCTCACACTCAAAATCACGCGTGAACGGCAATACACAGTTCTCAAGTGTGTTCTCACATTCTAATTCGCGCGTGAACGGCACCACGTGGTCCACAGGGGCGTGGCTATCTTGTTTTTCTGCTCTCTCTTATGGTGCTGGGCCTAATCTTAATCTCTCTTTCATCTCTCTAATCCTTCTCCTTTAAAACTTATCTACCCCTCATTTTTCATTTTTATTTTTAATATTAGTGTGTGTCTTTGTGTTTGTGTATTTTACTTTTTTGGGAAATGTTTTTGTGTTTTTCGTGACTTTTTATATTTTGTTTACTATTTCCCTTTACTTTCTTATTTCTTCTTTCCTTTCCCTTCCTTTTCCTTCTTTTCTTCTACCCCACCAGTGCCATGTCAGAGGGATGACTTCTTTGGAGGCCGCGCCGCCACCCAGGTGTGCAGCCCCGGACGATCTTTGGGGAGGAGGAGGCGGCAGCACTAGGTTTTTTTTGTGCAGCACCACCTCCCCTATATGCTGGCAGCAGGCAGCAGACCCGGTAGCGCATACCCCCTGTGGGAGTGTAGGCGTCGCTGGGGGACGGTGTTTCGGTGCATGTGGCACACCAGCCAGGTTCAGCGTACCGCCCAGCAGCTGATGCACCGCTGAGCAGACATACTGGACCGCGAACAGGACCTGCTCGACCTGCTAGGTGTCGAGATTCCAGGGCTTGGTGAGTATATTATTATTTGTTGTGTTTGTGTTCTACAATGCTAACATATTTTTTTGAATAGCGTGCTGCTCACACTCAGAGGTGAGTTATGTTTAGTTGACGCTGGTATATTATTGTGTGATCAAGTTTCTAGTTTCTGCTAGGCATGTGCTCAGCGCTACCTAATCGTACTCTTCATTGGCGCTCGCTTTGGCTGATTAATTAAGAAGCCATTGCAGACTGTTCTCCTGCCACTATAGTGAATCAGTGAGTAGCGCATTCTCTCTGTGACTTTGTATGTAGTTCGTACAGTTCCAAGTTATTTATTTCACAGTGATGTGTGGTATGCATCTCTGCATCGCAAGAAAGGGAGACTGAGCTGGTCCATCAAGGGGGTTGAGAAATGGGAAAAAGAATCAATGATCATTCACTGCAATGCATTAGTTCCAAATGTAGTTTTTGTTAGGGAAATTTAGAATAGGGATTTCAGGATTAGTATGGGCAGCTCAATGACAGTCGATAGACTCGAGTAGAAACTAGTAGCACTATAGGCGATCTGTTTTAGAGAAGTACAATGTGACTGCGTTTGCTTGTCATAAAAATGTTTGTGCAGATTATTAACTGAATCACTAATCAACTTTTTTTTATCTTCTTCATTTCTTTCATCAGCACCCAAGGGCAAGAAGAAGGACGTTGTCGAGGGTCCAGGAGAAGCTGGTCAGCTAGCACCGACCACCGGTGCCACTGCCGAGGGCACTGCTGATCCCAGTAAGTTCTTTTATGATTGTTGTGGACTTCTTAGGTTAAAATTTGTGGGGTATTGGAATGTTGGTGCTGTCTATCATGAAGATTCAGATAGCAGGCCCAAGTAAGCTAGTATTATAAATAAAATTCACCTTGTATTCTTGTTGAGAAGGATTTCCTTTTCCTGCTCATGCTCTAACACAGTTGAGTTCACGAGAGAGTGGCCATGGCCATCATGGACCCCCCCCCCAATGTAGTGTGCTGCTGTCTCATTGATTTATAGTTACAGTATACCAGCAGTTTCACATGACAGTGCAGCATGGCTGGAAAAAAGTATGAGGTCCCACTCCGATTGCATTTGCCAACCAACACCATATGTCTTTCATTGACCATTATTCCACCCCTGGCTTGTCTAACTTTGTGAACTAACTAATCAAGTGCCCAGAGTGATATTTACAAGATACTGCAGTGCTAACTGAACTGTAGTGCTGTGTTGCAGTTGTATTTGGGGTTCCATATCTGGTATTTAAATTATGTGTAAAGTTTTATTCTAGCCACATAGAACATTGGTGATGCCGGCTCCAGTGCCACTGCAGGAGGAGACAGGTCAGTTGGAGGGGAAGAAGCGGCAGCCGGAAGGGCACTGGTAAGTCATACAATTTCTTACAATTACAATGCTCACTAGCTATTGCCAGGGCATCATCATCAACAACATGTGACCGTAAAGTGAACCCCCCCCCCCAGATTTACCAGCCACAGCGGTGGTTGAGTTTTTATTATGGCCTCTTCTATCTGTAACTCAGCAAAGTCTCACATAATGAGCATTGATGGCTTGAGGGAGAAAAGAAAAGACGGAAGGATAATGGATTGGAAATTTTGGTGAAAGACTGGATGAGAGAAAGTAAAGCTTAATCATGGTGGCTATGGGTGAATTAGAATGAAAGGATGAATGAATATTTGGATTGTTTGGATGAATAAGCAAGGCAGCTCTTCTCATGAGGAGCATGCTGCTCACCTACTTTGCTTATTTGGTTTATGTAGGGTTATCATACAAAGCTATGGTTCTAAGTGGGAGGTATTTTTTATTCTTCGTTCTACTCCCTTGACTTGCTGTATTTGTTAAGTTACACAGATGTATCCCGCCCATCATTCATCATCCCCCCTACCCGCCCATGGCATTTTTGCCACCTATGAACAAAGCACAGTATGGGTCAATTCATGACTGCAGTGTTGGCTGTGTAACGTTAATGTGGCATTTACAATGTTTTATATGCATTGCAAACAGAACACACAAGGTGTGTTGTTTCCTTTCACCTACTTGTTTCCTTTCACTTTTTCTCAGTTCCTCCGTCCCAGCCTACCAAATTGGAACATCCATTCTTGGCATGTGCCACATTTAATTCTATAACCATGTGAAGTGAAGTGAAGTGATTCCAGAATATATTTCATGGTTTCCCATAACAGATTTATTTTACACTTGTTCAGATTTTTCCCTTTCGAGTTGTACAGTGACTCAATAAGCCAAAGATGATGAACCGATGATCAGTGTAGTGGCCCCTCCATTCTATATCAAAAAAGCTATACCCTATCTGTCTAATACCTCTATCCTACCCCCTGCAGTAGAGTAAATCAAGTTTCCTTTTCTTGCTTACTGCCCAGCGAATTAATTTGTTGGAAATATGTGGTGGCGAGCGAGGCCACAGAGTAAAGTGGGAGTAAGTACATGATTTGATGTCAAGTTTGGCATATGGGATACACAGTGACGAATGTGCCAAATACAATCTATATAGCCCGTTCATTTCCCTGTAGTGCAGTCCATCAGATTCATTTTCCCTAACGTCTACTTACGGCAGACAGGATAATATATTAAAATCCGCATTTCATACGTGAGGTGTGTGATGTAGTATCTTATTTATTATTCATCTGCATCTTTGGAGACAGGGTAGAAAGAGAAATGCATTTGGCGAAGAGCAGAGCCATTGGAATTAAAAATAGATAATTGTCAACTTCAGCTGCAGACAGTAGCAAACTAGACAACGTGCTGGCTAGCAATGAGCATGGCTTCATTGTTTTAGCACAACACACAACTTGTACTCCATATAGTGCATAATGCCGTACTCATTAATGAGGTAATTTATTTTGTAACTCAAAGTGTCTGACTCTGTTTATAGTTACTTAAAAACCTTTAGGAAAAAATAAAAATCAAATCACTGTTTTTTAAAATCTGGTTATCTTATTCTGCCTTTTGAAACTTTTCTGCCACACAGTCAGGGCTTTTTATGCAAAGCATGTGTGGGTAAAAAATAACATTGGCCTTGTGACTCTCCTAATCATAAGCACATCAAATTCCAATGGCCCTAGGGGACCAGCATTGTACTGCTACTGTGTCACCTAGTAATTTAAAACAAATGTTTGCACAGAGCATTATTTACAATTTGTCTTTTTTGTATTTTTCAATATAGCTGTTCCTGCTGGTCCAGCAGGACCACCCACCAGGCAGGAGATATCGGCCTGTATGCGGCGGCAGAGGCTGGAGCGTATCCGGCTAGAATACCGGCGGCTGGTGGTCCTGGAAGAGAAGGAGGAAGAAATAAATGCTTCTGTGACAGGCCCCAGTGCAGCCGGTCCCCCTCACTTACAACAGGCCATTGCTGCACCACATCCTGCAGTGCCTGAACACCATAGAGGGCCGGCTCACCAAGATGGAGCAGAGCCTGGACCAGCTGCTGACCGATATGCATAATGCCCTCTTCTAGCCCTTTTTGAAATGTTTTCTTTGGTGGGAGGGACTTGTCTTTTGTAAGGGCTGGGTGGTGAGGGTGGAAAGATAGTTGGGACAGGAGTGACTTTTTCCTTGGACATTTTGAGTTTTGGGGCTTGGGTCAGTTTTGTTTTGGGAGAGGGGTGGGCATGTTGTTTGGGTGGAGAGGGTGGGTTTCGTTATAAATAAATGATAGGGGAAACTATTTTATTCAAGCTAGAGTTATGCCTGAAGTAGTGTGTTTTACTTTTACTTTGCACTGCTGCCTTTCGCTAGTTTTACATAGCCTGTTCATGTGCTTGTAACTTAAATGAGAGCATAGCGCTTAGTTATAGAGTTATACTTCTCTAACTATCTTGACCATTAAGGGGAATGCTGCCATGATGACCTATATTGTCTACAACAACCTAGATAAACAACAGTAGCAGTTAGTTACTTACTTACTAAGTTAAATTTCATCCATACTAGTCTTACCTGAAAATAGATGAAGCAATAACAGCGAAGGCATCACAACTTCACAAGCGAGGTCACACTTCCAGTTCCACCCAGGTGAGCTCCAACTGTAGGATTAATCTGAATGAATAATTGATTATCCATCGTAGGCAACTAAATGGAAATAGAATGACTGAGTTAGTGGGTTATATATTTATCAAAGATTTACAAAGAATTGACACCTCCTGAGTGCTACAACGAGAATGCCTAATAGTTCTCAAATACAAAAACTAGCAATACTAGTAACTTCTGGCTAATGTGAAGCTAGTAGTATTATTTGTGTAATCCTCAAGTTATAAAAAATGGACTCAAAGTCTGGAGTGGACAAGCTTAGGTTAGGTGTCTATGGTTACGCAACACAATGCCTGAATGATGATGATGACAACTGATGTTCTTCATTCTATATTTAAAATGTGGATCACTTTTCATGTGCGGGTTGTTAATGGGCCAGTGTGGGCTATTGCTTAGAAGATCCTGCAGTAACTTGGTGTTGCTTTCCCCACATCTGCCCCACCAAGTGTGTGATCCATTAAAGGTATAAATCAAGCTACACCTCATTAAATCACACAGCCCGGGGGAAGAGGGTTAGGGGTTGGATGAAAGGATGGGAAAGGGGCTTTGGGGAAAGGTTTGAAAAAGACAAACACTCTAACACAAGAACAACGTTCATCTGGGCAATAAGCAGCAGCCTATCATTCACCATCAATCTGTTGAGTATGACAGAGTACAGATAAATGAATTGCAAACAGTCCTTCTGCCCCCAAGACCCAAGTTATCAGATATCTAAATGTTCTGTCTTCTGGGTTGAGGAGTGAACCCACCCAGTTCTCTTAATATGTTTGTTAAAAGAAAACGAGACTGTATTACAAAATTAGGTGGTGCATCTGCATTCTCTTCAGGAATGTCCACTCTTTGGTGCAGGAGTATTGTTGAACTCAGCTAGCTTTCACCTTTCGCTCATGCAGGAGACTAGAAGAAGGCCTGCGGATTGTAAAACAGAAACTATATTTTAGAGTCAAAGAGAAGGACAGAAGGAAGGTAAGCTTCATGAGGAGTGTATTAAGAAGACTCAGAGGTAGAGCAAAAAAAAATAAGAGGGTAACCCAAAGTTTCACTTTTGCCACAAGCCCAACACACACACACATGCAGACAAACACAAACACACACACACACACACAAACACACACAGTAGCATTTCACAAATGCACCTCTCCCTATTCCACATAGCTGAGTATTAGGCCTCAGATTCTTGGCTTACCTTTGAACTGAAGTCGATAACTTCTTGCTTCTAGCTGTTGATGAGGTAGTCCCCCAGCTCCAGCCATGAGTTATTTTTGATCCTCCTCCTGACTCCGAGTAACTCCGTCCCAGACCAGTCATCATGAACTGAGCAAGATAGACGTATAGTGCACTGCTGTTGAACAAGTAGAGAAACAGAATTGCAGTATTTTGCATAGGTTTTTGTTTGTTAACTAAAGTGAATACTCTGAAAACAGAAAAAAGGAGAGTACCCCACAATCGAATCTGGCTATGTGTGAAAGGGCCAATCACCTCCAGGGGAAAACATGATTGCCCATCACTCAGGCCATAAACATTTCAAATCAATAATCATCTCAAGAAAGTTCCCATTATTTCAGTTCAACACACCCTATCACTGTCAGCCTCCACATCAGTCATCACTTTCAGTCACTCGATAAGCTGATCACTTATTGTGCAATGGTTACCTGTTCCAATAAAAGCACGGTGGTAGTTACACTATCTCTCCTTTAATGCAAGTAGCAGATTGGAATTCGGCATTCTTGACAATCAAATGATTGTCTGGGACAGCCATCCTAGATGATGAAAAAAAAAGAAGGATGATAGGAGAGGACCATACAGGTTAACGCATTTTCGCTAAGCAAGTTTGTGAAGGCCAAACACCTCCAGGGAAATAATAATCACCCATCACTCAGGCCTCAAACATTGCAAATCAATCATCTAAGGCAAGTTTCCATATTACAGTTCAACACCCTCCCTCACTATCTGCCACCACGTGAATCATCATCCTCACTCACAAAGTCACTCACTATTGCAATAGTTTAAGTTACCTCTTCCACTCTAAGCATGGGTAGTTTAGTTATTAGGCATTCAATCATCTTTGATGCAGGCAACACATTGGAATCTGGTATTGGCAGGCAGTCTTGTAAATAATAAATGATCTTCTGGGGCAGAACTTATAGTGCTAAGTGATGCAAAAAGGGATAGGCAATAGGCATGTGAGGGGGCAAGGCATTGTCCCCAATGTCATGAAGGAACTGTGGAGGCTTCTTCAATGCGCAATGGTTCAACTGCAATCTGGCAATGTATGTGACTAATAAAAAGGTGGGGCAGCATAAATCTGACACAAAAATAATGATGTTCCTCTAGCTACTTTTTTTTGTTTTTTTGTGAAGATAGAACTAAGTTCAACAAGAAAAAATAAAAAGGTTCTATAGGGGCACATACTTAGTTCGGGAAGTAAAGTTTGTCCTCAAACTCAGGTGGTTCACACAGAAGTTGGTCAGCTAACACATTTGATTCAATTTCGGACCAATCACCCTCCTCCTGTGCTGCTGTTTCAGGAATGGTGTAATTGTGTGGTAAAACATGTTGGTTCATTTTGATCATAGTCAATCTCCCCACGTTTTGAGGTGAGGGACTGGTCCTTCTCACTGTAACAACCGCACCAGCTGCACTGAGTACACGTTCAGCAGACACACTGGTAATAGGACAGGTCAGATACTTTATTGCCAGCCTGCTGAGCTTTGGCCATTGGCGCATCTTCCCATACTGATACATCAATGGAATTTGATCCACATAGACCTCTTTTCGATCATCCAGATACTCCTGGAACATCCTGTGGATCGTCATTGGTGCTGCAACTTGCTCAACCTGTTTTGCCATCGCCTCTGCACTGGACTTGAGCCCTGCCAATTGAAACCAATACAATGCGGAGGTTAGGTCCGGTCCTTCTGTTGCTGTTGTTGCCGATGTTCTGGTTGATGGTGTAGTTGGTGAGACAAGACTGCCCTCTCTGGAAGTTGAAGGCAGCACCACAGAACAACGGGATGGGACTTGAAGTTCCAGCTGTTCTTCTTCCAAGTCTCGGGTTTGCTCTACAATCCACCTCTTGTAACATCCCAGAAAAAGGAATGAAAGTGGGCAGAATTTTATTGTACCATGGATCAAGTAGTATGGCACAGATGTACTTTTTGGAGCTAGCCATGTCATGTTGCAGCCTTATATTACAAGCCAAACAAGGATTAAGGTCTCAACCTGTGGGGGGGAACCTTTCAGACACCTTCTTTACCTGGTCCTGTTGGAGATGCAACAACGGGATAGCTTGGCCAATCGTACTGTCCTCCTTGCTAACTTCCCATGTGAAAACCTCAAAAGGGAGTATCATCTGTGTCAGGCATTTGACTAGGGCCTCAATTGTCCACATCCATGGTCATAGCTTTCCCAACTGCATCCCCTCCTCTTTGAATGACATGGTCATTTATCTGTTTGTACTGCTCAAACAGACGTTGCAACATCTAAAAGGTCAAGTTCCAACGTGTTGGAACCTCCTGTATCAGGTCTTTAACTGGTGCTCTATTATTACGCTGAATAATCCGCAATTGCTTCCAGGCTTTAAAAGAATGGCTGACATGAGTACAGATTCTTCTGCAGGTGGTCAGTATGTTGCTATGTCTTCCTTTTTGAGGAAGTCTGTAGCATCCCAACAGCAATCTTGGTTCATGCTCACGCTCTCACTCAGGCCAAGATTGCTGTTGGAATGTAGAATATAGAATATTGTGTTGTCTGTACCGTTCTGTTCGGCAGCAGTTGGCTGTTGATCTTTGTCTGGGATGCTGTCCCCCAGCAGCTCTGTAACTGAATAAACTGCTGTTCCATCTTCACCACGTTTCTGACTATTTCTTCTCTGAGGAGATACCACAACTTCCTTTGGCGACGATTGGCAGAGCTGCCACACAATCCCTGGACCTACTAGCGTGTTCTTGTTGTTGACGCTGGCACATTAACTGCAAGTACTGTTCTGTTTCTCGCTGGCTTCTTAAATTCTTGTACTGTCCGTTGACCTTTCCCGGCTGCCGCTTTCTTCCTTTTCCCTCATTTCGCTGTTTGGATCTGTTGCTTGTATATTCTAGCTTGCGTTTCACCGACTGGTCTCCTGTGCTCCACGGTGTTCAGCCATTTCTTGCACCACCCTCTGTGATGTCACACGCTGTCTTCTTTACCTGCGTTTCGTGCCTACACAGACACAGCCATTGTTTACAAACTCCTTGGCAACCATGTCAAAGAGGAGCTGGCGCAAGGCTTCGCTGATGTGCACAGCTCTTACACTAGTCTAGAATGAAAAAATTATTAAAGCGCATCTGGCTTTTCACCATCATGTTGCCTATGCGCAAGGCTTCTACTGGCTTTATTGTCAAGTTAACAATAATCTGTTGACCACGCAAATGAAAAATTTCAATGGACACAAGGCATTAGTAGTTAGTGTTTCGCTGATGCGCACAGCTCATACACAAGTAAAGCAAAAGATTAATAGAGTGCATCTGGCTGTTCACTATTACTTCGCCAATGTGCACAGCTGCAGCTGGCTTTGTTTTCAAGTTAGCAATAATCTGCTGGCCAGTCTAATCTGTGCACACAGTCCCAGGTTATTTCTTATTTCCTATATGCCAATTAAAAAATTGTACAATAAGGATTGTATTGTATAAAAGAGATGTTCGTCTTTACCATATTGGGTCATTCTGTCCTCTCAATAATAGCATTATTGTTGGAGCTCTTTTCATATCTTCCACGTGCCATTCTACAAGATGCAGTCTGTAAATCCTCCTCCTTCATTTTTAGAATCTCCGGCGATCCACTGTTTTGTTGGAAAAACTGGTTCAACGCATTTGAAACATATTTAGGGCCATTGGAGCCTCAAGATTTAGTCCTGAACAGAAAACATTTTTGTTACTACATTCTTTGGGATTTGGGGTCATGCCATCTTCAAACATTTGCCAAACATAGAAAATTTACAAAGGGAATAGCTGGACGATTACACAGAATGTGTTAAAAAATCAGAAAAGTGTTTTGAAGTGCAACCTAGCATTGTGTTGAGACACAAATTTTTCATGAGAAAACAAATGTCTGGAGAAAGTGTAGACAGTTATGTATCTGCTCTAAGGAGATTGGTTGCTGATTGTAATTTTGAAAATTTTACAGATCAGTTGGTTAGAGCTCAATTAATTTGTCATTGCTCAAACAAGTCTATTCAGCAAAAACTAATATCATTGGCAAACCTATCACTCAAAGAAACGCTACATATTGCTAAAAGCATAGAAACATCTCATATATCCATGAAGGAGTTGGAAGAAAGGAAAACTGAAACTGTCAATGTAGTTAAACAAAAGTCTAAAATCTCTGGCAATACACAATGTAAAGGAAACATAAGATCTGACAAGTTTTTCAAACAATCTAATATATGTTTTAGATGTGGTAATACATCACACTTTAGAAGTGGAAAATATTTTCCAGCAAAAAATGTTACATTCAGAATTTGTAACAAGTTAGGACATTAAGCCAAAGTTTGCCAGAGTCAATGAAAACAATGTAAAAGAAATAATTCTGTTGTAGCCAAGTTAAGAGATGAAAATACTGAAAATTGCTTAGAAAAGTTACAAGAAGACTTACAAGATATGGTGTTAGTAGTTGGTGATGATATTGTTGCAACAGGAGATCCGTCCACTTGTGTGGATCCTTATGCTGATATATCGATTGGTAATAAATCTGTTAAACTATTGGTTGATTCAGGAGCACATATAACCAGGTTGACACAGGAATTATACAATGAGTTGTGGCCAGGAAGGGCACTTGAACCACCTGACCGGTAAACATCCATTATTACGTGGCTGTTACACCGTGTACCATTACTTTGCAAGCGTTACAACGCATGCGATGCTACAACGCATAGCCTTTACTACGCAAGTTGATACATCGCATGCGTTGTAACGCTTGTGAAGTAAAGGCTATCCACATCGTTGTGTGGAAACGGATGCGGTTCCGTTTCATCACAACGACGTGCAACACTGACGATGCAGGAAGCCGGAGAAGACAGGAACCGAGGAGAGAGAGGTAAGAGGGGCTGTGTAGTATTTAAGGGATTAGGGTAGGGGGAGGGTCGTGCAGGGGGTAGTGTTTTAGGGTTTAGGGTAGTGTTGTGGTGTTAGTGCAGTGTAGGGTAGTGTTTTGGGGTAGTGTCGGGGGGTCGTGCAGGGTAGTGTTTCAGTGTAGGGACCGTCTTGGGGTAGGGGCAGGGTCATGATGGGGTAGTGTTTTAGGGTTTAGGGTAGTGTTGTGGTGTTAGTGTAGGGTAGTGTTTTAGGGTTTAGGGTAGTGTTGTGGTGTTAGTGTAGTATAGGGTAGTGTTTTAGGGTTTAGGGTAGTGTCGGGGGGTCGTGCAGGGTAGTGTTTAAGTGTAGGGACAGTCTTGGGGGTAGGGGCAGGGTCGTGATGGGGGTAGTGTTTTAGGGTTTAGGGTAGTGTTGTGGTGTTAGTGTAGTGTAGGGTAGTGTTTTAGGGTTTAGGGTAGTGTCGGGGGTTTGTGCAGGGTAGTGTTTGGGAGTAGGGACAGGAATGGGGGTAGGGGCAGTGTTGTGCTGGGGGTAGTGATTTAGGGTTTAGGGTAGTGTTGTGGTGTTTGTGTAGTGTAGGGTAGTGTTTTAGGGTTTAGGGAAGTGTCGGGGTGTGTGTAGGGTAGTGTTTGAGTGTAGGGACAGGAATGGGGGTAGGGGCAGTGTCGTGCTGGGGGTAGTGTTTTAGGGTTTAGGGTAGTGTTGTGGTGTTAGTGTAGTGTAGTGCTTTAGGGTTTAGGGTAGTGTTGTGGTGTTAGTGTAGTGTAGGGTAGTGTTTTAGGCTTTAGGGTAGTGTTGGGGGGTCATGCAGGGTAGTGTTTAAGTGTAGGGACAGTCTTGGGGGTAGGGGCAGGGTCGTTATGGGGTAGTGTTTTAGGGTTTAGGGTAGTGTTGTGGTAGTGTAGTGTAGGGTAGTGCTTTAGGGTTTAGGGTAGTGTCTGGAGGTTGTGCAGGGTAGTGTTTCAGTGTAGGGACCGTCTTGGAAGTAGGGGCAGGGTCGTGCTGGGGGTAGTGTTTTAGGGTTTAGGGTAGTGTTGTGGTTTTTGTATAATGTAGGGTAGTTTTAGTGTTTAGGGTAGTGTCGGGGATGCGTGCAGGGTAGTGTTTGAGAGTAGGGACAGGAATGGGGTAGGGGCAGTGTCGTGCTGGGGGTAGTGATTTAGGGTTTAGGGTAGTGTTGTGGTGTTTGTGTAGTGTAGGGTAGTGTTTTAGGGTTTAGGGTAGTGTCGGGGGTGTGCAGGGTAGTGTTTGAGTGTAGGGAGCGGGCTGGGGGAAGGGGAGGGTCGTCCAGGGGGTAGTGATTTAGGGTTTAGGGTAGTGTAGTGGTGTCTGAGTAGTGTAGGGTAGTGTAGTGTTTGAGGGTTTGGGTAGTGTTTTAGAGTTTGTGATGTGTAGGGTAGTGTATTTGTACTTAGTATTTAGTGTAGTGTTGGTTTTTTTTTTACATTCAAAAAAGGGGTTAGGAAAAATAAGCGTGGTAAATGTCTGTTTTTATTACTAGGCAAGTTTTTAGTTTGCATACATTAACACTTGCAATGTAAAGGTATGCGAACTAAAAACTTGCGTAGTAACGGTATTTGCTAAGTAAAAACATCGAAGTAAACAGCTGCGAAGTAATGGTATGCGAAATACGAGTCATATTCCACCTGACCACGCTCCAGTGTCTTATGAAAGACGCCACATTGACCTGTCTGAATTTTTTGAAGATATAATAATCTTCAAGGGTAGGAAGATTTTTGGGAAGGTGTAGTATGTTGCAGTCAAAGGTCTGTGTATTTTGGGTTGGTTTCATCAGGGTCTATTTAAGATGATCCTTAAGCATGGTACCAGTGAAAAAGTGTCTGTAGTAGATGTTGGGGGCATTACTGATGATTGTTGCATGATTGTAAATCTATGCACTATATTTTCAGGAGTGTTTTCTGAAGGAATTGGTTTAATCCAGGGTTTCCAAAATATGATCAAAGTGAAGGAGGGGTCAATTCCAGTGAAACACAAGATACGTAGTGTTCCCTTTTCAGTCAGAGATGATTTGGCAAAGGAATTAACGAAACTGTGTGATTCAGGGATAATCAAACCGATTGAATCATCCTTGTGGTTGTCTCCCCTGGTGATAGCTCGCAAGAAGAATGGGGAACTCAGGGTCTATGTTGATTTACGCAACCTCAACAGAGGCATTTGGATCGATGCACATCCTCTTCCAAAAGTTTCTGATTTGTTGGCTGCTGTATCAGGTGCTAACTGGTTCAGCAAGTTGGATCTTGCGTCAGCTTACCACCAGGTAGTGTTGGATCCTGACTCTAGACATTATACTGCCTTTGTATCACCAATGGGCACTTTTCAATATTGCAGAATGCCGTTCGGACTTGCTTCGGCGGCTTCTGTTTTCCAAAGGATAATGTACCAATTATTCAGAAATGTTGAGGGAGTTACCGTCTTCCAAGATGATTTTCTTGTTTACATCAAAAACAAGGAAGAGTATTTGTCTGTTCTGGAGCGGGTGTTATTGATTCTTCATGATAAGGGCATTGTATTGAAGATTGACAAGTGTGAATTTTGCAAAAATAGAATTGAGCATTTGGGAAATGTTATCTCTGGTCAAGGCATGGAACCTAGACCTGGGCTGGCTAACGCTATAAAAGAGTTACAAGCTCCCAAGGATAAAGTTGCTCTTAAATAGTTCATCGGCATGTGTGAATTTTATTCTCGTTTTCTTCCGGACTATGCTTCTCATATCGCACCTTTAACCAAATTGCTAAAGAGAAATGCTGTTTTTGCTTGGGATGAGTCATGTCGCAATACCTTTGAATGGGTTAAAAAACAGTTGGCTGGTTCAAGGGTATTGAAACCATTTGATCATAGGTTACCATGTTGTATCACGGTTGACGCATGCGGTTATGGTTTAGGTGCAGTACTAACTCAGCAAAATGGGGTAGTTGAGAACACAGTCAGTTATGCATCTAGAGTATTAAGAGAGGTGGAAATGCAGTATTCTACTATAGAAAAAGAGTTGTTGGCATGTTGGTGGGCCATCCAGAAATTTAAACCGTATGTATGGGCTACAAAGTTTACAGTGAAAACGGATCATAAACCACTTGAAGCTATCTTGTCTGGTGAAAAGATTAAATAACAGACGCTGAGAATTTCCAGGCTTTCTCACAAATTGCTACAGTTTAATTTTGACATTGTCCATATCAAAGGGGGTATGAATGTTTGAGCTGACTTTTTTGTCAAGGTTTGCTATTACAGAGAATAATGTAGATGGTGTGGATGACATTGATGAAAAAAAATGTATTGCTTCGCTAGATTTGGAAGGATTGTGTGCTGTGACGGATCGTGAATGTAGAAATGAGATGGCTCTGGATGAAGTCATGGAAAGGGTCATGGTTTGTTTTTCAAAGAGGTGGCCTAGAGAAAAATCACTTTCCACCATGTGTAAAACGTTTTGGAAAGTGGCTGATGAGTTATCAATTGATGATGGATTTCTTCTTAGGGATGACAAGTTAGTACCTCCTGTTGGTCCCAAGATGAAGTTCATTAAAATGGCTCACGAAGGACACATGGGAGTCACCTTCACTAAGAAACATTTGAGACAAACTTTGTGGTGGCCCTCTATGGATAAAGAAGTTGAATAATTTGTGGGTAATTGCATGGTGTGTCTGTCTTCGGAGAAAAGTTTGGTGGTGAGGAAGCTACCTTTACAACCCATTGAGTTTCCTGAAAGAGCTTGGAAAAAGGTTGGGGTGGATCTAGTAGGTCCTTTTTAACAGATTACCGAACCAATTCCACTTTGCTTTGCTAGCAGTTGATTTGTACTCGAACTGGCCAGAAGTTAAGTTAGTTTCTCAACCCAATACCAATGCTGTAGTCGATTTCCTCAGAAAGCTTTTTCTTAGGGAAGGTTTCCCTCGTTATTTGATTTCTGACAATGGGGTTCAATTTACTAATGACTTAGTTGAAAGTTTTCTTCAATCTGGTGATGTTAAACATTTAAAAACGTCTTTGTACCATCCTCCAACGAATGGCCAAGTAGAACACATGAACCGTGTGCTAGTCCATTGTGTTCAATGGGTGGTTAACAACAGGTGCGTGGTGGGCAATGCAGTGAGATCTACGTTATGGTTCTACCGCACTTCCCCACAGTCTACTACCCAGATTTCTCCTTTCAAGATGTTGAGAGGGAGAAAGCCAGCCACCAAGATTTGCCCTGGGTGGATGAGCAAATGGGTCAAATTCAGAATTGACACCAGGGTGTGTGATGCTGAAGCAAGAAGCAATGTGGAAGCGGCCAAGTTGAAGCAAAAGAAACAGTTTGATAGTCATAATCTGGTTAAGTTGTGCAAATTTAGTGTAGGTGATGCTGTGTTCATTAAGAAAGGAGGTTATGTACACAAAAGTGATAGTAAGTTTAATGGCCCATTTGTGGTGGATAAAGTTGGGTAAGTGGTGCCAATTGGTGGAATATGGGAAGATTGGTCAAAGCTGTTGATTGTTCGGACTTAGATGTATTCAAGGGTGCTAGTCAAAATTCCAGTGCTGTGGGAGATCCTCGAAATAGTGTTCCTATGGAAGAGAAGGAAAAAAGAAAAATGTGAAGGTGTGGAAGGGAAGGCTGAAAGTGTACTGTGCAGGAGTGGGCGATGTTCAAGATTGCCTGTCAGGTTCAGGCAATAAATCATAGTGCGCTATTTTGCTCCTATGTGTTTTATTTTCTCTTCATCTTTTGTATTTTCGTTTATTGTATATTCCTTTTATTTCCCCATTAAATTCTGGAGTATTATCCTATGTATTATAGTTCTCTGTATTATTATTATTATTATTATTTATAGCTTGTTTTATGAAGAGGAAAAGGTAAATGTAGCATCCCAACAGCAATCTTGGTTCATGCTCACACTCTCACTAGGACCAAGATTACTGTTGGAATGTAGAATACAGAATACTGTGTTGTCTGTACCCTTCTGTTCTGCAGCACTTGACTGTTGATCTTCATCTGGGATGCTGTTCCTCGGCAGCTCTGTAACCGAATAAACTGCTGTTCCACCTTCACCATGTTTCCGATGATTTCTTCTCCATGGAGATACCACAAAGTCTTGCACCACCAGGTTGATGGAATGGGCCAAACATAGGACCCTGAAATAGCCTCCGTATGACATGGTCTTGACTATGTTACCGTTAAAGTTATGTTAAATAATTTTGCAAAGCGCAAAAAAATGCCTGGAGGTGTCAAGGCGCTGCTGAGTTGCGGAGCATATGAAGCTGAGTTAATAGGTAAACAGCCAGGTTTTCAATGCCTTCCAAAATGACAGGAGGTGTGTCTGAGATTTAATGTGCAATGGCAGAGAGTTCCACAGTTTTGAGGCCCCTGTCACAAAGCTCCTACCAGGAGGCGCGCTTGAACTTTTGGATCACAGTGTATTTGGCCACACTTGAACGGAAGAGCCTCTTTGGAACATACCATTTGAACCTGTCTTAAAGGAAGTTTGGGCCAAGGTTATGCAGAACCCTAAAGGTGTTACATAGGACTTTAAAATTGACTCTTTATTTGACAGGGAGCCAACAAAGCTTCCGCAGAGCT
The DNA here is from genome assembly GCA_963921515.1 of Calotriton arnoldi. Taxonomy (NCBI): domain Eukaryota; kingdom Metazoa; phylum Chordata; class Amphibia; order Caudata; family Salamandridae; genus Calotriton; species Calotriton arnoldi. Next base: position 149,553 of record CAWUFW010009787.1, read on the forward strand.
GGTTTAGAACATTAGAACTTAGGAATTCCTGACAGAAGCCTAGCTGCCGCATTCTGGAAGGACTGCGCTTGCATGTTAAGATAAAGCCTGTTGCCGTAATCCAGTTTTGACAGTACCAATGCTGTCACTACTGTTTTCTGCAGAGATGGAGGGATGTATGGAAGAATCTTTTTACTAACTTAAGTTTGTAGAAGGTGGCCGAGATAGTAGCGTTAACCTGGTCTCCAAAGGCAAGTCTGTTGTCCATGAGAATCTCAAGGCTCCTAACCTTCTCAACTGGTGACAATAGTGGTCCTATGGCCAGCAGGAGGGTGTCCAGAAGGAGGTATCTTTGCCAAAAAGGAGGACCTCCGTCTTGCTGGAATTTAGTTTAAGACAATTTTGTCCATCCAATCGTCTATGGCAAGCATGCAGTCATGAAATCTATGAGAAGTGCTATCGGAGGAATCAGAGAAGGAGACCACAATCTGGGTATCATCAGCATATGATACCAAAGAAAAGCCCAATGATCTGATCAGAGCAGCGTGGGGCATAACATACACATTAAACAATGTCAGGCTCAATGAGGACCCCTGCATCACTCCGCTGGGCAATGAAAAGGACCTAGATTCAAACTCTTTTAAGGACACTGTCTGTTCACGCTCACTCAAAAAGACCTCAAAAGGGAGTGAGCTAATCCTCTGATTCCAATATGAGCCAGACGGTCAATCAAGAGAGCATGATTGACCGTATCGAACGCCGCGGATAAGTCTAACAATATGAGAGCGGCGTGCTCTCCATTATCCAGAATACATCTGATCTCCTCGGAAGCCGTTATAAGCGTGGGTTTGGTGCTATGACAGCTCCTGAATCCAACCTGGGTGTGGTTTAGGAGTTCATACTGTTGAATGAAACTGGCCAGTTGATTATTCAAGGCTTTTTCGATGATTTTGGAGGGAGAGAGAAGCCTAGAGATAGGGCGAAAGCTGTTAGGATCCCTAGGATCCAGGCTCGGCTTCTTTAAAAATGGTAATATAGACACTTTTTTCCAGCCTTTAGGGAAATGCCCAGTGGTAATCATTCTGTTGAAAATTGTAGTGAGATTACTGGCAATAACCTCTGGGGCAAGCTGCATGATGGTCACAGGGCATGGATCATATGGTGAGCCAGATTTTGTGGTTTTTATCAGTTCTTTCACCTGTTGGATGTTTGGGGGGAGAAATCTGTATGGGTAGCTGTGGCAATATTTTGAATGGCTGACCTGCTTACCTTCACTGAAGAAGTGGACAATGCCGTAAACGTATTAAAAATGAGTTCTACTTTTGTTTGGAAAAATGAAGCCAATGAGTTACAGAAGGAGGTGGTGCTTTCCTGTGTGTCCTTTGAAGGGACACTAGAGGTACTTTACAGATAAAAAGAATTCTTTCATGGAGTATTTAACAGATTCTATTTCCTGAGTAAAAACTGAGTTTTTTCCACTCTTATCATGGTTTTATAGGCTGCAATGCATTGCTTATAGTTATTTTTTTCTGCCTGACTATAGTTTTTTCTCCATAATGTTTCTTGTTTCCTGCAGACCTGTTTTTGATATCTCAGTCTAGCAGAAAACCATGGGGCAGAGGGTTTAGATCTACCGCATTTGATAATCTTGACGGGACCTAAAGCCTGAGCTGTGGATCGAATCCAGTTATCACAATCGTGAGTAAGGAGCACTAGGTCATTGGATCTGCTAGGCTGGGAGTCAATTAAATCCTGTTTAAGTTTGTCAGGTTCAATTTTGTGCCAAGCCTGAGAGGTATGGGAGAAGTGGAATTTGGAAAGCCTTGCATTAACCTGATTGATTAGGACCAGGTAGTGGTCCGACCAACACAAAGGAAGATTGTTGGTCAGAGATAGCAGGGGACTGTTTGAAAAGATACCATTGAGCGTATGGTCCGCACCATAGGTGGGGCCCTCCACCAGCTGCGTAAGACCAAAGTATGATAACATGTCCAAGAATTCCTCAATGTCCCTATCAGTGCATGACTCCAGATGAAAGTTAAAGTCACCTAGCATGGTGAAATCTGTCAAAAGTAGCCCGGTTTCTAGGAAGGAGGTAATCTCATGAATAAACGGGGATCTGAGGTCCTAGGGTCTATATGCTAGTATACCGTTCCTGGACTAAATTAAACTAAACTAACTAAAAATTAAAGGAAAGATTTTTACAGGCATTAGATGGAATAATTTGAAATTTGGCAGTGAGATGATTGCAATAAAATATCGCAATTCCACCACCTCTCTTAAGTGGCCTGTCTGGTCTAAAAATAGGATAGCCGGCTGGCACTTCTGATACTAATTCCAGACCTGATGAAGCATCCGCCCAGGTTTCTATAATAAATACTATGTCTAAATTGTGATGTTCAACAAGCAATGTGAATTCAGTATTGTGCTTAAGTGACCTTGCATTCAAAAGGGCGCTCTTGCACCTACGATGAATGGAGGCCTCCGTGTGTTGTGGGCAGGATACAGAGTCCTTGGGCCCGGACTCCTGTACCAGCTTGTAAGTTGCTCCATACATTGAGACAGCCCTGGCAGGTGGGGATAGAAGTGACTGCTAAGAGGGCTGGGTTAATTGATGTACAGCAGATACTTTCACCTTCAGTGTTAAGGGATAGCAGGACTTCCCTTGAGTAGCATCTCCAACGGGGGACGGTCGGCAAACGGCCAGGGAGTATGTTGCAGGGTGCGGTCTGGGTGCGGACGAGCGCAGACGGGCTTGCCTTTAACGAGCAAAAGTGCGAAAGTGAACAAATAAAAACAATTAAAATGGGTTTAGAACCTGTTCCAATATATCGCCCAATGACACAGGAGCTAGGCACCTCCTGAGAGGGCACAACGTGCCTACAAGGAAAACATAGATTTATGGGCTAATACGTCTCCTTAACTCAGCTGCGCAGACACACTGAGAGTGTTTTAAGTAACCCTCCATCGGAGGGGGGTGTGACCGGGGGGCATGGCCAATGGCCAGTCGCTGTTGAAACGAGTGGCCAAACAGTTGGGCAAACAATAGCACAAACCAGAGTTCACCCACCCCGCTTACCAACCAGCAGGCTCCCCTGAGGATGATAAGGTACTGGCGAAAAAAAGGTAAGTAAAACAAAAGCGCGAAAGTGAACACATAAAAACAATTAAAATGGGTATAGAACCCATTCCAATATGTCACCCAGTGCTGCAGGAGCCAGGCACCTCCTGAAAAGGCACAGCGTGCCTACAAGGAAAACAAATATTTTTGGGCTAACACGGTCTCCGTAACTCCTGCCACGGTCCGTGGCATCAAATCCAATTCTGAGAATTCTGAGTCGCATCCATTCATACACCTTGCTGTTAAAGTCCTCCAAGATGTTTACAGCTGTATGTAATTTTTCCATGACAAACATGGCCACTGTTGTATGCCGCCAAACGCTCTTAAAACTTTCTCCAGGGCCAAGACCTGAAGATATATTTAGTTTTTACCCCCGCAAAAGAGATCCAGTGTGCAGTGATGCACACATAATCAGTCACCTGATAACTGGTCCACATGTCTGTCGTCAAGTGGATGGTGTGACCAACATTTTGCTGCAAAGCTTGTCCAACCACCTACAGCACATTGTGGTGCAGCACTGGAACAGCAACTCTGACAAAATAGGTCCTACATGGCACCTTCCATTTTGGGCAGATGACTGCCCCAAATTCTAAGAATCCCACTCCTTCCACGAACGAAAAAGGGAGGAGGTCTAGCGCTAACATTTTTGCCAGCTTCCCATTGTACAAATGTGCGGTTGGGTGTTTCTGCTCATAGGGCCCCTCCTGCCTAAACATGCCTGTGATAGTAGCCTTCGTTTTCTTCTTTTCTTGGGGCACTGACACAGGAGTCATTTGAGAAGTAGATGGTAGTGGTAGACTCAATGTGCCTCATGGTGGGGCAGTCACTGTATGCCGTGGTGTCTCCATCTCACTCCTAATTGTGTGCCACTGTGAAGTTGCAGAGGTGGGTGAATCTGCTGATGCACTGCTGGGGACAGGGCTGCTTTGTGTGAAGATGTCACCCTCTTCTTCCTCATCATCACCTTCCACCATGATTGGACTTGTAGCTGTTGTTCCCTGACACTCCTCACCACCACGACCACGTTCAGCAAATTTTTTAAGGTGCTCCTCCCACTTGATCGTGTGGTGTCTTTTTCATACGGGTTGTCTGGCCTCCAGTACCATAATGTGTACCAGGCTTATCTCGACCAACATTCATGTGGCAAATGGTACATACAGCAATGTGCCCCCCTCTTTGCTAACCGTAAAAATAGTCCCAAACTGGGGAGTAGTACTTTTTTACTATGCCACTGCCAATGCCTGAAGAAGAACTGGAGGTAAGTGGGTGTGTCATCAATTGCCTTGTTGCTTCTCCTGAGGCAAGGGTTGGTGCAGGTCTCAGCTGGGGCTTTGCAAATATTGGAGCTGGTGACTGTGCTACCTGTGCCACATCCCTCGAGCAGGTTGAATTGCAATGTCAGACTGCTCTGTGTCACCTTCTATCATGACTACCTCGTCGCCTTCCATAAGTCTAAGTCTTTCGGGAACTTTTCTTTTCCCTTGCCTCACCTGTTGTCTCCTGGACTCTGCCGGGGTCCACTCCATGTCCCTATCATCATCAGAAGTGGTGCTTGAAGAAGATGATGCAGTCGTACCCTTCCTTTTATTTGCTGGAGATCTGGGAGCCAATGATACTGAAAGAGGAGGTTCAACTTCTTGCTCGGAAGGAAGCTCAACCTCCTGTTATGCTCCAACATCATGCAAATGTACTATTGCTGGCTGCAGCTGCTGTCCACTTTGCTCTGTTTCCTGAAACAATTGTGTACTACTTTGCGTAAGACACAAATCCAATTCAACATCACTACTCGTCGGCATTGACATGATTGCACTGGCTGCCTCACTGACAGACATGGTCCTGGGCTTAGGTTGGGGGGGGTGCTGATGATGCAGGAGTGCTGCTCTCAGCTTGCACACTGGAGGGTGGTGCAGCAGGCACAAGTTTGCCGCAAAAGGTTGTGGTTGGCACGCCAGTGATGGAAATCTGCTTATTCTCCTCCCCACTGGCCACTTTCTTGGCAGAACATTTGAAGCTGTCAGTTGGCAGTGGCACTTAGCTTCACGAGCTAAAGAGATGCCCGTGTTGCCTAGTCGATCACGTGTTACGTCGTGCACAGGCCTTCTGTCTGACAGTACCTTGGGTGATGTCTCTTCTCTTGTGCACCTTAAATCAAACTAGCCAGAAGAACATCAGTGAAACATGGCATTGTTGCAGTTCAATTAGTAGTACAAACAAGCAATATCATTTAGTGTGGTTACTTGAGTTATTTTAAATAATTAGCAATACAATCTAACTATCCATTCATAAAACCACACCAACATAAACTTTCATGGTGTATAGTACGCTCAAGAAGGATCAGAATGAGCAACAACAACATACAGATGTAACTGTTTGCTTTATGTTCATCACGTTGGGATGTGGCACTCATGAGGTGCAGGTGACAATGGAATCATCCTTAGACAATGAATGCGGTTGTGCAGTGCACCTATAGCAGACATGGGGTTGATGCAGAAGTAGGGAAAAAAATCTAAATTTTAAAAAATGTAATTTAAAAAAATTACAATGAAAAGAAATTTAGAAAAAAACATTTTTTTAAATTAAAAAATACAAAATTCTAAAAAATAAAAAATTAACCTAAAAATCCAAAAATTGAAATAAAAAAATTATAAATAAGCGAAATTATCCTCAAGCATATTAATTTATTAAACTGCTATCATTCTCAACAATCCATGCAAGCCAAATGGCAAAGGGCCACACTGGCTGGACGCCCAAAATGTCTGCCATTTAGTGCCACATGGTCATCAACAACAACAACATTGAGCAAGGAGGCATGGCCACAACATAGAAGACATGCATGCCTTTGGCAAAGCACACTGGCTGGCTACACAAAATGGCCACCAACCACATGGTGAAACAGCAAGCAAGGGGGCATGGCCACAAATCAAAGAAGACATGCAGGGCTATGGCAAAATCACACTGGCTGGCTATACAAAATGGCCACCAGCCACATGGTCACAACAACAAGCAGGAGGCTTGGAAAACAAAGAACACATGCAGGCCTATGACACTGACTATACAAAATGGCCCCTGGCCACTTGGCATGGGGAACAAAAACAAATAGTGGCCTATGACACACACACTCACACACTGGCAAGACAAAGGAGGCATGGTAACAGAGAGAACACAGCATTAATTCAGCAACGCCAAAAATGAACAAAAACAGGGCTAAAAATTTTTACAAAAATACACATCCTCCAAAGGCATTACCCCACCTATACACTGTTTTCAGGAGAAAAAAGTTGAAAAACCACAAAAAAACACATTTTGTCTTTTAATCCAATGCCATCCATGACCTAAATGATGTTTAAATTCAACAGACACCACAGAAACAGTTGTTTCATGCACCCATGACTAGTACAGGGCCTACTGGCTGGAAGGACCATTGGCAGACTAAGCCACATAGTGAATTAACTCAATATTGCAAATTTATTAAACAACATGGAGAAAATGTAGTAAACTGTGTAACATAAAGAAAAATTAAATGCAAAAAAAACTAGGCCCCTACTGAAACTGCAGGCCACCCACCACAATAAATTTTAAAAATCGAATAAAAGAACAAATAAATCCAGTTGCATGCCCCCAACCAAACAAACATCATCCTTTCACACCAGTTTTTCAACTTGTGAAATCAAAAGTACAAAGTCCTAAATTCAATGGTATATATGCAGCAGACAAGAAGAGTGCATCTTCCAGCTCCAAATCCCAATGAAAAGTGACCATGAGAGGGACAAAGCACTGGGAGGAGCCTGCTGGACAGGAACAGGAAGTTGGAGTCTCTGGGGCACTACCTTCCTGTTTGAAAAAAAAAGTTTAAAAAAAAAGCTTCTCACACAAAAGAAACTACAGTTTGAGAAGAAAATCCGCTACAAATGCCTCCCAGCTGCATCTCCAGGAGAAAACCTGCTCAACAGAGCAGTTTGCGATCAGCACTAGATTGGCGCCATCGTGGCCATGCGAGTGAGCGCAAAATGTCACAGGAACTCGCTAGCGGTACGAGAAGTCTCGCTCGGAAGAGGCCTGAGACTCTTGGCGCTCACGGTTGAGAGCCAAAACAAAACTCTGAAGCACGCTGAAAGGCGGAATTCAGGAACTCTGCTTTCCTTCGCGGAGTGCCCGAATTCCGCAAACTCCATAAGCAGAGCGCAGTTTACTGCCCGGGCCTAGTCCTATGCCAAGTTGATGTAACGAATCTTCAGGCATCTGAAAATTCCTGTTTATGGAGACTGCTGAAAGTCTCATCAACTTGTTTGACCTATGTTTGTCACAAAGAACTGGGTATGAACTTTTTGGAAGATCTTAGTTGGCTCCAACCGCTCCTACTGTAGCATAGGATATGGATGCAGTAGGAAGCTCTTTTTTTAACTAGATAATCCTATTAATTTGAATGCAAGAGGTTACAGTCATTTTGAGATGGGGTTGGTAATTCTCCCTACCTGGAGGTATTGATGTTCACATTATTCCCACTCCCTCATGAATTGTTCAATTACCAACATGATGTGTACTAATCCAATCCTGCCTTTTCTCTCTTCACCCCTCCCCCACTCCCTCTGAAGTGGTCCATATGGCACACCTCTATTTGCGACACATTCAATGTTTGGTGAGATACAACAAAGATCAGCTAGTGCGCTTGGTCTTTGAGGTCTTTGGTTCTTTCACAGACAAGGAGTCAGAAGCAAAGGGACAGAAAAAAGAGCACGGATTATGCGGCTGGACGATATCCCGCTGCTTTATGATTGACTAAGAACAGACTTAATGCCTTTATTCCCGGTGAAAGCTCTAGTTGTGGTACCTTTGGGGATACTTTAACAGTGGTTCCCACATAGTTTCACAGTCTCCAGTGTCCTCAGTAAGACCTCAAGATGGTTTCTCCATGGCCATATGTGACCATAGGCGTGAATGCTATTGGTTGATGTCTGGGAGATTTTTATTTTTCCAGGAGGCTGCAATTGTTTTTCTAGCTCCCATACAGTTCCAGGTGAGCACTTTGTCCACTTTGGTCTGAAAAAGAGGTCTCTCATTGCCACTCCAAAGACAACAAAGGTGAGGAAGCTCTTTTCAATAGATGGTTAAGGAGAGATTGCTTGGCCCTGGCTCGAGCTTTCAAATAGTCCATGGCTAAAATACATTAAGTCTAAGTTTAATAGGTAAATTAGACCAAAGTTTTTTAAGGACTCAGAATATCTTATTGCAGTCAGTAAAATAGAGATTAAGGGGTCGATTCCGATCTCGGGCGGAGGCGCACCTAACACTAGTCGTCCGGAAAAAAACCCAGCCGAATGCGTGTTTCCCGACCGATTCTTACACACGTCCGAACAAGCAAGTACGATGCGTATAACTGCCCAGATCCCGACCCAGTCGTACTCACCCAATCCAGGTCCTGTTCCCCGACCGAGCCGGATCCGTACGCGCCGAACCCGTCGCTACGCACGGCACATCAAAGCATCCGGGAGAGGCGCACATAAGCTCCGATTCGCGCTACAAGACGATCCACGGCTACGAGACGAACACGCCTGCCACGAGTACGAGTTGAAGCAACGAGAAAGCCGAACGAGACGAACCAACCATGAATCCCATCGCGCAGGTCCTACCAATACTCTACATCTATTACAGGAACTGGTACGGACCCGTACGGCGCAGAAGGTAAGTCAAACACCCACCACACAAACAAACCACACGTACCCGGCATATAACACACACATAGGGATGCAGAAATTACTTACACCAGCAACAGTAGAACCATAGGGGCAGGATGGCTATCACCAATGCCATATACACCCATAGGGGCCTGGATGCCAACCACTAACACCACCCCTACCCATGGGGGGCTGGATACCTGTCACTACTACCACCCCTACCCATGGGGGGCTGGATACCTGTCACTACTACCACCCCTACTCATGGGGGGCTGTATACCTGTCACTACTACCACCCCTACCCATGGGGGGCTGGATACCTGTCACTAGCACCACCCCTACCCATGGGGGGCTGGATGCCTACCACTACTACCACCCCTACCCATGGGGGGGCTGGATGCCTACCACTACTACCACCCCTACCCATGGGGGCTGGATGCCTGCCACTACTACCACCCCTACCCATGGGGGGCTGGATACCTGTCACTACTACCACCCCTACCCCTGGGGGGCTGGATACCTGTCACTACTACCACCCCTACTCATGGGGGGCTGGATGCCTACCACCACTACCACCTCTACCCATGGGGGGCTGGATGCCTACCACTACCACCACCCCTACCCATGGGGGGCTGGATGCCTACCACTACCACCACCCCTACCCATGGGGGGCTGGATGCCTACCACTACTACAACCCCTACCCATGGGGGGCTGGATACCTGTCACTACTACCACCCCTACCCATGGGGGGGCTGGATACCTGTCACTACTACCACCCCTACTCATGGGGGGCTGGATGCCTACCACCACTACCACCCCTACTCATGGGGGGCTGGATGCCTACCACTACCACCACCCCTACCCATGGGGGGGCTCTATGCCTACCACTACCACCACCCCTACCCATGGGGGGCTGGATGCCTACCACTACTACCACCCCTACCCATGGGGGGCTGGATACCTGTCACTACTACCACCCCTACTCATGGGGGGCTGGATACCTGTCGCTACTACCACCCCTACCCATGGGGGGGCTGGATGCCTACCACTACCACCACCCCTACCCATGGGGGGCTGGATGCCTACCACTACTACCACCCCTACCCATGGGGGGCTGGATACCTGTCACTACTACCACCCCTACCCATGGGGGGCTGGATACCTGTCACTACTACCACCCCTACTCATGGGGGGCTGGATGCCTACCACCACTACCACCCCTACTCATGGGGGGCTGGATGCCTACCACTACCACCACCCCTACCCATGGGGGGGCTGGATGCCTACCACTACCACCACCCCTACCCATAGGGGGCTGGATGCCTACCACTACTACCACCCCTACCCATGGGGGGCTGGATACCTGTCACTACTACCACCCCTACCCATGGGGGGCTGGATACCTGTCACTACTACCACCCCTACTCATGGGGGGCTGGATGCCTACCACCACTACCACCCCTACTCATGGGGGGCTGGATGCCTACCACTACCACCACCCCTACCCATGGGGGGCTGGATACCTACCACTACCACCACCCCTACCAATGGGGGGCTGGATGCCTACCACTACTACAACCCCTACCCATGGGGGGCTGGATACCTGTCACTACTACCACCCCTACCCATGGGGGGCTGGATACCTGTCACTACTACCACCCCTACTCATGGGGGACTGGATGCCTACCACCACTACCACCCCTACTCATGGGGGGCTGGATGCCTACCACTACCACCACCCCTACCCATGGGGGGGCTGGATGCCTACCACTACCACCACCCCTACCCATGGGGGGCTGGATGCCTACCACTACTACCACCCCTACCCATGGGGGCTGGATACCTGTCACTACTACCACCCCTACTCATGGGGGCTGGATACCTGTCACTACTACCACCCCTACCCATGGGGGGCTGGATACCTGTCACTACTACCACCCCTACTCATGGGGGCTGGATGCCTACCACCACTACCACCCCTACTCATGGGGGCTGGATGCCTACCACTACCACCACCCCTACCCATGGGGGGCTGGATGCCTACCACTACCACCACCCCTACCCATGGGGGCTGGATGCCTACCACTACCACCACCCCTACCCATGGGGGGCTGGATGCCTACCACTACTACCACCCATACCCATGGGGGGCTGGATACCTGTCACTACTACCACCCCTACTCATGGGGGGCTGGATGCCTGTCACTACTACCACCCCTACTCATAGGATGGGTAATGCATGACACAACCAGCATACTCCAACATAAGGAATGTAAGAAAAAGACATCCCCCCAACACCATGACAAGCGTGTGTAGACTGTGTCAAATGCCTACAACACTGAACATGACATTGAACATACAATGTGACCCCCTATCACATGTGTCACACATAAATGTGTGTGGCCTCCACAATGCAAGCAGACCATGACCACTGTGGCAATGGGGTCCAATCCCCATCATCACAGTGACCAAAATGTAAGTGTGGGGTCCATAGCTGAAGCACATTTTGGACATTGTGGCAATGGGGTCTAAACCCCCATCATCACAGTGACCAAAAGGTAAGTGTGGGGTCCATAGCTGCAGCCCATTCTGAACATTGTGGCAATGGGGTCTAAACCCCCATCATCACAGTGACCAAAAGGTAAGTATGGGGCCATAGCTGAAGCACATTTTGGACATTGTGGCAATGGGGTCTAAACCCTGATCATCACAGTGACCAAAATATAAGTGTGGGGTCCATAGCTGAAGCACATTTGGACATTGTGGCAATGGGGTCTAAACCCCCATCATCACAGTGACCAAAATGTAAGTGTGGGGTCCATAGCTGAAGCACATTTTGAACATTGTGGCAATGGGGTCTAAACCCCCATCATCACAGTGACAAAAGGTAAGTGTGGGGTCCATAGCTGAAGCACATTTTGAACATTGTGGCAATGGGGTCTAACCCTCCATCATCACAGTGACCATAAGGTAAGTGTGGCCATGGAAAAAGCTGCAACTGCCAAACAGCGTGGCTGATTCCTGGTCACAGAACAACAAACACATCAGTGGCAAAGTAGTGTTTGTGTCCCATAGCAACATAGATTGGCTGACGCAAACAGTGCAGTGCAAATAAGACATACCTTTGGCCATGTGCAGACAAACATCAAAACACACAAGATGATGGACGGAATGTTGCACATTGGCAAACATTCACCCCCAGTCACAGATCTGGGTTTAATCCATCGTTATTTTGCTTCACCACGCCACCCCAGTTTAGACATAGCCATATGCAAATCGGTCTTGACCCTGTGCCTCATGGGAACAGTCCAGACCGAACTGCCAAGCCATGTCTTCCCTGGACCGGAATCAAGCATCCTAGGACCAGTTTCGGGCTTTCAGCCCTCATCAGCCAGGATAGCTTGACTCCAGTGGCGTAGTGAGCACGGGACCCACGTCTGGGCATACCCTTCCCACTTAGGGCGAAATGCAAAACACACAAGATGATGGATGGAATGTTGCACATTGGCAAACATTCACCCCCAGTCACAGATCTGGGTTTAATCCATCGTTATTTTGCTTCACCACGCCACCCCAGTTCAGACATAGCCATATGCAAATCAGTCTTGACCCTGTGCCTCATGGGAACAGTCCAGACCGAACTGCCAAGCCATGTCTTCCCTGGACCGGAATCAAGCATCCTAGGACCAGTTTCGGGCTTTCAGCCCTCATCAGCCAGGATAGCTTGACTCCAGTGGCGTAGTGAGCACGGGACCCACGTCTGGGCATACCCTTCCCACTTAGGGCGAAATGCAAAACACACAAGATGATGGACGGAATGTTGCACATTGGCAAACATTCACCCCCAGTCACAGATCTGGGTTTAATCCATCGTTATTTTGCTTCACCACGCCACCCCAGTTCAGACATAGCCATATGCAAATCAGTCTTGACCCTGTGCCTCATGGGAACAGTCCAGACCGAACTGCCAAGCCATGTCTTCCCTGGACCGGAATCAAGCATCCTAGGACCGGTTTCGGGCTTTCAGCCCTCATCAGCCAGGATAGCTTGACTCCAGTGGCGTAGTGAGCACGGGACCCACGTCTGGGCATACCCTTCCCACTTAGGGCGAAATGCAAAACACACAAGATGATGGACGGAATGTTGCACATTGGCAAACATTCACCCCCTGTCACAGATCTGGGTTTAATCCATCGTTATTTTGCTTCACCACGCCACCCCAGTTCAGACATAGCCATATGCAAATCAGTCTTGACCCTGTGCCTCATGGGAACAGTCCAGACCGAACTGCCAAGCCATGTCTTCCCTGGACCGGAATCAAGCATCCTAGGACCGGTTTCGGGCTTTCAGCCCTCATCAGCCAGGATAGCTTGACTCCAGTGGCGTAGTGAGCACGGGACCCACGTCTGGGCATACCCTTCCCACTTATCCTGTGGAGACTGTAGATGTGAGGTGAACAGATACCATACCATGGCAGCAATGGGACACACAAACCATGATCATTGTGCTGACTGATGACCTAGGAGTCCCAGGGGCAGCAGGTGAAACCCACCAAACAACATACAGCCAATGGCACACTAAAGATATGCCAATGCAGTGGTGCAGATGCACAAACACAAACAGGCAGCCCCACACTGCATATCAAACACAACAGGTGGGGGGGGGTGCCAGTGTCCCCAGGCAACCACACAACACATGATGAGGCCTGAATACCAATTACACAGATCGCATACAGTGCCACACAAAAGTAACTCATGGATCCGAATCCCCTATGTGGGCAATCAGGCATTGTCAGAAGAGAGGGAGCACAAATCCCACATGTCACACAAGCTTGTAGGAACAGCAACGAACACAGCAAGACACAGACCCACCACAGCACTACCCCCAGGGTCCCCACAATGTGGTGACCCTGTGCTGCATGATAATCCCACTGTGATGACAAAGCTAGATGTCGTTCACACTGTGAACCACAGTCATGTGTCCTGAGCAACAAACTACCATCACACCTACACAAGCACAAATCAATCAGCACGGCCTGTCAGCCAAGGCCAACATGGAGGCAGGGGTCTAGCCGTGCAACAACTCTCATCTGCACACACCCAACACCACACACCTCGACCTCCACCAATGTGCAGCAGTGAAGCTCACATGCACTGGTGACATTGCACATGCACCCATGACAATCCCAGGGGTGGTGGTGGGAACCAAGGTGCAGAAACCCATCACCCATGGCCAGTCAACAAGACTCCTGAATGTCTGACACACTGCACAGTACGCCGTACATGGACATGACGTCAATACCACACCAACCAATGGGATCCCGGCCACAGTCACACACCAATGAAGAAGCCAAGGTCACCCACAAAGAACACACATAGACAATTTCCAACATTGCAGCTCTGACCCTGAGGAGTGGCAGCAGTCACACACACAACATGTCACAATCACTGAAAGCCAACACAAAATGGAAATTACATGACAGGTGTAACCAACAAGTGCCAAGGGGAATCCTGACTGTGTCCCATCTGCGTTTGCCCACAAACTCAGCCCTGACAGCAAACACACCTATGGGTGATACCCTGGTGACCAGTAATGTGCCATGCACCCACATCACAGAGAACCCAGGGAGAAGACTTTGGGGGAACATAGGTCAACTCAGCAAGCATCACAAACAGGAACATCACCAGGGATCCCAGCCTGCCTACAAAATGGAAGTGAACACACACAGACATGCACACACAACACACACCTTGTGCTCAGGCAATGTCACAGAATTACACACTGCCATGAGGGGACTCCACTCCTGTGTAAGGAAAGCTGTGCCATACGTTGTCTCAGTAGGGCTCTATCATGTCAGCAGAACACTTGGTCACACAGTCAACAATTAGCACAAAATGAAGGCTCCCGTCATATCAGCCTGGTCATGGGAGTGTCACCGAAATCATCAGCACAGATCCAACACACATTTACAGCAAGTTGCACTGATAACACAGATGAGTCCTTCCCCATTGATGCCCAAACTTGCATGTCCAGTGGAGATGGCCACACGGTCAGGGAAGTAGACTAATTGAACAATGGCAAGCACAACAGATGTGCAGGGGTGTAAGCCACAGATGTGAAATTGCAAATAAAACTAGGAAATCCCATTGCCAAATATTGAAAGCATGACACCCTCATATTGCTGCAAAGGATGACATGGATACACAACAGGATAGGACACATTCCCCCTGGACCACATGGGGTTCTGCACAGTAACACTTCATTTTCCTGAGACCAAAAATCACCATCACTGCAGCTAGGGCACGGTTAGCATCATCAACAACATGTACATCAGAAGCAAAACCACTAGAGAACAGAAAGTTGCTTTATTCAGCATTTGTGTGTGAAAAAGTGAAAGAAAAAATATAACAAAGGCCAATGGCCAGTCCATAATTATAGTCCAAACAGGGTGACAGTGCCAGATGTCACCCTTTGCATGCCTGCACTGCTACACACCAGGGACATTCCCCTCGGAGGGGCATACGGGGGGCAGGCCAGGCACCGCAGGGACAGGATCAGGGCTCACCAGAAGGAGGCAGGGAAGGGGTGGTGGGTGCTGGAGAGTCACTGACAACTGCAGTGGAGGTGTCTGACATGGTGTGTGCCGGCACAACTGGGGGGCATGACTCAGATGGTGTGGGTGCCGGCACGACTGCAGTGGGCCGTGCAGATGGAGTGGACAGGTTCCCCACTGCAGTGCCCAAGTCAGACGGGGTGGTAGTGGACTCCACTGCAGTGCCTATCTCCAGGGGAGTAGAATGGGGTTCAGGTAAGGTGGGCAGGACAGAGGGGAGGACACCGTCTCCACACCAGTGGCACAGACATGCGCAGCGGGGGTGTGGTGCTGGAAGAGCAAGTGGCAGGGGGGGAAGGCCGGATCATTTTGGGGATGGTGTATCTGTGGGTGGGGGAACCTGGGGCAGGGTGTGGTGGGGGCACCTGTGGAGTTGGGGCCTGAGGGATGGAGGAAGGAGACTTGGTGGCTGAGCTGCAGGGCGGCGGCGGGGTCTTGCTCTTCCGGGTCCGGGGGGACTTACGGATGGGGGCCTCTGTCTGTCTGCGCCTGGGGGAGGGTGTCCGGGGGCGAGGGCACTCCCTCTGTGTGGGTGGGTTTCCTCCTCCCCCTGAATGCTGGATCAGCTGGATTGGAGGGGAAGAGGCCGAGGTCACAGAGGAAGAGCCGCTGTGTAGGTGGGGTTGCAGGTGAGGCAAGGGAAGGGGCCTTGGAGGGAGAGGTATCGGAGGACTGCGGAGTGACTGTGGATGCGTGTGTGTGTGTCTGTCCCCCATCCCCTGTGGGTGTGGTATCAGTCCCCTGAGGATGCCTGCATGCACGTCTTGTTTTTGTAGTGGGTGTGTCTGTGCTGCTCATGTCTGTGTGTTTGGGTGAATGTGCAGGTGTGCATGTGCTTGGGACAGGTAGGGTGCCAGGAAGTGTGGATGGGGCAGAGGTAGGAGGGGTGAGGGACTGTTGGAGGAGGGACACTGCTGCCGTCAGGGAGGAGTCCATGGACCTATTGCTCCTCTGTAGGGCAGACATTCCCGATGAGATGCCCTCCATGAACAATACCAGCTGAGTCAACAGAGTGGTGTGGGCATGGAGGACACTCAGCATTGCTGTCTGCACTACATGGAGCTGGCGAAGTAGGTACACAGACTCCTCACTCAGGGCAGCAGGGGACACAGGGGCAGGGGGTGCGGTGCCTGGCACAAAGGAGACATGCTCCCGAACACGGGAGGCTCCACGGACCTCAGGAACGGGAGCCGATGGGAGGGCGGTGGTGGTGGTGGTGGTGGTGGCGGGGACAGGAACACTAGCTGGGGTGTGGTGGCTGCTGACACCCTCCTCCACAAGGGAGTCATCCTCCGAGCTGCTGTGGTCCTCAGCTGAGGTGGATGGTGCTGAGGGCTCCTCGGTGTGGCTCCCCTCGCCCTCCGTGCCACTGGGTCCCTTCGACCACTCCTCGGCTGCTGACCCAGTCTGGCTCTGCGGCTCCTCCTGGTCCGTGGAGCTGTCCCCTCCTGTGGCCGTGGATGTATCTGCAAACAATAGGGAAACAGACAAACATCAGTCACATGCACTGACCGCACACACCACAGTAAGTACAGCACATTACAGACCAAGCTCTGGCATCCTTAGTTGAACATTGCCAAAAGTGTCCAAACAGAGTAGGAGAAGCCAATTGTCAGTCTGATGGTCAACCATGGCACTCACATCCCTCCTGGCCTTGCACCCATCTGTCTGGTGTCTGTCGGATGGCAATACCCCAGTGTGGACACATGCACCACCTACACAGTAGTTGGACAGTGCAGAGAACACAGTGAAGTATGTGAACATGCACACATCACAACTCTTGCCACTGAGTCAGTACAGATGTCCGGATAAAGGGATGGCCAGAGTCTATTTTGAAATGCATGTGATGCATACCAGCACCAGACACCATGATGCACCCATGTCCTGATAGTCAATGCCACAATGGGGTGCATGTAGCACATGTCACTCCCCTGCAGGATCACTCATAGGAAGTTTAATGCCATGGCACAGGCATGCCTGCAAAGTCATACATCACTGTCTCCAGTCACATGGGCAGGGCAGCCAGACAACAACAGTCTGCACTGTGTCACAATCCTAGGTCATGGGGAATGCAAGTCCTGGAGCTGACAAGTGCACATGTCCATCCCCCACAAACCACATCATCTGAACTCTTATTTGTCCACGTCATACCAATTGGACATATGGGAGACCTGAAACACAACCCTCGGAACCTGAGCACCTCACAATCTGCTGTGAATGGGAAACAGCTGCCTGAACTTCACATTCGCATACCCCAGTCTGCACGGTCAAGTGATCAAACACCTTTGTGTCACACAAGTATCGTCTCCTATGGTCACATCTCCGGTGGCATGCTGAGCCCTAACCGAGAAACACCCCAGTAGTCCTGACAACGAAGCCACAGCACAATGACACAGAGGCAGACACCTGAGGGAACATTTCACTGAGCACAACGTGTCAGCTGATACACGGGAGTGGGAGTACAGAGTGTATTGTATGGCCTGGAGTAGGCATGACTGTCCTGCTCCACGTGAATGAGGGATGAGCCCTGGACAGTAGGCAGGTGGCTAAGTATGTGTGACACTCTTGATATACATACTCCTGAGGCCCAAACATTGTTCACACCCGCAGCATGGGTGTGTGCCAAATACCCCAGGCACATGTGGTGAATCAGATCAGCAATTGGACCACATATCAAAGTAACACACAGATTACATGTCAGAACTCAGGCAGTGAGTAAGCAATGGACCCACCCATGAAGCCCACCACAGAGTTACGGGAACAAATGCTGTCCCCCACCTTGAGCTAAGCAAAATGCAAGGACACAGTACCCAAGTGACACAATTTCCTGACTGTAAGGGCCACACCTGGGTATCAGATGAGGAGTGGGCAGTGCACAATTGAGGGACATGGGTCCTGGACCACATGACTGATGTACTGTGGAAGTTTAACCAGGCCAGAGGAGGGCACATAGCATGGCAGACAAAGTACACAATGCAGTCATGGACTCACCCCCTCCTTGCTGCTGTCTGGCCTTCAGCTGCCCATCCAGATCAGGGAAGATCACCGCCAGGATCCTGAGCATGTGGGGGGTCAGGGTCCGGTGTCCGCCCCTCCTGCGAGGAGGCGACAGCTTCAGCTGGACCCGTGCGATCCTCCGGGTCCAGCCCGAAGGTCCTGCCACCTCTTCTGGCAGTTGCGGATCAGGCGCTTGTAGACCCCCAAGGACCTCACTGCCCGGACTATGGTCAGCCATATCTTCTGCTTCTGGTGGGCATCAACCTGTGAGGATGACAAAGTGAAAAGGCCATTACTACACATGCAACATTTCCGTGCATCACACAGTTGGATATACATGTCTCAATCACAGGGGCACATGATGTACACAGGCAGTGCAACGATGGCTATGAACAGTTTGCCAGCAGTTACTACATGGTATCATTGCCTGGGAAGTAAAACCTCGCTTAAATGCACTGTTACTGCACTATACCTGTTCAGTGCATGTAACTACACACTATGGGGGGTGACAACTACTCAGTGAGCCTGCTAGCCAGTGGCGTGCAGACTGTAAGTCTTGCTAGTCAGACAACATGCACATTTAGTAAGGCAGTGGACTGCACACTCACCTGCTCCCCTGGTTTCCCATACAGCTTGCTGTACTGTGGAAGGAGGCTGCCCAGCAGGGCCTGGTTCTCCTCAGTGCTGAAGGCTGGGGCTCTCTCCACAGTACGTGCCATTGCAGGATCCAGAGGATGCAGATACAGCAGCAGTGGTGGTGGCAGATGTCGTCCTGGAGCATGTAGTGCAGGCAAGTGAGCTCTCAGGGGAACAGCCAGCATTATATGTGTGCTGCTGAGGCAGATACTGTCTCATGTGTGCAAAGTGATAGGTCCAAGTCGTTTGCATCTTCTGAATCTGGCCAATCCATGGAATTGCACCACTTACACACGCCCACAGCATCCTTCAAAAGTTCAACTTCATGAGACCCATGATTTTGCAACATTGTTGTGGGTGACCAACTGAATTCACTGCATCAGACTCGTTAGAGGTTTGAAAACGCGTCCGTTGCCATGCCAGGCCATAGCCAATGCGTGCGCACCGATCGGTCCATTGCTATACAACGCGTACCCGGTCACATCATATGCAATGGCCAATGCGTGCGCACCGATCGGTCCATTGCTGTACAACGCGTACCCGGTCACATCATATGCAATGGCCAATGCGTGCGCACCGATCGGTCCATTGCTGTACAACGCGTATTTCTGACAACATCATATGCAATGGCCAATGCGTGCGCACCGATCGGTCCATTGTTGTACAACGCGCACTCGGTCACATCATATGCAATGGCCAATGCGTGCGCACCGATCGGTCCATTGCTGTACAACGCGTACCCGGTCACATCATATGCAATGGCCAATGCGTGCGCACCGATCGGTCCATTGCTGTACAACGCGTATTTCTGACAACATCATATGCAATGGCCAATGCGTGCGCACCGATTGGTCCATTGCTGTACAACGCGTACCCGGTCACATCATATGCAATGGCCAATGCGTGCGCACCGATCGGTCCATTGCTGTACAACGCGTATTTCTGACAACATCATATGCAATGGCCAATGCGTGCGGACCGATCGGTCCATTGCTGTACAACGCGTACCCGGTCACATCATATGCAATGGCCAATGCGTACGCACCGATCGGTCCATTGCCGTACAACGTGTCCCTGTACATGTCACTGGCATATGTCACTATGCCTGTAACAGATGAACGTATGCCAGCCACATTTACGTTCCAGGGACTCAGGGGCACACCTACCACACCACAGCCTGTCCACACTGTATCCTAAGGCATGTAAGGCTGCATTACCTTTTGCGTGTATGGGGGTCAACATGTGGTTTTTTGGGTGGCACTTGGGGGCAGCCACTCCCAGGCTGTGCACGTGTTCATGGGGACAGAATCCTTTGTGTGTTGTGCACATGACCACTGTTATGTGCAACTGTTCAGTTCAGAGCATGTGGCATGGTCACATTTCCAGGTTGTGTATGTGTATGTCATGTCACATACCCCCTGAGTCCCATGTGGGACGGTATGTACGTCACAGGCTGACCCATTGCCACAATAGTGATGGCCCTCCACAGTCTGTGTGCATGTTGTGTTTACAATGTCTCTGATTCCATGTGCACAATGGGAGACAGTCTCCACATCCACGTTGTTCGTGCATGGACTTTGATGTTGTGCGTGTGTGTGTCACAGACGTCCATGTCTGTCCTGCCGAGGCAAAAGGGACCACTACCTGTGGGGGTCATAGTTGTTTTGCTGTGGTGTATTCATGATGCACCATGTCATGCCACTGTCCATGTGGCAATACAGGGTCCCTGGGAATCTACCTGTCAATGAGCTGTGATGCCTGGGGCACATCTGTCCTCACATGTCACTGTGGTGTGTGTTTGGAACGTGACAGCAGTACATGGGAACTGTGACACAGCCTAATGATATCCCATGGCACAACCTGGGACTTGTTGACGACACATGTTGAACTGTGATGTTAGATGTTGGCCATGTAGGTGCCATACATGTCCTTACGGAACAGCACACACATCATGTACTTGGGTCTCGTAATGATGTATCATGTGATATTGAGTATGGTCAATGCCACATATGTGGGGTGACTGACAATCTTTCTTTCTTCACCTATGCACTGCAGGGCACCAGCTGTCCATAGACCATTCCCTGACCTTGCAACCATGGTGGAACGTGACTGCATCCGACGGTACCGCTTCACCAGGCCGCTGATTGAGGAATTGACGGTGCGCTTGGCCCCACATTTGCAACCTGGCCGGACATACCCTACAGCGCTGACCCCCAAGGTGAAGGTGATGGCAGCCCTACACTTCTTTGCCACCGGTGCCTTTCAACACACTGTGGCGTCTGCTGGTGGGATGTCACAGACCATGTTCAGCCGTGTGCTACGCGATGTTTTGGAGGCTATGTTGAGATACCTGAACCAGTACATCTATTTCCCTAAACTTCAACAACTCACTGACGTCAAGAGTGACTTCTATGCCCTGGGGAGGATGCTGCATGTCATTGGCTCCATTGATGGGACACATGTGGCTTTGGTACCACCACAGGCACATGAGCAGGCATACAGGAACCGCAAACATTACCATTCAGTCAATGCACTGGTGGTATGTCTTGCAGATATGAGCATCTCACACGTGTGTGCACGTTTCCCCGGTTCTGCACACGATGCCTACGTGATGAGGAGTAGTCGCATCCCGAGGATGATGTCACAGATGCGGAACCAGCGTGCCTGGCTTGTCGGTGTGTACTGACTTTGTACCATTGTGTGTGTTCTGCAATGTAGTATTCCACCCTCTTTTCCAAATCAGCTAATGTGCAATTGTCCGTATGTAGGTGACTCCGGATACCCCAACATGCCGTGGTTGCTGACGCCCCTCAGGAACCCTGTGACACCAGCCCAGATGCGCTACAATGAGGCACATGGTCGCACCAGGAGAGTGATTGAGCGGACATTTGGTCTCCTGAAGAGCCGCTTCCGCTGCCTGGACAAGACAGGAGGGGCCCTCCCATATGCCCCAGCAAAGGTGTGCAAGATTGTCATCGTCTGCTGCATGCTACACAACCTGGCAGTGCGGAAGGAGTTGCCTCTCATCCTGGATGACGATGACCAACATCCGCCACCTGTGGAGGATCCTGGCCTGGGCCACGATGCCAGTGATGGTGATGATGATGAGGGTGATGTCCGCACACAGCTCATCACCAACTTCTTCAGCTGAATGCGAGTATCCAGAGATGTCATGTCAATGATTTGAGTTTGCATGATATGTGTTGGTGGTGCTCTGTTGCTGTTTGAGTGTGGCCATGTGCTACTTGACTGTATGCGTGCAGCGATGTGTCCTTACAGGTAGTCTGTACTCCCCAACAGTGTTGACATGCTAACTTGGTTTTGTGTAGGTATCTTGTGACATGTATTGGGCATGAGTATTGCAGTTCTGTCCTGTTTTTCAGTGCTTTTGACTGTGTGTCATTTCTGTCCTTCACAGGGTACTTTCAGAGTTGTTTGGTCAACTGTGATCCCCGACACCGTGATTCAACTTCCAGGGTGTAAGCTGTCGTTTCCCTACAGGTGATGTGCGCCAAACCCCTGGACTTCCTTTCTTCTACACTTGTTGACTGTGTGGCCACTGCCACGTGGGATTACCTTGCATCTGTAGTGGTAACAACATGTTGCAAATGTGTAATAAACCTGTGCTTCACTTTGGGATGTGCGTTGTCTGTGGTCACACATCTGACTGACATTTGCTTACTGCACCAGTGGGCTAGTTAACACAGACTGTGAATAGGTGTTGTGTCTGTGCATTGCACGGTATTTCCTGGCAACATCAGTGTAGGCGATGAGTCAGATGGCCCTGGTGTGTATGTGTTGTGTAGCACTGGTGGTGTGTCTCCCTCATATGTGTCACGTCGCCATGACTCACATGACGGTGCTGTACTTGCTGTAGCAGTTAGCATGCACAGTGTCATTTCGCAGATCATCATCTCCATGACAGAAACCACGTTGGAAATACAACAGAGGCAGGTATGGTGTATTAGTGAGTTTATTTACATACATGTGTGAGTATGGTGCACAGGATGGTGGGTGCTGTACATTGGGATTGTAATCCAAAGTTCCTAGATGATTTGGAAGTCCTGGTAGCAGAAATGTCCTGAGTAAAGTCCACAGTCATCTGATACATTGGTCCAACTTGAACTACCCATGTCATGTGGGAGAGTTGGGTTACATTCGACAGGGTGAACAGTTTGCACACAAAGGTGAATTTCCAGAACAGGTGTTGGCTTCCTGGGGGTTGTGCATGGCCATCGGCCTCTTAGTTGTCCTTCCTCGGACGACCCCTCTTCTTTGGAGGGGGACCCTCAAGTGCAGGCTGCTGCGGTGCAGGGGTCTCTCCGCCAGAATCATCCTCCCTCCCTGTGGCAATTGCAGTTGTTGCAGCACCAGATGTTGTGGGCACACAGGGAGGTGTTGCCATGTTGGTGCTAATCTGGTGGAGGCATGTCAATATGTCCCTATGCACCGCCGTCAGTTCTTGCAATGTGTCCCACTTGGACTCCATGCCAGCCATGTGTGTCTCCACACGGGACATGTGTGTCTCCATACAGGACATGTGTGAGTCCAAGCGGGCATGATGGGCAGCCTGCTGCTGTTGAATGTCCTTGAGGATCCCCACTACCTGGCTGACCTCTCCGGTGCTAGTCTGGTACGCATCAGCAATGCATACCAGTTGTGGGTCATCATGCAGTCCAGACCCCTCTGCAAACAGAAACCTATGTCTAACACCACTCCCACCACCCCTGGCGACACGTGCAGGACCTGCGGTGGCACGCACAGGTGACCCTGGGCCCCCTTGGGGGTTGTTACTGGTGTTGGTGTCCATTTCTCCACGTTGGGCCGGGGTCCGTGTGCTGTTGTCGTTGCTGGTCCTTGGTCTGTCCGTGTCGGCAGGGGTGGTCTGTGTGTTGGCAGTTGTTGGAGGGGTGGGTGCAGGGGGTGCAGCTGGTGGTCCTGCTGGTGCTGCATGATGACTCACACCGGAGGTGCCAGGTAGATCTTCGCCATCCGAGGAGGGCAGAGGCTGTTCCACACCAGTGAGCTCAGTGTCCCCCGGAGCCTGGGACAGGGACTCCTCAGCATCTGCTGCTGTGTCCCCATCATCACCTGTTTTTGGGAGACACACACAATGTATGTTATGTTTCTGCAGGCATCAATGGTTCACACACATGACAGTTGTGACTGTACCTCTGGATGCGGGCCTGTACATTGCATTGTCCTAAGTTGTCACAGTCAGAGGTTGATATTGGTGTAGCACATTGTCCGCAATACTTTAAGCATTTCAATATGAATGTTGAGGTGTGTACATGGCCAGCATTGGTTGTATTTGTTGGACATCCGGCCCTCCTTCTCCCCCCAGCCCAGTTATCCCACCATGAAGCATGCCACCCTTGCAGTGGGTTCAGGTTGACTCTCAGGATGTCAGTCAGTGGTGTCCTGTTGTTTGTTGGTGCCCAGTTCCCAGCATGGCCTTGTGCTCCCCATAGCAGTACCCAGTGTCAGCCATCTTGTCAGTTCTTTTCCACTCCCTGTGAGGTGTGCATGCTTGAGTGTGAGCTTGCTGGGCCATGCGGGTGGGGGATGTTGAGCTGTGACTACCACTCCCATCATGCTATTGCCTACACCCCCCTTCCCAGCATGCCCATACTTTCTTCCTTTTGACTCTGCTTCCCTGTGGGGTAGTGTGCCTGTGCTGACAAGATGGCTGACAGTGTTATCCTGGCATTAGTTTGGCTACAAGTCCCATGTGTGTCCCTGTGATTCACACAGCATGACCCAGGGTGGTGGTTCTTTGTGGGATATTTAATTAGAGTGTGAGGCAATGCATTCTCCCAGGTGAGTTGTGTGGAGTTTGTGTTAGGGGGGTATGTGAGAAGAGCTGCTGGTAACTATGGTCAGTGCTGTCAGTCCTCCTTCCCACCCAGCCAGATATCCCACCATGGAACGTGCTTCCATTGCAGGGAGTGCAAGTTGGCTTTCAGGATGTCAGTCAGTGGTGTCCTGCTGTTGGTTGGTGCACAGTTCCCAGCAGGGCCTTGTGCTCCCCACAGCAGTAGCCAGTGTCAGCCATCTTGTCAGTTGTTTTCCACTCCCTGTGATGTGAGCATGGTTCAGAGTGGTGTTGATGGGCGTATTGTGAGGGTGGGCAATATCTGTGACTACAACTCCCATGATGCTATTGGCTACACTGACTTGACCAGCATACACAGAATTCCTTCCTTTCAGTGAGCTTCCCTGTGAGGTGGTGTTGTAGTGGTGGCTACATATCTGACTGTGTTTGTTGGTTAGATTTGTGCCACTGCCCTGCTGTATTTGTTGTTGGGTTCGTACATGTCATGACACAGTTACATATCACTATGAGATGGCATGTATTGTGTTTATCTGACTGACATACACATCTTGGGATGATTATCTTTTGGTTGGTGTGTATTTGCTAAGGGTGCATGGTTTGACTATCCCCTTGACAGTGATGTGTGTGTATTGTCACGCAATATTGTGTATATTTGTTGTGTACTCACCAGGCTCTGGGATGTTTGATAGTCCATATACGCTCACTGGTCGTAGGATGGCCCGCACCTTCTCCTCCCAGGGCCTGAGGTATACAGGTTTGGCAGGAGGGCCACTGCCGGTGTGTTGGCTCAAGGCATAGTCCTTCTTTAGTAGGTCCTTGACCCTCCTGCGCACGTCATACCACCTGTTCTGGATGTCTTCCTTTGTGCACAAACATGGTGATTGTGCGTTCACCCTGTCGACGATCCTCTCCCACATCTTGGTTTTCTGCGACATGGGGGTCTGTTGGACCAGTGTACCAAACAGCTGTGGCTCTACCCTGAGGATCTCATCTACCAGGACTTCCAATTCACTGTCTAGGAACTTTGGATTCTTCTTTGGGGGCATGGTGAGTGATGTGTGTGTTGGTGTGCAGGTGAGGGTGTGTGAGTATGGGTTTTGCTGGGTGTATGTGAGGGTGCTATTTGTTGAGGTGCTGATGGTGTGTGGCTAGTGTGATGGATGAGCTGTGAGTGTGTCTGTGGTTGCTGTCTGTTGGTGTTGTGTGCTGGCAGGTCAGTTGAATTTGCAAAGGATCATGGTAGGGATTTGTGTCCTTTATATGGGTGGAGTTGTGGGTGTGTCTTTGTTCCATGTTCCCCCCCCCAGTATTTATTGGCTTTGTAATTGCTTGTTTGGCTTTTTTTTTTGTGTTTTTTCCTTTGTACTTTTTGTGCTTGTAGGAGACGTTCTTCTGACCGAGTAGGACGCTGCAGTTGGTCTCGTGCGAGCTTCTCCGAGTCGTTCACGCTGTATTTCTGCTATGTTTCATGTGCAGCGTACGCGTCGGTCGCGGAGTATTGAGTTGCTTCGGCTCGCTGTTTTGTATGCGTGTCGGTCGTACGGCTTGGGCTCCGTGCGACTCGGTCTGGTTTTCCACGCATTGCATCGTACTGCGTGGGTCGGAGTTCGCGGGTACGTTTCGTTCGGGTTCCTTCCTGGTGCGTGTCGGTCGGTTCGATTCGCGTAGTTTTCTGGCCGGATAGCTGTTTTCCGTGCGGTTCGGTCGTTCGGCTTGTGTTCCGTGCGAGTCGGTCGTAAATCGCATGCATTTCATCGTACTAGGCGGATCGGGCTGCACCGGTACGTGTCGGTCGGAATAGTTTCCCGGACCGAGTCGGTCGGTAGGTTTTCCGGCCTGAATCGGAATCGGCCCCTAAGACTCTTTTTTACAGTTGTTTGAAGAAGGCAGATATAATAATGAGTGTACTAAGGCGATTGTTATTTCTTATTCTATTTTGCTAATTAGAGATGCTTGACAACCCTCCTCGGAGTATGTAACCAACGGTTAACATAGGTTTTTGTTAACCAGACTAAGATGCAATATGATGCATCACCTGGTGATGTTCCTA
The DNA here is from genome assembly GCA_963921515.1 of Calotriton arnoldi. Taxonomy (NCBI): domain Eukaryota; kingdom Metazoa; phylum Chordata; class Amphibia; order Caudata; family Salamandridae; genus Calotriton; species Calotriton arnoldi. Next base: position 176,458 of record CAWUFW010009787.1, read on the forward strand.
AAGCAGAAGATTGGTCTAGAACTGTAGCTAATTATACCTTTGATGGAGTTTCAAAACAATGCACTTTTTATTCTTTTGCAAAATTGGTGATATGACAAGAAGAAGAACTATGGAGCACTTATTACAGAAGTGAAACTTCAGGCAATGTAGAATACCAATGGTGTTTCTACAGCAAATATGCAAGGCAGATTTGTGTACTACGGCATTTAGCTTTTAGCTGGCAGGCAATGAATTTACGAAAGAGTTTAGGAGCTCTGTGAACAGATGAGTTCTTTTTTCTACCCTGACTGTGATTGTTATCACCGCCATGGAAAGGCCGGTTTTTGCATGTATCCTAATCTGGTGGACGGTGCCTGCTAGGCACTGCCTCCATTTTGGGCACCCTGCACCGTCCCCCAGGCAATCGGAACGATTGCTGGCGGCGGACGGTCTTTGCGTCCACTGGGGACACAGTCAAGTTCCCACCGCCATCCTAATCGGGCAGTGGGGAAAATCTGTTTGATGGCGGAAGGACCACCACTGCAGGGCCGGCGGTTGCCACCGCCGGCCCTGCGGTGGCGGTCCTTTCGCCATCCTAATCACCCCCATAGTTATTATGCACCCCAAATTTGTACCCATTACAGTTTTCTTTATCAGGTGATGAATGGCTAGTAAACTGTGATAAAACATTGTAAACTGCAACACAATTGTTACCTTTGTGCGTGGGGGTTCTTGAGCAAACTACACACACTATACATGTCTGCAATACAAACTTTCCTGCCACAGCATGTTGGCACATGATATTTGGATTTATTTTAGCCGAATTAAAAAATGCAAATAGCGCCTGGCGCCTTGCTGGTGCATAGGAGTGTTTGTCTGTTTGATTAAGGCATCTGCACAGCTTTCTGCGGTAGCAGTAGAAGGTGATGAGGATATAGGGCTTGGGGTGAACCCGCCAGACAAAATCCACCAGTGTTGTATTGCAATTGCACTTATATAGCGCTTACTACCCTTGATGAGGCATCAAATTGCTTTTTCAGTGAGTAGCATGCTACTTCGGAACCTAAAAAAGGATTGGTAGTGACATTAGTATAGTGAAATATAAAATTAATTTGAGTGGTGGATATGTTAGTCTGGTATTTAAATTGCAAAGGATAGTTGAGGGATAGAGGAGGGAAAAGGTTTGCATTTATATACCGCTTGCCACCGTCGATGAGGCGTCGAAGCGCTTCTAGGCGAGCAGCTCGCTACTCCAGAACAAAAAAACAAAAAGGATTAGTGGTGAATTAGTCTGTATGAAGTTAATTTGAGTGGTGGACATGTTAGTCTGTTATTTGGATTGAAAAGGATAGTGGAGGGATGGAAGAGGGAAGGGTTTGCATTTATATAGCATTGCTACCCCTGATGAGGTGCTGAAACGCTTTTTGGCGGGTAGCACACTACTCCAGAACCCAGAACAGGATTAGTGGGGAATTAGTATAGGGAAATATGAAATTAATTTGAGTGGTCGAAATGTTAGTCTGCTATTTGGATTGAAAAGGAATGGTGGAGGGATAGAAGGGTCTAGAAAGATTTTTTTTACATTTTATTTATTACTGTTTTTTGGGGGAGGGGTTTGGTATGAGTAAAGGGGGTGGAGGGGAAGAGTCAGAGGAAGGGTTTAGAAGGGCTTGTTTGGGAGATCTGAATAGTAAAAAAGATATGAGATGATGCAAGAAGGTGTAGAGGAGGGAAGAGTCTAGAAAGGGTTATTTTGGGGGTCATAGTAGTGGTATGGGGTTTGGGATGAATGAGAGAGTGGAGATAGAGGATGTATTGAAAGAGGTATAGGGAGAGAAATAGGCTAGTGCAAAACAACAGTTATTTTCATTATACCCACATCAGTCTCAGGAAAAGGCTGTCCAAGCATCAAAGGAACAGGGAACTTAAGAGAAAGGTGTTGTTCACAAAATTCATAATGAACGGACATAAAGCGCTCACAAGAGTCTGTGCTTGGCGAATGAAGGAACCCTGTGGTATGGTTTTCAATCAACACCATTTTACCATCACAAATGTTCATAAGCCAGTGAGATGGAAACATCAAGACACTTTTAAAAACACAACCCTTGGATGGCTGCTTTCCAGGTTGGGAACTGGGAGATTTATGTCACAGGACAACTTTGGTATTTACAGGACCCACTTGCCCGAGTGGTGTACAGAATGTAAGACAGATCGCATCATAGTCCACTGTGATTTAGATCATTGAATGAAAAACCTGATTGAATTGCCTTTCATACAGAGCAAGGATTCACCAGCTGTGTTTTGTAAACGGTTGGGCCAATGCTGGAAAAAAGTTCTAGCAGAACATTTCTAGACATGAGGAGATATCTAATAGCAAACCTTTTCCCTACGTAAACTGTTTCATGATAGTCCTAAGTATACTGTTTCATGATAGATCTATTGAGGAACTGGCCATGAAACTGTCTACTGGTAGCTCGAAAACCTGTGATAATTTTTTTGTGCCACCTCCTAGTCTCAGTCCCAGAATCCATTTATTGTCTCCAAGGTTCTTTGTGTTAGTTTTAAGGCTTCTGGGAGAGGATGTGGCATGTGGCCAGGGTAAACAGTCAGAATATCGAGGGGGAAATGTCGACTTGCACTAATATCGAGTGCAAAATATCGTGATGCAGAAATATCGACTGCCAGAATATCGTGGTCAAGAATATCGAGTTTAAGGTAAGAAATATCGTTTTCCAAAATATCGAAGTCATTAATATCGTTTGCAAAAATATAGGGGCCCATTAGGATGGCGGGCGGAAGCACTACCGCCGTGCTGGCGGATGCAAAAACCACCAGTTACCGCCCGCATGCCGCAGCCCACACGCCCGCCAAATTACGATGTGAAAAGGCAGCCAAACACCGCCGGCAAGCCAGCGACGCCGTCCGCCATCAAAGTGCGCCCGCTCACGGAGCGGTGCAGCCCAATGGAGACACACCGCCAGACGAAATCACGTACCGCCCGGCGTACAAATTACGATGCCGCAAACAAACAGCTCCCACGGCTAAGAGACACCGCACGTGAAAGTGAGGCGGAAACCCGAACGCCGAGCACAGACACCGAAGAGGCGACCCCCCCCGAGCATGAATCCAGCACTGCAGGCCCTCCCCATGCTATACCTGATGCACCACCTAGGAGGCAACGTACCGCGGAGACGCAGGTAGGCACACACACAACAAGGGCACGCAAACAGTGCACACAGTGCAAGGGCGGAAAAGGAGGACATGGCACCCCCCCCAACACCCCTGCGTGGACAAGACACATCCACCACTGCACCCACAAATGTCACACAGGGCAAATCGCAACATCTCGCAACTATCTTGGGCACACCACCTGGGACCAGGAACTAACGACCCCGTCACGGCACCGCAGCACAGCGGCGATGACGCAGCCACACATGCGCACAACTCAGCGCCCAACCATAACGCCATGTATGCGTCGCACACAAACAACACAGGGACACAACCAAGCACCACACACACCAGCCACACCCAGAACGCACATGACACGTGACAGGCCTGCCACAGTCATGTCCCCAACGCCCAATTCACGGCCAACACACAACGTCACACAACCGACGCCCACATGTCAGTGAAGTCACGCAACATCAGGACACACCACTGTGTGATAAACATGGCGAAGCACACAGCGGCGGCAACACCACCCAGCAGAACATGGGCCCCGTCGGGAAGAGGTACGCCAGTACCACACAGAAACACCCATACCACCCTGCACCCATGAACCAGACATACAAAACGGAACACCAAAGAGCCCGGGGACCGACAACAGGTGGACCCAAGAATGACACCCACACACAAGGCCCAACGCATAGCGGAAACACAGCCTGCCGCCCACACACGGGAGAGCAGACAGCACTGAATGACCTTCCATTCCAACTCCGAAACCACAACCCGACTAAACAAGCCGGAGAATACAGCCATTGTCCCAAAAAAGACCAACACAGGCATGCAGAGGAAACCGACCACAGGGCAGATAGCGCATATCACCTAAGAACATACCGAACGGGAAAGAAAAAAGAAAAAACTCCCCCATGCCGTTCCCATGCAAGTTATCTGGAAGGAGTCACACACCACTGACCTTGAACATTCAGAGAAGCACGTGGGATGAGGGCCCGTGTCCTCCGCACAAGCTAACAGAACACAAGTCCTGCCCCCTACGACCATCACAGACCTCACAGCAACCTCGGAGCTTGCACACTGCAGACTGCACACACAGCCGGAGCACGCCACCACATCGCCCCGCAGCAAAATGGCACCTTCAACACACCTACCCAACTACGCCAGACAGGTCAAGCTGTAGAAACACAACCTGATACAGATAATGGGATGCGAACCCCTATCCCTGCTGAACGTAAGTTACTGACTGACTTACCGCATCGCATTGTTCAGCTGCGTCATACCCGTCTTCTACTGTCGGAGGTGTCCCTTCCACCATCCTGTGGAGTTGTGCCTCTCCAACCCGGCATGTCCAAGGGCGGACCTGCTACCACTATTCCACCCTCTGGACACACACGACAGGGTCTGTTCAGCCTATGGGGGCATGGCGTATGTGGCGAACATCGGACCCACACTGCAATGGGACCACTGTGCCTCCACACGACGGATCATGGATCACAGCTACATCGAATGTCACCCAGCATGCCCCATCATGCTCCTACAAGGGACAACTTACGAACAACACCGTGACAGCCACCATCCGCTACATTGGCTGGCAAAAATGTATACCACCAATGAAATGGAAGCCCTGCAGGAAGCCATCGCATACCTGTCAACCTGTCAATTCGTAGGACCCCGACACAATCCCCCAATTGAGCCATGATGTCCGACACTGTACCCATGCTTAGCTTCCGCACGGACTGGCCAGTAACCACCACAACAGCCATACCAAACGACCTGCAACTGATACCACACCATCAACGACACTGCCATGACATCGGATGTGTCCGGGACATGCACTCTGTTCCCCATCACATCCAGGAACTCTGCATGTATCGGGGGAGGCAGTGGCATGGGATATGTGTATCGCACCCACATGGACAGAACTGCACGTACAACTATGCCATGACATGGATCCTGCGCCCATGGACATATGCACCGCTCAGTGGACAGGAATCGCTCGGCTGGAGTATGTGAGAGCTGCACCCCTTCTCCCCCTCCCCGGAAATCCCGCACAGGACCTTTGCATGGACAAGTGCATACAACAACAACACGACCCCAGTGACTGTGACATGTCCAGTAGCCACCATATGGCAACAACAAGTGGGACGCCGTTGCATGCACGTAAGCCCATGCCCTGATGTCAACTCACACACACGCGTGCATGAGTAACAACAGCAGCACACCTGTCACATGGAACTGAGATGGACTGTGCCCATGATGCCAAGCGGTCTGGTAGGCTAAATGTATACCGTCTGTGTCAAAGTCCGCAGCTCCGCAGCTATTTGCAAATGAACATTAGCACAGCAATGGCCAAGCAGATGTAACTCTGAAGCCCACATCCCACATGCAACAGCTAATCACATGTACCCCTACACCCTTTGCTATGTGTAATCATGCTCAGTATATCCTCCACATGCATTCCGCTGCCAGTAGTGTCCACTATACTGCATCACAGAGGACATAAGTCACAATACATGGTTTGAAGAAAGAAACTGTCTCTGCTGATTCCTTTCACAAGTACGAATGTGAGATGATGAGAGTGTGTGATGTACACGGCAGTCGTGACATGACCATGTAGTCCACTGTCATTGGATGTTAACGCAAATGAGTAGCACAACTGTGGAAGACACACATGTGTCGTGTGAAGCGGGAGTGACGCTTCGCTCAGGTGGGTGGGTGTGACGGGTAGATGCGCACATGCAAAGTTGAAACACGCTGTGTCGGGAGGGGTCCGGAACTGCACATTACCGCTTCCCTGGGCAATGTTAAAGGCCACCTGTCGGGGGGGATGTGAACACGTGTGTGCACAGCAGCCGGGCACACGAACAATGCGGTATCAGGCGTACACGTCAGCCCACCCTCTGTGGACAAGCTGGATCCTGTTGTGCGCCCGCCAGGCCCTTGACAAGGCACACACAGCCCCTGTCGACCAGGTGTATCCCCAACATTGTCAACCTGCACAGGCAATCCAGGGCACGGGATGGCAGTGGAGCATGGTGGGGGAGAGGACTCGGCGCGCTCCTCCGGGACACATCACGCAGGCAAAAACATCCTCAATGTGTAGCATGGCACAAGTCATATGGAAGTATTGGGGGGACGCACACATCACGAGCAGGAGTGACGTCACGGAAGGTGGCTCGCACCATCCCACCCATTGCCTACATCTCCACACACGTCACATGCCGTTGCAACAGAGAAGCCAGCGCGTGCGCAAGCACCTCCGAGCCCGCCCCAGTGAGGCAAAAGAGTGAATGTGTGGGTTCATCAGCCCCAGATGGACGCGGCATGGGCCGCTAGGGCAGCTACAGCCTCTGTGTGTCGCAGGTGGTGTATCCGGACTGCGGAGACTGTTATGCATTGTCTATGTTGCCCGGGTCTCGAGTCGGGGCACCACGCAGGTGGACGGCGTCCCGCCACACATCATACCGTGAGACAGACCACTCGTTCAACTGGACCCACACATACACTCCTTGGCCTCTCCGGGGCGAGCTTGGGGCTGCATCTGCATGCGCTAGCCCCACAGGTGCAAATGCATATTGGGGGAGCGAGGGGAGGCCATGAGGACAGGGACAAAGACGACTGTATTACTGTCAGTGAGTTCAAGGAATGACCCTGATGTGGACAGGAAAAGACGTGCCCCGTGTGTATTGCAACTAGTCGCTAATCCGATCACCCTCCCATGTCCTGCATGTAAGCCCGCACCTAGCCCCGCCCACCCGCCACATTGAAATTAGCACCAGCACAACATCATTCACATTCGAAGCACTGACTGGGGGTGACAACCATTGGACAAACTTGTGGAGGCCACCCACGCGTACATGTGGGCCCTCCATGATCCATGTCACCTGCGGCAAAGTGATGACATGCGCAATGACGGAAGTGAGGAGAGCTGTCTGCCCCACGCACAGATGGTGCATCAGCTCCACAGACCCAGCAGCGAGTGCAGCAGGGGTCACATGTGCAGGGGCAGCTGTGCCTGGTGTGAAGGCACATTCAAATTGACAGCACATCGACCAATGTGTAGTCTGCCCACATCTACAGTCCATTATCATGCAGACATAGAAAATGAACATAGGGCAACACATCTGTGTGGGTGCACCCACTGTGACCAACACTGCGCAATCATCGATGTACTCGCCCTGTGCATGGCCCACCACGCAACGGAGGTCACATTCAGTGCCACCATCCCACACACACATCCCTATCACGAGACATGGTGTGTCCAATAGTCAGTACTGAGTTAGCGCCCATCTGGAGGGTCCTGAACAGGAGACACATGCAACCCACTAGGCAGTCGGTGCTGTCACCTACTGGCATTGTGCAGTCAATGTGCAGGCCAGGCCTGCTGGGACTGAGAGGGGCAGCATGGCCCAGCCTGACATACACACGAGCAACAAGTGCACTGAGACCTGCATTGGCAATTGCAGACGTTGGCCTGCTCCCAGCTGGCCCGGGACGCCTACCTCCATAGTGGAACACGCAGGGTGCAACCGCGAGGGTCATCGGAGTTGGCCGTAATGGCCTGGCCCATGTTGGTGACAGTCCGCTGATGCCATGTGCACCACACAGTATGATGTGCGCACTGCATCTGCAGGTGTGGCCATGATGTGCGTGTGGGTGCAGGTGCACAATGGACGGGGCCACAACATGCCGTGTGCATAGGCAGGGACGGCCAGTGGCCGGCCCCCACATGTCTGTTAGCATGTCATCATCTGCACATTGGCATGGGTGCATGGTATACGCATATGCACACGCATGCCATCTCTCACTATGTACATCTGCCACTTGGCACGTGCAAGGTTACGTGTCACATGTGATGTGTATTTGCAAGCACACAGCCGTGTTGGCATGGGGCTGTCAATGTGTACACCTGTCAATGCTTCTGGAGGTGTGATCCGTACAGTGCTGCACATAGGGTGCAGTGGTGACACCAATGACTGTCTCATATCCCCTCGTGCCACAGGTCCCACTTGTCTTGGCCGCTCAGCCTGTGCCCACATCGTCGTTGGTGTGTGCCATACTCATCCAGCCTCGGAAGCAGTGTGATGCACAGCAGCCAGTCATGTTGCCGTGGTGTTGCCGCTTGCCGAATATGCAGTCAGTCCCCATCAGCACGCCTCACAGGTCATTGAGGCCTGGATCCCCATGTGCATGCACGTAGCAATGGTTTGTGTCACTGCCCATTGCTATTGGTGGGAGACCTGTGTAAGTGTATTGTGGCTGTGCTGTCCCTGCATGACAGCTGTTCTGTGACTCATGTTCTTGCTCTGTCATATCAGTTATGTGTATGTGAAAATGCCATGTGGCGTGTTGCTTTGACATGTGTCCACTTCCATCTTTCCTAGGCGGAGACCAAACATTTACCGCCCTTACCAATTGTTGGCGGACATGGAGGATTCTGAGGTCATCCGGAAATTTCGTCTGGACCGACCAACCCTGCATCGACTATGTGCCATGTTGGAGCCCCACCTCTGTCCTCGCAGGGTGTATCCAACAGCATTCACCCCCACGGCTAAGGTGATGGCTGCACTGCATTTTTTCACCACTGGGTCATTCCAGCACACAGTGGGCAGTGGAGGTGGGATGTCCCAGCCCATGTTCAGCATGGTGCTGAGGGATGTACTGGCAGCCATGATGCTGTACAGGAACAGGTACATCCGATTCCCCAGGGCACGTGAGTTGGCGGCAGTGAAGGGTGCATTCTATGCCCTTGGACGGATCCCACACGTCGTTGGTGCCATAGATTGCACCCATGTTGGCCTTGTCCCACCACAGGCCACTGAGCAGCTCTTCCGCAACCGGAAGCACACGCACTCCCTGAATGTGCAAGTGGTGTGCCTTGCGGACATGGTCATTTCCCACGTGTGTGCAAAGTTCCCAGGTTCGGCCCATGACGCTCACATCATGCGCAACAGCATATTACCGCGACTGATGACCAATCTGCAACAGGACCGTGGCTGGATTGTCGGTGAGTATGTGGAGTTGTGTAGCGTGCTGGCTTAAGGATGCTGTCTACTGTCCTGTTTGAATTGCAACGGTTCTCTGTGTCCCTCACGCCCAGGTGACTCGGCTTACCCGAATGGGCCTTGGCTGCTCAGTCAATTACGAAATCCTCGGACCCCAGCAGATGACCGCTACAATGAGGCACATGGGAGGACCAGACGTGTGTTCGAGCGTACCTTTGGCCTCCTCAAGTCCAGGTTCACATGCCTGGACCGCACCGGGGGTGTGCTGGCATACTCCCCACAGAAGGTGTGCCAGATAGTGGTGGCTTGCTGCATGCTGCACAATCTGGCCATTCGAAAGCAGATCCCCCTAATTGTGGATGACGGAGATCAACCAGGGCCCCAGCCTGCACACCAGGACAGCTCCAGTGAAGAGGACAGTGGAGAGGATGAAGCTGTGAATGTGCGTCAGCAGCTCATCGCCCGCTACTTCACTTGACGGTGAGTGACCATGTACGACGGCTGATGTAGCTGTAGTTGTGCAGGTGTATGTGTGCTCTGTTACTGGGGCCTTTTGTTCACTGGGTGCTGTGTGTCAATGGTCCATGTCCAGGTTGGTATGCCACTGTCAGTGGCTGTAGCATTGTGCCCTGTTGCTCTCTGAGATGTGTGTGCATTGCTTGTAGTTGGTGACAAGTACTGTGTGATGAGTGTGTGACACACTCATTGAATGTACTCTTGTTCTGTTTTTCACCCCTAGGTCCCTGCAGCCTCTCCTGTCCCATCGACATGCCACACAGCAGATGCATTTCTGCTCATGGTGGCGATTGCACATCGTGGAATAAACCCAGGACACATTAAGCCGATTGTGATCAAGGTGTATTTATTAACAGCGGTGACATGTGATTGTGTGCAAGGTGATGACAAATGTGGTGCATGCTGTGACAATGAGTTGACGGTCATGGCTGCGTGATGGTCAAGGTGTACCCATGGAGTTCTATGTCCACAGTCCAACAGACACATGCCATTCACATGGCAGTGTGGGGTAGGATCGTATTACAAGTCAATGCAGTAGGTGGTCAAGGTGGCTGGCTGACTCACTGGCGTTTGGTGCGGGCGAAGTCCTCTCTGGACACCTGTTTCCTCTTCGGATGGCCCCTTCCACGTTTGGTAGGGGGTGTTGATGTTCCGCTGGTGGTGGTTGAGGAGTGCTCACTCGCTGTGGACGCAGGGGAACGCGATGCTGCACGAACCTGCGCCACAGCAGGTGGTGGCGGAGGTGGTGTTGCTGGCCTTGCTTGTGCCCTCCCCCCACCACCAGCTGGCCCATGAGGGCCGCGATTTGGGCCATATGGGCGTCCATGGACCTCAACACCGCAAGGACCTCCCGCGTGTCGCTTGCCGACCTGGCCCATTCGCCTTGGGCCTCTTCATAGGCCCCAAGGACTCTGTCGATTGGCGGCAGGGCTTGGCTCCCAGGCACAGTTGGCGTTGGCCTGGCCCTGCTCCTCCTACCAGTACTGCTGCCACCGACCTGCCCACTAGCCACATTGCTCACCACGGTCCTCGCTGTGGCTCCCAGGGTGGACCCAGTCGGCCGGACCACCACTTGCGCTGGGGCTGGGGCCAGTGATGACGTGGTGGTGGTCGCGGCGGTGGTGGTGGTTGCGGCAGTGTGAGTGGCCGCAACGACCGTGGGAGTGGCCGCAACGACCGTGGGAGTGGCCGCCACAACAGTGGTAGTGGCCGCTACGACAGTGGCAGCAGGGGGCTGTGAGTGGTCATCAGCCCTGGATGATGGGTTGGTGGGTAGGAGGGTGCCTGGGGTGCGGTTGGGCCCTGCCACACCAGATGGGCCTGCTGGGTGGTCCGTGTCCGAAGAGGAGGACAGATCCTCCACATCCGTGAGTCCTTGTTGGGGGCTTGCAGGCTGGCTGTGCTGGCTGCTGTCTCCATCTCCAGCATCCAGCAGTTCGTCACCTGTGGGGGGAATGAGATATGTTATTGTGTTGCACCTGACAAAGTATGTATAGGTTGTCTGACATCCACAGTTCGTGCACAGTCGTGCACAGGTTTCCCGGAGCCGTGTGTGTGGCTGTGCTATTTGTTGTTGTGTGGGCATGCCAATGGGACTGTGTGCTGTGGACATGTGGCATGGGACGGATTGGCAATGCCGATGGGTGTGTTGCTGTGCTCCTACTTTTTGTGGCTCTGGTGTATGCGGACTCCAGACCCATCGTGGAGGTTGGTTTGTACTATGCTCTTGGGGTTCAAATGGAACGCTTAGAAAGGCAGATGGCAAAATGGGGGTCAGCCCCTGAAACGCATTTGAGATGAACTATGCTTTTGGGGTACATACTGTGAGCCATGGGTGCAGAACGTGACATGTGTTGTGGCAACATGTCAGTGCATGGTCTGAGGTGTGTGTATGTCTGACATACCCTGCATATTTGCTGTCTGTTGTGATTTCTGGCCATGTAATTGGACGCATTGTTATGAGTGAGTGATGGTTGTGTGCCACACGACGTATTGCAGATGGTCCGATTCCTTGGTGTGCGTGCTGCCCTGTGCCATGTGCATCAATGCAGTGCTCGGGGGGTGTGGCCCATGTTATGTGTGTTGTTGCTCACAGTGTGACGTGCGCTTCATTCACTTCTGGCACATGATTTGTCATGGGCATGTTTCTTTGCATGACTACTGTATGTGGACCAGCTGTTCGGATGACATACCTTTCATGTGACTGGGGCTGACGGATGAGATGGATGGTATGTTGTATGTGCATTGTGTGTCTGTGTGTTTGATGGGTCCAGTGGTGTTCGTGTGCATTTATGTTGTTCCACGCTGTTGCGTCTAGTGTGGTATGTCTTACATGGGCGTAGTTGTGGGATGTGTGGTTGACAGGCAGTAGGGGCTACATGGACAGGACTTCGATGGTGTTGCAGTTGTGTGTGATGGGTTGCACTGTGCCTGCCATGTGGTTCTGTAATCAGTGTGACTTGTGCATGCAGACGTGGCTCCTTGGGTGTTGCTGTGTCTGTGATGGGTCATGTGGGGTGTGACTCTGTGGTTCATGTCCGTGTGCACATTGTTCACATGGTTGTGACAGGGAGCAGTGCTGCGTGTTCCTCTGCTACTTGACATTTCCCATGTGTTAGTCGTAATTCAGTCCTCATGCCTCCAGTCACCCCGCCCTGTCCAGTTTCCCACCTACAGGTTGTTTTTGAGCGTGCACTGGACTGGATGCCACATGGTTATGGGCGGGGGGTGCTCCATGTTGCAGGTCTGTGGGGGTGGGGGCGGTGTTATGGGTCGTGGTGATGGCTGGACACCCACTGACACCGTTTGTCCTGGGGCGGGATGTCTACCTGTCGGCTGCCGGTGTGCACTGCAGTGGCTGCTACGTGGGTGTGGGGTGTGGGCTGTGCTCCTCCTTGCTGTGCTGTGGGACTAGGGGCCTGGTGTGTGTTGTACTTCAGCTGTCCCCCTCCCACCCACTGCGCTTTGTGTTGCTGCTACTTACCTGTTACTTGTCGGTTAGTGCAGCTACGGCTGCCACATGGGTGTGGGGGTGCTCCGCCTTGCTGTGCTGTAGGACCAGGGGCCTGGTGTGTGTTGTACTTCAGCTGTCCCCCTCCCACCCACTGCGCTTTGTGTTGCGGCTACTTACCTGTTACTTGTCGGTTGGTGCAGCTACGGCTGCCACATGGGTGTGGGGGTGCTCGTTGTGGCGCTTCTGGAGTACTAGGGGACCTGTTGGTAGTTACGTGGCTGGCTGGGTGTACACATGCCCCCATGGTTTTGTTAGTTGATATGTTTGGGCTGTGTGTGTGGTGGTGCCTGTTGCATGTGTGAGTGATGTGTTGTGTATTGTGTACTGGACATGGGGGTGTTTGTCCCTCGGAGCTATGGCATGGTGGTAGTGCATGTGAGTACATAGCGGTGTGCTGGTATACATTTGTTTGTACTTACCAGCCTCCACTCCCCTGGTAATCCGGTGAGGATCTCCGGATGGATGATGACTCGCACCTTCTCCTCCCACGCTTTGAAGGTCTTGTAATGCGCGGGATTCCCTCCGCCAGTCGTGGCAGCCAGCTCTCGATTTTTGCTCTCCTTCTTCTTGACCAGGCTTTTGATGTCATTCCACCGTTTGTTTATCTCTCCTCTGTTTCTGGGTACGGTCCCGACTGCATTGACCTGGTCTACAATTCTGTTCCACATTCTGTTTCTGGTGGCTAGTGGTGTGTGCTGGACCTGGTTGCCATAGATTTGTGTGTGCACCTTGACGATCTCGTCGACCATGACCGTCAGCTCAGTGGAAGTGAACTTGGGCATTCTGTGTGATGCCATGGTGTTTGTGGTGCTGGTGCGGTGTGTGGTGTGTGATGTGCAGGGGATTTGTGGGTCAGGTGTTTGGTGGTGGTGGTGATGGGTGTGATAGGTGCGTGTCTGTGGTGTGCTGCTGTCCTTTCTGTCTCGCTGTGTTGTGTGCTTTTGTCCTCAGTTTGTAATGTTGCAGGGGGTTGTGGTCTGTGGAGGGGCTGGTTTTGTACTTACCTATGTGGGTGTGTCATGGTGGTCTGTTGTTTTCAGGTGTGTTGTGGCTGGTGTTCTGGGATTTGTAGTTGATTTGTATGTCCAGGGGGGGTGTTTCAGGGATGTGTACTGTGTTTGGGTTTTTGTGCGTGGGTTGCTGTGTGGACTTGTTAGCCATGTTGTGTGTGTTTGTTTTCGTCAGCGGATGGTTTCTGTGCATGGAGGTGGCCGCCAGGGCTTCCGCCGTGTCCATTTTCGTCACTGTTGTTTGCGCTGGCGGGCGGTGTATTTGTGGATTTCCCGCGCTCATGTCGGTACGATCCTAATTTGACGGGCGGTGTCTCGGTCGTCAGGGCGGGCGGTTTTGGCTTTTCGTGCGTCTTTCCGTCCGTGGCGGGCGGATGGACTTGGACTCGGACATGGGCGGGCGGTTTTTTCTGTTTATTTTCCGCCTCCGGCGGTTTTCGGTTCGCGGCATCGTAATTGCTCAGTCGGTATTCAGGGGGTGTAGGCGGGCGGATTTTCGCCACTGTGGTTGATGGCGGATTTTTCTCCGCCCGACATCGTAATGGACACCATAGTTGTTAAAAATATCGTTTTTTTAGTTAGTGTTATGTATTTTAGTATGTATTTTAAATGTATGTGCTATATTTTTTTGTCTAAGTATTGCATTTTTTTTTAATGTATGTGTTACATTTTAGAAGTTATTAATTTTATTTTAAATACATTTTGCGTTTTAGTTCCGTAGCGGGTTATGGGTTTATAGGGAAATAGGGTGGGAAGTAATTTAATTATAATAAATTGAATATTAATTTTATTTTAATTAAATTTTGCGTTTTAGTTCCGTAGCGGGTTGTGGGTTTATAGGGGAATAGGGTGGGAAGTAATTTAATTATATTAAATTGAATATTAATTTTATTTTAATTAAATTTTGCGTTTTAGTTCCGTAGCGGGTTGTGGGTTTATAGAGGAATAGGGTGGGAAGTAATTTAATTATAATAAATTGAATATTAATTTTATTTTAATTAAATTTTGCGTTTAGTTCTGTAGTGGGTTGTGGGTTTGTGGGGGAATAGGATGGGAAGTAATTTAATTATAATAAATTGAATATTAATTTTTAATCATTAGTATTTATTTAATTTTGATTTTATAGTGTTAATTATGGTAATTAATTTATTATTAATTAATTAATAATTGGCTGTTAATTTTTATTGATTAATTAATTGGTAAATATGTTAATTGTGTCATTTTTTTAGGAGCGGGTTGTGGGTTTATAGGGGAATAGGGTGGGAAGTAATTTAATTATAATTAAATTATTAATATTTTTTCATAATTCATATTTATTTATTTAATATTTTATATTGTGAATTGTGGGAAATAATTTATTATTAATTATTTATTAATTTGTTATTCATTATTAATAATTAATTGGTAATTATGTTAATTGTATAGTTTTTTTAGGAGTGGGTTGTGGGTTGATAGGTGAGTAGGGTGGGAAGTAATTTAATTTAAATAAATGTAATAATATTTTTGTATAATATTTATCAATTATTATTTTATAGTGTTAATTGTGTGAATTAATTTATTAATAATTATTTATATTTTGATTGTTAATTGTTATTAATTAATTAATTAATTGATAATTAATTATGTTAATTGTATAATTTTTTCGAAATTGTTGGTGTCATTTATAGGGTAATATGGTGGGAGGTAATTTATTTTTAATTAATTCTTTGTTAATTGATGCTAATTAATTAATTACATTTTATTTTTGTCCTTTGTGTAATAATTTTGATGTGTGAGTTGTGGTGTTTATAGTGGTAAATGGTGGGAAGTAAATTTTTTGAAATTAATTACTTATTTGTTGTTCATTGATATGAATTTATTAATGTAAAATTAGTTATGGAAATTGTGTAAATATTTTTGGGTGTGTGTTATGGTGTTTAATGGGGTAGATAGTGGAAAGTAATTTAGTTTACATTAATTAATATTTACTTGATCATTAATATTTATTTATTAATTGTTAAATATTTTTGGTAATTGGTTATTTATTTTTTTGTTTGGGGATTTATGTTGTATAGCTGTAATGTTTGGCTACTACAATAATTTTGACCTTTTCAAATATGTTTTTAAATTATTAATAATTTTTAAATTGATAATTAATTGTGTTAATTATGGAGGTACACTTTTTTATTTAATTTAGATATGTGTTGTAAATTGTGTGGTGTTATAGGGTAGGAAAAAAATATTACATTTATGTAATAATTATTTTTTTAGATTACAATTAATTTCTATTATAAAATATTTATTTGTTTGCTAATTCCTTCTTAAAATTAAAAAAATTATCTTTTTATGTAAATTTTATATTTTTTCTACATTATTATATGTTTCTATGTTTTGTAAAAGTTTATAATAGATATGTTTTGTTTTTGGGTGTTTTATTTTATGTTGTATAGTAGTTGATATTTTGGGGCCGATTCCGATTCGGGCCGGAAAACGTACCGACCGACTCGGTACGGGAATTTAGTCCGACCGACACGTATCGGCGCTGCCCGATCCGCCTAGTACGATGCAATGCACGTGTAACATGACCGACTCGTACGGAACACAATCCGAGCGACCAAACCGCACGGAAACCAGCTAGCCGGCCGGAAAAACACGCGATTCGAACCGACCGACACGCACCAGGAATGAAGCCGACAGAAACGTACCCGCGAACTCCGACCCGCGCAGTACGATGCAATGCGTGTAAAACTAAACCGAGTCACACGGATCCCAAGCCGTACGACCGACACGCATACAAAACCGAGCCGAAGCAACCCAATACACTGCGACCGACGCGTACGCCCCACAGTAAACACAGCCTGAAAGACTCGGAGAAGCTCGCACGAGCCAACTGCAGCGTCCGACTCGGTCAGGAGAACGTCTCCTACATGCACCAAAACTACAAATGAAAAAATACAAAAAAAAGGGCCAACAAGCAATGACAAAGTCAATAAATACTGGGGGGGGGGGAAATGGAACAAAGACACACCCACAACTCCACCCATATAAAGGCCACAAATCCCTACCATGATCCTTTGCAAATCCAAATGACCTGCCAGCACAGAACACCATCAGACAGCAACCACAGACACACCCACAACTCATCCATCACACAAGCCACACACCATTAGCAACTCCCTAATAGCACCCTCACATACACCCAGCAAAACCTACACACACCTACCCTCACTTGCACACTCACACACACACCAATCCCCACCACCACCCATCACCATGCCCCCAAAGAAGAATCCAAAGTTCCTAGACAGTGAATTGGAAGTGTTGGTAGATGAAATCCTCAGGGTAGAGCCACAATTGTTTGGTACACTGATCCAACAGACCCCCATGTCGCAGAAAACCAAGATGTGGGAGAGGATCGTCGACAGGGTGAACGCACAATCACCATGTTTGCGCACAAAGGAAGACATCCAGAACAGGTGGTATGATGTGCGCAGGAGGGTCAAGGCCCTACTCAAGAAGGATTACACCTTGAGCCAGCGCACCGACAGTGGCCCCCCTGCCAAACCACTATACCTCAGGCCCTGGGAGGAGAAGGTGCGGGCCATCCTACCACCAGAGAGCGTACATGGACTATCAAACATCCCAGAGCCTGGTGAGTACACAACCAATATACCCAATATCGTGTGACAATACACACACTTCACTGTCAAGGGGATAGTCAAACCATGCACCTTCAACAAAGCCACAGTAACCAAAACAGATTCATCCCAAGATGTGTATGTTAGTTAGACAAACACAATACCTGCCATCCCAAAGTGAAATGTAACTGTGTCATGACATGTACAAACCCAACAACAAATAGAGCAAGGCAGCTGCACAAATCTAACCAACAAACACTGTCAGACATTTTGCCACCACCAGAACACCACCTCACGGGGAAGCTCATCTGAAAGGAAGGAATTCTGTGTATGCTGGTGAAGTCAGTGTAGCCAATAGCATGATGGGAGTGGTAGTCACAGATATTGCTCACCCTCACAATTGGCCCATCAACACCACTATGAACCATGCTCACATCACAGGGAGTGGAAAAGAACTGACAAGATGGCTGACACTGGGTACTGCTGTGGGGAGCACAAGGCCCTGTTGGGAACTGGGCACCAACCAACAGCAGGACACCACTGACTAACATCCTGAAAGCAAACTTGCACTCCCTGCAATGGAAGCACACTCCATGGTGGGATATCTGGCTGGGTGGGAAGGAGGACTGACAGCACTGACCATAGTTACCAGCAGCTCCTCTCACACACACCCTTAACACAAACTCCACACAACTCACCTGGGAGAATGCATTGCCTCACACTCTAATTAAATATCCCACAAAGAACCACCACCCTGGGTTATGCTGTGTGAAGCACAGGGACACTTTTGGGACTTGCAGCCAAACTAACGCCAGGACAACACTGTCAGCCATCCTGTCAGCACAGGCACACTACCCCACAGGGAAGCAGAGTCAAAAGGAAGGAAGTATGGGCATGCTGGGAAGGGGGTGTAGGCAATAGCATGATGGGAGTGGTAGTCACAGCTCAACATCCCACACCTGCATGGCCCAGCAAGCTCACACTGAAGCATGCACACCTACCAGGGAGTGAAAAGCCACTTCAAAGATGTCTGACACTGGTGCTCTGTTGTGGGGAGCACAAGGCCCTGCTGGGACCTGGGCACCAACCAACAACAGGACACCACTGTCAGCCATCTTGCCATTGCTGTCACACTCACACACAGTGAAGTCCACTCAAAAGGAAGGAAGTATGGGCATGCTGGGAAGGGGGGTGTAGGCAATAGCATGATGGGAGTGGTAGTCACAGCTCAACATCCCCCACCCGCATGGCCCAGCAAGCCACACACAAGCATGCACACCTCACAGGGAGTGAAAAGCCACTTCAAAGATGTCTGACACTGGTGCTCTGTTGTGGGGAGTACAAGGCCCTGCTGGGAACTGGGCACCAACCAACAACAGGACACCAATGTCAGCCATCTTGCCATTGCTGTCACACTCACACACAGTGAAGTCCACTCAAAAGGAAGGAAGTAGGGGCATGCTGGGAAGGGGGGTATAGGCAATAGCATGATGGGAGTGGTAGTCACAGCTCAACATCCCCCACCCGCATGGCCCAGCAAGCTCACACACAAGCATGCACACCTCCCAGGGAGTGAAAAGCCACTTCAAAGATGTCTGACACTGGTGCTCTGTTGTGGGGAGCACAAGGCCCTGCTGGGAACTGGGCACCAACCAACAGCAGGACACCACTGACTGACATCCTGAGAGTCAACCTGCACCCACTGCAACGGTGGCATGCTTCATGGTGGGATAACTGGGCTGGGGGGAGAAAGAGGGCCGGATGTCAACAAAATACCACCAATGCTGGCCATGCACACACCTCAACATTCACATTGAAATGCTTCAGGTTGGCAGGACAATGTGCTACACCAATACCAACCTCTGACTGTGACAACTTAGGACAATGCAATGTACAGGCCCGCATCCAGAGGTACAGTCACAACTGTCAGGTGTTTGAACCATTGATGCCTGTAGAAACATAACATACATGTGTGTCTCTTCCAAAAACAGGTGATGATGGGGACACAGCAGCAGACAATGAGGAGTCCCTGTCCCAGGCTCCGGGTGACCCTGAGCTCTCTGGTGTGGAACAGCCTCTGCCCTCCTCGGATGGCGAAGACCTACCTGGCACCTCCGGTGTGAGTCATCATGCAGCACCAGCAGGACCACCATCTGCACCACCTGCACCCACTCCTCCAACAACTGCCAACACACAGACCACCCCCGCCGACACGGACAGGCCAAGGACCACCAATGACAACAGCACAGTGACCCCGGCCCACCGTGAAGCAACGGACAACAACCCCAGTATCAACCCCCAAGGGGGCCTAGGGTCACCTGTGCGTGCCACTGCAGGTCCCGCACGTGTGGCCAGGGGTGGTGGGAGGGGTGGTAGGCAGAGGTCACTGATTGCAGAGGGGTCTGGACTGCATGATGACCCACAACTGGTACGCATTGCTGATGCGTACCAGAATAGCACCGGAGAGGTCAGCCAGGTAGTGGGGATCCTCAAGGACATTCAACAGCAGCAGGCTGCCCATCATGCCCGCTTGGACTCACACATGTCCCGTGTGGATTCACACATGTCCTGTGTGGAGACACACATGGCTGGCATGGAGTCCAAGTGGGACACATTGCAAGAACTGACAGCGGTGCATAGGGACATATTGACATGCCTCCGCCAGATTAGCACCAACATGGCCACACCTCCCTGTGTGCGCACAACATCCGGTGACGCAACAACTGCAACTGCCACAGGGAGGGAGGATGACTCTGGCGGAGAGTCCTGTGCACCGCAGCAGCCTGCACGTGAGGGTCCCCCCCCAAAGAAGAGGGGTCGTCCGAGGAAGGAGAACTGAGAGGCCGATGGACATGTACATCCCCCAGGAACCCAACACCTGTTCTGGAATTCCACCTTTGTGTGCAAACTGTTCACCCTGTCGAATGCAACCCAACTCTCTCACATGACATGGGGACTTTAAGTTGGACCAATGTATCAGATGACTGTGGACTTTACTCAGGACATTTCTGCTACCAACACTTCCAACTCATCTGGGAACTTTGGATTACAATCCCAATGTACAGCACCCACCATCCTGTGCACTGTCCCCACACATGTATGTAAATAAAATCACTAATACACCATACTTGCCTCTGTTGTGATTCCAACGTTTTTTCTGTCATGGAGATGATGATCTGCTAAATGACTATGTGCATGCTAACTGCCACAGCAAGTTCAACACCGTCATGTGAGTCATGGCGACGTGACACATATGAGGGAGACACACCACTAGGGCTACACAACACATACACACCAGGGCCATCTGACTCATCGCCTACACTGATGTTGCCAGGAAATACAGTGGAATGCACAGACACCACACCTATTCACAGTCTGTGTTAACTAGCCCACAGGTGCAGTAAGCAAATGTCAGTCAGATGTGTGACCACAGACAACGCACATCCCAAAGTGAAGCACAGGTTTAATACACATTTGCAACATGTTGTTTCCACACATATGCAAGGTAATCCCACGTGGCTGTGGCCACACAGTCAACAATTGTAGAAGAAATAAAGTCCAGGGCTGTGGGCACATCACCTGTAGGGAAACGACTGCTTCCACCCTGGAAGTTGAACCATGGTGTCGGCGGATCCGAGTGGACCAAACAACTCTGAAAGCACCCTGTGAAGGACAGACATGACACACAGTCAAAAGCACTGAAGAACAGGACAGAACTGCAATACTCATGCCCAATACATGTCACAAGATACCTACACAAAACCAAGTTAGCATGTCAACACTGTTGGGGAGTACAGACTACCTGTAAGGACACACCGCTGCACGCATCCAGTCAAGTAGCACATGGCCACAATCAAACAGCAACAGAGCACCACAAACACATATCATGCAAACTCAAATCATTGACATGACATCTCTGGATACTCACATTCAGCTGAAGAAGTTGGTGATGAGCTGTGTGCGGACATCATCATCATCATCATCATCATCACTGGCATCGTGGCCCAGGCCAGGATCCTCCACAGGTGGCGGATGTTGGTCATCGTCATCCAGGATGAGAGGCAACTCCTTCCGCACTGCCAAGTTGTGTAGCATGCAGCAGACAATGAAAATCTTGCACACCTTTGCTGGGGCATATGGGAGGGCCCCTCCTGTCTTGTCCAGGCAGCGAAAGCGGCTCTTCAGGAGACCAAATGTCCGCTCGATCACTCTCCTGGTCCGACCATGTGCGTCATTGTAGCGCATCTGGGCTGGTGTCACAGGGTTCCTGAGGGGTGTCAGCAACCATGGCATGTTGGGGTATCTGGAGTCACCTACATACAGACAATTGCACATTAGCTGAGTTGGAAAAGAGGGTGGAATACAACATTGCAGAACACACACAATGGTACAAAGTCAGCACCCACCGACAAGCCAGGCACGCTGGTTCGGCATCTGTGACATTATCCTCGGGATGCGACTACTCCTCATCACGTAGGCATCGTGTGCAGACCCGGGGAAACGTGCACACACATGTGAGATGGTCATATCTGCAAGACATACCACCAGAGCATTGATAGAATGGTAATGTTTACGGTTCCTGTATGCCTGCTCATGTGCCTGTGGTGGTACCAAAGCCACATGTGTCCCATCAATGGAGCCAATGACATGTGGCATCCTCCCCAGGGCATAGAAGTCACTCTTGACGTCAGTGAGTTGTTGAGGTTTAGGGAAATAGATGTACTGGTTCAGGAATCCCAACATTGCCTCCAAAACATCGCGTAGCACACGGCTGAACATGGTCTGTGACATCCCACCAGCAGACGCCACAGTGTGTTGAAAGGTACCGGTGGCAAAGAAGTGTAGGGCTGCCATCACCTTCACCTTGGGGGTCAGCGCTGTAGGGTATGTCCGGCCAGGTTGCAAATGTGGGGCCAACCGCACCGTCAATTCCTCAATCAGCGGCCTGTTGAAGCGGTACCGTTGGATGCAGTCACGTTCAACCATTGTTGCAAGGTCAAGGAATGGTCTATGGACAGCTGGTGCCCTGCAGTGCATAGGTGAACAAAGAAAGATTGTCAGTCACCCCACATATGTGGCATTGACCATACTCAATATCACATGATACATCATTACAAGACACAAGTACTTGATGTGTGTGCCGTTCTGTATGGACATATATGGCACCTACATGGCCGACATCTAACATCACAGTTCGACATGTGTTAACAACAAGTTCCAGGTCGTGACATGGGAAATCATTAGGCTGTGTCACAGTACCCATGTACTGCTGTCACGTTCCAAACACACACCACAGTGACAAGTGAGGACAGATGTGCCCCAGGCATCACTGCTCTTTGACAGGTAGATTCCCAGGGACCCTGTATTGCCACATGGACATTGGCATGACATGGCGTATCATGTACACGTCAGCAATACAACCATGACTCACACAGGTAGTGGCCCCTGTTGCCTCTGCAGGACAGACATGGACGTCTGTGACACACACACGCACAACATCAAAGTCGATGCACATACAACGTGGATGTGGAGACTGTCTCCCATTGTGCACATGGAATCCGAGACATCTGAAACACAACATGCACACAGACTGTGGAGGGCCATCACTATTGTGGCAATGGGTCACCCTGTGACGTACATACCTTCCCACATGGGACTCAGGGTGTATGTGACATGACATACACATACACAACCTGGAAATGTGACCATGCAACATGCCCTGAACTGAACAGTTGCACATCACAGTGGTCATGTGCACAACACACAAAGGAATCTGTCCCCATGAACACGTGCACGGCCTGGGAGTGGCTGCCCACAAGTGCCTCCAAAAATACACAGGTTGACCCCCATACACACACAGGTAATGCAGCCTTACATGCCTTAGGATACAGTGTGGACAGGCTGTGGTGTTGTAGGTGTGCCCCTGAGTCCCTGGCAAGTAATTGTGGCTGGCATACGTTCACCAGTGACAACCATGGTGACATATGCGAGTGATTTGTACAGGGACGCGTTGTACAGCAATGGACCGATCGGTGCGCACGCATTGGCCATTGCATATGATGTGGTCAGAAATACGCATTGTACAGCAATGGACCGATCGGTGCGCACGCATTGGCCATTGCTTATGATGTGAACGGGTACGTGTTGTACAGCAATGGACCGATCAGTGCGTACACATTGGCCATTGCATATGATGTGGTCAGAAATACGCGTTGTACAGCAATGGACCGATCAGTGCGTACACATTGGCCATTGCATATGATGTGGTCAGAAATACGCGTTGTACAGCAATGGACCGATCGGTGCGCACGCATTGGCCATTGCATATGATGTGTACGGGTACGAGTTGTACAGCAATGGACCGATCGGTGCGCACGCATTGGCCATTGCAAATGATGTGAACGGGTACGCATTGTACAGCAATGGACCGATCGGTGCGCACGCATTGGCCATTGCATATGATGTGAACGAGTACGCGTTGTACAGCAATGGACCGATCGGTGCGCACGCATTGGCCATTGCATATGATGTGAACGGGTACGCGTTGTACAGCAATGGACCGATCGGTGCGCACGCATTGGCCATTGCATATGATGTGTACGGGTACGCATTGTACAGCAATGGACCGATCGGTGCGCACGCATTGGCCATTGCATATGATGTGTACGGGTACGCGTTGTACAGCAATAGACCGATCGGTGCGCACGCATTGGCCATTGCATATGATGTGAACGGGTACCCGTTGTACAGCAATGGACCGATCGGTGCGCACGCATTGGCCATTGCATATGATGTGATCAGAAATACGCGTTGTACAGAAATGGACCGATCGGTGCGCACGCATTGGCCATTGCATATGATGTGTACGGGTACGAGTTGTACAGCAATGGACCGATCGGTGCGCACGCATTGGCCATTGCATATGATGTGAACGGGTACACGTTGTACAGCAATGGACCGATCGGTGCGCACGCATTGGCCATTGCATATGATGTGAACGGGTACGCGTTGTACAGCAATGGACCGATCGGTGCGCACCCATTGGCTATGGCCTGGCATGGCAACGGATGTGTTTTCAAACCTTTAACGAGTCTGATGCAGTGAATTCAGTTGGCCACCCACAACAATGTTGCAAAAACATGGGTGTCATGAAGTTGAACTTTTGAAGGATGCTGTGGGCGTGTATGAGTGGTGCAATTCCATGGATTGGCCAGATTCAGAAGATGCAAACGACTCGGACCTATCACTTTGCACACATGGGACAGTATCTGCCTCTGCAGCACACATATAATGCTGGCTGTTCCCCTGAGAGCTCACTTGCCTGCACTACATGCTCCAGGACGACATCTGCCACCACCACTGCTGCTGTCTCTGCATCCCCTGGCTACTGCAATGGCACGTACTGTGAAGAGAGCCCCTGCCTTCAGCACTGAGGAGAACCAGGCCCTGCTGGACAGCCTCCTTCCACAGTACAGCAAGCTGTATGGGAAAGCAGGGGAGCAGGTGAGTGTGCTGTCCACTGCCTTACTAAATGTGCATGTTGTCTGACTAGCAAGACTTACAGTCTGCATGCTACTGGCTAGCAGGCTCACTGAGTAGTTGTCACCCCCCATAGTGTGTAGTTACAGGCACTGAACAGGTATAGTGCAGTGACAGTGCATTTAAACAAGGTTTTACTTCCCAGGCAATGATACCATGTAGTAACTGCTGGCAAACTGTCCATAGCCATCGTTGCACTGCCTGTGTACATCATGTGCCCCTGTGATTGAGACATGTATATCCAACTGTGTAATGCACGGATATGTTGAATGTGTAGTAATGGCCTTTTCACTTTGTCATCCTCACAGGTTGATGCCCACCAGAAGCAGCAGATATGGCTGACCATCGTCCGGGCAGTGAGATCCGTGGGGGTCTACAAGCGCCGGATCCGCAACTGCCAGAAGAGGTGGCAGGACCTTCGGGGCTGGACCCGGAGGATCGCATGGGTCCAGCTGAAGCTGTCGCCTCCTCACAGGAGGGGCGGACACCGGACCCTGACCCCCACATGCTCAGGATCCTGGCGGTGGTCTTCCCTGATCTGGATGGGCAGCTGAAGGCCAGACAGCAGCAAGGAGGGGTGAGTCCATGACTGCATTGTGAACTTTGTCTGCCATGCTATGTGCCCTCCTCTGGCCTGGTTAAACTTCCACAGTACATCAGTCATGTGGTCCAGGACCATTGTCCCTCAATTGTGCACTGCCCACTCCTCATCTGATACCCAGGTGTGGCCCTTACAGTCAGGGAATTGTGTCACTTGGGTAATGTGTCCTTGCATTTTGCTTAGCTCAAGGTGGGGGGCAGCATTTGTTCCCCTAAGTCTGTGGTGGGCATCATGGGTGGGTCCATTGCTTACACAATGCCTGTGTTCTGACATGTAATCTGCGTGTTACTTTGATATGTGGTCCAATTGCTGAGCTGATCCGCCACATGTGCCTGGGGTATCTGGCACACACCCATGCTGCGGGTGGGAACAATGTTTGGGCCTCAGGAGTATGTATATCAAGAGTGTCACACATACTTAGCCACCTGCCTACTGTCCAGGGCTCATCCCTCTTTCACGTGGAGCAGGACAGTCATGCCTACTCCAGGCCATACAATACACTCTGTACTCCCACTGCCGTGTATCAGCTGACACGTTGTGCTCAGTGAAATGTTCCCTCAGGTGTCTGCCTCTGTGTCATTGTGCTGTGGCTCCGTTGTCAGGACTACTGGGGTGTTTATCGGTGAGGGCTCAGCATGACACCTGAGATGTGACCATAGGAGACGATACTTGTGTGACATATAGGTGTTTGATCACTTGACTGTGCAGACTGGGGTATGCGACTGTGAAGTTCAGGCAGCTGTTTCCCATTCACAGCAGATTGTGAGGTGCTCAGGTTCAGAGGGTTGTGTTTCATGTCTCCCATATGTCCAATTGTAATGACGTGGACAAATAAGAGTTCAGATGATGTGGTTTGTGGGGGATGGACATGTGCACTTGTCAGCTACAGAACTTGCATTCCCCATGACCTAGGATTGTGACACAGTGCAGACTGTTGTTGGCTGGCTGCCCTGCCCATGTGACTGGAGACAGTGATGTATGACTTCGCAGGCATGCCTGTGCCATGGCATTAAACTCCCTAAGAGTGATCCTGCAGGTGAGTGACATGTGCTACATGCACCCCATTGTGGCATTGACTATCAGGACATGGGTGCATCATGGGGTCTGGTGTTGGTATGAATCACATGCATTTCAAAATAGACTCTGGCCATCCCTTTATCCGGACACCTGTACTGACTCAGTGGCAAGAGAGGTGATGTGTGCATGTTCACATACTTCACCGTGTTCTCTGCAATGTCCAACTACTGTGTAGGTGGTGCATGTGTCCACACTGGGGTATTACCATCCGACAGGCACCAGACAGATGGGTGCAAGGCCAGGAGGGATGTGAGTGCCATGGTTGACCATCAGACTGACAATTGGCTTCTCCTAATCTGTTTGAGCAGTTTTGGCAATGTTCAACTAAGGATGCCAGGGCTTGCTCTGTAATGTGCTGTACTAACTGTGGTGGGTGCGGTCAGTGCAGGTGACTGATGTTTGTCTGTTTCCCTAATTGTTTGCAGATACATCCACAGCCACAGGAGGGGACAGCTCCACGGACCAGGAGGAGCCGCAGAGCCAGACTGGGTCAGCAGCCGATGAGTGGTCGGAGGGACCCAGTGGCACGGAGGGCGAGGGGAGCCACACCGAGGAGTCCTCAGCACCATCCACCTCAGCTGAGGACCACAGCAGCTCGGAGGATGACTCCCTTGTGGAGGCGGGTGTCAGCAGCCACCACACCCCAGCTAGTATTGCTGTCCCCGCCACCACCACCACCACCGCCCTCCCATAGGCTCCCATTCCAGAGGTCCGTGGAGGCTCCCGTGTTCGGGAGCATGTCTCCTTCATGCCAGGCACTGCACCCCCTGCCCCTGTGTCCCCTGCTGCCCTGAGTGAGGAGTCTGTGTACCTACTTCGCCAGCTCCATGTAGGGCAGACAGCAATGCTGAGTGTCCTCCATGCCCACACCACTCTGTTGACACAGCTGGTGTCGTTCATGGAGGGCATCTCATCGGGCATGTCTGCCCTACAGAAGAGCAATAGGTCCATGGACTCCTCCCTGACGGCAGCAGTGACCCTCCTCCAACAGTCCCTCACCCCTCCTACCTCTGCCCCATCCACACTTCCTGGCACCCTACCTGTCCCAAGCACATGCACACCTGCACAATCACCCAAAACACACAGACACGAGCAGCACAGGAACACCCAAATCAAAAACAAAACGTGCACGCAAGCATCCTCAGGGGACTGATACCACACCCACAGGGGATGGGGAACAGACACACACACAGGCATCCACACTCACTCCGCAGTCCTCCGATACCTCTCCCTCCAGGGCCCCTTCCCTTGCCTCACCTGCAACCCCACCTACAAAGCAGCTCTTCCTCTGTGACCTCGGCCTCTTCCCCTCCAATCCAGCTGATCCAGCATACAGGGGGAAGAGGAAGTCCACCCACACAGAGGGAAGTGCCCCTCACCCCCGGACACCCTCCCCCAGGCGCAGACAGACTGAGGCCCCCATCCGCAAGTCCCCCCGGACCCGGAAGAGCAAGACCCCGCCGCCGCCCTGCAGCTCAACCACCAAGTCTCCTTCCTCTATCCCTCAGGCCCCCACTCCACAGGTTCCCCCACCACACCCTTCCCCAGGTTCCCCCACCCACAGATACACCATCCCCAAAATGATCCGGCCTTCTCCCCCCTACCACTTGCTCTTCCGACACCACACCCCCCGCTGCGCATGTTTGTGCCACTGGTGTGGAGACCGTGTCCTCCCCCTCTGTCCTGCCCACCTTACCTGAACACCATTCTACTCCCCTGGAGATAGGCACTGCAGTGGAGTCCACTACCACCCCGTCTGACTTGGGCACTGCAGTGGGGAACCTGTCCACTCCACCTGCCCAGCCCACTGCAGTCATGCCGGCACCCACACCATCTGACTCATGCCCCCCAGTTGTGCCGGCACACACCATGTCAGACACCTCCACTGCAGTTGTCGGTGACTCTCCAGCACCCACCACCCCTTCCCTGCCTCCTTCTGGTGAGCCCTGATCCTGTCCCTGCGGTGCCTGGCCTGCCCCCCCGTATGCCCCTCCGAGGGCAATGTCCCTAGTGTGTAGCAGTGCAGGCATGCAAAGGGTGACATCTGCCACTGTCACCCTGTTTGGACTATTATAATGGACTGGCCATTGGCCTTTGTGTTTTTCTGGACTTTCGCTTTTGAAGACACATATGCTGAATAAAGCTACTTTCTGTTCTCTAGTGGTTTTGCTTCAGATGTACATGATGTTGATGATGCTAACCATGCCCTTGCTGCAGTGATAGTGATTTTTGATATCAGGAAAATGAAGTGTTACTGTGCAGGACCCCATGTGGTCCAGGGGGAATGTGTCCTATCCTGGTGTGTATCCATGTCATCCTTTGCAGCAATATGAGGGTGTCATGTTTTAAATATTTGGCAATGGGATTTCCAACTTTAATTTGAAATATCACATGTGTGATTTACACCCCTGCACATCTGTTGTGCTTGCCATTGTTTAATTTGTCTATTTCCCTGACTGTGTGACCATCTCCACTGGACATGCAGGTTTGGGCATCAATGGGGAAGGACTCATCTGTGTTATCAGTTCAACTTGCTATACATGTGTGTTGGATCTGTGCAGATGATTTAGGTGACACTCCCATCACCAGGCTGATATGACGGGAGCCTTCATTTTGTGCTAATTGTTGACTGAGTGACCAAGTGTTCTGCTGACATGATAGAGCCCTACAGAGACAACGTATGGCACAGCTTTCCTTACATAGGAGTGGAGTCCCCTCATGGCAGTGTGTAATTCCGTGACATTGCCTGAGCCCAAGGTGTGTGTTGTGTGAGCATGTCTGTGTGTGTTGACTTCCATTTTGCTAGGCAGGCTGGGATCCCTAGTGATGTTCCTGTTTGTGATGCATGCTGAGTTGACCTATGTTCCCCCAAAGTCTTCTCCCTGGGTTCTCTGGGATGTGGGTGCATGGCACATTACTGGTCATCAGGGTGTCACCCATAGGTGTGTTTGCTGTCAGGGCTGAGTTTGTGGGCAAACGCAGATGAGACACAGTCAGGATTCCCCTTGGCACTTGTTGGTTACACAAGTCATGTAATTTACAGTTTGTGGTAGCTTTCAGTGATTGTGACACGTTTTGTGTGTGACTGCTGCCACTCCTCAGGGTCAGAGCTGCAATGTTGGAAGATGTCTATGTGTGTTCTTTGTGGGTGACCTTGGCTTCTTCATTGGTGTGTGACTGTGGCCGGGATCCCATTGGTTGGTGTGGATTTGATGTCATGCCCATGTACGGCGTACTGTGCAGTGTGTCAGACATTCACGAGTCTTGTTGACTGGCCATGTGTGATGTGTTTCTGCACCTTAGTTCCCACCACCACCCCTGGGATTGTCATGGGTGCATGTGCAATGTCACCAGTCCATGTGAGCTTCACTGCTGCACATTGGTGGAGATCAAGGTGTGTGGTGTTGAGTGTGTGCAAATGAGAGTTGTTTCACGGCTAGACCCCTGCCTCCATATTGGCCTTGGCTGACAGGCCGTGCTGATTGATTTGTGCATGTGTAGGTGTGATGGTAGTTTGTTGCTCAGGACACATGACTGTGGTTCACAGTGTGAACGACATCTAGCTTTGTCATCACAGTGGGATTATCATGCAGGCCAGTGTCACCACAATGTGGGGTCCCTGGGGGTAGTGCTGTGGTGGGTGTGTGTCTTGCTGTGTTAGTTGCTGTTCCTAAAAGCTTGTGTGACATGTGTAATTTGGGCTCCCTCTCATTTAACAATGCCTGATTGCCCACATAGGGGAATCCGATCCATGAGTTACTTTTGTGTGGCACTGTATGCACATCTGTGTAATTGGGATTCAGGCCTCCTCATGTGTTGTGTGGTTGCCTGGGTACACTGGCACACCCCCCCATCACCTGTTGTGTTTGATATGCAGTGTGGGTCTGCCTGTTTGTGTCTGTGCATCTGCACCACTGCATTGGCATATCTTTAGTGTGCCATTGGCTGTATGTTGTTTGGTGTGTTTCCCCTGCTGTCCCTGGGACTCCTAGGTCATCAGTCAGCACAATGATCATGGTTTGTATGTCCCATTGCTGCCATGGTATGGTATTTGTTCACCTCACATCTACAGTCTCCACAGGATATCTACATTTGTGTGCCCATTGGTGCAGATATGTGGGTCTGCATTATGATGGTCACTTCTGTCATTGTGTTATTGATGAATGTTGACAATGTCAGCCCCCTTGGGTGATGTTTGTCTGCACATGGCCAAAGGTATGTCTTATTTGCACTGCACTGTTTGCCTCACCCAATCTATGTTGCTATGGGACACAAGCACTACTATGCCACTGATGTGTTTGTTGTTCTGTGGCAAGGAATCATCCCTGCTGTTTGGCATTTGCAGCTTTTTCCATGACAACACTTACATTTTGGTCACTGTGATGATGAGGGTTTAGACCCCATTGCCACAATGTTCAAAATGTGCCCCAGCTATGGACCCCACACTTACCTTTTGCTCACTGTGATGATGGGGGTTTAGACCCCATTGCCACAATGTTCAATATGTGCCCCAGCTATGGACCCCACACTTACCTTTTGGTCACTGTGATGATGGGGGTTTAGACCCCATTGCCACAATGTTCAAAATGTGCCCCAGCTATGGACCCCACACTTACCTTTTGCTCACTGTGATGATGGGGGTTTAGACCCCATTGCCACAATGTTCAAAATGTGCCCCAGCTATGGACCCCACACTTACCTTTTGGTCACTGTGATGATGGGGGTTTAGACCCCATTGCCACAATGTTCAATATGTGCCCCAGCTATGGACCCCACACTTACCTTTTGGTCACTGTGATGATGGGGGTTTAGACCCCATTGCCACAATGTTCAAAATGTGCCCCAGCTATGGACCCCACACTTACCTTTTGTTCACTGTGATGATGGGGGGTTAGACCCCATTGCCACAGTGGTCATGGTCTGCTTGCATTGTGGAGGCCACACACATTTATGTGTGACACATGTGATGGGGGTCACATTGTATGTTCAATGTCATGTTCAGTGTTGTAGGCATTTGACACAGTCTACACACGCTTGTCATGGTGTTGGGGGATGTGTTTTTCTGACATTCCTTATGTTGGAGTATGCTGGTTGTGTCATGCATTACCCGTCCTCTGAGTAGGGGTGGTGGTAGTGGTAGGCATCCAGCCCCCCCTGAGTAGGGGTGGTGTTAGTGGTAGGCATCCAGGCCCCCCTGAGTAGGGGTGGTGGTAGTGGTAGGCATCCAGCCCCCTATGAGTGGGGATGGTAGTAGTGACAGGCATCCAGCCCCCTATGAGTGGGGATGGTAGTAGTGACAGGCATCCAGGCCCCCCTGAGTAGGGGTGGTGGTAGTGGTGGGCATCCAGCCCCCCATGAGTAGGGGTGGTGGTAGTGGTAGGCATCCAGCCCCCCCTGAGTAGGGGTGGTGGTAGTGGTAGGCATCCAGCCCCCTGAGTAGGGGTGGTGGTGGTGGTAGGCATCCAGCCCCCATGAGTAGGGGTGGTGGTAGTGGTAGGCATCCAGCCCCCTGAGTAGGGGTGTTGGTAGTGACAGGCATCCAGCCCCCATGAGTAGGGGTGGTGGTAGTGGTAGGCATCAATTCCCCTATGTGTGGGGATGGTAGTAGTGACAGGCATCCAGAACCCCATGAGTAGGGGTGGTGGTAGTGGTAGGCATCCAGCCCCCCCTGAGTAGGGGTGGTGGTGGTGGTAGGCATCCAGCCCCCCCTGAGTAGGGGTGGTGGTAGTGGTAGGCATCCAACCCCCCTGAGTAGGGGTGGTGGTAGTGGTAGGCATCCAGCCCCCTATGAGTAGGGATGGTAGTAGTGACAGGCATCCAGGCCCCCCTGAGTAGGGGTGGTGGTAGTGGTGGGCATCCAGCCCCCCATGAGTAGGGGTGGTGGTAATGGTAGGCATCCAGCCCCCCCTGAGTAGGGGTGGTGGTAGTGGTAGGCATCCAGCCCCCCCTGAGTAGGGGTGGTGGTGGTGGTAGGCATCCAGCCCCCCATGAGTAGGGGTGGTGGTAGTGGTAGGCATCCAGCCCCCCCTTAGTAGGGGTGGTGGTAGTGACAGGCATCCAGCCCCCCATGAGTAGGGGTGGTGGTAGTGGTAGGCATCAATTCCCCTATGTGTGGGGATGGTAGTAGTGACAGGCATCCAGCACCCCATGAGTAGGGGTGGTGGTAGTGGTAGGCATCTAGCCGCCCCTGAGTAGGGGTGGTGGTGGTGGTAGGCATCCAGCCCCCCCTGAGTAGGGGTGGTGGTAGTGGTAGGCATCCAGCCCCCCCTGAGTAGGGGTGGTGGTGGTGGTAGGCATCCAGGCCCCTATGGGTGTGTATGGCCTTGGTGATAGCCATCCCGCCCCTATGGTTCTGCTGTTGCTAGTGTAAATCATTTCTGCACCCCTATGTGTGTGTGTTATATGTCGGGTTTGTTTGTGTAGTGGATGCCTAACTTACCTTCTGCGCCGTACGCGTCCGTACCTGTTCCGTTAATAGATGTAGAGTTTTGGTAGGACCTGCGCGATGGGATTCATGGTTGGTTCGTCTCGTTCGGGTTTCTCGTTGCTTCGACTCGTACTCGTGGCTGGCGTGTTTGTCTCGTAGCCGTGGATCGTCTGGTGGCGCGAATCGGAGCTTATGTGCGGCTCTCCCGGATGCTCTGACGTGCCGGACGTAGCGACGGCTTCGGCGCGTACGGAGTGCGCATCGTACTGGTCCGGCCGGAAGGTGCTGTATTTTGGCTTCCGTGCGACTCGATTCAGCGTTTACGGATCCGGCTTGGGCGAGGAACAGGAGCTGGATTGGGTAAGTACGGCTGGGTCGGGATCTGGGCAGTAATGCGCATCATACTTGCTCGTTCGTACGAATGTTCGAGTCGATCGGGAAACACGCGTTCAGCTCGGGTTTTTTTCCGGACGAATAGTGTTAGGTGCGCCTCCGCCCGAGATCGGAATCGACCCCTTTGATTGTTTTTAAATTGGAATTTTCTTAAGTGTGAATAGTAATTTTTACCCCTTTGCTATCCAACACTTTCCCTACTGCTGCATTTGCAGGAGTGGGAATAGTAATTTTTATCCCTACGCTATCCAACACTTTCGCTACTGTTGCACTCGCTGGAGTGGGAATAGTAATTTTTATCCCTACGCTATCCAACACTTTCTCTACTGTTGCACTCTTTGGAGTGGGAATAGTAATTTTATCCCCTCCGCTATCCAACACTTTCCCTACTGTTGCACTTACTGGAGTGGGAATAGTAAATTATTCCTCTACGCTATCCAACACTTTCCCTACTGTTGCACTCGCTGTAGTGGGAATAGTAAATTATTCCCCTCCGCTATCCAACACTTTCCCTACTGTTGCACTCGCTGGACTGGGAATAGTAATTTTTACCCCTAAGCTATTCAACACTTTCCCTGCTGTTGCACTTGCTGGAGTGGGAATAGTAAATTATTCCCCTCCGCTATCCAACACTTTCCCTACTGTTGCATTTGCTGGAGTGGGAATAGTAATTTTTATCCCTACGCTATCCAACACTTTCCGTACTGTTGCACCTGCTGGAGTGGGAATAGTAAATTATTCCCCTCCGCTATCCAACACTTTCCCTACTGTTGCACTCGCTGGAGTGGGAATAGTAATATTTTCTCCTCCGCTAACCAACACTTTCCCTACTGTTGCAGTCAATGTAGTGTAAAGTGTAGGTTTAAAAAATATTACTTATTTTAATATTTTAATTTATAATATAATTTTTTTATTTTTTATTTTTATGTTACAGGTGTATGTATATATTTATATTAATTTATAAATTTTAATATATTTCTAACATTTTATAATTAATTGAAATTATTTATTAATTATTTTTAAGTAAATATATATATTACATTTTAAATATGTATGTTTAATTTATTTTTACATTACATTTATTACTTATAATTGTTAAAATATACAAATAAATCTAAATATTTTTAAGTTAAATGTATTATTTAATTTATTTTACATTATTTTTTATACATATAAAAAAAACGATATTTTCTACTTCGCTATTTTTAACAACGATATTTTTTGGGGATATTTTTGTACTTACCATTATGAAGATAGGAGGTCGATATTTTTGACAACGATATTTTTGTCACGATATTTCTGTAGGTCGATATTTCTGTTGTCGATATTCTGTCAGTGATCTGTGGCCAGACCTGCCCACTTTGGACCTGGGGAACCAGGTTCGAATCTTGCCATTGGCTCAACATCCTGTGATCCTGGGCAAATCACTAAATCTCCCAGTGTCTGGTCCTCATGTAAAGCACCTCAGTACCTTAGGGTGGAGTTCACGCTATATAAAGCTGCAAAAAATAGGATGTATACTGTATTCAAGAAGCCTTTGTCCTTGTATGTAGCATGTTCTCTTTTTAATTTGCTATTTTTTCCTATGTCCTTTCATTTAAAAAGAAGCATATTTGTTATTTTCTGACAAAGGAATACTGCTGCTAAATGCAATTCTGATCAAATCAAAATCAATCACCATCTGACTCCTTCTTTGACACAAATGTGCACATCTGAGCCCAGGCAAAGACTCAGACCCTGCAATAATTGTTTCTTGGCATAAATTTTGTCGGGCTTTTTGGGTCTATGACACACAAGGCTGAGCCTTAGCAAGACAGTTGTCATTGGGATGCTCTACAGACTGAACAGAAGCCAAGGACAAGAGACCCAACTGGTCCAAGAACAAGAGTTAGAACTGGGATGAAACTGCGTGTGAGACCATTGGTAGGATGTGTGGAGCGTGAAGGATAATCCAGGATGGGCTACAGTAAGCATATTGCTAGTTCATTTGCCCATTCTGGGATGGTAGGTACCAGGACAGTTGAAGATGACAGGAAGGGCGATAAGATTCCAACAGTAGAAACTGAAGGGATGGGGCCTTGGCAGCAAAGGGAATAAGTAAGGAGGTAGTGGTGATGCTTACCACTGAGAAGGAAACGACAGAGGAAAAAGGACACCGAGAATCAGACGAGGAGAAAGCAGTTGTCATAGTCAGAGAACGGAAGTTGCTAATACATGTAAGTGAGCAACCCCTTCGGCAGTCATTTCCTGTTGAGTACCAAAGAAAAGATATGGGCGAATGAATATCATAATATTTTCAAATTGTTACACAGAGAGACTTGGTGTAAGGCTTGGACGAAAGATAAAGAAAGGGAGCTAGGTCACCTAACCTAAGTGTATCTTCGGTGCTTAGCTGTGGTAACCCGAGTCTATTGAGGTATTTTGTACATTCCTCTAAGTCAGGGCTCTGATCGTTTTTGTAAAGTTCTTGATAGAACTTCTGAAAGGTCTTGAGGATGTCTTTGTGTCTTGTGTGGGTTTTGTTGTTTGAGTCTGTGATGGATGAGACGGCAAACTGGTTGCGTTTGTGTTTTAGGTAGGAGGCAAGCAATTTCCCTGCTTTATTGGCTTCGCATAGGTTAAGGGCTTTGTATTTATTAAACCACAGTCCCGCTCTCTCACTCAGGATTTTGTTGTATTCGTACTTTTTTTTTGTTAGATTTGCTAGGAGCTTGCTATCTTGCATGGCCTTAGCATGGGCCGTTTCTAAGCTTTTGATCTCCTGCTCAAGCTGAGCTAGTCTCAGGTTTGTGCTTTTGTTTATTTTTGACTTAATTTCAATTACTGTGCCTCTGACGGTCGCCTTCAGGGCATCCCAGAGTGTGTTGGTGCTAGTCCCAGGGGAGTCGTTGTGTTTGAGGTAGTCTGTTATGGCCTCCTCAATCTTTTTTTTGTTTGCGGGGTCTGATAGTACGTCGCTGTTAAAACGCCACCTCCGGGGGACGGCTTCGTTGTGACACCCGCTCAGTTTTAGGCTAATGCATGAGTGGTCTGATACTAGTCTTGGAGCTATGTCTGAGTGTTCTATTAGGTGTGTGTGAGACCCAGAGATTAGTATATAATCTATCCTGGTGTAGGAATTGTGTGGGTTAGAGTAGAATGTGTAGTCTCTAGTGTCCGGGTGCTGGAGGCGCCATGCGTCCTTAAGGTTAAATTTGGAGCAGATATTTTGGAGTGTAGCATGCGAGCTCGTGCGGTGATATTGGCAGGAGGATTGTCTATCCATTATATGATCAAGTGGGATATTAAAATCCCCTGCCACCACCATGAGGTTGTTTTGGGGGAATCTATCTAGCGTGCGTGATACCTCAGACCAGAAGGATGGGTTGTCCGCGTAGGGGCCGTATACGTTTGCTACGTGGATTAGCTCCTCCCCCCTTCTCAAATGTGTCACCAAAAGTCTACCCTCTCTATCGTGGGACTGTGAGTCTAGTGTTATGTTGGAACTTTTGGATATCAGTGTCATAACCCCTCGCTTCTTTTTGTCGGCGGGTGAGCAAGCCATCTGTGAGATCCAGTTACCTCTCACTAGTTTGGCATCCTCCATGGATAGTTTGGTCTCTTGTAGTAGGATTATATCGCCTTTAGTTTTAGCTAGGTAGTCTATGATCTTCCTGCGCTTAATAGGGTGGTTAAGCCCTTTGACATTGAGGGACACTATGTTGAGGTCCGTTGCCAGGTTGAGTGTGTTACTGTGGGCCATCATCTAGGGTGTAGCGTGGCGGGAGCCTCCGTTCTATATACCCAATTCTCAATTTCGTTATCTCGGGATTTAGAGTTGGTAGGCGACACTATTTGTTCTACCTCCCTTCTCCCAGGAGGTAGTGGTGAAGGAGGTAGTGGTGATGCTTACCACTGAGAAGGAAATGACAGAGGAAAAAGGACACCGAGAATCAGACGAGGAGAAAGCAGTTGTCATAGACAGAGAACGGAAGTTGCTAATACATGTAAGTGAGGGGAGCTAGGTCAAATGCCCCAGGGTGCTAACTAATCATGACACGTAGACAGGACAGCAGGATTACAATTAATGTATGAATTATTTACAAAATGGTGTTAGAGTTCAGTGTGACAAAAATTGCACCACTCCTCTTGTGAACTAAGTGCTGGCAAAATCGAGAGGCAGTTTTGGTTACAGCTTGCATGTTAGACTGTTTAGCCTTAGATAATGTGAATAAGATACCTTGGTGTGATTTATGTAAAATCAGGTCTTCAGAAATTGGGCCTAATAGAAATATTGAAATCGCCTACTCATCTCCCACCGAATGCTAAGATGATTGTGAAGTTCAAGTATGCCAACCATTGTTTGGAGGAAAGGTTATGAGGCACTTTGGATTTGAAAACTGTTGAATATTACTTGCAAATTTTTACAGTTACATTAATTGAACTGTTTCTGGGATGGACTGAGAATGTAAATCATTGGCTACTTTTAACATACTTCAGAATTAATTTAAATCACTTTAAAGTTGCTTTTCTGTGATAATGCGCTTGGCAGTGCGAATTACCCCCATGTCATTGTGTTAATGCCATCAAACAGAGCACGTCACTTTGTCTTATTTTGTCCACTTTATTCAGGCCCAAGAAGTACCTTTCTAATTCCTCTGTTGCGCCAGGTAGAGATTAGGCAATACTGGTCAGCAATGGAATTTTTGCAAAAACTAATTACTATAGACATATGCCATGCAGTGCTAATTTTGTTAGGATTGCGATCTGGATTAGAAACCGCTATGAGCATTTACATTTTAACTGAGGTCTTGTTTTAAACAAGAATTATCCTCTTTTTATATGCTTTCTATGACAACTTGCCAAAATAAAGATGCACTGACTTTGCAGTAGTTATGGATCTTGGAAGGTTTCCTAAATGAAGCAAGAACATGCCTGTGCACTTTATGACAGTGTCCCTGATGGATTGAATTGACCACTGGAGTTGTAGAGGCAAGTTCCAAACCTTACCTCTGGGACATGTGTATTGCTCAGCTTCTTAGTATACACTGCATTGCCTCCTGTGGATGAGCAAAGGAGAGGATGGGGCCTCACAGCTAGATTTGCCGACTTTGGAGCTGGAGAACCAGGTTCGAGCCTCATCGTCGGCTCAGCATCCTGTGATTCTGGGCAAATCTCTTAATCTCTCTGTGCCTACCAAAAATGAATGTGTCCTTGTGTAACGTAACAGGTGCTCATGTAAAGCGCTCAAATACTTTCGAGTATAGTGCGCACTATATAAATCTGCAAAAAAAAATGGTGTTATAGTAGCTTGCATTGAGTTCTAGAGAACCCCATGTTAACTGTACTTCTTTTGACTCTAATTGCAACTGGTAAAGTCGTTCCTCTTCACTTTCCTTACCATTTCTTCCTAAAGTTCGTTTGTGTTTAATAGTTAACAAGGGGGTTCAATCTTAGGGCCCTATTACGATGGCGGGCGGACAAAGTAATGGCATGCGGGACCGTCCGCCAAAGGTGCGGCGGTCCCGCTGTGGCCATTAGGATGCCACCGCCACGGTGGCGGTGGCACCCCCATCCACAACATTGTGGTGGGCGGTGCTCACAGCACCGCCTGCCACAATGCTGTGGATGCACGTTGTGCATTGGCATGCACAAGGTGACAGGCACCGCGCGGTGCCTGCCACCTTGTCCATGCCAATGTGGTACCCCCCATGTGCACCCCCCACCCCCTAACACTCTGGGGGCCCGCAACGGGCCCCCAATAGCGGAAACCGCATGCCTTTCCATGGCAGCAACGCCGCCATGGAAAGGCAAGACTCCGCCGGCATCGTAATGTGGATG
Source organism: Calotriton arnoldi (assembly GCA_963921515.1). NCBI lineage: Eukaryota > Metazoa > Chordata > Amphibia > Caudata > Salamandridae > Calotriton > Calotriton arnoldi. The sequence goes on from CAWUFW010009787.1 coordinate 215,632, forward strand.
GCGGTGTCTTGCAGACACCGCCACCATATCCTGGCAGTTTTCCGCCCGGTCGACGAGTCGACCGGCGGAAATGCGGGGACGGTCTTCCCGTCCGCCGCGGACCCCCCAGCCATCCTAATGTGGCGGGGGGGTCATTCATGGCAGGATGGCGGGTGGATCGCCCCCGACGGGCCGACGGTTGCTACCGCCGGCCCGGCGGGGGCGATCCGCCCGCCATCCTAATGGGCCCCTTAGTTTGAATCTTTTGATCTTTACTGTTGTAGTGCTGATTGAGATTTTGTTTTCTGTGCCCCTGTCATTTCCTAGAAGTCCTTTTTTGTGTTACATAAGCTTTAAGAGAAAGTGAGACAAAGATGTTTATAGGAAGGGTTTGATTTGACTCTGAACAGTCTCCTTTGCAAGTTCATTGTGGAGCTTAGCTTTTCAACACTGGCCAGTGTTATTGGTGGTTTATAAATGGTAGCCCATGGACAACCACTGTTTACACTTAGGGGCTCATTATGATGCCGTGCCGTTCGCCACCGCGTGCCGGCGGTGGCGACCGTCACGACATCATAACAAGTGAAACCCCCCGCCATATTACAATGGCGGGGGTTTCGCGGCAGACGCAAAGTGCGTCCGCCGCTCGGCAATCGTTCCAATTGCCGGGCGGGCGGAATTGGCCCCTAATATGGGGGTGGTGCCTGCAGGCACCACCATCCATATTAGGATGGTGTGTTGTGAAGGCCTTTCCATGGCGGCTTCGCCACCATGGAAAGGCTGGCGGGGATGTTCGCGGGGGGTGGAGAGTGCACTTGGGGGGTACCCATGGTACCCCCCTCCATTTGCATGCACAAGGTGGCAGGCACCGCGCGGTGCCTGCTACGTTGTGCATGCAAATGCACAACATGCCATATTGGCATTGCGGCGGGTGCTGCTGTACGCAGCACCCGCCGCAATGTCAAATATGCAGGATGCGACCGCCAGGGTGGCGGTCGCAACCTAATTAGCGGTGCGGGACTGCCGCACTTCTGGCGCCCGGTCCCAACACCGCGAGGATGGCGGGCGGACTCAGGTCCGGCCGCCATCCTAATAGGCCCCTTAGTTGTGTCTTTATCTTTGCCCATTGCCTCCATCTTTAGCCCTCTACCTGGAGTTCTTAAACTAGTAACATCTTTAATTCTGTAATATCATGAAAAGAGCTATGGAACAGTTTATGAAGAAATTAATGTGTAGAATATTGAGGAAATAACAGTTTACTAGCATGTAAGTTTGGCTGAACAGCAAGAGAATGTTTAATGCTCAGATAAAACAGGAAACCAGTTGCCTGTTATGTGAACAATTTTCTTTCTTTGCTGTTCAGTTCTAACTTGCCTGCCAATCATGCCCGACGACACCAGGGCAGTATGCTACATGCAAATCAAAATTAAATCCACAATTGTTTTAATAGCCCACTGCGAGCACGCTATCATTTGGAAAAGCTGCATGAGAGTGGCTTCAAGTTGCAGGGTTGGGGACGGTGTTAGACTCAAGAATACATGAGGCAATATGTCCCTAATGGCAAGGTTCAAAGCAGCATTGGTAAAAATACAGTCAATAAGAAGAAAGGACTGACAGAAAAGTGGAGATCGAGATCAGTAATTTTAGCAAAAACCCACGAAGGTTAATTAAAATCTTAAAATACGACACAGAAGGCAAAAATATAGCTAATTTCAATGCATATTTTCAACAGCAAATCACTGTTGAGTATAATAAAATCTCACATAAACCCACAATGTTAGCACTATTCACTACATGAATATTGATTCCACCCTTCTGGCCTAATGTAATCGGAGGTAACTGAACAATTGTGTTACAGTAAACAATAGAAAGATTCAAAGATGTTCTGTCCAGAGCATGTGAGTAGGAAGAGCTCTGAATATAGCAAAGACTTCCTCCGGAGTTCTTCAAGAGCAGTATATCATTACAAAACAAACAAAGCACATTTTTCTGTGCACAGTGTCAAATGAGAAAATATAAACACACAATGATTATTATGAGACAGTAGACATATTAATCAAAATGGAGAAGAGGCCTAGTTGAGGTGCAGTGAAGCCAGAAAAATGTACTTTTAACCATTTCATTGTTTTTGTTTGCCACTGATTCTTGTTAATATGCATATATGATTCTAATCAGAAAATAGCTCCCACAAAATCCCCACTCTGATGATTACAATCAACATCAAAATCCAATCATTACGTTCATAATACAGCCTGCATTATTTTCCATCTTTTGCGTCTCAACGCTTCCAATATTTTGATCTCATTGTAAACTCATGCTTTGATGGCTTCTAACTCGATCAGTTAGCGCTTCCTCATAGATGTCACTGACACCTTCTTCTTAAACTCACAATTTAGTCCAATTTAAAAAAAAAAAATACTTCAAAGAATTTAAACATGAGAGTTAGAACAATTGCACAAATTATCACAATAGTTAATGGGGTTAGTATTAAACGTAAAACACTACCTCCCAGGCTGAACCACTCGCCAACCTTTCTAAATACATTTCAAATATAATTTAACGATGAACCAACTGATTCCCACAAACCATACTCCACAGAAGTTTTTACCTAAAAAGAAGCAGTAGTTACATTTGTTATACAAATGGTAAAAAGTTTACTGTTATCTACGATGAAGGTACAGAACTGTTTTACCTTCGACACCCAACAGACTACGGACTCCATTGTGAGATGGACATCTAACGTAGGATGGTTTTGTATACTCCTAGCACACATAGCCATTAACTCCTCATCAATTTTAGTTAGTGCTCAGCAGTGTTAGAAGCAAGATGTGACACACACATCAACAACCTTCTAATCTTCATAAATTTAATGCCACACCAATAGATGAAATAGCACATCCAACACAATTTGTCCAAATCAAGGCTTCACGCTTTTCAATTCAACAGCATCATTTATTTCATTCACATGGTAAACCTGAAAGAATACCAAAACAAGATAGCAGTTCTTTACCCAATTATGTTGCAGGTTAAAATAAGAAGTCTTACCACAAACATAATAAATTCCTCTAAATATTGGCTCTTAACCAATACAAATCTTATCATCAACAACATAACTATTTTCACACTCACTCTCTCAAACAAATTTCACTGATCTAATACCTTGAGACTTCTGACACGCCATACATAATGCTCATTTTCTCACATGCTCCAATCTCAGTTTCAGAAGCACATTTGAATTCCTAAATTTCTCTTCAGCCTCAATCTGTGTCCTAATCTCACTTGCATCTTCCCAGTTTCTCAGAATGTTCATCTTTTTTTATCATACTCTCCAATAAAAGTTTTCTCTTCTTCAATCAAACTACATAAAATTCATTTTTAGTCATATTATCAATCAAGTTAGTTTGTGCAATTGGTTTCAAATGTTTAGAAAAAGTTACTCAATTCCCAGAGTCTTCAGGAGCAGGTATTCCCCCAGTGAAGTGTTGAAGTGTGAAAGATACAATGACAAAAACTCTCTTTTGTAAAATATGCTAAGTCAAACATTACACAAAACAGCATAAAAGAGAGGCAATTGTGAATATGTTGCACCCTCTTTAACTGAAGCGGGGAGGTGTGTACAGATGAAGCAATTTCTAACTTTCATATTCTCTACTAATTCCTCTTAGTAAATTTGAATATAAGTTCTCTTTATAATTGCGAACAGATCTATCTCTATATGGTAACTTCATGTGCACTATATCATTGTGTGTAGTGGTTAAGACAACTTGAATAGGTGAAACGTATCCAATTGGAGATATCAAACATGACAATAGGCCAACTAATATGATTAATATAATTATCAACAAACATATACTTAACATTTGAAGTACCTTTGTTTGCTATTAGCAAGCATCTTCTACTAAATGAAAACAAAATGGAACAGAAAAATCCAACTTCTAAATAAGGTACAAAATAAAAAATCTAAATTTCTTTTTTTCAAAATGTTCAGTTCTTTGGCTCAGTCCATAGAATTCAAGACACCCTACCACCTTCATCTGGCTAAATTTAGGGTGGTTCTTCAGATTCAACTTCAATGGTGAAGTGGCAGGTATTTGTCAAATAATAGACTTCCGCATCTGATTCTTCTTCTGCAAAGACTGATGCTAGATGAGTCCACTCAGGAGATATGTACTTTCTATTTGGCAGTCTCTCGGTTGTTTGTCTTTTGGCTAAAGGTGATTCAGTTTCACTGTGTTCAGAATCAACTTCAATCTTCCCTGGATCTTCTTGAATTGATTCTGGTCTTTGAGCTTTCCAGTGTAACCTTATGCTTCCTCTCACAGAGTCAGGGCACTTGTTTGCCCCATGCACACTCTTGTCTTCTGCTTCTCTTGTAACTACTGCTGAATCTTCTTTGTTTGCAATTCAGCTTGTGCTTTCTCCTGCATCAACAGCTTGGCCCACTAAAAACCACTTTCCTTTGGGGGTTCTTGAGACTCTAATTTTCAGCTTCACTTATTCACAAACTGGACTTTCAGTCTCAATTTCTTCTTCTTCTTGTTGCTCATATCTGTGCAATGTTTCTTTTTTTGATTCCTAATTTAGTTTTCTTTACATGCTTCTAGATCTTCTGAACCAGCTGTAGCAGCATCTTCTCTGCCCCCTCTGAATCCATGCAGCAAACTCAAGCTTGACACTGTGAATCAGTGGTTCATCTGCAGTCTACACTCTTTTTATGTGAGCTGCATGGATCCACTGTGGGATTGTTGCACACTTCACAGTAGTGTTACTCACAAGGGGCACCTGATGTGGCCCTTTCTTCCATGGCTTCAGACAATTCTTGCAAACTTGCTTCTTCACAAGCACACAGTTACCAGGTTGCAGTGCCTGGCACTGGACTTCTTTTGCTAAAGGCATTGCCATATTCACCTGATGAGAGACAGATTTCACCACATCAACCAGTCCTTTACAGTAGTCCATTATCATCATTTATTGGTACAAGTGCTGCTGAGGGTACACATTGGATTGTCAGCCCTCCCCATGAGAACCTCATATGGATAGAGACCAGTCTTTTTTATTAAGAGTATTTCTAATGCTCATCAGTATACGTGGGAGTGAGGTGGGCCATTTCAAAGTTTTCAAGCACATATTTTCACAAATTTGGACTTAATGGTTCCTTTCATTTTCTCGATGAGCTTCAGGTCGATAACCACAGTGGAACTTTTGCTCAATTTGTAAAGTTGTAGATAATGCTTTCAAAATCTCAGTCTTGAAGTGGGTAACTCTGTCTGTCTCAGTAGAAGTAGTCATGCCAAACCTGGAAATCAATTCTCTTGCCAAAAGCTTGGCCACAGTCATGCTTTTGCTTCGCCTAGTTGGATAGGCTTCAACCAGTTTGGAAAATAGGCAGAATATCACCAAGATATATAAGAGCCCATTATAAACAGGCATCTATAAAATCTGCTCGAAGCTCAGTGAATAATGTCTCTGATTTGCCTGTGTGACTCACGGTCACTAGTGCCCACGTTCCCTGGTAAACTCTCTGACAGCCAATGCACCTTTGACATAAGTCTTCTGCACCAGCTCAAAATTTGTGTTGTGTCAATATTTCTTAAACATCTTTACCGTATTGTCTCTCCCTATGTAAGTTTGACCATGAACAAACCTGGCCATACCTGGTAGCAATGAATCTGGAAGAGCATACTGATGATCTGATATGGCATTACCCAAATGTTGTTATAATCCCTCTTACAACCAGCTGTTTCCCACCTTTTCTTCTCATCCCCTGATACCTCCTCCAGCAGCTCTCTGAGCTCACTCAGTGTTGCTTGTACTGGATTCAACAACAAAAAACAATTCACATTATTAGCATCATCTGTTTATGTCTCATCTTTACATTATTCTGGTTCTTGCTCTTTTGATTGTTACAGTCTCAAGAGCACACTATCTAGCAACAACATTGGCATAGTGATTGCCCATGGTGACCATTAGGCCTGTGGGGAATTTGAATTACACCGGAGTAATTTTAGTAATTTCACGCTACTCTTTTGATACAAAATTGCCAAAAATTGTGCCTATTCATGTAATAATGTGTAACTTTGTAGAAACATCTTACAGAAGGAGCACAAGAACAACAAACTTATCAAGCACAACCAGCTGCTGGCTGCTGCACTTCATGTTCTGTTACATCTAAGGCTGCTTTCATTTTCGTAATGTAAAATGCATCTCCGGGTCCATTTTGAATGCAAGGGTGCATTTCTTGTAATTCCACGTGACTTTAGGTAGTTTTGCTGTAAATACGAGAAATTATGTTGTAGCAAGTTAGATGAGTTACTCTCACCTCTAGTGACCATGTCATCACCAGACTTATGACCATTGCACTTTACAACCAATATCTAATTAGGTTGCTGTATAGCCTCTAACATATTCAAAATGTATGTCCCATTCTGGATCAGAGTACCGGAGGAAGTCATGAAACCCCATTGTGACCATAATTGCTAAATATCAATCAAATGTTTTTTTGTCTCTTTTTAAAGATGATTATCACGATTCAGTACTCACAAAAAAGTGACGAAAAAGTGCTTTAGTGAGTGAAAAACATTAAAACATGCATCTTTTCTTTAAAAACATAAAACTAAACTCCTTTTGCTAATTTTATATAATGAAATAAGGAGTTAGGTAGGGGGACAGCATTTTGAAAAATTCAAATTAATGAGAGTTCAAACCTAGTCCAAGAAAATGTCCATAATTCCCTCCATGTACTTCTCACAAAAGGAAACTCTTACAAAACCATTTCAGGCTCACCCAGGACCATCATCACTCTCTTTTCAGTAACAATCCTTTTCTTTTTAGAACTAGCCTTTTTCTTCCACTTGTCACTGTACTTTCTTAAATATCTCCTGTCTTTTATTAAATCAATCAACTCTTTGATTTGAGCTCACAGAGTCAATGTCTATTTCTACTTCACTCAATTCATTGTAAAGCTTTTACTCAAGCTCTTACTTCTGTACAGATCATCATCATCACATTCTTCTCCTTGTACCCTGTAATAATTCTCCAAATTCAATTTTCAGATTAGCAATAATAATTTCTGTCCTCTCAGGTGGAGTAGTAGCAGGAGCCTCGATATCTGGGGCCACTGTATTGACAGTAAGTGGAATTCTACTCTGAGAGGGTAAAACTGATAGTGCACTCTCAAGGGGAACACTCTCAGATGGAGCACTCGCAATAGTGAGTTGTTATTTCATGCGTACCCTCATCTGGCGCTTCCACACGCATCAGATGTGATGGTGGTCTTGGTGTCTGTGCATCATCGGAGTAAGGAGGAGGTCTAGAGTCTAACAATTCATTTAGGAAAATATCCTCCTCATCTGAATCATTTTCTTTGTTTTTCTTTCACTTTTCAGTATTAGATCCATAAGATTTATTTTCAATTTTCTTCTGGCCGTCTCACTGATTTTTGCAGGAAATGCAGCCACACCTTGCATTGTGTCTTCTCTCCACGCTTTTCTCTGCATATCCCACTTAGATCTTTACCAGTGACTCACTGTGTTTCTAACCAGCTTCTTCATTATTTTCCTTTACTTATCCTAAAGAACCACGAACCAGAAGCACATAACCAAATGTCTCACATACAGTGTAAATCATGACTCCACAAAAATCCACACTCTCAACTAGAAGTCCCACAATGAGCCATCAGAATACCACAGTCGTCTACCAGTTCCTCCAACCCTATTAATACTAACAAGCCTTCTGTCAGCAACAACTGTGGAATGCTGAAACATCACAAATATTCCAATTCATAGACTTTGGGAAGTATAAACAGAATGCAGAGAGCGGAATAAATATCTTGGGAAAGATCTATTACCTTACTTATAATGTTCCCTGTATGGGTTACCAAAACTGTGAGCTTACTACAACTTAGATATTCTGCATGATAGTGGCATCTGTTGCAGGGTTGGAGAAGATGTTGACCTCAACAATAGATGAGGCAATAAAGCCAAGATTCGAAGAAGCATTGCAAAAATACACTCTATAAGAAGAAAGGACTAACTCAAATAGGGAATTCGAGATCAGTAATTGTATGACAAATTATGAAGGTTTATTAAAATTGTAAAGTACAACACAGAAGGGAAAAATATAACAGTTCAATAAATCAATCAGAGGACATAGAGATCAATTGTCATAGAGGCTGGCAACATTAAAAAATAAATGCATTAATGAGCAAAATCAGAAAGGCCAAATGTGCAGCAAATTGGCAGTAAATCGGGCAGCATCCCTAGTGCTCAGAAGTCTGGCTCATCCCAAATTTTAGGGGCTTTTATAATTAATTTCACCATGAAAAGCAATGAAGAATTGCATAGTCATCACGGGATGCGCAAATGCATATTTTCAACAGCAAATATCAGTTCAGCATTATAAAATGTCATATAAACCCACCATGTTAGCACTATCCCACTACATGAATATTGATTCACCCCTTCAGACTTAATGTAATCGGAGTTAGTTGAACAAATGTGTTACAGTGAACAATGGAAAGACATAGGGGCATATCATCAAGCCAGTTAACGCCGAGTTAGCGGCACTTTCCTGCTGCTAACGTGTTTTTTTTTTATCGCCCTATTACAAAGATGTTGCTAACAAGCGTTAGCGACAGCTTTCCGGCGATAGCTATCGTTTTTACTATCGTCGTGCATGGCAGCGATAGTTTCCGCTAATGATATGCAAAGTAGGCGTTCCTTCTCAAAATTTCACGAAAAAAGTCGCTAACACACCATTGCACTATTACCAATGTTGTCCCAGACCCGCGAAGCGATAAAAAAAGTCCCGTTAAGGCCCCTTAGCTGCAGGAAAATAAGACCAGAAAAAAAGGGCTAAAAATCGAAGAATGGTGATAAATGGAGGTATATAAGGGAGACCAGCCCAGACCCACACCTGAAGACCCACAGACACCATGGAGGTGCTAATCATTCAGCTCGGAGTCCCAGGAAGGCAACAACCACCACCGCCACTGCCACCCCCCCAGGACCACCACCAAGGCAGCGCCAAAGACGACAGCGGGCCCTGCGCAGACGTCTCAGCCTTGCAGACCTGACGCCAGAGGATGTCATTGCCCACTACAGGCTCAAAAGAACATCCATCCAACACATCCTGAACCTGATAGCCCACAGGCTGACGCCACAAACACAGCGGAGAACCAACACCCCTCCGCAGACAAAGCTGCTGGCCGTGCTGCATATGTTGGCCTCTGGGACCTTTCAACCAACAACGGCCAGAGTCGGAGGGGTCTCACAGGTAGCCTTCTCAATCTTCCTCCCAACTGTCTTGGATGGCATACTCAGCCTGATACCCCAGCACCTTCACTTCCCCAACACTGTGCAGGAACAGATTGAGACCAAGCAAGGATTCTACGCCATAGCAGGATTCCCACAGGTGTTGGGCACAATTGAATGCACACATGTCCTATTTGTGCCCCCTGCGGACAGTGCACACATATACCGCAACAGAAAGCACACCCATTCCATGAATGTGCAGGCAATAGTGGACCACCGGGAACTGTTCACCAATGTCATAGCCAAGTTCCCAGGGAGTGTGCATGATTCCTACATCTTCCGACAGTCTATCATAAACCAGCGCTTCCAGGATGGCACATATGGAAATGCAGTTCTTGTTGGTAAGTACTAACTGAACACACCACATGCCTCAACGCCACATTCATGCAACTCACAATTGTGAGAATGTACATGTTACAATCACACATCCAACATGTCAATCAACATGCCCACATACCAGACACAAGAACACCAAGAACTGTGGGAACTGTGGCTAGATATGTAGACAAACCATCCTCAAATGCTTAGCCCCTGTGCCACCCATAAGCAAATGTGGTGAGAGGTGGGAACCATGTATGTACGATGGAGGCACACAATCCATAATGAAAGTAGGAACACAAGGCCCAGTGTGTAGGTGTTGTGCTGGACAGTCGGGAGTAAGCTGACTGCAGAAGTGCCCATGTTGGCATATAGTGTGTTTCTGTAGCCCAGCCTGATGGCAATGACTGTGTGGGTCACTGTTACACCCGACAATGGGGGGATCTATGTGAAGGTTGCATGGAGGATGCAGAGGCTGGCGAAGCAGCTGCAGGCCACTGCGTACACCTGTAGGTACATGGAGATGGAGGAGTCAAAAATGGGGCCTAGGTACCTAGATTTGGGGTGGGGGCATCCAAAAGCGTTGGACCACCAGGTGATGCCACATGCTGATTGTACTGTTACGAGGATGATGACTGATGTTTCCCCTGCGTATAGCACACCCCAGCTGTTGATCATCCATGTTGCAAATCACAGCAATCCTACCTGGAAGAGCAGTTTGGTGTGTGTGCGTATTGTTGATATTGAATATGAGCATTCTGTACGTGTTGGTGGTGCAGTTTACTGGTATCCCAAAGCTTGCACCAGCTCCACTCCATGTGTCAGCAGCTGCATCTGCCAACTCTGAGGTTGGTGCTGACCGAGGTGGCATTCATTGCCTGCTGTATGTTGCAGTTGCATAGTGGGACAAGGGTGCATGCGCAGTTGGAGATACATGTTTGGAAAATGTGGACTTGCGCCATTGTTGACAACTGCAGTGTTGTGGTTGCTGCTGTCGATGGTGGTGTGTAGCATCTCATTGGTGACTGATCTACACCAACTTTGTGGGGGCTTGCATGTGGTCAACGGTGGTTTGGGGTACATCAACAAGGTGGTGCATGCGTAAGTGGTCAACACATGTGCGTTTAGTGGGGCCGAGGAACTGGACGTAGTCTACACATGCAAAGAAGCGGTCAAAGGTGTGCCCTGCCTTGTGGATCAGTGTGGTGAAGATCTGGGACAGTCTGATGACAGCTAACATTTCCCTGAGGCAAATGTACCTTGAGTAGTCGTGGCATGTGAGTTGGAGGCTACACTCCCGAATGAGTACGCAGTCCACAGAGTGGACAGTGTTGCGTCTGATGATGCTGATGGTGTGGGTGAAGCGTTCCTGCCTGCAATGGGCCCTGCATGTGAGGGGGCTGATGACTGTTGATATGTGTCTGCTTGGGATAGGAAACAGCATGTGTTGTGCATTGGGGCAGGTCTGGCAGCAGCGACAGCAGCACAACTGAATGTGAACCGTGTCTGGTGTGGCCCATTGCCATTTCAACATTCACATGGCATTGACTGTGAGGAGGGTGGATGAGTGCCATCGATAGATGGTAGAAGAGCCAGTCATGCAACCGCGCAGCGCACACAATTGATGAGGCTTGGGGAAGGAAGTATCAACAGTGAGGCAATTTAATTCGCAGTGATGCTTGTAATCAGTCCAAAGCAACACATGGCTAACATGAAATCCAACATAACACAAATGACACACCACCAAACCATCTACACCAACAACACAGCCTGCACAACCAATAATGTAAACATCTCGCTATCACATGTTACAGGTGACCAAGGATATGCACTAGGACCATGGATGATGACACCCCTCCGAAACCCCACCACCCAGGCACAGAGGCAGTATAATGCGGCCCACAGACGCTCCTGGTCCATTGTGGAGCGCACATTTGGTGTGCTAAAGTCACGTTTCCGTTGCCTGGACACCACAGGTGGCAGACTGCTGTACAGCCCTGAAATGGTCAACAAAATCATCCTTGCATGTTGTGTATTGCACAATATATGTGTGCGCACAAATGCTCCATGGATTCAAGTGCCTGCTGCACCGGACGACGACCAGGATGATGCTGAAGATGAGGCAGGTGGCGCACTCCCCACAGTAAATGCAGCAGGAACTGCCCGAAGGGACCGAATAATAAACAATTTCTTCAACTGAGCACGTCACATTGTGACAGTCCCCCTCCAATGTATCTCATAGCAAAATGACCGCAATCATGGTGTGTGCCAATAAAAAAAAATTACACACATACCCTGTTTGCATGTTATTGTCCAGCATGGGTACATCACTCTGAAAAGGGTAAGTTGCACAATATGTGCAATGAAAATAACAAAACTTCATCCATGCTGGGAATGTCTCCTCAGTACAGAGATGCTTTACAGTGTGTCAAATGTGTAAGACTAGAGTCTTCATGGTGCAAATTGGGCTATCCAATCCAAAATTGTTGCGTGTCCTTTGTGTAAATCAGTCAATATAGGTTGTTGTCTGTGAATAAATGCACAATTGTAGTCTGTTGACAGTGGTCAACAATTTATTGGAGTGTGTACGTTGTGTAAAACAATGAGACTGTGGGCGTGCAATGGGGTAAGAGATGAAACTTTGGGGGTACCATGGGGTAAAATCTGAAAATAGGGCGTGCAATGGGGTAAAATATGAAATTAGGGCGTGCAATGGGGTAAAATCCAAAAATAGGGCGTGCAATGGGGTAAAATCTGAAAATAGGGCGTGCAATGGGGTAAAATCTGAAAATAGGGCGTGCAATGGGGTAAAATCCCAAAATAGGGCATGCAATGGGGTAAAATATGAAAATAGGGCGTGCAATGGGGTAAAATATGAAAATAGGGAGTGCAATGGGGTAAAATCTGAAAATCGTGCGTGCAATGGGGTAAAATATGAAAATAGGGCGTGCAATGGGGTAAAATATAAAAATAGGGCATGCAATGGGGTAAAACCTGCCTTTCTGTGTGTCCTAAGCAATTAGCTTTGAAGCATCGACCACCTCCAGATCAACAAGCCCTACAACAAGTATGTGGACCACTAACTTGACACAGCAGACGGACCACCACCACCCCTGAGACAACAACCAGACCGCCATCTCCAAATGGACACCATGCATGGATGAAGACAACTCCTCCGCTAGGAAAGGCATCCACTTGGGGGCCCACACAGACCCCTGGCCCCCTCACATCTACCACAGAGCCACATCTGCCTCCGCACATGAACCACTACGCAACATCAACATCACCTTCAACACATGCACGTACACAGACAACTTGAAGCATGCCGAAAGTCATGCCCCTACGCCTTGTGACCCCCACGGGAGAGTAGCACACTTAAAAAATCCATGAATGATTGATGGTTCTCTTGTTAGGTATGCAATTATGGTGTGACCTGTGTTGAATGTTGCAAGTTAGGGTGTCATGTGTTGTGAAACATCATTTACATGGTGTCATTTGAGTGCCAACCAACCTCAACATGTTGTTACATGACTCTGACATGAAATTTGCAGCAAGACAGTCTTGCTGCAAATTGTACATCAGTGCATTGATTCCCTCTTAGCGTGCAGATCTGCCCGCTAACACGAAAAAGCGATATTTTCTCTTTCCATCCGCCTAATGTTAAAATACATTGCGCGACACTTTTTGCCATTAGAAAGTTTACTCATGTGACCATTTGCGTGCAGATTTTCGCCGCTTACTCAAAAACGGGCCGCAAAGAGACAGGGAGTGTTGTCTGCATGCTTCCTGTCTACTGGAGAGGTGTTTTCCACTTTCACTTTCTCTTTTGAGCACATTGCTAGTGATTGTGGAGAGTGTTGGAGCTGTTTGGTGGTGTGTGCTGCAGTTTGGAGATTTTGAGAGTGTTGCTGTGTCCTGTGTCCTGTTGATAGTGTCTGTGAAGTGTTGTGTACTGATTTATTGTGTTTAACTGTCTCCTGTCCTCAGTCTTGTCGGGTGTCTGTCTTGGGGTAGTACACTAACATTGTTTTTGGGGATATTTTAGAGGGATTATTTTTTTTTCTCTGGCTGTGGGCTCACAGGTGTGCAGGGAGATACCAGGTGTGGGCAGGGAGGGCAGGATGTCCGAGGGGGCATTGGGGGGCTTCCTGTGGCTCATAAAATTCCACCTGCCACTGACGTTGGAGAGGGGAGGCCGTATCCTGCAAGGATACAACGTGAGTGTGCGGAAGATTAGGTGGGAGCGTGTGCGGATGCATATGCACAGGTTCTTTGGAGTGGACCGTAACGTGCACCAGTGGAAGCACCGCTGGCAGGACATGCTTAAAAAATGTAAATCCGTATTTGTAAAGCGCGAACTACTCACCCTTACGGGTCTCAAGGCGCTGGGGGCCGTCGTGGAAATTAAGTGAGCTATTGCCCAGAGTCACATGGTGCTGAGCTGAGCTGAGCTGCCGCCGGAGCCGGGGATCGAACCGTGAGCCCTGTGCTCCGAAGCTGCACGAGAAGCTGACCTCCTTGACTACGTGGGAGTCATGACAGGCCTACAGGGTGGTAAGTACAAACTCCACATTTAATCTGGTGTACTGTAACGAATGAAAATTATGACATGTGTGACACTGGTGTCAAAGTGAGAAATGGTTGCTGATTGAGGTGGGAGACGCAATGCGTTTGCGCATCTTGTTGGCACATCCGAAACACAACGCAGCATCACATTGACAAGCATATGTTGCAAGTCTGTGTCACCCACTGCGCTGGACCAACACTTGGCACTGTACTGCCATAGCTGGCAGTCCTCTTGATTCCCCTACCCCTGTACTTTGACACGTCCGTGGTTACCCGTCTGTCAGAGCGGGGCCGTCAGGGCCGGTCAGCATTCTAGTCGCTCTTCCCTCATTCACTATAAAGAGCGCGATGCTTCGACCGTGCAGGGGGCGCGCGGACGGCGTGCCGAAGGTGCGCCTAAGACAAGCCCGTCTGCGCCCGTCAGCGTCCCGGAGGCAGCCGGCGCCGGTCATGCTGCCAGTAGAATCCCTGCTTTTAGTTCCTGCCTCAGCTGCTGTAGCGACGGGCTCCAGGAACTGAGCGAGGGCGTGAGCTGCCGCTCCCCCCTGCTCCCCCACCCGGGTCCTGTCGCAGCGGTTTGCCCCCGGTGTAGCTGGGCAGCTTCGACTGTTGAGAAGAGTCTCTCATGCAATCAGAGGGCCCCGGGTAATTCAGGCACCTGTAAAGCAGGGCGGTCCCGCAAGCCCAGCAAACTTAGAGGCTTGCTCCTCAATACTCGGTCTATAAGAAAACATGCCCTCAACATACACGATCTGTTAGAAGATATAAGTCCGGGCTTTATGTTTTTAACCGAGACAGGCTTAACGATGCCTCTAACCCGTCTATTACTAAGGCCATCCCTAAGGGCTACCAGCTGGTTAGAAAAGACCGTCACAGTGGTATGGGTGGGGGCACAGCTATCCTTTTTAAAAGTTACTACTCAAGCTCTGTTATCCCTGTTGATGATGTCGTCGGAGCTGAAACTCTTGGGTTTCATCTGGTGGTATCTCCCCATCAATCGCTGGCGGGTATCCTAGTATATAGACCCCCTGGCCCCACCGGTTTGTTTCATGAGTCTATTAGTAGCGCAGTCTCCCCCATGGCGATGAAATTCAAACACTGCCTAGTGTTAGGCGACTTTAACATCCATCTGGATAAACCCGATGACCTGGACGCCACTAGATTAAGGGAATCTCTGGACATTTTCAAGTTGACTCCTTTCATTCAGTCCCCGACCAACGAGCAGGGCCACATTTTGGACCAGGTCTTTTCCTCAGTAAACATTCTCAGTAGCCCTCCTCTCCCGCTTGTGTGGTCAGACCATTTCCTCCTCGAGTTCACATTGAAACGAGAGTCGTCGCATCCCAACTCCCATAGGAAGCCCCGCACGGGCAATTTCAGACCCTTTCACCTCATTACTTCAGAGGCCCTGAGTACGGCTCTCGTTAAATATCCTATTACACTGAGCAGCATGCTCAAGGACGACGTTGCCTGCTTGGACAACTGGCTTCAGCTCCGAGCAGTGGAGCTTGCTCCCCCTTCTTCCCGCTCACTCAAGTCCGCGCGTGCCTCTGCTCCCTGGTTTACGCCCG
Organism: Calotriton arnoldi; assembly: GCA_963921515.1. NCBI lineage: Eukaryota > Metazoa > Chordata > Amphibia > Caudata > Salamandridae > Calotriton > Calotriton arnoldi. The sequence goes on from CAWUFW010009787.1 coordinate 231,377, forward strand.
CCCTCAAGAAAAGTAAGAGCGCCTGCAAACGCCTAGAGAGAGCTTGGCGTAAAAATTACGATATCAATGAGAAACTAGCTTACAAACAAGCTCTCAATTTCCATCATAAACGTATCCTCGAGGAGAAAAAACTCTTTTTCTCCTCGAAAATTGAGGCGGCAGATAACAAAAGTAAGGAGATTTTTAAAATAGCGAGAGAATTCTCCTCCCCCAGAGCGGTGGCTATGACTTTTACTCCCTCTGAGACATGGGTGGGACATATGGCCTCGTTCTTCTGTGATAAAATCAAAAAGATTCAGGATACCTTTTCTACTCTTCGTCCTGCCCTAGCACCAGTCATGGAACCTACCTTCCCTCTTCCTCGGACCAGGGTCCCCCCTTTTCTGAGTTCCCCTTCCTCCCCTTGGCCACCTCACTTGAAATTATGAAAACTCTGAAGTCGGGGGCTCCCTCCGACCCATGCCCAGCTACCTCCCTAGTATCAATAGCTGTGACCATCAACCCAAATGGTAAATCGGATTCTGAATGTCTCTTTGCAGCAGGGGCTGGTCCCTGCCAGGTGGAAGAAGGCGCTAATACTCCCCCTTCTGAAAAAGCAAACTCTAGACCCGGAGATAGCCTCAAATTATAGACCCATATCTCTTCTACCATTTCTCTCTTAAACGCTGGAAAAATATGTCAACTCGGTCACCACCACTTTTGTAGAAACTAACCACATACTGCATCAGAGCCAATCCGGTTTCAGGCCAAATTTCCGTACAGAAACGTAGCTCCTAGAAATCTCAGAGACCATCAAAGACGTCCTCGACAGGGGCGGCAAAGCCGTTCTGATATTACTGGACTTATCGGCGGCCTTTGATACCGTCCCTCATGACCGTCTCCTGTTGAGGCTCCAGGAGTCCGGGTTCGGAGGGACGGTACTCAAGTGGTTTGCCTCTTTTTTGTCGGATCGCCAACAAACAGTCTGGGCTCCGCCTTTCTCGGCCCCCATTCCCCCCTTAAAGGTGGGAGTCCCGCAGGGCTCTATTCTCAGCCCTACACTGTTTAACATTTACATGTCTCCCCTAGCAAACTTGGCTGAGACTCATGGAGCAAAAATAGTGTCGTACGCTGACGACACGCAGTTGCTCTTTACCTGCGATAAGGACACTGATTTCAAAGGTGAAGTGATCAACTCCTGTTTATCTGAGGTGTTTGCCTGGCTCCAGCAGAATCAACTGAAATGTAACTCCGAAAAATCGGAAATTATTTTCTTTGGTCTGCCCCCTAACAATATGTGGCGCAGCTGGTGGCCACAGGACATGCACCACCTTCAACCTCGGTCAGGTCAGTTAAAAACTTGGGGGTGAAAATGGAGGACACCCTAAATATGAAATCTCAGATTCAAGCGGTAGCCGGACAATGCTTCGGCCTCCTGAAAATGCTGAAACAGTTTCTACCCCTTCTTTCGGTCGTCCATAGGAAAACAGTGGTCCAGGCCTTGATCGGATCCAGGCTGGACTATGTTAACATCCTGTATCTTGGACTACCGGAAAATTTACTTACCCGCCTACAGGTGGTCCAAAACACTGCAGCCAGGGCGATACTTTTACTCGTCCCAGGACGCGGATGACTCCCCACCTTAAATCCCTTCATTGGCTCCCGACCTGTAAGAGGATCCATTTCAAAGCCCTTGTCCTGGCCTTTAAGGCCCTACATGATACTGGAGCCCCTTATCTTAGGAAAAGAGTCCAATTCTACCATCCTCGGCGCTCCCCGCGCTCCACGTCCTTGTCGCTGGCATGCACCCCGGTGTTCCTCCGCTCTCGAATAGGAGGTCGATCTTTTCAGGTGCAAGCCGCCAAACTGTGGAATTGTATGCCGCCAACTTTAAGACAGATGCACAATCTTCTCTCCTTTAGGAAGTCCCTAAAAACTTTGTTGTTCCAGCAATAGCTTTTGCGTTCTCTTACTCACTTCAGCCTGCCACACTGAACTAGCGCCGGGACACTCTGTCGAGTAGTTGTGCGCTCTACAAATACCCTGGTAACATAACATAACATAACCTGCGCAAAATGTGCGTGCAGGCAGAAGATTGTTTGGGTACGGCAGGGGTGACTGTACATGAACCAGCCATGGAATTGTCCATGTGAGCTGTGTGCTGGCCAAAAGGTAGAGTCAAAATGCTGTCCTCATGATTTGTGTTACGTTAGCTACGCTGCCCTGTGAACATAGTCGCTGTGTGACAAAGTATTGTATAGGTACAAATGGTCTAAGGAAAGTGGACATCCCCAGATTGTCATACACCACCTACCTCTGTGTGACTGCTTTGTGCAATCTGCAGCTACTCAATTGTACAAAGTGCATGTAGAACATCAGGATGCATGTAGTAATGTTGCCTTGTGGATGACTCACACTACGATCATGGGCATGTCAGCTAGCATTACAGTCTTGCCTGTCCAAAATCAGCTGTCACAGGTCTGGTGTGAATGGCAGTCAAAGTTGACCCAATCATGTAGTCAACATGAAACGCCACACTATAGTTACGTAGCATTTGCTGTCATGGTGATGATTGGTATGAGGAATACGACACATATGAATTGAAGTCTAATCCCAACACATATTTCTTTCCTTGTCTCACAGATGGACGACCGCCAATCACACAGGGGGACATTGACAGCTTCGAGGACCCAAACGCCACTGGTGAGTTGGAACATAATTGACTAGCATGTTGCGTTGGCATGGATGTCTGGGTCACATGATCACCGTTGCAGTATGTAGTATGGGTGCGTATCACGTCTACCTTGCCTACAGTGTGATGATGTATTGTGGAAGTCAGCAGTTTGCACTAATCGGGAAGTGACTCTGGACAAATGCATTGGTCTCACAGTTGTGACTTGGCCCATCCCCAGTCAGTGACACACATTGGAAGTGAGGTGCATATCATCAAGCCCATATCGCATAGTCAACGTAACTGTCATCAAAGTTATGTTGTCAATAGGGGCCTAGCATCATAATCTGAGCAGCGTTAATACATTCCACGTGTATTAATGCTTACTTGTCAATGAGGTACACTGTCACGCTGTGTTGAGTGTGAACGGGGCGTGCATTGGGGGTTGTGTTCGGCGTTCCACGGCAACACCCATTGTATCAGAGGCTGGCCCTGATGTCCAAGTGCGGCATTCATAGTTGGCAGCGCACAACTTACCAACAGTTACATCCCAGTTGTATTCTGGCCATATGAGCAGGGATGCTTCTTGATCATCATGTTTGCTTTGTACATGTGAGCTGCTTTGTGCAGCACACATGGGAATAGAGAATTGACATGATATGTATAAGTACAGCAAGGTGGCCCTTCCAGTACATACATTAACATGCCTCATTTTTCCCCGATGTATCTTTCCTGTGTGCTGCACTAAGCAACATACATGATAGTCACAACATGGTCCTCTAGGATGGAATCTGTGCATGAAGGGGCACCTTCATGTGCAGACACCAAACTCACCTGCACACACACACAACCTTGCACTCTGGTGCAAGGGTGCCTGTGTTGGCGCAGTCGTGATGAACCGCACACATGTGCGGGGGACACACATGCCTGCACATGGGCATAGTACCTATCATGCAGCCCTGTGTCACTGGAGAGGATGAGGGTGGTGCTACACACAGGGGGGTAATGCTTTCCTCCTCCGATTGCTTGTGCATGTCACCCTCTGCCCGTGTATGTAATGGCCAAATCTTTTGGCACTGTCAGCCAAATTACTTAGTGACAGTGCATGTACCATGCCATGCACTGTCATGTCAGTCTCCCCAGCATGTAGTCACTGATCCATGCGTCAACATGTCGTTGTCCAGGTCACTTGCTGACTTCACATAGTTACGCTGTAGTGTATGCTCCCATGTTGAAATGAGCTTGTATTACAGATGTGTATGGAGGAAATTGAAATTGGCTAAGGGTCTCTAATTTGCCTTTGTGTATGTTTTACAGACATGACGCCTGGCCAAATACATGCCTTCCAGGTGCGGAAGGACCGTTACCGCCATGTGAAGAAGGTTGCGAAGGGGTACCGCAACATGTCCAAGAGGTACCATGAGGAACGTAGGAAGGGCACATGGAAGGTGGTGCCTGAGCATGCCCAGGATGTCACACAGCCCCCCCAGGCACCTCAGGCGTCAGTGGTGTGTCCCAGCCAGTACAGGTGGCACATCCCCCTATGCCCCCCCCACCCCATGGTACTGTCCCACCTGCAACTGGGGATCAAGTGGTCTCGTTCACATTGCGGGACAGGAGGCTGCTACAGGACATTGTGGTATCGCTGGCAGAGCTCAGGCGTGAATTGTCTGATGTCAACAGACGAGTGATGGACATACACAAACACTTGGGACTGCCATGATGGGTGGACCTATTGGACACCATCCCCCTCTTCTCCCTTCCCCCAATGTTTGAAATATTTTATTATGTAGTGTTAGGTTAGTTATTTATTTGTTAGGTAGTGTAGTTTTAGTGTAGATTTTAGTTAGTGTTAGCTTGTTAGGTAGATATAAGATTTTAATTAGGCATCCGTATTTGGGGATAAGTTTCCTTTTCCTTTGGGTGGGGGGTTGATGTGTTTTTTCTTCATAAAAAATTTAAAAAAAAATCTTACAAAAAAATATATATTTGTGTAGGTTACATGTTTAGTTAGTTTATGTATAGCTTAGATGTCTTTGTCCTGTCTCATGGTGTGCCTTAAGGGTGGGAGGGGGGTTGATGTCTATGATGTGTTGTTGCATGTTTAGGATTAGTTAGGGTAGATAGTTTAGGTAAGTAAGATTGTTTTATAGTTAGTTTAGATTTTAGTAGTAGTTATAGTGATAAGTGTTAGTTTAGGTCACTTGCATATTTATACTGTTCTAATAAAAATTTGATACTTTGGATTTCTGCTTGCACTTATGTCAGGGACGAGGTTGTGGAGTGTGGCTCTTTCCATTGTATGCAACTTTTCACATCACTGGACTATCCATTGGAATCGCTAAGTCTGCTCATGACATGTAAGTTTGCAGGATGTATTGTGTCAGGATCCCTTAGATGGGAGCACACTGGACTTGCATTGATGACAGGGTGTCAATTTGGATTGACGCCCTGGTCTAGGGACAGTCGTCTGTCACGTTCTACATCTTCTGTGTGACTCACGGATTTGGACAGCACATTGTTTCACATTTTGGACATGACCTAGTGAGATGGCATGGCAAGTGAATACAGTTAGCTACTGTTATCCATCATGGAGATGGATGTATGCGCCAGGTTCCACGGATTCCGTCACACACCTGCATGTCAGATGCTCCTGCCGCAGAGTCCATCTACATTGCACAGAGCTAGCCACACTTGCTGCGTAGTGCCAGTGTGTCCGCTTCCTTTGCAAGATATGTTCCGGTTCATGTACGCTCACTCTCCAGACCATGCATGATTTGTTAGAAATCTGTGTGCATTGTGTACAGGACATGGAACAGCAGTGTTCATGATTTTCAAAAGTAATCTGTGAGTAAGTGATGACTTCACATTTTACGTTACTCACAAATGTAGTTTGAGAGTAGTGCATTTTGCTTTACAGAGTTGACATCTCCTAAATGCCTACCGTGACTCACTGGACTAGTCAAGTTTTGATTTTGTCACAGCTAATGTTTGAGGGGTGGCACACTGTCCTGCTGCACACAAGGGGGAAATGTTGCATTGCTCCCTGTAGTGACAGTGTCATGGAGACTTGTTCCAGCTGTTACTTCTGCCATTGGCTCATGTTGATGACGCCCTTGAAATGTTGTTGGTGCATCTGACTATATGCTGAGTGCAGTGCCACACACATCCCTACACACATTGCCCGATACGCTCGCAGTGGTCACAGCATGGGAGGGGGCATATTTTAGATTACATCGTTTGTCAACAGGGAGGGGCTGACTGAGGGCTTGCACTTTGGGGTGAGCCCCTATTTGCCAATCTACTTCACTGAGGCAGACATTGTGGTTCCGTATGTGTATGGTGGACATGTGCCCTTCCGTGTCTTCATCAATGTGAATATGCTGTCCAGTATTTTGGGATGTGACATGCAATGTGCACCATCACAACAGGCTTTGTCCACCATGTAGTGTGTGAATAGATATGCCAAGAGATATTTGTTTACAAGTGTTAAGGAGGACACAACTCGTGGCCTGCAACAGACTAGGACATTTTTGCACACATGCCTTTTCATGAGAGGACGTGGGGCTAGGTTGGTACATTGCTAGATGGTTGTTTTGGAGCAATGGGGGCAACGCTAGTTCACACATACACTGCCATCTCACTGCCTATCTGTATCAGGTAAAACTGGTACATTGCTCGTATTTCCCTTGGTGTACCTTCTGGGTGAATCAGTGTCCTAACACTTTTTACATACTTCTATACTTGATTGGTCAAGAACCACACACATCTGTGTGAGTTAAACAATTTTATTGACATTCAGAGGATGAAGACTGGACCAGTGCTTGGCCATACATGCCCACATTGCATGGATGCCCGTTGGAGGGCCAGACAGAGTCATTTGGTGGTAACAGGTCCAAGGGAAGAGGCATAGTTCAGTCCGCAGGCTGATTGCAGTGGCTTTGGCAAGAGAAAAAGTTATATGGCAGTCCATGTGGAGGTCCAAGGTGATTGTCGGGGGACAGTGGAAGACAGTGCAAGAAGATTTTCTGTGGCATGATACTAAGCCCGGCACCAAGGAGGAAACTGGGCTTTTGGCGCAGATGGATGCTACCGCTTCCTCCTTAGCACAAATGCACTTTCACCCTCCTCTTCATCCTCTGATGTGTCATGTGCCTCACATGTGGGTGGTGGTTTGGTGGGTGCAGCACTGTGAGGCACTGACACATCAGGTGGCGGAGCTGAGGATGTGGAGGCAGCAGCAGCATTCATCTGCGCCAGTCCTTGTGGCAGCAATGAAGTGATGAGCAGGTGCAGGGCATGATAGATCCCAGCAACCTCGCGCTGGTGTGCGGCCCTGGCAGCCATATCTTGTGCCTGCATCTGCTCCATGCTCTCCATTATCCGACAGATGTTGGCCAAATCCTGGCTGACATTGCTGGAGCCACTCTGAGCAGACAGTTGTTGTTGTCTCAGAATCATGACTCCAGCAATGTCAGCCATGGACCGTTGGAGGGCACTGAGTGGGCTGTGGATGTCCGTGATCTTCTGCATGTGGTCCCGGATGGGACTCAGACACCCACGTATGGCCTCAAGTTTGTCCGCCTGGTGCTCGAACCCCACCCGCACCTGTTCCGCCATCTCCCACTGGACCTCCAGCACACGGTGTTGGAAGGCCAGGTGTGTGTTCTCGAGGTCCGGGGTGGCAGCTGTGGTGGGAGGTGCTTGCTGCTGGTTGGTTTGTGCAGGGGGTGGGGTTGCCACTATGCTGCTGGGTTGCCCTGCTCCTGGAGGTGGAGTGCTGAAGGAGTCTAGCAGATGTTACAGTACTTCCTGATCGATGGTGGGGTATTCCTCCTCGTCATCATTGAAGGTTGGGCCAGTCTGCTGTCCAGGAGGTGATGTCTCTCCCTCTGCAATGTGATAGGGTAGATACAGTTTAACAGTGGTTTTCATGTACAATCATGCATTGGATGTGTTTACAAGCAGACAGCAGGACAGTGTCCATTCATACTGTTTTTGAGGAGATGCCTATTTGTTGCAGGATAGTGATGATTTTGAGGAAATTGTGGATGTGATGTTGTAGTTGTACATTGTCATCTCACAGTTTCCAGCTATGACAAATGTTATTGTACAATATCTACACCCAAGCGTCACAAGTTGTCTCCTCTGTTCATTTGTGTGAGTAATGCTATTTGGCCCACATAGTAGTCAATGTTGATGTGCTCAGATTTGTCTGTGTGTGCACTGCATTGTGTGCTGGTGGCACCTGCAGCTTTGGTTTAGCTGCACATTATACCTTTCAGGTAGTGAGCCTTTGGGTTCTGTGCATTTACAATGCTGTGCTGAGGCAAACTGGGTGGAATATGGGTCTTGGTCAGAGTTGTGTGAGTTGTGCATTGTTTGACTTCAAATGTCTTGTTTACGTCAGGGGTTGTATGTACACGAGGATGTGTCAGAGTGTGACTTGCTTGTTTAAGGATGTTGTCCACACTCAGCCACCTCAGTGAGCTGGCCTGAACCATGTTAATAGGTTGGGCCTGCAGGCATGCTATTCTTCATGCACTGTCACTTGCCTTGTCAATGTGGCTCACGGACACGCAGCATTGCAGGGTACTGCACATGTGCATGTGTTTTGTGCAAGTATGGTTATGTGTGAGTAGGGCACACTTTAGGCACATTAGCAATGTGAGCTTACTTGCTGTTTCAACATGTGCTGCACTATGTGGTACACATGGACATCCATTTTGCTTTGTCTATTGTGATTTGTCTGGTGTGCATGTCGTCCTTCATGTTTTTTGTTGCATGCATTGCTGAATGCCCTCCGTTTGGCTGACCCGTTGTGAGTATGGTTCTGCGTGAGTTTCGATAGTTGTTGCGGTCTGAACAGACAGGGGCATGTTACCAAGGAAGTGGCAGGGAGAGGCGTTAGCCATCTTGTCTTCACGGCTCTCGCCTCCACTTTGGTAACGCCAGGCTCATACATGTTATCAAGGATATGGTGCAGCCTGGCGTTTCCCCCTGCAATGGGAGTAAATTACACTGCTTAGCACCAGCGCAGGCTCCCTTGCACCATAGTGCAAGGGTGTCTGCGAGCATGGAGGTTTGTTCATGTGTAGGAAGTAGTTGCTTACTGCACATGGACAAAGCTAAGATGGCATTTTATAGCTTTCATGTGTGCTGCTTCGTGCAGCACACATGGAAGTTACGAAATGACATTTAGAAGTACAGTTTGCTCATGTACAGGAAGGGACACCTTCCTGTACATGAACATACCATGGAATTTGGCTTTTCACATGTGGGCTGCACAAGGCAGCACACATGATACAAGCAATAACAAGGGGATTAATGCATTTCTCCTAGTTTTGCAACCTTAGGCCCATGATTTCTCTGGTGTTCAGATCAGCACGGCCACCTCTTCTCGCCTAACTAGATGATGGATGGCAGCGTCGACTTCAATGGGTGTTGTGGGACGCCCACCACAACACCCACTGCACGCCCCCTTTTACACAAAGTTTAGTGTGAAAGGGGCCCTATTCTCAAGGCAGCGTAAAGCAACTTAACGTGTCTTTAAGCCACATTGAGTGACTTAATGCTGCCTTGATAATGGTGCGCTGACCCTATCGCCACCCCAACGTCAAAAGATAAGTGACGTTGTGGTGGCGATAGGGGCTTGGTAATATGCCCCATGGTGTCAACACCCATTACCCTCAAGGTTTACCCCATGTGTGGTGTGTAAGTGGTCAGTTTTCTGATGTATGTGCATTTCATGATGCCTATTTATGGTGCTGAGGCCTGGTCAACGCCACCCTCACAAGAGATGCAAATGTGCTGGTGATGTGTGTTTGTGTATGTGCCATGCAGCTGCTGCCATGGATGATACCTGCTGTCCTGGTTCTGTCATTCAATGCCTGGCTTGGCATGTGGGTGATGACTACCTGACTGCATATTTGTTCACTGACACAGTTGACTTACCAAACCGTTAATTTGACTTGCACATGATGGTGTGATGGGCAACTCACATCAGGACTGATGTGGAATGCTGTATTCTGTGTGGCAGATGTGTACACTTGGGGGGGGTAGGAGTGCAATTTTACATAGGGGTTGAGGGTGGCATTTGGCCGGTTGACATGATTTATTTCAATTTAGCTATCCTTGCTTGTTTAAATACTTTGGCAGTGAGACAGCTTTACAGGCACATTGTGGTTCAGCGAGTATGTCACACAGACAAGGCATGCAGTACATATTGGTGTGGTACATTCCTGTTCTGCATTGTTCACGTACTGTGTGGTTGTTGGCACGTCACCCTGCTCATTGTATTCCCTCGCCCTTTGAGTGAAGTGTGCTGTTTGTGTGCATTTTTGTAGGTGCAACCTTTAGCCAGCAGCCTACATGGTCAATTCGTTGTGACATTGCATGTGTGTGTGGTATGCAGACTCACTAGATGTTTCCCCACTTAGTGTACAGCAGACTGCATCTCATGAACAGGCAAGGGGGCACATTGCACGGTGATGCAGGTGATGTCAGATTTTCCCCCTTGCCACATCACCACGCACATACAAATTGCCTGCACATGGACACATCTCACTCTGAGGCCAAAATGCGGATGCACTGTGCATGTGACTGGTCATGTGCATGATGAGGCATGCCACCACCAATGTCAACACACCTGCAGCATTGTGCACATGTGTCTGAGTAGTGTGCAAGGTTGTGTATGCACAGCAAAGTTCACCTATATGCACATGCACATTCCTGCACACCACTCATACACATGTGCAGAATTCTGCAGGTGTGCTGACATTGGTGGTGGCATGCCTTATCGTGCACATGACCAGCCACACTCACAGTGCACATGCATTTTGGCGTTAGAGTGAGATGTGACCTTGTGCAGGCAATTTGTATGTGTGTGGTGATGTGGCAAGGGGGCCATTTAGCCACCCTGCCGCATGTCAGGTTGTTGTTCCACTTTGTCATTTGAGGGGGCACTTATGGAGTGGTCTGACGTTGACCTAGGACTAATTTTGGCTTCCTTTCCTGTGCTCATTTGAAGGTCTGTATGTCGGCCAATGTGTGTCGTGCAATGTGTTGTTTGAGAAGGGTGATATGTCCCTATGCCACCATGGACAGGGGTATCCGGGACATGATCCACAGTACATGTGGGTATGCACTTCAATTAATTAAATTGTACATGAGTGCCACTGTGCCCATCCACCCCCTTCCCCCGTCCCTGGATGATGCTCACCCTGGTGTTGTTGTGTCTGTTCACATTCAGCACTATCCTGACCCGCAACTCCAACCACCGTCTCCTCACTGATGACTCGGGACACCTGCTCCTCCAACTCATCCAGCTCCTCCTGTGGCGCTGGACTCCCACCTCCAGTCTGCCTGGCTGCTCTCACGTTGGCTGCTAGTTTCTCCTTGGTTTTGCACTTGGTATCATGCCAGCGCATCTTGCAGTCGTCCACTGTCCTCCTCCTCTCTCCAACGGCATTCACCTTGGACACAATGTCCTCCCATATTTCTTTTTTTCTTGCCAATGTCACTGTGGAGGTGACAAACAGTTCTTGTTGGTGTTCAGTCACCTCCAGCAATCAGGACCTGGTTTTCCTGCAGGCTGAACTTAGGATTCCTCTTCCTCTTGGCCTTCACATGGGTCTCTGGCTGGTCCTCCTGGGTATTTGTGGGCATGTTTGTGGCCTCTGCACTGGTCCCAGCTTCTTCCATTGCTCCTCTGGTATTTTCCTTCTTTTTTTTTCTGCTTGGCGGGCCTTTTATAGTGCATTTTCCCGCTGAACGCGTTAAATGCAGGCCTGGTGCTAATTAGCGATAGGATTCTGTCGCTGATTGGCCCTTCGCCATTTTTTTCACGTTAGCGTGCGTTTTTTTATCGCCGGCACGCTATATCTATCGCCGTCCATTCCCGCGGGAAAAGGTAGCTATCAGCTGTTAGCGGCGTGTTGCTAATACGCCGCTAATGCGGCGATAGATTCCGGTAAACTGCGGCGATAAGGGAAATGGCGCTAAGGGGAGTTAGCTATAAATATCGCCATTTGTTGATAATATGTCCCATAGTTGTTCTGGCCACAGCGTGCAAGCAAGAAAGCCTTGAATGTAGCAAAGGCTTCCACCGGAGTTTATTAAGAACAGCATATCTTTACAAAACAAACTGCACATTTTAAAAATATATTTTTTTTATTGGTTTTTAAAAAACACAGAAATATGTCCCAATGATGCTATGGTATAGAGACTAAACAGAGCACATTTTTCTGTGTGCTGTGTTAAATGAGAAATATAAACACACACAATGACAACTGTGAGACAGTAGCAACATTACTCAAAATGAAGACAAATCCTAGTTGAGGCCCAGTTAAACATAGGCCAGAAAATTTTATTTCTAAACACTTCAGTGTTTTCCTTTCCATTGCAATTGATTCATGTTAATATGTACATAGGATTGCAATCAGAAAATAGCTCCCAAGCCTTTTATACAGTGTGGAAACAATGCAAGTAAAGCAGCACATTTAACCAAGGTACAGTTATATTTCCTTTGGCATCCCCATGGTGGAGGGTTATAGCTCTGGTTAAACTATGCAGCCCTACAGGAATCAGGAATGTCACACAGTGGAGTTTGACATCATAGGCCATATCATGATGGCCTATTTTATACGCCTGTCTGTATGTTGAATATGCGTGTGTGTGTGTAAAGTGAATTAAGTTAACACAATATTTCTCTGAATTAGTCCTTTATTATCAGACAGCACAGCTGTTATGTTATCTTCATGTATATTTGTATAGCACGCTAATCACCCATGAGGGCATCCAGGAGCTTTGTAGGTGAATCGGCAGCAGCCTCCAGCTCAGAAACAAAAAGACACAAACCTTGCTCATTGTTTCCTAGCTGCACTGTATAAAAATAAATCATTGACTCAAAGCAATATCAGATTAAATTAATTCACTTTACACACTTCAAGTGCATAAAAGTAGGTGCTCAGCTCTGCGATAAAACAGCAAAGACCATCATGATATGTGGACTGCATGAGAAGATGCTGGGCTGAAACACCATCTCAAGAAATAGACAACGCAGAAATCAGACCTCACACTTACGACTGTCATCGTTATGCTTCTTTTAAGGAAATTGGAATACTGAATTTATGAGAAGTGAAATGGAGGATCCAAGTACTTATGCTCAACTTAAAAACAGTTGGCACAATTATAAATATTGAGATTGGAAACGAAAGAGGGCAAAAGTTAAAAAATATGTTTGTAAAATTGGTTCTAAATAAGTCTAGGCCAATGTAAGATTTTCTTAGAATTTTATTCAAGAAGATTTTTTTTCATTAATTAAATGACTTATTCTAGCAAACAAGTTATATTTTAGGCACGCATTGCTTAGAAGTAATCTATACAACAGACTACATATAATTTAAGCCTGATGAAATTGAAAAATTGTCTTATTTACTCATGAATAAAGTAAGCAATTACTGAGTGACTCATTCATGAGTAAGATATGAGTAAGTGTGATGATGTGAGAGTTACAAGATACGAAGGATGCAAAACAAGATTTTTGGACGATTGGGAAATGACATGCAATGCAAATTTTGTGAAGACTTGCAAAGGTCTATATTTTTGGGGGAATTTACAAACGTGAAGTAGGGTGAAACGCAGTGTTCAGCTCACTTGTCAAATGAAAATTAACAAAATGAAGGCTGAAAAGATTGACATGCATTGGGAATATTGTTACTGTAGAAAATAGAAACCAATATAAAAGTATATATTTTTAAATTAACCCCTTGTTTTTAATGTATGTATTTATTTACAAAAGTTATTTTAAAAACCATAGGGACCCATTATGATGTTGTGGGACCGTCAGGTGCCTGCCTGAAAAGAGAGCAATAATGAATGGCAGATTAATCTTGAAGGTATTTGAATTGGCTTTATTTTCAAGCTTAAATGAGAACACCACTGGAGTGCATCCTTCCTCCTTGAAGTACGAGTTGCCAATGTCAGTTACCGGCATTCGGACTTCAACGAGAATGTGGTATGCACGAGAATGCAAATTCAAGTGAACACAAGAAATGTACAACACACAATGTGCGCATGCAATAACTGTGAGAGGATCAAACATAAACAATAGCGTGCATGCGAGAACATGCACATGCACAAATGGAATACAGATAATCATAACAATAGAGTGCATGCGAGAACGAGAACATACGCATGCACAAATGGAACTCAGCTCTCATTACATCACCTTCCCCCTATTAAAGAAAAGAAAACAAGATGTTTTCACAAAACAAGGTGAATCATGGTATGAAGTGGATAAAACTAAGACATGTAGAAATCCCTAAATTTGGAGGGAAGGGAACAATTGCGTGAAGACCTTGAAAATGGAAGGCCTGGCATGGAAATGGAACCATCATGCTGAGGTGAAGGCGTGGATAAAAACCCTGTAGTAGATGGGGGAGAAACTGGTACTTGGAAATCACTTTCATTGGTTGTGTTAGATTCATTAAAGGATGAATCCTGTGAATAATGTGAAAAATGTAAATCCTCTTGTAGGTCATTTCTCTTGTTGGTTAAAATTTTAGAAGCTTGATCAGGGGTTAACTTGACAATCATTCTTTTGTTCCTCCACCCTTTTTTGTCCAAGAAAAGAGAACCTTTTGCCACCTTGAGGATTTGTACAGGGAGGGAAAATTTTGAAAGCCCTTTTTTAACTTTATTAGTAAGCTTCACCATGACCCAATCACCAACCTGAAACTCATGGACGGTGTTACAACTTTTTGAGTCAAACACTTTTTTCTGTATAATCTGTTGAGCAGCAACATTCTTTAACATACTTTGTTTATCTTTACAAACTAAACATGAATCATCTTCTTTTCTTAAAACTTTTAACCAGCTAGGGCACAGGGTACCATTAGGATCTCTCTTCTTAAGAAGTCTGAAAGGAGAGATACCTGTTGAAGAGTGGGGTGTGGTAAGATAAGACCAAATTCTCTTTTTAAGAAAAAGGTCTACAGGAGAGTTACGTGCTAAAGCGGGCTGAATACCTTCCTTGATGAAACTATTCATTCGTTCTACTAGCCCATTAGACGAAGGAGAATATAATGCCACTCTTAAATGTTTAATGTCATGAGAAGTTAGGAAATCAGCCATTGAAATTGAAGTGAAATGAGAACCATTGTCTGTGACTAGTTCTTTATGAAAACCCTCAGACAGAAAAACTCTTGACAGAAAACTAATCACAGACGAGGTGTTAGGTGAGGAGCAGAACTCGAATTCTACCCACTTGGAGAAGTAATCTATTAATACAATAATGTACTTTTTGTCACTAGGTAAAACTTCAAAAGGTCCAGCGAAGTCAAGGGCTAATTTGGACCAAGCTTCCTCTGGAACAGGCACATTATGCAAAGGAGTCTTCACAGTTTTCCAATGCTTATCTGATACAAGACAGGTTTGACAAGAATTTATCCAGTTAGAAACGTCTCTTTCCATGCCAGGCCACCAAAAGTTTTCCTTTAATCTTCTAGAAGTGGCACCCACACCTAAATGCCCTTTGTGTGCTAACTGGAAAATCTTACAACGAAGAGAAACAGGGGGTACAGCTAGATCACCTCGCATGAGTAAATTTTCAACAACAGAAAGTTCATCAGAAACTTGTGCAAATGACTTCAATGGAGCAGGTAAGGAGCGTTCCCTTGGCCAGCCAGAAATAATCATATTTTTGACCGCCAAGAGAACATTGTCTTCTTCTGAAGCTTTAAGCCAGTCTTCTTGAGATATACAAGACATGCTTCCAATGAAATCTTCAATGCTCGCAACAACACATTCAACATTATCAAACCTCGAATCAGATGAATCATCCTGTAAAGGTAGTCTGGATAGACAATCATCCCTGACGTTACGTCCACCAGGAATGTATTTTATGAGAAAATTATACTCATGTAAGCGTGAAAGGATGCGTACTAGTCTAGCTGAGGCTTTGCCCGTGCCATTACCATTAAGCAAATGGACTAACGGTTTATGATCTGAGCAAATTTCAAAATGAGTGCCCCAAATGAAAGTCCTGAATTTCTCTACAGCCCAGGAACAGGCGAGAGCCTCTCTCTCAATGGTACTGTAGTTACTTTCTGCAGTTGTCAACGACCTGGAAGAGAAACCAATGGTATTTTCTCTACCATTAATCCATTGACAGAGAACAGCTCCAAGACCACGTTGACTTGCATCTACTGAAATGGTGCATTTATGAACAGGTGCAAAAGCAGTAAGTGCAGGCGCCTCAAGAATTAGCCTTTTCACAAGATCAAATGCCTCCTGTGTCTCCTGATTCCAGGTAAAACTTGTGTTTTTCTTGAGTAGAATGCGTAGCGGTTGAACAACTTGTGTGTAACCTGAAATAAACCTGGAATAATACTCGGCCATACCCAAGAAGGATCTAAGAGAGTCCTTATTATTGGGTACTGTAACTTGAGAAATGGCCTGCGTAAGTGAGAATTTGGGAGTGATGCCAGCAGCAGAAATTGTATGTCCCAAATATTCAAGTGAATTAACCATGAATTTACATTTCTCAGTACCCAAAGTGACACCAATCTTTCTGAATTTGTTTAGAACTTTTCTTAGTGTAAATAAGTGATCTGACTTGTTCTTAGAAAAATTAGTACATCATCCTGGTATGCTTGGACCGAGTCAATATCTTTCAAAATGCGATCCATAAATCTTTGGAAAACACTAGCCGCAGAGGCTAAACCAAATGGTAACCTTAAAAATGTATATGCCCCAAAAGGAGTAATAAATTTAGTGAGGTCTGTAGAGGAGTCAGAGAGGGGAATTTGGTGGTACGCTGAGCGCAGATCTAAGAGAGTGAAGTAAGTAGCACCAGCGATATTTGACAATAAATCTTGGATTTTGGGTAATGGGTGACAATCTACTACTATGTTTTTATTGAGTGAGCGTAGATCAGCACACAAGCGAATAGATTGATCCTTTTTTCTAACTATGACAATGGGACTGACCCACTCAGATGAGTCAGTTGTTTTGATAATACCCTCAGTAACTAATTTGTCTAACAAAACTTTAAGGTCATCCCTTACGCTCAAGGGAATGGCCATTGACTTGTGTGAAATAGGGATTGCATTTGCTTTTAATTTGATCACATGTTCAAATTTAGAAATGTTTCCTATTGTGGAAGAAAAAACTTCAGGAAATTCAGAAATTATTTTGGAAGGATCATTATCTGAGCATTGTGATATTGAGGAAACACAAACATCATTTATTTGAACAGGATTATCGGAGCCAGGAACCAACTTGAGACCCATCTTGGCCAAATCCTGCCAGCCTACAATGTTCTTTCCTTTAATAGCGACATAAACTTTTGTGACAATTTTCCGTCCCAAACAGGTTATGGATTCAAAGAAATAAACTAACATGTCAATTGTGTGGTCTCCATAGGCCTTGGGAATGATGTCTAGAACCTCCAGAGATTTGTTAGATGACCAATGCTCTTTAAACAAGAGATCTGATACAATGGTGACAGGGGCTCCAGAGTCTGCCATCATGTCAAGAAGAAGATCACCCACAGTAACTTGACAGATGGGATCTTTGACTCTGTGAGAAGATGACACCAAAGGATGAGAATCAATGGAGAGCATGAGTCTCTCCATATCATTAGGTAATGCAGCATTGGGAATAGAGGTAACATTGTCACAATGATCAGAGGTTTGAAGACTGCTAACTCTAATCACTTTCTTACTCCTACAAACAGATTGAAAATGACCTATTTTGTTACAATTGGTACACTTTTTACCTAAAGCGGTGCAAAAAGGACTATCTCCAAGATGAGATCTGGAACCACACCTATAACAAAAAGCGTTAGGTTTGTATTGTTTGTTTTGAAAAGGTTTTGAAAATTTGGACCTGTAAGAAACAGCGTTAACAGATGAATCAGGATGAATTACACTAACAGAATTGACATTATCATTGGCAATACATTTAGAAGAAATAATAGACCTTTCAATACCCTTCGTCATGTCAATAACTTCAGCTAGAGAGGGATCCCTACAGCTGAGTATGCGTTCCTGAATTTTTTTTAAATAGCAACTATACACAAACTGGTCTCTAAGATGATAATCTAATGCAGCCCCAAAGTTACAATTGGCAGCTAAGTTTCTTAAAACTGAAATGAAATCTTCGACTGATTCATCAGGTTCTTGCTTTCTTTTCATAAAATTGAATCTTTCTAGCATTACACTAGGTTGTTCCAGAAACTTTTTGTTCAGTCTTTGTACTGCATCAGAATAAACATTCCAGCGACACCTTCACCAGGTGGGGGTAGTGAAACAGGAAGATTGTCAAAAATTTCTCGCCCTGCACTGCCCAGATAATTGAATAAAATTGCCAATTTGCGTTTAGGAGAGTAAGATTCTGCGTCAATTGCAACGAGATAATTTTCAAGAGAGCGAAACCATAGTTTCCAGGTCTCCTTTGGTTTACCAGGCTTGGGAAGAAAATGATCCAGTTGAAATAATTGTTGAGAGGAAGCCATGTATAATAAGTAAAAGTTTACTGTAAATGAGAAATGAAACAGTACCTTGGAAACAGGAAAAGAAAGTGCCACAAGAAATAAATCGTTGAAGATGAGATCCTTGAAGAAATCCTTGAAAACTCTCCTCTGAATGACAATGTTGAGCGTGAAAGGCACTTGTGAAGATCCTTGAAAATGAAGTGGAAACAAGCGTTTGAAGTATTTCCTGTTTAAAATTACGTTGCGCGCGTTACACGCGTCTGTGCATTGCTTAAGAAATGAAAGATGAGCCCCTAAAGCAAAATGGCCGCAGCACGTCACCTCCGTGATGACGTCATTACAGGAGCAGGGCTCAGAGGTTTCGGGAGGGGACTCACGTCTTGAAGAAAGGAGCCGCCGGTAGTGGATGGTGCGCTTGTTGTAGCTGGTGCATTTGTTGCGGCTGAAGCGTTTGTTGCGGCTTAAGAAAGAGGCCATTTGGGTGTCAGGACCCTGCGGGTTTTTACCACTGACAGAAGATGAGGAAATGAGGCACAAAAATTGGTGGTGAAAGCTCCCAAAGCTGCCAAAACTTGTCGCTTGTCGCCAGATGAAAAGGGAGCAATAATGAATGGCAGAGAAGTCTTGAAGGTATTTGAAGTGGCTTTATTTTCAAGCTTAAATGAGAACCCCACTGGAGTGCATCCTTCCTCCTTGAAGTACGAGTTGCCAATGTCAGTTACCGGCATTCGGACTTCAACGAGAATGTGGTATGCACGAGAATGCAAATTCAAGTGAACACAAGAAATGTACAACAACACACAATGTGCGCATGCACTAACTGTGAGAGGATCAAACATAAACAATAGCGTGCATGCGAGAACGAGAACATGCGCATGCAGAAATGGAATACAGATAATCATAACAATAGAGTGCATGCGAGAAGGAGAGCATGCGCATGCACAAATGGAACTCAGCTCTCATTACACTGCCACACGGTGCAGGGATGTTTCCAAACATCCATTTTACTATGGCAGCTTGGTGCTGTGGGCCTTTTCCGCCCGCCGCACAAGCTGCCATAGTACAATGGATGTTTCCGACCGCAATCGCATCCTAACACTAAGGTCGGAACAGCCAACCCAAGGTCGGGCGGTTCCAGACCGCTCCGCCGACATCGTAATGAGCCCCTAAGTATTTGTACGAACTAGATATACAAAACTAAAACCAAAAAGCACATTAAAATGTTACAAAATGTGTACATATACTTAATATAATGTTTAGAACTGGAGTACCTATATAAGTTCCCATGGGAGAGCCATGACTAATTATCTTGCTTGCCTCTTCCACTGGGGATAACAACCCCTCCAAAAGACGTTCACATACGTTTAAATACAACGGGCAAGGTTGTCACAGCACTAGCCCCTCAGTGGCATGGCCTCCTCTCATTACTGTTCAGCCAACTCCAGTTTCCTGTGACCATCCGTAAAATTCATTGACCCAACCTTAAGGTCATAAGTTGCGCTCTCAGGAGATTAATGTAAAAAAGCACATACTTCAGCTTGCGGCATGGTGGGCTCGTAGATAATTATGATAGGTAGTCAACTGGCTAGGGCTTCGAAAATCTTATTGTGCCTTTTTCATTTCAGATTTTACCAGTATTTTTTTAAATAAGTTACACAAGAGTTCGTTAGCTAAGATAATAGTTAGAGAAACAGATACAAGTCAGACATCTTTGCTAAATCCAAGCATCTTCTGTGGGTGTTTGTGCAATTTGTAGGCCATGAATGCATAGATTTGGTGATTTAACAAAAAGTTGTAATTTTTATACGGATGGAAAAGTTACAAATTCAATAAGTTACAATGTTTTGGTAGTGCCATGGTAAACGTGATCCTATCCATCAAGATCCCGATACCTCTACCTGTTCAATGTGGAAGGAGGATGTATAAAATCAACTGTTTTAAGAAAAATATAGACTGGGTGAAATTGATAATCCGATGTTTAAGCTGCATATATTCAGAGATGTTTGATGGCCTGGGCAAAGTGGGCTCTGTCCCAGGGCCCCAGCCTTTCAGGGGGCTCCCCTGATAGAGCCAGCTCTGTTCTGCAGAGAGTCTTGCCGTGATGACCTTGAATAATCTTTAAACAGATTGTTGTAAATAGCGTTTTTCTATCATTTATTTTTAATGTGTGAGAGTCTATTACAGACAGTTTGCAGACAAAATGTGTTTATGTTTCATGCAACATCAATATAAAAAGTTTCTTTTAGACCAATACAGGACCTCACATATGAGAAATGGGAGGGTGTGACAGAGATTGTTTGAAGTAGTATTAGGGAACTGCTGCTGGGTTACAATTCTGAAAAAACACATCACTATACCTGAATATCAGATGTGCACACATTTTGAATTTGACCAAAGAGGACATGAAAGAATTGAAACTGGACCATAAAATCAAAGCTGTTCTGAACAGGGGCCCCAAAATTAATTTGGCCCAGGGCCCCCAAAATCCTTGAAACGTCCCTGCATAAATTGTGCACCATTGTTGGATATAGTGTGCTCCATCCCAAAGAGTTCATTTTCCTTCATCCCTGTACACTTTATAAATGCAAAAGAAAAATGATTCTTAGTTGAAAGTGTCAAATGTCACTGCTGTGCGTGAATAAAGTTATATTTGGGAAATGCTGAATATTTGCCAACAGCGCCCCCTAGAGAAAAACGCCCAGCATCGCCACACTGACATGCCCAATGACGAATTTACTGGTCTTTAAGAGCGAGTTATTTTAGGCAAGTAAATCGCCCTTTCAATTTCTGATGCTTTAATGCGCTTAAACATAACGTAAAAAGACGCATTTGTTTATCTGGTACTGCGACAGACATGCCTTTCAAAACCCCAAGAGGTTGGAGGGGAAGGGGAATTGGGGAGGGGGGAGAGAGAGAGAGTTTTCACCTCATTCTTTCATTTGCCTTTACATCTCTTGACATTGCCTATAAAGTGCTTTGCATGAAATCAGTGCTGTGCATGGCACTAAAAACAGAAACTGATACATCTAAAAGCATTATAAACAGTGTTTTGCTAACTTTCTCATTATTATTTCTCTAAATCAGAAACGCTTTTATCATCTGGAAAATGTGGGTACAGAACCGTTGGATTTCTCCCCCATTCCACGACGGATTTTCGGCACCCCCAAAATATTCAATTACCATTGTGAATAATGTTATGTCCAAGCAGATGGCACAACGATTTACCATATGACATTTGAAAAATGCATTTTAAACAGAAGATTTATGAAAGAAGTGCATTGTAAGGGAAGCTGCTTCTCTGAATAGAAAGAACAAATATGACCCATTAGATGCTGACATTTCTGTTTCCAAAGCTGGATGCTGCATGTTGTTTGCTCCTGGATTTGCATTTTTCCGGTGTCATTGCATATTCAGAAGCAGCCAGGGCAGGCTGGGTTGGCACATAATTCACACTCATCAACTGTTTCTGCTGCTTGCACTGTTTATGGTAAAAAGGAGAATGGTTTATGAATGTAGATTTGAAACTTTGATACAGTACCTTTTAGATAGGAACAGCACACTACAGACACCCCAAATTTAAGAAAAGCCAGAAAAACAAAAGAAAACCCCTCTTTTCCAATTGTATCCAACCCAGAATCACTGACGTCATAAACTGGCTAATGAATTTGGGAAGAGAGTACCTAATTAGCACAATCTGGTTAGGCCACAACTAAGTACTAAGAGAATCTCTGCTCATTCTGCCGTAGCTGTGGCAGCATGCAATGCTACAGATACATCTGTGTTAAATTCAAGCAGTATCAACAAATGTAATGGACACAAATATCACAATAAAATCTCCAAACCAATTAAAAAAAATAGAGAAAGTTTTAATGAGAAAAAAGACACCAAATGGATAAGGCAAACCACAGCTGCAGACATTGGATAATGGTTGCACGGTGTTCCTTGTAGCAGCAGATTTGAGTGTGGGGGGTTTGTTACTGGATTGGTGACCAACAAGCCTTGGTGGCAGTAAGCATAGAAAAAAGCTTCTGAAACTTCACTGGGTCCGAGGGAGTAACGTAGCGGCCTGAAACTTGGGGCAGGTGAGACTACAACTCCTACAATGCACTGGACCACCTGGATTTGGGTGATCCCATGGAGGGCCCAATAGCCAGTGATTCTTTGGATCTAGCGAGTGTTTTTACCTGCAGTTTGCAGTGCACTAGTGTCACTAGTCTAGGTGAGACTGAGGGTGCTTCTGGCTTCCACAAGCATCCCTCCCTTCGGGAGTGTCCGGTTTTAGCCAAGGACGTGGGTCGTTCACTCAGTTCTATGTCTGTTGCCTCAAAGACAAAGTATCCCTGTTTTGCTTTGTGCTGTAGGCAAAGTCCTGTTGTCGGTGACACAGGTCTCCCCTTGGTCCTTCCTTGAAGTAAATTGTTCAGATCTAAGGTTCTGGTGTCAGGGGGTCCTTAAATCCTAGATTTAGGGGAGTTAGAGGTGTGGGAGCTAGCAGCCAATGGGCAGCTAGTCTGCACCTGGGGCGACCAAATGCGGTGGTGTAGGTCACCGTTTCTACCCAGAACCCACTATTCCTACCCTCCTAAAGATGGCAGAATTCTATTTTAGGAGTACAGATCAGGCTTCCGACACTAGAGGTGTGGCCAGCTTTCTTGGAGTTCCACACCTCCTCCATATCTTATTATCCACCTGCCCGGCAGCAAGAGTGCCTGGGGCAAGGCAAGGGCAGGGCTGTGTCCTACTCAGGGGGATAGCCCAGATGCATATCAGAGGCGGTGCAGCCTTTGAAGCTCACCGCTTGATTTGCCAATTCACTTTCCTGCTTGAAAGGAGGGAGGTGTGACCTCCTTCCTGCCCAAGCCTTTGTTCTTGACTCCTGGGAGTGTTCATGTTGCCTGGCGGGAGGTCAGAATCCTTTCTTGGCAGCAGCATGAAAGCAGAGCACAGTGAAGCTGGGGCAACCAGGTGGGCAAGCTCTAATGTTCCACCTTGGTGTATGCCATGTCACTCAGGGCACGAGAATCGTGTCAGGGGTGAGAAGGCATGTTGTTTGATATCAACTATGACATATTTTAGTGGTACCATAATGGAGCTTCCAATCTCAAGAGTGTCTGGCTAGCAGGCCATGTTATCCTATGGACTGCTAACACTTACAGTACCATCCAATGGGTAACGCAAATATAGGGACATATAGGCTTGCACTTATATGTCCACACCTTTAATATAATGCAACCTGCCTCCTGAGCTGAGGAGGCCTTCCTTAGGGGTGCCTGGCATATATTAAAGGCAGTGCATTGACTGTGCCACACATGGGAGAGCACAGTCGAGTTCGAGCAGTGTGCACTGCTCCTGCAGTCTGCAATGGCAGGCCTGCTTTCAATAGTTTGCTTGGGTCTCCAAGGGTGGCAAAAAAACACGCTGCAGCCCTGGGGACCTCTTTACAACCTATGCTCTGGGTACACCTGGTACCATATACTAGGGCCTTATAAGGGGGTAAAGTCAAACATAACAGTTTTGGGAGAGTGCACAGGTGTCTGGGCAGCAGATTAGAGTGCACTATCAGAGTCAAAACCATAAGCATTTGGAGAATTGAGTGGAGGGGTGACCATACAAAAAGGGGCATTTTCCTACAGCCCTGGACTTCTTGCATCTGCAGGAACCAAAGTCTTTGCACCAGCCCACTCCCATAAGAAGTTGAGATGCCTTACCCTCTGACAGTGCTAGAACTGATATCCCCTCCTGCAGTGGAAACAGAAAGAAAGTCTAGGGTGCCTCTGGGAATCCGTGGCTGTGGTTCCTGATCCTGACAGCAACATTTTGCATTTCCCCTTTAAAAGCTGCTCCTGACCGGCTCCCAGGTGGTTAATTCCTGTGGGAGGCCACTGTTACCACTGTTACCTTCACTCCTGCCTTCCTGATGCTTGACGACAGACATTGTCTTCCTGGTGGAGGGTCATTAACATATCAGCCAAGAACATGATGTCAATCTCTAGAACAGGACTGACAGGCAAACCAGTTGTAAACCAGTTTACTCTCAGGCAGCAAAGTACAATTACCCAAAGTTATTTTGCTACTTAAGGTATTGCAATTCCACTTTTACAAATGAATTAGATTTTTTAAAATAAGTAAAAAATAACTTTTAATAAACGCTATTATTTTTCCAGGCCTATATATGAAAAAGTTATTTATTTATACCTTGCTTGTTCCTAAAAAATGCAGCTTACTTGCAGTGAAAAAAACCTTTTGTTATTGCTCATTATGAGGGCATACTTTCCCCAATGTCTTGTATTCCACATATTTATATAATAAGCATCCAGCCGTACACTCTTACAAGGCATACTTTAGGGGTACCTAAATTCATGGAAAAGGGTGTTTACTTGCCAAGTGGTACTGCAATGCTCTTAAACTGCAGCCATAAAAGACCACAATGCTCTCTGGAGCTATACATTTTTGTCAGGTGGTGTAAATACAAACTGCAGTTCACATATGAGAATTAAGTTTGATGCTACTGGCCTTTCACCATCTACCATGGTCTGACTGGAAAGGTAAATAAGACAATTAGATACACAGTACATGTTTTTTGGATAAGCACACACACTTTGCCACTGTTTAGCAGTGGCATAGCACAAAGAGTACTAAAGCTACCAAATCCAGAGAAGAAATAGTGGTGGACTGTGACAAAACTGAGGTACTTTCTAATACTGGCCTTATGGTGCTGGAAATGTAATACTACATTCTAATACTGTGAGGATCTGGGTGTACTATAGGATGTGGCTTTGGGGCCTTATCGTGGAGTACACTCACAGAGATCTTCCTGGGTCCAGTCAGTATAGTTTACTCAACCTTAGCTCAACTTTGGGTAGCTGTGGCTGTGAGCAGGAAGGCTTGGCAAAGGAACTTAGTGTAAAGCATTAAACATTACCATAGAGCAGCATAAGAAAATCACACACCAATAAAAAGACACAACAACAATTTATAAAAATAGGGCATATTTTAAAGAATTTTTAGAGACCCTGATCATTAAAATCCAGGGTTCCAGAGATACAGATTTTTTATCGCTAGTAAGTGCAAATGCAAACAAGCATTGGCAAATGTAAAGTTTGAAAACCTGACAGGGATGAGGTCTAGGAGGCCAGAAAGGATACTTTGAACAGTTACCTGGCCACCAGAGCATTTTTAAAGCAAGTTCCCAACTTTAGAGCACAACCTTCATATAAATCAATGGAGTGGTGCTGATGCTGAGGGATACAGGCAAAGATGCTCAAGAGGGATGCTCCGACTGTGGTGTGGTCGATGGGGGTGTCTCGGTGGTGGTTCCTCGGATCACAGGTGATGTGGGGTGACTTTGGCATGGAGATCAGCATCCCTCGAAGTCCTCTACATTGCAGTAGTTGCACAGTGGCTGCGGCACTACTGATTACGAAGCATAGCAGTTGGTTGCAATACCTTTGGTGGGGGCTTGTGTCCTCTACTTCCAACAAATCCAGTTTCTGATCTCTCTCCCGGGTTGAGCAGACTCGGGTGCAGGTTTTGGCTATCTTGGATTCCTTTGTTGCTGCTACCAGTTGCCAGGTACACCAACAAAGGAATCTGAGATAGCCAATACCTACACCCTAATCCTGGACCTAGGGAGGTCTCTACAAGTGTACTCAATGAAAAGGCCCCAAAGCCATATCATATAATACACCCAGATCCTCACAAATACTGAACAGCTAATTACTTTCAAACTCACTTTCTTACTGAAATTACAAATGCCATATCTCAGCCCTGCTTTAAGACTCATTCCCTGCATCTTTTTTTATTTCAGCTCTTCAATTCCATATGTATACCTTTTCCAGCTCCATGGTTTATTCTTCACTATTGGGCTTCCAACAACTATATATTAACATTGTATAGGATTTTTTTTAATATAAGTTTTTATCGAATTTTTGAAACATGGTAATGAACTAAAAAAACAAACAGGGAAAAGATGCAGTGCCTTGTGCTTACACAGTATGTCCCGTCAATAGACATCGCACAGTTGGGGGGGAGAAAAATTATTGTAGAAACCATGCCAGGGTGACATGGTTGTGGGCCTCACACATTCTGTAGGTGTACATGGTGGTCTTAAAATTGACATTTGGATCATATCCCTCAGTGCCCCAGTGGAATCACATCAAACCCCCCTCTTTTGGGTCTTTGTGCCAAAATGCTATCTCCTGAGTATAGACCAGCCAAGGGCCCCATATCCACTCATATGTTTTTGGGGCAGCCCATGGCTCTGTACACCTATCTCTCCAAAAGGGTGCATTGGCTCATGCCCATTTTCCACATCTTAAGTATTGGGGTTTCTCTAGAGACCCACATATGGTTGATGTCACACGTGGCCACCTACCACCCTATCCCTATGAGCAATTTTCAGTGTCTCTGGCCACTCACTTCTTTCATCAACCCCAGCAAGGCCATCTTGCGGTGTAATTGTAGTGTGCTCCTCATACTGTTGCTAAGACACATTCGATCTGGGACCAGAATTGTTTGTTGGGCTGCCATTCCCATTTCACATGCATTAACATACCTCCCTCTCCATCACAGCTAATACACCTGGGATCTAGTTTCCTCCCCATCTCCCACATATGCACTGGTGTAATATAAACTCTGAGGAAGTATTTCAGTTGGATGAGTCGTTGGCAGGCAGGGATGGTAAAACACTCTTGGAGCCATTATGGCCTCTCTCCGCTCATCATCTTGTAAGTCACCTACATCAGGCTGCCATTTGGAGCGCTAGTCCACTAGGGAGTCAGGGGCATTCACTACTAGAGAGTGGTAAAGCCTTGGCATACTGTGTTTTCCAATAGACTCTAGAGTCAATTTGGCCTCTAATAGGCTCAAATCTGGCAGTTTATCTAGGGAGCCTCTCAATGAGTCAAGTAGACTCCTAAGCTGCAAAAATCTAAAAAACTTTGAATTTGTAGCTCATACTCAGTTTTGAGCATGTAATATGAGTGTATGTGGGTCCAGGACCAGGCATCGCCCAACTGGGAAAGGCCTATCACCTTCCAGTCGTGGAAGTCCCCAGCTCTACTGGCACCGGCCAACCAGTCCCCTGACCACAAAAGAGCTTTTCATGTGGGGTTCTTGCACCAAATGTACTTCATTGTGTGCTGCCATGCTCATATAGTGGTGTTAGTGGCAAGGGGAAGGTCGGGGTGACTCTTGGTAGTTCTAATTGTGATTTAGAGCACCCTTCTCCCCAAGTCCCTCTAGTTTTAAATGGAACACTGGGCCATTGATCACTATCATGTGTGCTGTCCAGTAGTATAGTTGGACGTTTGTCACACCCAAACCTCCATCAAATGGTTGTAGGGTACACTTAGCGATGGATATTCCGGACTGCCTCCTTGCCCAGAGAAAAGTCCGAAATAGAATCTGTAGTTTTTTTGTTTATTGATAGTGGAATTGTGATGGGGTATTTCCCCTAGCACCGGGACACTCCCAGGAGTAGCCGCACAGTTTATAAATACTGCTATTCATTCATTCGTTTATTTATTGTAAGTTCTCCGTTTTACCCTTGAGGGATGCCCGGGAATCCTGTATTGCCTGTATTATGGAGGCCATAGAGTCGGAGGGGAGTTGTTCCACTGATTTTAGTGTTGGATCCAACTAGGGGTGGGTGGAACTTGCTGAGTTTTACTCAGCGGAATTCTGTGTAGTTACAGAGAAACTCCGCTAGATACCGCAGAAATCTGCCAATGGATGGAAAATATGTAGCTTGTGCTGCAATTTAGCACCAGTAGCGCGTACAGCACTGTTGGACTTGGCCCTTATTGGCTGAAGTTCCTTAAACTTTTTGCCTTCCTCCTAGACCTTTTTCTGACATAATGTTGCCGACTTAGATCACTGTTCCCAATAACGTGCGCGCATGCGCGCGCGCTCACCTCTATTACCTGTAGCGCGCAGTGCTGTGTGTGGAGCGCGCACACACACAGCACATCCAGCTAGAGAGTTCGCGCCGCTGCTTTTAAAAAGCGAGCGGCGCGAAAACGGGTGTTTCCCGGCAGAGCGGCAGAATAGACTGATGTCAATAAAAGGCGAGGGAGCAGCAGGTAAGTTTTGGGCACTTGGTTTCTTCTTTTATATGTAGAGCCCGGCTGCGGTGCCTACTGTGTGCTTTTGTTAAAGTATTCATGTTAATTGCAGCGCCGTCACGAGCTGCGATTAACATGAATACTTTAACAAAAGCACACAATCTGCCCACAGCTGCGCTTATGTAACAACAACAAAATTCAGCAAGTCTACAAACACGGCGTGTAAAGCTTAGCCGTTTATGTAGACTTGCTGAATTTCTCTTCTTAACAGAGCGGGCTGCGGGGTGATTGTGTGACTTTGTTAAAGTTTTCTGGTTAAGTGCAGCTCCAGACGGGTTCTGCGATTAACCTGAAATCTTTAACAAAGGCCCACAATCACCCTCAGCCCAGCTCTGTTAAGAAAAGAAATGCAGCAACTCTACAAACACGGCGTGAAAAGCACACGTGTCCTGTTTGTAGACTTACTGAATTTCTCTTCTTAACAGAGCTGGGCTACGGGGTGATGGTCTGATTTTGTTAAAGTTTTCAGGTTAATTGCAGCTCCAGACGGGCGCTGCGATTAACCTGAAATCTTTAACAAAGGCCCACAATCACCCCTCAGCTGCGCTTTATTAAGAAAAGAAATGCAGCAACTCTACAAACACGGCGTGTAAAGCCCACGTCGTGTTTGTAGACTTGCTGAATTTCTCTTCTTAATAGAGCGCAGCTGTGGTGTGATTTACACTTTTCTGTGCTTGGCATAGTGTGCCACCCGACTTGTATTTTCCTGTTTCTCTCATTGTATCCAGATATATGATACAACAAGTAACATCATACCCAGGGCTTTAAGTGGGATGAAAAAACTGGGGGTCTCGCAAAGGGGGTGGCCAGTGTAATCAAGGGCGTGGCTTAAGACACATAAGCTAAAAATCTGTACTTAGCATAGTGTACAGCCCGACTTGTATTTTGCTGTTTCTGTCATTGCATCCAGATATTTGATACAAGTAGATATATGATACAAGTAGTAACATCATACCTACAAGTCAGGACTATAGGCTTTGTCAATGGTTGTTAGTTGCATAAGATAAACAAGCAGCAACTATGGCTTGTATGTAATATTGAAAAAGCTTGAACTTAAAGCCCTGGTGACACCACGACAATGTTGCTGCGCCTGAGTTTCAAAAAGAGAAGGGAAATCCAGAGAGAAAATGACTCTCTTTAAAGGATTTCCCTTCCCCTACAAGGCTCACCTGGCATGACGTCATGCCCTAACTTCTCTACTAGTGAAGTGAGGAGTGTGAGCACGCGCACATCGATGTGCCTACTGTCGATGCAGTCTGGAAAAAAATGGACCGCCTGTGCCAGGGCACAAAACAGAGCCCGATAGAGACCCGTTTCGAGGCCCCCTTTAAAAAACTGCCGGTGCTCAGCACTGGTGAGACCCGGCCCACTTAAAGCCCTGATCATACCTACTATTGACTTTGTAAGTGGTTGCTAGTTGCATAAGATAAATATGCAGCAACAATGGCTTGTATAAATTAAATCCATCTGAATTTGAAAACAGCTAAACTCTCCAGCCATCTTTCTAGCTGTGATGAGGCTGCCAATGACAGACTTGCTTGAGTGTCTGTTATGGTCACGCTGGTAGTACAGTTTTAACAACCCCTTTAGACAAAATGTGACATTTTAACAAGAAGCAGTTTGACTATTAATGAGATCCCCTTTTTTGTACTTGCATATATTAGGGCGAAAGGGGGTGATCTACTGTACAAAACTCAGCTCTGAAGTTCATCAGGTTAAGCAGACTGTCTTGTGATAGGAGCTTGCCATACATCTAGTAGCGCAGATTCCGTACTGTGGTTGGGACAGAAAAATGACCGATGGGAATTCAACAGCTGGCTTGCTTCTAAATATTGTTCAAATTGCGGGGTGATTATTCTTTCCAGGTTTAATGGGGTCAGAGGAAGGAAGAAAGGGGAAATGTATGATTTCTCTATTTTTTCTAATGTAGATGCTCATTATGGCAAGTCTGAAGAATAGACTAGATGAACCTTGACCCAGTGAGACACTGATGATGGTAACAGTAGTCTCGAGCAGTGGAGGAGCAGAGTCTTTTTTAGGGTCTTAATAATTGTTCTATTATTGTCTTGAGAAACTGACATCTAGAAAGAGTGTGTTTTTTATGCATGATGAGCTGTGACCTGAGCATTCCACTGGACTAGGTGATGTACCAGTGCACTGATGGTGCAGGTTTTCACAGATCTCTTGTCAGCGTTGTAATGTTGGTCTAAGTTTGTATTTTTTTCAAGGATTTGAAAGTTGCATAGCAGTTCAGTGATCACTTTTCTCACCTATAAAAGCCTCTAAGCGCACTGCCCACTCTAAGTCATCCCGTTTCACTTCATCTGAAAGTTTTCTTGTTAATTGCAGCTCCAGACGGGCGCTGCGATTAACCTGAAAACTTTAACAAAGGCACACAATCACCTTGAAGCTGCGCTCTATTAAGAAAAGAACTGCAGCAACTCTACAAATATGGTGTGTAAAGCACACGCCGTGTTTGTAGACTTGCTGTATTTCTCTTCTTAATAGAGCTGAGCTGTGGGGTGATTGTGAGACTTTTAAACTTTTCTGTGCTTGGCATAGTGTGCCCCCGACTTGTATTTTCCTGTTTCTGTCATTGCATCCAGATATATGATACATCAAGTAACATCGTACCTACCACAAGTCAGACTATTGGCTTTGTCAGTGGTTGTTAGTTGCATAAGATAAATAAGCAGTAACTATGGCTTCTATATAATATTGAAAAAGCTTCCACTTAAAGCCCTGGTGACACCACGACAATGTTGCTGCCCCTGAGTTTCAAAAAGGAAAGCAAGTGTTAGTGAAGAGAATACTCCCGACAGATGGATCAGTCATTTACACACTTGCAGCTGCCATTTGCTCAGACCTGCATCTTGGCAAGATTAAAAATCTTGGCAAGGCCTAACCAGCCTTCCACCCTTCTTAGTTCGTTCAGGTGAGCACGGTTACATAGAGCAAGCGTTTAGAAATGACAAGATGGCGAAAAAGGCTCCTTATAGAACCCCCCAACGTTGATATGCTGAGACGCTACTTCTGAAGCATTGCCATACCACACTCGCTGTCTTCTCTGACATATCTTTTGTCCTTTTTTCTTCCACTCCCCAGCTGCTCTCTCCGTCTCCTTCTCTTTTCTTTTTCTTCTTCCTCATATCAGTCCCGCTCCACGTTTACCCACTTTCCCCTTCTCCCCATCCCATTCTTGTCTCCATTTCCCTCTCACTGCCTGTTCTTTGCTTTCTCTCTTACCGGTTTTCCATTCTCTGTTCTCCCTCCCAGTTCTCCAAAGCCTCTGGCTGCCTTTCTTGTAGTTAATGAAATGGGGGTGCGCCAGGTCATGAAGTCCAGTAGTCAAATAGTAGTGTAAACATAGTTCTTTATTTTAAATTCATAAGTCAGCAATACGACAGGCTCAGCCAACGCGTTTCATTCCCTCACTGGGAACTTCATCAGGGCAAGAAAATAAAGGATGGATAAAAATAATCCAGATGGCCAAAGCGTAGAATTCAAAAATGGCAAGTGCTGCGAGAATTCCCTGATATATTTCCAGATTCTCAAAGCCAGTGTAAGGAACCTGTTGGATAAACAGTGTCAGTAATCATGCGTCCGGATAGTCAATTGTGTATTCTAGTCCAGTGTATTTCACTCGAACAAACCGGAATACTTGCAGGTATGATAAATCCTGCATAGGACGACCATAACAGAAGTTCGTCTGGTCGTGACCTTCGTTTTCTGGCTGCCTTTCTCTTTCCGTCCCTCTCTTACCAATTTCACCATTACTCCATTATTGTCATGGTGTGTGTATCCAAATTGCAAATCTGCCTTAAGCCCCTTAACGTGGGTTGTATGTGTGGAAATGCACCGTGTTTTCAGTTTTTTAAGCAAATGTTTGGAGTGATATTTGGCGCTGCGCACAAGCGCGGTCTGGTTCCTGGCGCACATAGCCATGGCTGCAGCGCACAGAGACCCTACACTGCCGCACACAGAGTAAAAAAATTAGAGGGAACATTGACTTAGATGCTTTGGGCACTTTGCCACTGCTGATCAGTGTCAAAGTGCAAGTGCTCCCTGTATAAAGTGTTATGGTAATTGGTTGTCCATAATTGGTATGTTTGCCTTACTAGTGAAGTTCCTAGTAAAGTGCACTATGTGTGCCAGGGCTGGTAAACCAAATGCTACTAGTGGGCCTGCAGCACTAATTGTGCCACCCACACAAGTAGCCCTAAAGAGAGATCTCAGGCCTGCCACTGCAGTGCCTGCGCGCAGTTTGTTAACTGCCTTATTGTCCTGACAAGTGCACCCACTTGCCAGGCCTTACCTTCCCTTTTTATGCACATCAGACACCCCTATAGTAGGCCCAAGGTACCCCCCTGGGCAGGGTGCAGTGTATGTGAAAGGTAGGGCATGTACTGAGGTGTGTACCATGTCCTGACAGTGAAAGGCTGCCAAATTCGTTTTTCACTGTTGCAAGGCCATCTTGCCCATAGGACAGAATGGGGAATGCTGTGTCCCATGTTTCCAGCATATCTTCCCATAGGCATAAGATGGAGAGATGGAGTTTAGTGTGCCTGAACTCAGAATTTAATAACACATCTTTTTGTGAAGATGGTTTTTAAATTGTGTGCTTAGAAACCACGTTTTTAAAAGTGGCTGGTTTCTTGTATTAAACCATCTTGTGTGCCTCTGCCTGGTTGTATATTGCCTGCTTGGGTTTAGATGTGACAGGGTCTGGGAAGTGTCCTGACCCCAGGGAGGAGAAGGTGAGACAGCAACAGCCTGGGCCTGCATTTGATGTAGAGGGGGGGAGTAGCCCCCTGGGTGTGAAGAGGGCTGTGTTGCTGCCACAAAAGGATGGCTCCACCTCCTGCTGAGCATCTGGGCCCCAGACCCCCACTATCAAAGGAAGAAGGTGTGCCCTGGCAGGAAGGCACCCAGAACTGGTTTGGACTGGGCTCAGAGCCCCTGAACACAAAGACTTCATAGGCATTTAGGGGTATAAATGTAAGAGCTGAAACCCTGAACTCAAGACTGCAATCCATACTGAAAAAGGATTGAACCTACTTGGTGAACAAGAGGAACCTCTGCCAAAGAAGAACAGCTGAAGAGACTGAAGAGAAGGACTGCCCTTGCTGTGTGTTCTGGGGCTGGCCTGCAGTTTGCTGGTTTGACTAAGGAGAGGACAAGGGACTTTGCTGTGTGCTGTGTCCCCCTGCTTGTGAGGACTTTGCTGTGTGCTGTGTCCTGAAGTAGCGTGTCTCCAAGGGCCCGAGGAGAGCTGGTCCCCTGTTGTGGAAACTCAGGAGCACAAACGTTTTCAACCGTGTCTCAGCGACGCTGTGTGTGTGGTGCTCTTGCACGCCTGAGACTGCCGTGTGGTCCGGGGTACTGTTTGCGAGGTTCCCCGTGATCGCATTGCCCCCGCAGCGTGAAACATCGTCCACCCTGCTGCCTTGCTGTTGTGGCCCGAGCCGTCATCGTAACTGAGGCTGCGAGTGAAGATCGCCGCCGCCGGCCCGAGCCCCAACGTGCCAAAGGACTGTTTGAAACTAAGACCCGTGTCTCAGCGACGCTGTGTGTGTGGTGCTCTTGCACGCCTGAGACTGCCGTGTGGTCCGCGGTACTGTTTGCGAGGTGCCCGTGATCGCATGGCCCCCGCAGCGTGAAACATCGTCCACGCTGCTGTATTGCTGTTTGTGGCCCGAGCCGTCATTGTAACTGAGGCTGCGAGTAAAGATCGCCGCCACCAGCCCGAGCCGCAACATGCTAATGGGGTACTTGGAACTGAGGACTGTATCTCAGCGATGCTGTGTGCGTGGTGCTCTTGCACGCCTGAGACTGCCGTGTGGTCCGTGGTACTGTTTACAAGGTGCCCCGTGATTGCAATGCCCCCGCAGCGTGAAACATCGTCCACGCTGCTGTATTGCTGTTTGTGGCCCGAGCCGTCATCGTAACTGAGGCTGTGAGTAAGGATCACCGCCGTCGGCCCGAGCCGCAACGTGCTAAAGGATTTCTTGGAGCTAAGGAAGCTACAAGGTGAAAGGGATCGTGATCGTTGTTCGTCGAAAGGAATCTGCCCAAGATCATCAGCGACGGAGAAGGCAGCGCCGTAACCTGTCCGGCTACAGCGCCGCCTAGCAACAGAGCTGCAACGTGATCAGGATCGCCCAGCAGGACGAGCGGAGAGAGAGAGAGAGCGAGGCAGCGCACCCCCCCAGGTAAGGCTTGGACTCCGGTCGGGAGCCGCAAGCGTGTGTGGCCTGGGGAGGCGTGCAGGAGGAGTACAGGAGTGCTCCGGGCTCTCTCCCGCTGAACCACGTTAGACGAGCTGAGTCCCCGAGCGGCCCGGACCTGCCCAGCAGGACCGGGGCCGCCCCTGTAAGTCTAGGACCGTTGTCTCTGCTGTTGTGGCCTAGTGGGGGCCCGAGTTGACCGCGCAGATTGCATTACGAATCGCATTTTTATTGCATTACGAACTGCCTGATTTGTGCATTATGAATCGCATTATTATTGCATTACGAACTGCCTGATTCTTGCATTACGAATCGCATTATTATTGCATTACGAACTGCCTGATTCATGCATCACGAACCGCATTATTATTGCATTACGAACTGCCTGATTCTTGCATTACGAATCGCATTGCTATTGCATTACGAACTGCCTGATTCTTGCATTAAGGACTGTCCTATTATTACATTACGAACTGCATAGCATTGCATTAGGACTGCATTAGAGATCGTAACTTGCTCATTAATACCGCAAGAACCTACAAGTGATTGCTGGCCTAGTAACCGGCCAAGTGAATTATTATGAATACGCATATGTTGGTTTTCTATCGTTTGGTCTCATCGTATTCCTTTTTATAAAGATACGGTTATTTTTATGAAACCAGTGTGGTGTCCATTTGTGGTGTTATCACTGTTTTACTGGGAGTGTGGTTGCAAATACTTTAAACATTGCCTTGGAGATAAGCCTGGCTGCTCGTGCCAAGCTACCAGGGGGTGAGCAGGGGTTATCTAAAGGTGTGTCCCTCCTTACCCTGACTAGAAGCAAGGGTCCCTATTTGGACTAAGGTACCTACCTCAGCCAACTAGAGACCCCCAGTTCTAACAAGCACCATATGTTGCACAAGAGGAAAACGAGGTGAAGACGAGGTGTACTGCTCGTTGTTTTCACTGCAGAAACAGAGAGAGGTTGGGTCATAGTTCCCTTCAGTGTGTACCTAAAAATAACTTCTCACACCTATGCACGATTCAAAAGTAAAACATCCCTCGCACCATCGAGCTGCTTGTGTGCTGTGTGCTGCAAAAACATAGCACCTTCACTCTTGCCACCAGCAGACTGTGGTGCTACGCTGTAGCCTAAAGTACACAACATATGCTAAAACAATCATCACCATGCATTGTCTGCAGCACCTCGAAGGTGGAACTGAACTCCCATGTCCAGAAACCTCTGGGCTCATTTCCTGTATCCCCAGACTACACATTCCATGCATCACGCACACACAGCCAGAGGTTCCGTGCAACTGAAGAGAAGTTCAACTACACACAACTGGCATTAGGGACCTGAAAACGAAACAAAAGCATGACAGTTCCAGTGAGAATAAAAGGGAAAGAAGTGAGAGATCTATTAAAACATAATGCACATCATGGGCAGTCTTTATTTAAACACAGTTTTGCCAATTGAAATTGGTCTTTATAGGGCATTTTCAGTGCCTCCCTCCTTAAATCCAATATTTTGCTACTCACCACCAACCACTGATCCAGACCTGGACCTGGACCTTAAACACCTGCTGCTGGATATCAAACATAGCCTGGAAAACAACGATTCCAATATCAACACCCTAACCCTAACAAATCATTTAGACCGCATGAAAGAGAGGGTGGACGCGCATGGAGATCACATTGGGAGGCTGTGACACCAGATGCTGGACTTGGAGGATGTGGCAAATGCCCAGTGGGAAAAATTGCTTCAGATGGAAAAGGTACATGTGGTTATACAAGCAAAAAACAAAGACTTGGAGGTGTGATCCCGCCGTGATAACCTGCAGATCATAAGGGTGGCTGAATCCACAAATTATGGCAGAATGAAAGAGTACATGGCAGCAGTGCTGAAGCATCTATTCGCCGAGTTAAACTTCACACCACTGTTCTCAGTGGAGCACACCCACCATTTGCTAGGTCCACAACTGCCACCTGGGGCATCAGCTCACCTGATTGTTGTGCTTTTATTCAAGCATAAAGACAAAGACTTGGTCCTTAGGCTGGCGGGAGAGCAGCGAGAGGTGCAATATGAGGGCATTGGGGTGTCATTTTTTTCTGACTTCATGATGGCTGTACAAAAGATTTGCAGAGACGTTCTCCCTGTTAGACAATCACTGCAGAGAGCCCGGATGCAATGTAGCCTGCTCTCTCCAGCAAAACTGTGCATACTGCTGAAAAGCAAGAACACAAGTTTGTCACCTCCTACTCGCAGTATACCCAAGAGGTAGCGATCCTAATTGGGTGCAACTCACCAATTCACCTGATCAAATCCCTGGCAGACCTGCACGTGATTGTGCATGCACTCATGCACGCCCTGCCAATCACGCTGATCTGTACCTGTGGAGCATACACGGATGACCCTTCTTTCTTTCACAACCTATGTCTCCAGATACAAATGCTGGGCCCCGCTGCAATTCTTTGGGGTGGTGATTTCATTGTAATACTAGACAAACAGCAGATAGATCTGGGACTGGCAGGAGACTGTAATGGCTTCCGGGCTACAGGGAACCAGTTAGGTCCACTGAACAAAGTACCTTCAATCCTAGTTTTTGGAGCATTACAAGGATCCATGTTGAAGATGTGTCACGCAGCCAAAGCGATGCGTTGGTTCCGAGATGTGGTGAGGCTGTGGAGCGAGGTCCTGCTGAATCAAAGATCCCTTCGATGAGGGCTTGAAATGCGAAATCCAGAGTTGGGGATGCGTCATGCAGTCGGGGCGATGCGTCAGTTCCGAGGAGCTGCGAGGCTGTGATGCAGAGTCCAGCGCTGTCATCGAGGCTGCCGTCGATGAGACAGGCAAGGGCCTGTAATGAGGGTGCATCGCGCAGCAGAGGTTCGGATGTGGCGACAGGCTGGGATGCGGGTCTTTGCAGCGGGTCTGATTCACGCAGCAGCAGCCATGAGTCGGTTCTGCTCAGGGTTGGGCCGCGCAACAGAAGAGATGCATTGGTTCCTGCTGTGTCCACAGAGGCTGGTAGAGCATCTTAGGCCCACATCCAAGGTTTAAGGACTGGGGTGGCACCACTTGGCAGGGTAGACTCACAGGAGGCAGAGTCCAGCAGCAGGTGCAGGGCTGTTGGAGCCATCTGTCACTGAGGCTCAAGTCAGGAGGCCAGCCAACTTGACCACGGGAGTCTCCCTGGGGCTCTGGGTTCAAGAGATGCAGGTCCATTCCTCCTCACCCAGGCAGTAGGGCAGTAGGCCTGCACAGCATACCAGTAGTCCAGCAGAGTGCAGTCCAGCAAAGGGACAGTCCTTCAGCAGTACATCAGTCCATCTTCCTGGCAGAGTATCCACAGGTCCAGAAGTGTACTGCAATGGTGGTGTCTGAGGTTCTACTTTTACACAGAGTTGTGCCTTTGAAGTTGTGGAGAAGCTTCTAGAGGGTTCCTTTTGAAGTCCCCATGCATCCTGTCCTCCCTCTCCTGGCTCCAGACTAACTACAGGGGGTATGTAGATCTTTGTGTGGAGGCAGGACACAGCCTATTCAAGTGTAAGTGGGGCTATCCAGCTCCTCCCTCCCATCCTGCCAGTGATGGCCCATCCAGGCACCCCTAAGCTCCCTATTGGTTGTGGCTGTCTAGGAGGACTACACAAGGCTCAACTGTCAGCTCTACCCAGTCATGTGGCCCAGGTACAGGTACAGGCTACAGGCAGTAAAGGGCTATGGTAGTAATACTTCCTAAAAGTGGCATCACAAAAAACTGTAATTAAAAATCCAACTTTACCATGAGTAGGGATTTTCAATTCCAGTTCCAGAGACTCTGAACATAAACTGGTTAACTGCTCCCATTTGGAAATCACACTTATAAAATGTACTAAGGTAACTTCAATGTTAGTCTACGGGAGAGGTAGGCCTTGTAGTAGTTAAAAACTAATTTGAGAGCTTTTCACTACCAGGACATATAAGACTTAAAAATACATGTCCTACCTTTTAAGTATACTGCAGCCTACCCTCTGTGCTGTCCAGGACCTACCCTAAGGGTGACATATGTATTAAAAAGGAAGGTTTGGGCCTGGCAAAAAGTTTACATTTCCAGGTCAAAATGGCATATAAAACTGCACATAAACAGGCTGCAATGGAAGGCCTGAGACTTGTTTAAGGGGCTACTTAAGTAGGTGGCACAATCAGTGCTGCAGGCTCACTAGTAGCATTTAATTTACAGGCCCTAAGCACATTTAGTGCCACTTTACTTGAGACTTACAAATGGGGGTAAGCCAATATTAACATGTTTTAAGGAAAGAGCACAAGCACTTTAGCACTGGTTAGCAGTGGTAAGGTGTGCAGAGTCCTAAGGCCATCAACAATCAAAGTCAGCAAAAACAGGAGGGTTGAAGACATAAAGTTGAAGGGGAAACCATGCCAAGGATGTCTGGATGTTAGGTCCAACAGTAGGATAGAACAAAACGCTCATCAAAAACAACGGACAGTATTACATTATGGTCAAACAAATAGCAAACATTCCCAAAGACTAGATGTTGTGGATGAAATTTGTGGTAAATTTTGACATAAATGAGCCCAAAACTGTGGCTCCTGGTTGGACATGGTGGTTTGAATTCCTGTTGTGAT
Source organism: Calotriton arnoldi (assembly GCA_963921515.1). Classification (NCBI taxonomy): domain Eukaryota; kingdom Metazoa; phylum Chordata; class Amphibia; order Caudata; family Salamandridae; genus Calotriton; species Calotriton arnoldi. The sequence goes on from CAWUFW010009787.1 coordinate 270,480, forward strand.
AGGACATAAGTTCTCTTTCTGCTGTCCTGATGTGGGTGAGGTTATAACTCATCAGTGCGACAGTCGCTATTTGTGACTCATACCGATTCACCTTTTGCAATTCGGTATTTAAAAATTACGAATACTTACAAATCACTATTTGCCAGAATGGAAGACACATAAATTAAATGTAGTGATTCCTAATTTGTGATTCAGTATGTGATGCTATTTAGCAAATTACTAAATATCTTTTTAGTACATCAGGCCCCATGTGATTTAAATATATAACAATCTACCCAAACAAGCCAAGTCAGATAGTGGGGGAAAATGGAGCCTCAATCAAACGTCCTTCTTTATGTTTTTATGTCCTGCACCGTAACATGAATAGATCTCTTATGCACTCATCATAGTTGTCACCAAAAGCAAATTACTGCCAGGATGCATAGAGCAGTACTGTTATCTTCCACCGACCTTCTTGGTTTTTACTTCAGTTGTCAAATGATTTCTCCAGGGCTGGGCTGGGGAACTAAAAGCCGCCCTGGGGAAAACCCTCAAACCATCCCTGCTCCCTTTGTCTCCTTGTGCAGTCTCTCTCATTCCATCCACCCAATCTCTCCATCTCCCCTTCTCTCCACTCTCTTTGATCGCTTTGGCATGACCTTCGTCCTAAGCTTTCAAAACTGGCCTCCAAAGGCTCCGGCCCACTGGGGAAATGCTAGGTAGGATACATTTTGACTCCATTGATCGCCTCCACATTAATATCCATTCCTTCACGTCTGGAAGACTCTTATAAACATGCTCATTTTTCTCTGTAAAAATACTACAATAAGGACCCTTGTCTTCAGTTAATTTATCCATTACAGAAAGCCCTTTTCCCCCAACCTTCGTTTCAGGACAGTTCTCTTGATCTACATTTTATTTCATTCCACACTCAGCATTCCCACTGCTCACTGTCACACCCAATCACAATTCTCACAACAAACTATTAATATGCTTATTGTGTACTCATTTCAAGCCTCACTTTCACATACAAATAAATGCATGTCCTCCATTGATATATTTACTTCTTTCTCTTCATGGTGTCCATAAGACTTCTACAAAGATGGATTTACCATTTCTACTATGCAGCTAAGTTCTATTCCATGCATGGATTGCACTATACTCCTGCAAAATTAAAGAGATTTTCTGAGAGATATTCAAGTGAATGCATGATGTGCCACGCAGCAGAGAAAATCTGGTTTCATATGCTGTGGCTCTGATCATTAATAGAATACATTTGGCAAGAGAGTTTCCAATTGTTAAATCATCGTGATTAATGTAGTGGTGTCTCAGTTCTCACTGGCATGGCGGAGCGGCTGCCCGAGCAGCCTACATTGTGTAAGCAAGTCAAGAATGTGATTTATGTCAGGTCCCTTATGGCACATCTGATGATAGCCCAGAAGCAGAGATCCAAATAACCCCTTGTCGCAGCTCGCCTAGTGAAAGAGATTGATGTCAGTCATAAAACAAAAATTCATGTACAAACGTCAATATCCTTTGAATAAGTGCCATCAACTATTGGGGTCACTGATTAGTAAAAAGGATCGGTGTTCCTGAAAGAATTAAAATGTAATCACGGCGTAGGTCAGCTATTTATGTAATAGAACCATAGCGATTTAATGTATTTATGTATTCTTGTTAACTTTGAGTCACAGTAATGTATAATGGTACCTTCTTTAATGTTTGGTTATTTATATTTCTGATTTTCTTGCCAACTTTCTAAATAAGGAATTATAGTCTTGGCTCAGCTCTATCCCTCAACTTCCCACTAAGGATTATTTACCAGCAATCCCAATGTATGTGTCTGTATAATGTTCCTCTTATCATATTATCCTGAACCTGCATGTCCTACAGCTACCTAACCAGGATCTTCAGAATTCTCTTTTGACCATGTGAAGTCCTGTCATTGAGCTCTGAGCATTATCCTTTGTTCTTTCCTTATGAGCAGCCAAACACTTGTCTACACTAATATAGTTCATAAGAACTTAGGGCCTCATTTGGGATTTGGAAGAAAGGGAGCCTATTGTAAATCGTTCTGTCCCATCAAACTCATGGGTCCTTGCCTCGTTTAGAGATGAGGCAATCCCTATGTAACCAATGGTGGGGCCTCAGCTGGCCCTGCTGTTGGAAACATTTTGGGGAAAAAGCGTCATTCTAATTCGGGCGTGGTTTCCAGCAGTGATTTTTCCTTCCAAGGACTGCCATGTGAAGCTTTATAGTGCGGACAGGAAAACACAGACATGTCTCCGACAAGTTCTGGGGCTTGTTTCTGAAAAATACAAAAGAATGCCAAACATTTTGCAAACTCCCGTCATTCACTTTTGCCAAAAGCTCATCTACTACAGCATCAGTTGCCCTTTCTGCAACATTTCCTGCCCAGGTAGGGAGGGATTTTTTCATTGACAGGGAGAGATGTGGGCATCATCTCCAATGGCAGCATAACTGACCGTCCAGCAAAGGCTAAAAGGGTTATTTAGACCAAGGTGGGAAGTCTGCTGAGGTGGATGGGGCAGCCAACATCCTGCTCCGCCCACCACACCGTGTACCGCCCACTCTATTTAGAAAAGAATCAATGCTCTGAAAGTCTGGCGGACCTAGAGTGGGAAAATCTGCATAGGAATTTGATGTGCCAACTACAAGAAATGGTCAGCGATGCTCTTTCAATTTGTGAGCCCTGAGCACTTTGGCTTTGTATGTTGAGAACTGCAATTCTCCCTGACATGCCGGACAATTTCATTTCTCAAGCTACTGCTGAGCTGTGGCACTGCATATGCTGATCCCACACTGCTTCATCCCACAGCATATTTTTCCTACCCAACCAAGAGGTATCGGGCATTAAAACGCTGTGGTCACCTCAACCGCATTACCAATTGAACAAGTTAATGTTCTCTCATAGAACTACAGAGAGACAGAGCAGCAAATAGTGAATTTTTCTTGCCACCACAAAACATTATGGGACACATAAACATCATGCACATCTCACCCAGCTGTGCACTGAAAACTTTCCCACAGAATTACAGAGCTGTCGGATTAACAGCTAACTAACAATCACTTTAGACCTTGTGTTTTTTTAAAAACTTTTTATAGCACGAAACTGGACAAGTGCATTGGAGCTTTTTACAACAAGATCAATTTGTTTGTATTTTTTTAGGCAAAATGGTGATTAAGTGATCTGCCCAGAATCAAAGGATGTTGAGTGGAAACCGAGATCTGTACCAGGTTCCCCATGTTCCAAGGTTGGCAGCTCTCTATGCTAGAACACTTCCCCTAGCCCTATATTGTTTTTACAAAGCAAGGTAGTGTTCAAAATGAGCCCATAGTCTCAGTTCAGTCCCCATCACGACCGCCCACACTTAGAATTGTCTTGCACTTTTTTCTCTTTTTAAAACCTTATTCAGTTATCTGTTATTCTGTTTAGGTCTTGCATACAGCAGTCTGTAAGCAACAGACCTACTGCATCCAATATAGCCCTAGTGTGGGGGTTTGAGTCCTTGCTTTGCTCATGATGAAGTGGCTTTTTTTAGTTTCCTGCTCCTGATTCCATGATTCTCCTTCTATTCTTTTCTTGTACCATCCAAGAAGAAGATCGGGCTCACCATGTTTTGTTGGAATACGCTGAGACTTATTTACAAGTCCATTGCGCCGCAGGTGCGTCACTTTTTTTGACGCACCGGAAGCGCAATGGGCTTGTCCATATTTGCAAGGTCACATAAAGTCACCCTGCGTGACTTTTTATAGCCTTGTAAATATGGGCCCCTTTCACACATTACTCTGCGTTAAAGGGCGTTCCATGGGTATTGCTGTGGGTGCTCCCATGCAACATCCATGGAACTTAACGCATTCCCAGATTTACAACATTTTGTAGAACTGGGAATGTGTCAGAATCCTACGCCTTCCCAGGGTAGATCTTGCTCAGCCAAGGTGCTGGCTTTGCCAATGCTTTTTGCTGATTACATGCGTGCGTATGCATCAGTACTCACTCATGCGCTTGCTTCAAGCTACATACACAATAATGGCTGGCAATCTTGAAATGGGTTTGGTATTATACAAAACGAATTTCAAGACGGCCACAGAAGCAAATGCATGAGTCATGGCTCAGGCGGGCATTTTTAATTGACTATTCTGTCATGTTAGGCAGCCATGTTTATTAGCAAATTAAAATGTAAAAACTAAATATATAATTCAATAAGTGCACACGAAGTATGGAAAGGGATGTGATTGGTCAGTAGTACCTTACAGATGCCAGGCCCTAGTGAAAAAGAGAAAAAATAATACTAATTTAAAAATGTATGCCCGGTGCAAGTGCAATATATTGAATATATGACGTTACAATGCAAACAATTACAACACATGCTTTTACAATGCGTTTTTACATCGCAACTACCATTACATTGCATGATTTTACAACGCATGCCATTACAATGCATATTTAAAAACTACCATTACAACGCATTCCATTACAATGCGTACCATTCCAACGCATACCATTACAACGCATAATACTTTTAGTGCAACAGTAGGGTAAGTGTTGGATAGGGTAGGGGTAAAAATTACTATTCCCAGTCCAGTGAGTGCAACAGTAGGGAAAGTGTTGGATAGCGGAGGGGTAAAAATTACTATTCCCATCTACCCCAAAACCCATACCCACCCTAAAGCTTAAAAATCTCCATTACTTACCTTACAATGCGTTGTAATGGCATGCGTTGTAATGGCATGCGTTGTAATGGCATGTGATGTAAAGGCAGTTGCGTTGTAACAGTTGCGTTGTAAAAGCAGTGCAATGTAATGACTGCGTTGTAATGGATGTTTCTCAATATATCAGGCTTAATTTATTTTGGGAAGCTAGGCACATCTCAAAAGACAAAACAGACTATTAAGTGTGGGCCTCTCTTTCCCTGTGCAAGAAACAATCCACCATACTTGTTTGCTGCAGACACCTCGTTGAGTTTCTTGGTTCAAGCCATAGCCGAGGTGAGGTACAACCTGTGAGAAAAGTGACCTGATAGAGGTCTGCTGAGATGAGTCTAGCCCTGGTAGAAATCTACAGGTGCAAGATGTCTAACTGGAATCCAGATGAGAGAAGCTCTGCTTAGTGATTAGAATAAAACAAAAGCAATATTATGACCCAGGGATAGGAAAAAATAAGTAGGGAAAATGTTGTCCCCTAGTGGTACTGAAGCACATCCCCTAGACTGTGTCGCTATACGGTTACTTTGCTGAATATGTGTCAGGGCCCTTTTCTCCATATTCATTTTGCATGAAAGTCAGTAACATACACATATAAAACTTGGTAGTCTTTGTCAACTTCACTCCTAGTTCCTCAGTGAAAGGTAGTGGGACTTGGGGAAAAAAATTATAATGAGTTATTGCAAGTGATCACAATAAGAAAATTCAGATGGTAGCAACTTACCTAGCCTTGTAAAGACAGTTGCTGCATCATTGCTCTTGCAAATTGATTCCAGATCAGTTGGAAGATCTGGATTCCAGAAAGGAGCAGAGCAGATTTTGGTCACATCAACACCGAGATCCCTCAGCTTCCACACAGCTAGGACTGAAATTGAGAATTCGCCATCCTGTGAAAAAACATCATAATTATCGTTAGACAGGATATTGTGCCGCCAAACACCATTTCAACTGATAGAATTCATATTATTCAAAAATAAAAATATTCATTAATGGATGGTATTGCGATGCAACACACAGCTGTGACACACTCAAGGCACTCTGCTGCCATTACACAAGAGAAAGAAATAATTAGTGAAATATGCAGCAAACCTTCTGGGTTTGATTACATTTTTTTAAAGTGTAAGCTAGACTTAGGGCCTTATGTAGAGTTAGCAGAGTTGTTGTCCTGGTGCAAATCAGCAGAGCTCCACCCCCCCCCAAACTCGTGACTGGCCCACCACTTTTAGACGTAGGGGAAGTAGCTCTGTCATTTGTCCGGCCTCCACAGAGCCATTAGAATGTTAGAAGGCCGGTCCTATTTAGGGAATTCTTCAGACTTACAGTTTTGTTTCAAGGCCCACCAGGAAAACCCTAATGGTCCAGATCACCAAGCAATACAAATGACACCGTGGTGCTGGAAATAAACTTGCTGCACATCAGTGCTATTTATTTTTGTATTTGTTTCAGAAACATACCAATTGTTTGGAGGTTTACTTATGAAGAATTACAATCTTTGAGAGGTCACAAAATTATGAGAGTCACTTAGCAAACTTCTCTTCCTTCTGTGTAACTGCCGCACTGTTGAAATCACAGAAGTCGGAAGTCCTCATCCACAGGATCAGAGGTCATGGCCCCTGCTGACCTCGCAGACCAGCAGGACGTCTGCTAAGCTCTACATTGCCTCCTTAAAAATCGGAAACGTCAAAATGTATTTGTGAGGTTGAGGCACTTATACAAATGTTTAGGATACCTAGATGTGCTTGACGAGATTAGACATGAATTTAGCATCCTATAGTAAACTAAGGCAAAATATAATAATTTCAAGAATTGTCCTAGGGCCCAGCTATCTGAAGCTTCGGCTACAAAAGTACTAATGTCGTCGGAACTGAGGAATATGGCCCAAATAGATAAGTCAAATTGGAGGACTAAGGGCCTAGTTATGTATTTGGCGAAGTGGGAGCAAGGCAGCACTTCACCGCCCCGCTCCCTCACTACCAAACTCCACCGCTGGCGGCCCGTCGGATTACAATTGTTATCCAGGTGGGTGGTCCTTCGGCAGCTGGCCCATGGCACTGCCTTTCAAAGGCTCATAGGAGAGCCTTTCAAAGGCACCCCATGGGACCACCACAGCTAGTTCCAGCATGGCATGGACTGCAAAGTCCATGCCATGCTGGAACAGGGGGTGCATGCACACAGGGGGTACACCATGTGACCCCTGCATGCATCCCCAGACCTTAAGGCAACAGGGAGTCCTGTATGCCCCCCTCACCGCCATGAAAAGTGTGGCGATGAATAAACTTGTAATATGCTTGGCGGTTCCCCAGGGGCACCACCAGCAAATTGCAAGCCTCTGACCACCGTACCACCTCCAGTGATCGCGGATCCCTGGTGTTTGCGGTGGTACTATGGCGGTCCGACCGCCGTATTCGTAATACAGCGATTGGACCACTGTTGCAGCAGTTGTCGCACCACTACTGTGGGTTTAGCGGTCCATTAGACCGCCAAACACATAATCAGGCCCTAAGTATTTGGATCAAGTTGCAACTGATTTAGGTCTTGCAGAAGGATGGGCAAATGTTCTGATTGAATTCAATTTAAGAAAATGGTAGGGCACAACCTCGGGAGAGATTCCTTTTGTAAAGCCTATATTATTTATTTTTATGCATTTGAGAGTTGTTACGAATATCTACATTCCTCATTAGTATGACTTATTCGTCATTAAATTGATCTAAGGAGCAGGGAACAGGAAAAATTAATATGTGTTTTAGTGATCTTCAACTGACTCACTAGCATTTGTGCTGGGACTGGTGGCTCAGCGAGCTAATTCATCCACTCCAATAATCTGTGCTTAACGTCATGATTACAGGGTTGAATCTTGGAGGGTTCACTCAGCCTTTCATCGTTCTGAATATGATTAAAAAAACTTCCATTGAGTAAGGTAACAATATATCCGCTATTTCAGGGCTAAGAAGCCCAAGGGTTTGCACGTGCTTCACAAATGTATATTATATGTTAAGCTATATGTAGCTGACAAAGAGAAAGTCTTCAGCACTTGACAATTAAGCATTTTTTTGGTCAACCCCCCATTTTAAAGAGACAAGAGTTAGCACACGTAAAAAAAGCGGAAAGAGTGTGCCTTAATGGGTCTAATGTACAACTGTCTGGTAGACTAGAAAAGTATATTGATCATGTAGCTCGTCTCTCATGATAATTTGTGCTCTGTGGGCAAGGTTAGAACAAAGCAGAGTTGCAAATATTGGGATTTATATACGTTTGAAAACTTTAATTTCTCTGATGGATTCTAATACAGGTTCTCTCCTTTAGGTGGGATCAAATGAAGTTTAGGAATTTATTATGATTTCAATTAATCTACAAAGAAAGTGGAAATTACTATGTGATTTGAGTGCATTTGAGCCTTAGGCACTCATTACCCAAACTTCTGAATAATACTGAATATTTATTAAGCAGGAGTTTGTGGTCGAATCTGAAGTGTGAGTTTGGTGACAAAGCCACACCTTCAGGCTCTTCCCCTAGGTCATTTCGCCAGTCAAAAGCAGGCAAAATATATCTGGGCAAAATCCTCAGAATTAATATAAAATGTGCTAACACAAGTATTCCAACACTTAGGGGCCAATTACGATGAGTGTGCGAAAGCCTCTGACCTCAGGTGTGGACTACGGTCATGGCACTGCTCCTGATGAAGCAGGGTTGTGACGGCTTCAACCTGAGGAGACACAGAATGCACCACGTCAGCCAGTCCTTTGCACTAATAAAGTATCATGTCATCGGTAATGTTCACAAGCACCTTTGCAGGTACAGTTGGCAGTCTCATAGCTCTACCCATGATCATCTGATGGGGGGACAACCCGTCCTCTGATCAGGTATGCTGAGAAGACTCATCAGCACAAGAGGAAAAGTATCAGGCCACTTCAAAGATGTAGAAGCACACACTTGTGCAAGTCTGGATTTCAATGTTCCATTGATTTGTTTCACCAGATCTGAAGCCTCAGATCTATAGCTACAATGCAGTCTCTGTTCAACTTGTAATGCTGCACACAACATTCTCAAGATTTCGATGTGGAAATGCTTTCCCTGGTCTGATTCCAGAGAAGTCGAAAAGCCAAACCTAGGTATTAACTCTCTCAAAAGCAACTTTGCTGCTATAAGACTGTGATTCCTACTAGTCGGGTATGCCTACTGTGCAACGATGCACACAACAACCAGGACATATCTCAAACATTTGCACACAGGCATTTCAATGAAATACAACTTCTATCAGTTTAAGGGACCACCTGATCTTCCCATATGACTCAATGTTGCCTCAGTTCTTTTCCCCGCATTGTTCTATTGACACACAACACATCTGTGACAAAATGCTCCAGTCATCAATCTAAACCTAGGATTAAACCAGGTCTGTCTAAATGATCTGACCATGGCATCTCTCCCTGCCTGAGTAGGACTGTGAAAATGCCTGGCCATCAGTGGCAATAGACTATCAGGCAACACAGGTCTTACATCCCCTTAAACCTAATATCATCCTCTTCTGTCCTGGCACATCCTGCCTTAATCCAACTTTGCTGTTCTGCCTCTGAAACATCTTCCTGAAGCCTCTTGACCTCCTTCCACATATCAACAGTTGTTAAAAAAGGTTGAGGTTGGTCTCATCTGTTCCTTTATTAGTGTACTCACCATTAAATGTGCAAGCATTGTGAGCACAAAACTTTGCGGCTTCGTCAACATATCTGTTGCCGAAGGTCACATAATCATCCCCCTTACAATGAGCAACACATTTTACGGCTGCAACTTGATCAGGCATTTGCAATGCCTTAAGAATCTCTCTTTCTTCTTCTCTGTTCCGGATGAGAGACCCTGAAGAGGACATAAACCCCCTCTGAGACCATAACTGTCCGAAATCGTGAACAACACCAAAGCAATACTGACTATCAGGGAAAATGTTCACTCTCTGCTGGTCTGAAACACAGCACACTCTTGTAAGAGCAATTAATTCAGCCACTTGTGCAGAAAATGCTCCTTGGAGCCATGAAGCTTCAACTACTCTTGAAACTGCACAGACACAGCATAGGCAGCTCTTAAGTTTTCTCCATGGTCTCACAAACACGAGCCATCCATGAACAATGCAAAATCAGATTCAGGCAGTGGCTCGGCTTCTATATATGATCATGGCTTGGTGCACAGTTCAGTAACATAGAGACAGTCATGCTCCACTTCACCCTCATCACTATCGCTCTCAGTAAGAGGCAATAAGGTGGCAGGGTTTAAAATATCACATTGCTTTAATGTGACATTCTCAGCTGCAAGTATAATTTGCTCATACTGGGTCAGGCAACTGTTTGTCAAATGTTGAGTGCGAGTGTGCATCAACAATATCGCCACAGAATGGGGCACACTCAGTTAGAGGATGACCTATAACAATGCCTTTGCACCCCTCAGTGCTGACACTAGCAGCAGCCACGGATTTGAAACACCCAGGCAACGCTGCAGCTACTATATCAAGGGTAACAGAAAATAGGCAACAGGTCTACGGGCACTTCCATGCATCTGTGTAAGCACTGATAGAGCACAGCCCTCCCTCTCACTGCAGAAAAGCGAAACCACTTTGTTGTAATCAGGCATTCCCAGTGCCGGGGAATGGCAGAGGCTTATCTCAAGTCTAGGAAGGCAACCAAACAATCATTATCGCAGGGTACCAGATCTAACACATCCTTTTGTGTCAGCCTCTGTAAAGGCTTAGTCACTAGGGAAAAATTGGGTATCCACTGGCAACAGTAGCCCACCATTCCCAAAAACGTCCTGACTTCTTTCTGTGTTGTTGGTGGCTTCATTTGCAAAATCACTGAGATTCTTTCCTGGCGATACCTTCCAGACGTCTTTCTTACTGTGATGTCTGAGATACAGGACTTCTCTCAAACAGTATTGCAACTTATTGGAGGACATCTTATGTCTATTCTCAGCCAAGTGGTTCAACAGAGCAATAGTATCAGTCTTTCAGGCTTCTTGCGTATTTGACGTAACCAGCAGATCATCAATATACTGCACCAGGGCAGAGTTACAGACATACCCATGGACTCCAGGTTCTTTTTCAGAATCTGGTTGAAAATAGATGGATTCTCCATTTACCCTTGTGGGACTCGGCACCATATTAAAACACGACTGCTAAACCGAAATGCAAAAAGGAACTGACTGCCCTCATGCAACAGTATAGAGAAAAAGGCCTGACAAAGATAAATAACAGTAAACCACTCAGCCTCACATAGAATCTAAAACAAAATCACAGCAGGATTTCGTGCCACAGGATAACAAGACACTGCAATGTTTTTATCTTTTGGAGATCTTGAACTAAGCAGTACTTACCGCTAGACTTCTGTAAACGCATCATGAGTGGGGAAGCCGCCTCCTGCATCTTTGGCACCAGGGGTCGTTGGGACTACAGTCCCCAGTCTGCTTTGCGCCAGGAGGCGCTCTTGCTGATCTTCGCGCCCGGAGGCGCTACAAAACCACCTCGCGGCTCCCGCAGCGCGGAAGCCGCCTCCTGCATCTTTGGCACCGGGGGTCGTTGGGACTACAGTCCCCAGTCTGCTTTGCGCCAGGAGGCGCTCTTGCTGATCTTCGCGCCCGGAGGCGCTACAAAACCACCTCGCGGCTCCCGCAGCGCGGACGCGCGCGGGCGAAGCCCGGGCCAAGGGCGAGCCCGTCTGCGCCCGTCCGCGGCCGGGAGAGGCTGGGCTGGGCCAGGGCTCTAATCCTCGTGGTGTGGTCTGTGTCCCACCAGGATATGGCATAGAGATTCGAAAAACGACAAGGTACCTGTCCGTACTATTTTAATTTACTTTGCGTTTTTGTTGCCACTTTGCTGTTACCCAATTTGGAGCGAGGAGGGCTTGGTCTCTCACTGGTGCTGTGGCTTACATCAAGTTTTTTTTTTTTTTTCTTGCTGTTTTTGTCCTTTATTATTTTAAGTGCTTCCTGGCCAAGCGGAAATGGGCAAAAGGAAATTGATTGTGGGGGAGCTTCAGGGCCAATTGCTGCAGGCTCAGCTGGGACGATAGATGCCTTTTTAACCAGGGCAGCTGATGTCTTAACAAAGGAGATAGCCCTCACTGAGAAAAGACTTTCTCTGGAAACTGAGAAAATTGCACTGGGCAACGTTGGGTGCGGTTGGAATCAGGGGGAAACAGGGTCCTATCGGAAGAAATAGGCTCCCCCGCACCATCAAGTACATTGTTGGAAGGCCAAATGGGTGGTCAGGACCCATTTATTGGCACTCCTGTGGCCACTGTAACTGTAGGTGATGATCTGGACAGCCCACCAACGAAGAGAAAACGAACTGCGGGAAGTAAAACCTTGAGAAAGCCCCCACGGACCAAATCAACATTACCACTGGCAGCGGTATTGGCTGAGCAAAATTCGGACCTGCTGCTGGATGGCCTTTTTTGAGACTGGAGTCTATGACTAAAGCCTTATTAGAACCTGTAATTGCCAAGATAGAGGGCATTAAGCTAAAACTTGACTCCTTTGTCTCTATGCATAAAAATTGCATAGTAGGGGGTGATATTGCAGCTGGTGGGAGAAGGGGTGTCATTGAAGTTGCTAATGGCCCAGAATGTAGACACCCGAACGGTAGCATACAAATAGATAGGATGACTGGCACTCAATCCACCCTGGGTGTGTCTCATCTTAGCTCCCTAACTACTGATTGCGTGCCACTGGGGGTGGTATTGAACCGCGGGTAGCTTGTCAGGAAACCCGGGAAAGTGTGAACGAGGATCTCCCATCTACACTCACGTTAGCCCATAATAAACGGGTAACATTGATAAACAAATGTATAATTGATCTCCCACCGCAATCAGCGCCTTTAGTAGCTGTACTTGTGGGGGTCCCTCCTCTTTCATCTGGTACAAAGGAAACCTCATTAGATCTGATACATAAGATCATCCACTGGTGTAAAAATAATGTGATAAATAGCTCAAATATCACTCCAGATATTATCATGGCAAGAAGGGTTGGTTGGATCGGCCATGGGACTAGGAAAAATAGGGAGGGGATTGTATAATTGTTAATTTTAAGCATCACCTGCAAGCTAAAGCACTATTAGACTGCCAACATAAATATGACGCTAAAACTACAATTAAAATAGTCCCACTACAAATTTTTTATCCTCCCAAATACTTTCCGGCAAATAGCGATCGGCATATGCCTGGCTGGCAGAAGCCTTTTAAGCTACTCACATGCCCCCAAGAAAGCAATCTTAATACTACATTATCATTATCAAATCGGTTCTTACCATTAGCGAATCTGCAAGGACTTGATGAAAATGATTGACTGACAATGGCAGTGGGAATGCCACAGGTTAAGACCACACAGCCAGTGGCACATATAGAACCATTAATAGTTGCCCCCACTTCCCAATGTTTGTTGGATAATTCTATCAACTCTACTATTATTCCAGATAGCCCTAACAATGCCTCTATGAAGGTATTGTCATGGAATATAGCTGGGCTGAGATCAAAGAGGGGGATACTTCGTGGGTATACTTCCTTGCTAAGCATCATATTATTGCCCTTCAAGAGACCTGGGAATCTAACGATTGCTTTTATCTTGATGGCTTTACCTCTTTTTGCAAATATGCAATCCCGTCTAATATGGGTAGAGCCAAGGGAGGTCTCCTTTTGATGTTTAGTCTTAAACTCTGCTATAGGGCTAAACTGATTGATTCTTCATCACCCTATGTGCTAGCAGTGGAATTGTCAGGAAAGAATCTTACCACTATGCTAGTGGTAAATTTTTATAATTCTTTTTCTAGGACCCATGAGACTGAGCATCTCCTGGCCCTGGAAGAATTATTAAAAAATTATGGAGAAGACAGCCAAGCGTATTATGACATGCTAATCATGGGGGATTTTAATACACGGAAATGTTGCTTTAATTGTCCTTTGATATTGAAGGAGGTAGATGATTTACAAGGGTCAAACCACTTTGAGCATACATTGTCAGGAACGCTCATAGAAGGACTGCTCTCTGTGTTTAATCTGAACTGTTTACAACAATCTGACAAATCTGTCCTGGTTCCCACCTATGTAGGAAATGGTAGTGTTAGCACAATTGACCATATCTTTTTATCTGTTTTAATAACTTCGGCTGTACAGACTTTTAATGTTATTTGTAATTGTTTTAGTGATCATAACCCTTTAATATTGGTTCTCCTCCTCTCATTTGGTATAACAGGGGGCTGCGAACCATATCACTAATGTAAACATTACTACTAAAGATCAAGCACGAAGGTTGAGGTGGGAAAAGATTACTCCAGATAGTTTTTTGGAGAACTTGTATACTACTTGCGCCCCAGAGCTTAAAGTATGCATGGACCCTGCATTACAAGATATATCTACCTTAGATGCCTTTGATATTATTGTTAAAATGGCAGCCTCGAACTTAGTGACTAAAACCAAGGTGAAATCCTCAAAATTAAAAAGGTGGTTTGATGACACATGTTCAGCTGCCCATAAGGAGTTAATGAAGGCTGTAAAGCAAAAACCGAGGGACCTGATACTAACCAGGAGTTGCAGGAAGGCGTATAAACTGGCTGTGTGTGAGAGGAAAAAACAACTAAGAGAGCACGCCTGGGAGGAGCTTGGCCAAGCTAGTGTCCTGTCGGACAGCTCACGATTTTGGTCCATAGTTAACAGTCCTCTTTTCTCAGACATGCCAAATTTAAGTAAGGACTGTATAATACCGGCAGAGAAGTGGGTCCAGCATTTTGGTAATATCTATAGTGGCTCCAATTTAGCAGAAATAGTGGGATATGTAGCTCCCGGATTAAACAGTGCCCCCTTCATTTTAACATAGAAGAAGTCTACAAAGCTATTTTATCGACATCGGGGGAAAGGCTCCTGGCCCTGACGGGATACCGGCAGACCTTTACAAGGCAGACCCCAAAGTTTGGGCCAGGATCCTAACACATGTTTTTAATGCTGCCTGTGCTTATGGTTTCCCCCGTCATGGGCAAAGGCAGTAATTGTCCCCATTTTTAAAAAGGGCCTCCGTGACGATCCGGCTTGTTATAGGCCTATTTCGCTCTTAGATTCTGCGTCTAAAATTATGGGCAAGGTAGTCCTGGATCGTCTTACAGTCTGGCTTGATCATTTTAATGTTATTTCTGATCTCCAATATGGATTCAGACAGAGAAAGGGGACAATAGACCAATGCCTGAATCTCCATTTGGTGATCGGGAAGTATACCATCGCTAAGGGAGGTGTCTTGCATCTGGCCTTTATGGATCTAACCTCAGCTTTTGACCTTGTCAATAGGTCTAAGCTGTGGTTGGTCCTTCGTGATATAGGGCTAGAGGCTGAATTGATTTCCTTCCTGCATACTGCACATGTTAATACCACGGCTGCGGTACGGTTTAATGAAGATGGCAGTTTGACAGATTCTTGGCCAGTAGGAAGGGGGTCCGGCAGGGTGCATTTTGGCCCCCTGCTATTTACCCTATACATCAACAAACTGGGGGATATTTTAACATCATGCTGTAAGGATACGCCAAGGGCCGGTGCCAAATTGATTCCCGCATTGTTGTATGCCGATGATGCGGTTTTATTGTCCAGAACTGCAAGGGGTCTGCAACAACTTTTAAATTGTTTTATAGATTTTATGAATTCACTAGATTTGATAACGAATTTTAAGAAATCTCATGCAATGACGATTGGTTCACGTAAGGCTGCCAAGGCCAAATTTTATTGTAATGGTGATGAATTAACTAAAGTATCCACTTTTCCATATCTTGGGGTACTTTTTGATGATCAAGGTACATGGGGAGCACAACGAACACTTAAAAAGAATATTTTGGCAAGAGCAACGGGGGCCACTATGGATTTTGCAAAAGATTAGGGTCAAAACCCCTGCCCGCACTCTTGAAAGTTTATACTGCAAAATGCATTCCTATGGCCACGTATGGATGCGATATCTGGGGCTATAAAGATGTAAAGGAAATACAAGTGGCAGAGAATAACTTTATGCGCAAACTCCTTGGGGTCCCTGTAGCCACCCCTGTTTACTGCCTGCATGAAGAGCTGGGGATGGGATATATTGCAGACCAGATCGCAGTTTCCCCCTGCTACGATGGCTTAGAATCTGGACTCAACCCCTCCGAATTTAAATCAACTTATAATCTCGGACTGTATGGCGCTAGAGAGAGCCCAGCATATCCCTTGGCTTAAATATATAAAGGAAGAAACAAAATGTCTAGGGTGCCCAGATTTGTTTTTGACCCCAAAGCCTTTGGGCAAGACTGCGATTATAAATTTTAAACGGCAGTTTGTGGATAGGCGGAAATGCCTTAGGGAGGAGGCTGAGCTAGGCAAGCCTTCGGTGAGAAGGTATGTTACTCTGAGCCTAGGCCCGCAATTGCAACCATATTTATCTTATGTTAATAAACCATTCCATCGTTTTGTTTTAACAAGATTTCGTTTAAATATGGTTCCTTGGTTGCTGGCATTTCCGAGAGGATATTCAAAATCTGAATTGTTAAAACCCTGTCCCTGTGATAACTTCTCGGAACAGGATACCTTGCACCAAATGTTTTTTGTAGTTACTATGAGTCCCTGCGTAGGCAGCATATCCTCCTTTACTTAGAGAATGCCAGTTTGTCCAAGTGAGGCCAGCCCTGCTTTATTTACAAATGCTGGCATCACCCATGGTTTGCCTCGGGGTCGCAAGTTTTTAACTGGGGCCATTAGACATAGGAACAGACTACTTCCGTAATTGAAATCTTGTGCTGTCTGTTGGTTCAATTGTGTTTTCTCCTTCCTGATTATTATTTTTAAACGTGATATTAAATAAGATTTTGGTCTATTGCTTAAGCACAGTGCACTTTATATGATATTGGCTCTTTTTATGAATGTTTTTAGATGTGAATATTGTGATTGATATGTGGGATTATTTTATTGCTATGTATTTGGCTGGAATGTGTATCTTCTTTTAATAATATTGTAAGCTTTTATGACTCTTGGCTGTCGAATAAAGTATTTCTGACTGGCATCATGAGTGAATTACATGGGCTCCCCATAATCTCCTTTAAAATACTTTGTTGGATCATTGTCTTAGTTGCTGGAGTGATTCCAGCAAACGTTTAAAGGGGTCAGATTATATTGTACGGTTCTTGGGTACTCAACATTAGGTTTTATCTATATACGGACAGGCTCAACTCCTTTGATGAGTCCAATGTCCTTGCCTGAAAAATCCCAAACTTCCGACCTCACTGTATCTCAGAGATCTAGGGGTAACTCTTCACTTGTCATCATAGGGAACAACTCAACTGTTGGGGTTTGGCTAGCCAATTTAAAAGCAACATCTTCATCATGAGTTTGGAACTCCATACCCTTTGGGGTGCAATAAATGGTTCAGTTCAGCTTGCACAACAGATCCCATTCCATCAAACTCACAGAACTTGAATTACATACCACAAATTGGTGATTCTCCTTGAAATTCCCTATTTTTACAGGCACATCCTCGGTTATGGGGTTTTTCATTAATTTATTTGCAACTCCAACTTGGATTCTCTTTCCCTAGATTATTAGGTTTGGAAATTCCACTGTTAGAATAGAGTAGGTAGCACCAGTATCAACCAGAAATGATACAGGGTGGCCATTTACCTCACCATCTATAAATGGACCACTGTAGTCTACCTCCAACACTGCTCAAGCACGCAATCCTCCTCCCCCCATAGGCACCATCAGGAGGACTAATCGGAGCCATTTTTCGGGGGGGGGGCGAGTTTTATATAGCGCTTACTCAACCTGAAGGTGTCAGAGCACTTTACATGAGCACCAGTTGCGTTACAGACAGACACATTCATTTTGTTAGACACAGAGAGATTAAGTGATTTGCCCAGAATTACAGGATGTAGAGTGTCCCTACTGAGACTCGAACCCTGTTCCCCAGCTTCAAGGTCGATCGCTCTACCTGTTAGGCCACATCCTCTCCCCAGCCATAATTGTCAACTGTATCCAACATGGGATACTGTTGGAAAGTATTGTTATACTGGAATGCATTCTGATTCATTTTTGGAACTTGATTTGAAGTGAATCTAGGGCCATTGGCAGCTTGCTGTGGCATCAGGGGTTGCGGAACTTGCATCACTGGGGCTTGGGGTAAATGGAGATTTTGAGACCTTGGTCTCTGCATGTTTTGTAACTGCACAGGGTTTATTATTCCAAACCTTGAATTCTGACCCTGATTAGCAGGATTAAGACAACATTTTTGCTTCCAATGCCCCAGCTTATTGTAATAGTGACAGGAATTGGATTTCTTCAAAGTAGCTACATCAATCCAGGCACTCGGGTCAATTGTGACACCACGACCTCTACCTTGTGGCTGAAATCCACCTCAAACTTGCATCACAGGAGCTCCCTGCTGATACACTCCTTGCATAGCAGGAACATTTCCTATGAAAGGCTGACTCTGACCTCCTCTCTGGGCAACCTTCATTTGTGCCACCATCAATTTCTCCTACAATTTCCTCTGCTTTTTTTCTATGTCATCATTACAGTACTTTGCATATCTCAAAATCTCATCAACTGACTTATTCTGCCAACAAATCAAATGCTGCTGACTCATCATGCTAACTTCAGGCCTCAATCCCGTCACAAACCTGGAGACAAAATGGCCACTATCCTTAGGCTCCAGTATCTCCATCCCACTGTGATGCTTAAATGCCTGCAGGAATCTCTCATAATATGCATGAATCGACTCTTCAGGTTCTTAGGTCGTCCTGTCAATCTTGACCCAGTCAATATCTTGGGGCGATACCTTAGATTTCAACCATGTCATCACTTGGTTATACTTTATCATTACTGTGGATGATGGACCGTTAGTCAATGGATCTCTCTCTGGCCATTCAGTGGCTATTTTACATTCTTTCCACAAGTCACTTGGAACTACAATATCAAAGTATTCTGATCAGTCTACAAAACCTTTGAGATTTTCACAAACCGTTCATCTTCTTTTCTATCATACTACTGGCGTCTCTCTTAATCTTGGGAAATCCTGTGTGAATGACACAAGATCACTCCTACTCCTAGGGAAATGGACATAACCTCCGCTGGGTACTTCCCATAAGGGCAAGCTTTTGGTACTCACTCCCCATTCTAAGGGAGGAGGCAGTCTCCCATAGATCTCTTTGGACCTTTCCTTTTTGCCCATTCACCTTCCCACTTATCTAGTGCACTCCAAATCCCAATGTTTTGAATCAATTCCCGCATTTGCAGTTTCATTCCTGGTATTCTCATACACTCTATATAATTATCACTAAAACAGAGTCGGTGGCTTTTCTGCAAGGCTTTAGTCTGATCCAGATCTATCTCAAATTTCTGAGCTGATTAAGATAATTTATCATAGATGTGTCTTGCCCGTTGGGTAACATCCTTACTCATAAACAAAAGTACATTTTCTTTGTAAGTATCTAATTGGGCAAATTCAAGACTTCCACTTATCACTTTGCCTAATTCTAGTTTTAATTTACTGACATATGTGGAGGTGTTCCCGGAAAGAGCGGGTATACTTATGGTAGATTTATTCTACCGAATACTTCAGGACATATATTATAGGATTATCTTCTTTGCTACGACTTAGAGCAAGAAATATTCGGCTCTTGGAAGAGCAAGATCATTATATATATTACACGCAAGCATTGATAACTCTTATTATTGGCGAAGGGGACCTTAACATACTGAACGATTCATTTAGAAGCCTATATCTACCTGAGTCAGAAGGAGACGGCTAGCTATTGCTGGTCATAGACTTCTCTGGCCAGTACTCTAATAGCTACTTTCCTTGGAGAAAGGGCATCATCTACAATTGAATTCAGTACCCCCGTTTTGATTTGTCCTTGTGACACAGTATTCTATTTGGGCGAGGTCCTGATGAAGGTGGTTCACG
The DNA here is from genome assembly GCA_963921515.1 of Calotriton arnoldi. Lineage (NCBI taxonomy): Eukaryota > Metazoa > Chordata > Amphibia > Caudata > Salamandridae > Calotriton > Calotriton arnoldi. Next base: position 290,115 of record CAWUFW010009787.1, read on the forward strand.
GTGTGTGTCATTCCACCGAAACGCGCGTCGACCACGTGTGCCCAGACCTTTTGGCTTTGGTTATCATACTTGCCCATCGGAAGCGTTTTATATCTATGTGTTCCTTATACCCAAATGTGTATATGTGTCTTGTATGACTGTGAGCGAGTGTAAGGAATGAATGTGGTTTTATGTTAGATTGATTTATTTATTGGGGGTCAATAGTTTGCTATGATTATCTTTGTATTATATTATTGTAGAAAATGTGTTCCTTTAGTAAATGTATTTACCATATAATTGATGTGTACAGATTATAACAAATAAGAAAATGATTAAAATGAAAAATAAAAGGAATTTTTAATAAAAAAGATGTATTAGTTTATTTTTGAAGTTTTGTACCTGAACCTTAGCCCATACAAGATTGAATCTTCTGTAAAGAAATATAGGTCTTAGGGGAGAGCTTTTTGCCTTAGTTGATTGTTTTCCCCTCTTTCTCCCTGACCTCACAGTTCTATAGAGGGGGTCCCTGTATTTACGAGTATTACCAAGTTTACCCTCAATGATGACTGAATCGTTCCTTGACTCAATTCTGAGCTTCATTTTTCAATCAAAGTGGCATTGAGAACCTTCAACCATTTGTCTGTTTCCTGAGTGCTAAGGCTAGGCTGCACTCCAGGCGCTTTAGGTACTGCCATCTCATTAGGTGTGCTACTTAGTGCATTTAGGGGTGTCTCTCAGGTGAGCATACCCATATCTTGCAATCTCAGAAATTACCTTATAGGCCCAAATCCTATTTGGTTCATCATTGAGTCTGCACTCGCACCACAAGGGGAATTCGCATTAATTGGAATTAAAGGAACAAATCCTCCAGCGTTCGAACTTGTGGGAGCACTCCCTGGGTCCTTTAGCTTGGCGGAGACAGCCAAATTATGTGTTACATTTCCTGCAGAACTAGGTTTATATATAGGAACCACAGGACCAATGGTAACAAGGACCATGAGAACATCTGGAGCATTAAGGCCTCTGGAGGTACCAGGGGCACAAATCCCTGAACTTCCTCCCTTAGGGTTTTGATTCATATTCACAGGGGTGGTTCCCATCGCATTACGGCTCACATTTACTGGTAAGGTAGCCACTCCAGAATTTCCATTCACTTTAGCACATCAACCTCCCATTAATTGCGTCTCATTATACAGAGGTGGGAGTTCTGACAACAAAATATTTAGAAGTCTATCGCTAGAATCACTGTCACTGTTTTTGCTTCTCTCATCTGGTTCCTTTGACTTGTCTCTTTTTCCTTTTCTTTTCCTCTCTTTCCCTCTCTTTCCCTTTCTCAAATTCTTCACCTGTTAATGTGGAGTATAATTTGGCTCCCTCTATCATGTCAGTTCTCCACTTCCTTTGTTCTGCAACCCCCTTGCATCAGCGTAAGTGCGCACTGCCTTTCTAGCCCTTCCTTGATACCTTTCTTTCTCTCTGGCATGAGCTGCAAGCTCCCAAGCATTGAGTGCTTCAAACTGTGCATGTCTAGGCTGTGGTTTCATTCTCAAAATTTCAATGGTTCTCCCATTGAACATACCACAGCGTGGAAATGCCAATACACCTTTTTCTCTGTGATCTTGTGCCGTTTTTTTAAGCCAAGTATATGTGTGAAGCCCTACATTTATAGCCATATATTGACCTGAAGTCGGGTGGTGCTTCTTCTCCCTCTCTAACAGGCATTGTCTAGGCCTGGGCGGTGAACTCCGCTCCGTTCACAGAGTTTGCGGCGTTTTATGCACTCCACAGAGCACTCGGAGTTCAGAGTGGAGCTTTTTCCTCGCTCACAAACGTTAAGTTGGCGACCAAGAAAAATCTTACTCCGGACTACCTCCTGGCGAGGTTTCTCCACGCGAGCAGTCGCAGATGGCCACGACCGCTCGTGTTGCTCACCTTCCGTTCGCGTTGAGGAATATGCCGCTCGATTAGAATATCTACTCGAGCGGTAGAAAGAAGCAGCGCCCTCTTGCACTGCGCATGGTGCCCATTCGTGCTGATTTTCCAGCGCGGGACAAACACCCGCCGCTAAAAATCAGCACAAAACAGCACAACCTGATGCACTCCACCGCTTGCGGAACTCTGCGTAGCACGGCAGAGTCTTTTGCCCACTTACGCGGAACTCCACGAACCCCGCCCAGGCCTAGTATTGTCACATCTCCCCTCAACAACTCTCTGTTAACTTTAAAACATTTCATTTTCCAGCAAAACATCAATAATCACAAATAAAATTTCGTTTCAAATCAGGAAATAATGGTTTAACCACAATTCTCATTCAGAAGCAACGACCAGCACCAGCTCTACACTCTATGGAGTAGACAACCAATAACAGTGCAGCTTTACACCAACCAACAAATCTCAGCACGGCACACTGTGACGTCAATCTCAGTCCTTGCAGCAGTTCACCCTCCTTTACAATTTTCATAAACACACTCTCCTCAGAAATATGCATGCAAAACAAATACAAAGCAATTGTAACAAATACCTTTGCTTCATCAAAGAAATCAACAGTATTTGATCATACAAGAAATGGTTCTGAAAAAAACTTTCCAACCTACTCAGACACACTAGAATGAGACCTCGACCAGCAGGAACTCACCCTGATTAGTACAACTTCCCCCTGCACAAAGGGTCCACCACACCAATCACACCTCACTTTTACAAACCAAGATAAATGTCTCTATCTCAATTGTGCTGTCGGTGAAGTCTCACAACAGGCATCACAAAACGTCAGCAGACAATTACAATACAGTGTCTCCTACACCTTTTAATATCATCCCAGGCCACGTCAGACCCTATAACAACTTCGATTTCTCCATGTTAAGCGCCACAAGCACACGACATTCAAAACATCTCCGCTAAGCATCACGCAATCTCCATGAACACCCAAACTAAGCATAAGCCATTAGAACGTGCAACCCTATTAATACACTTCCACTGTTACAACTCTTTCTCGAACTGCTGGAACACCGCCGATCAATCAAACTGGAACATGGGCTCTAGGGCTGGGATAGGGTCTGAACTACTCTAACGTAATGCATTCTAACTCCCCTATTCCAGGTTCTAACCATCCTTGTTTTGCTACCATCTGCCAGAGTACTGAGCTGAATATCCAAATTTCACTGCGTTAGACCTTTTTAGATTACTGAGAAATAAAGAGGAGTTAACATTATCCTAGAGTTCAATTTGCAGTGTAACCCATTTGGCTAGTCAGTGAGGACTTGAAAGTCGATGAATGGGGTTAAATGTAGATTTATTACAAATACAAAGCCAAACTGATGTACACAAGTGTCAAGAATATGTTATAAAAATACAGAATCACTACTGGCAGTCCAAATTTTCTGAGAAAGTTTAATCTCAACAACATAAATCATACAAGGAATTCAGTAATAGCAATGCAAAAAATAAGGAACACAATCTGGTGATCAGTATGTGGTTTTCGGTCCTCTTGCTTATACAGGAGTAAGTCTAAACTACCTAAGCTAAGCTTGAACTAAGTAGCATTAACTGGGGAAATCCGAATTAGATCCAGTAAAGCAGGAAGGTGTCAGCATTATAACGACTTCTGCAGAAGTTCTACAAAATCAGGAGTATTGAATAGCATAAAGCCACACAACAGAGATATAGCAAAGATGTCTGCACCCCTCTGAGTCTACAAGGAATCTGCCTAAAGCTAAAGTGTGACCACCAATTAAAACTTCACAGAACATTTGAGAATCCCACATCATGTGTCCTAGTACTTTTCCACTTTCTCAGAGTAGCACTTGGCATCCTTATTTGATGCTCCCATCTCATTGTCTGAACATCAGGACGTCCTTGGATTCCTCCTTTCTCTGGATATAACATGAATAAGGGTCCTCCCTTTGGTCGTTAGTGCCTCTCGTCCTTGCCAAAAGTTATACTCCTGAGCCTTAAAATCTCTCATTCACAATGTGCCTTTCACTAACTATTAGATCATATGAACGCACCTGCAAAGGAGAAGAAAACATTGCAACCCGAGCAAACTTTCACATTGAAGGTTGACCATCAGAGTCCAAATGCTTAAGGCCTTTGGTCAACCTAACACAGCAAAACACTTCAATGCACATTTAAATGCATGGTTATAGATACATATACAGTTATGAAATAAATGAATGATACCATTCAAATGAATAAGTGACCATATATAGAGTTAAGAAATTACTCAAACCACACAAATGCAGATGCATATGAAAACTGCAACTTGGTAACACCATAAGGAAAACATTAGTATGCACACTCATGTAAATGTCTGAATTGTACAGCAGATGCTCCTTCAGTATTTCGGTCCAGTGCAACACTTTAAGCTAATGATATTAAAGCACACAGATATATGGTGCTACATGCACATATATATGGCATAGTCAAGATATGAAAGGGTGAAGCCGAAATTGCGCTGCTCCACTGCACTGAGTCACCCCTATTTGAATTCAATGTGCTTTTACAGCTCATGATGAATTATATTTCAACAAGGAAGTTATTTTGAACATATATTGCACCCTAAACCAGAAAAGAAATGCTACCAGATTGAATTGAGCTTACATAAATATGATTATATATAGGCGACTAAGCTCCCTTCAGCAACCTATTGCTTGTACTATCCCCTAATTCACATGGAGTTGTACACTACGTTCTCTGCCATCAACCTCATCTTCGGGGGAAAACTACTAAAGATCCTACAGGACATCAACAACACCAAGGCTGTGTCTCCTGTTACACCCAACACCTTCTTTTAGCATCCCACAATGGTCATCTATCAAAGCTCTATCTCTCACAAATCTCACATACATATTTAATTTCCTCAATGCCAGTTCATTTGTAGATGTTGTCTTACCCTAATCCTTCATCAAAGCTCTCTCTTGAAAAGTTCTCCCACCCCTACTCATCATTATCTATACCTCCCTCACTAAAGACATCCTCTCAGAAGCTCTGAAAACAGGCTAGTTCTTTTAAATCCTGAAGAAATCCACTCTAGAGTCCAATGCCCTTACCAATTACTGATCTCTTATTCAACTACCCTTATTGGCAAGTTCATTTAAAAAGAAGCCTATGCTCAACTCCATGTTCACATCAACACCAACCATGTACTGCATGACAACCGATCTGGCTTTAGATCATGCTGCACCATGGAGACAGCCACCTTATGGGTCATAGATGATGCTCTCCTCTTGACAGATAAAGACGACCATGCCTTGTAACGTTGCTGAACCACTCAGCTGCCTTCAACAACATCGACAATTGCACTTCTATCCACACCAAGAAGTCTGAAATAGGATTCACTAGCAACTTTCTTCACTGGATTTCTTCAAACCTATCTAACAAACATGAGTCCATTCACATAGGCACCAGCAGGTCCCAGAATATCCCTATCACCTGCACAGTCCACAGGCTTTTATCTTGTCTCCTGTCATCTTTTACCTCTACATTGGGCCCCTTGGGTCTCTACTCACCTACACCATCATCGAAATTCACCAAAATGCAGACAACACAAAACTCTACTTGAAGGTTTTCTTCAGCTCCAGACATCCAACACCTTAAGGACTCTCATCTAGACCTGGATGACAACCACTGACTTGAACCTCAACACCACTGAGATAGAACTCCTGGTATTTGCTAAGAACAAAAAGCAACAACTATTCCAAACCTTGCTCAATGATAAACAACCTGATAGATTCAAACCCATATTTCACCCAATTCTAAGTCACTTGAATTTACCCTGAACACCAACCTCATCCTCAAGGAACTTATTGCCAAGAAAACAAATACAGTCTGGTGCCAGCTATCTCCTCTGAAGAAAGTGAAACCATTCCTCTCAGAAAGTGACTTCAGAACTGCTGTTCAATAACTTGTACTTTCACATCTGGATGGGGCTACACATTGCTTCAATGGCCTCCCCAGCTCCAAACTGCCCCGCCCTATTTAAGGGCATCCACATCCTACTTGCACCAATTTGCTTCATCCAAGGCCTGAAGAAATATGACAATATCACCCCGTCCTAATGGAACTTAACTACCTCCCCTTGTCAGCCACACTGTAGGAAGGTAGGATCTGACTGCATGGTTACCCTCACTTTTTCCTGGTGTTTTGCTGGTTTTTGACTAGTCTGACTGGGATCCTGCTAATCAGGACCCCAGTCTATCTGCTTTCTCCCTAAATTGGTTGCGTTATGTACTTTGGTACAACTCCAGATTGGATACTGGGGTACCCTTATCAGTCCCTAGTATATGGTACACAGATACCCAGGGCATAGGTACCCCAGAGGCCTCCCATGGGCTGAAGCATGTATTATGCCACCCCTGAGAGGTCATGCAAAATGGAACCCTAGGTCTGCTACTGCAGCCTGTGTAAGCTGGTGCTTGCACCACTTACGAGAGATATAGGTTCACTATATCTATATATATCACTACACTTAAAACCTTATGTCACCCCTATGGCAGGCCTTAACAATCCTGAAGGCAGGGTGCTGGGTTTTATGTAAGAGGGTGCTCCTGCATGAGCAGGGCCCCTCTGCAGTCTTCGGGGGACCATACTCCCGGGCTGTACGTGATACTACCAGACATATAGGTAGAGGTGCATTATAACCTCATGGTAAATGCTATCTCGAAAACGACTGCAACGAAGTATGTCGTGTTTGGTGTCAAACACCTTGGAATCATACCTCCACACCAGTAACTGGTGTGGGAGGTATGATTCCTCCCCTCAGAACCGAGGTTCTGGGGGTACCTAAGTCAACCGGTACCAACTTTCTCGAGCCTTACAGCACAAAATGGATGCTGCCAGCCACAGACACGAGTCTGCCCTCCTACTGCTGAGCCAAGTTCGAGCAGGGGAAGGCAGCACAATAGGCATCCTGTCACAGGGAAGTGTGACCACCTCCCAGACAGGATTTAGTGTATTGGGGCTGGGTGGGTGCACTGCTACAGTGCCAGAAAGACTGCATGAGGGGCACACTTGGTGTCCCTGTGCATAGTCCAGTTCAAACCAGTTCTAGGAGCCATTTGCTCCTGCTCTGGCGCGAAACTGGACAAAGGACATGGGTGTAGCCACCCATCTGTCCTGTCCCTCCCCTAGGAGGGTCCCTAGAATCTGTCCAACCCTTTCCCGTGGGTATAAAATGGGTTACCTGGCTACAGGACATTAGATTTTACGTGGACAAGATTCTGCAAGAAGATACCACTACACTTCGACCGTCTGGACACGCTGAACTTCGCTGGACCTCCCTTGGGCTCGACTTCGTCTTCCCTTGCCGTCCCCAGTCTCGCCACTGTCCGTGATCCATACAGGCTCCGTGCAGGACCCTGTGGATCTCCAAGACAACAGAAGAATCTCCCTTGGAGTGAAGGAGTCACTCCCCTGCAAACGCAGGCACCGTAACGCATCTGACCGGTTTGCTGATCCTGAGCACCTGCGGACTCCGAAGGTTTCAGCAACACAGGAGATGGGTTTCTGGAGGTCTCCGAGGTTGGGCTGCCCTCTCACTGAGTTTGAGGCGGATATCCCTCGTGGGGACCGTATACCCGTACTCCTGTGCACCGCGTGTATTTGCAGCTGCACATGCTTGTTGTCGTGCAACAATTCCGTGCATTGGGCCATTTGTAGCCCTGACCCCAGCGCATCTTTTCTGAGAAGGACTCCAGCATCCTCGCACTCTGTGCCCTGCTAGCTGGTATCCTGTGAAACCGCCTGAGGTCCCCTCGCGACACCTGTGCCTTCGGCCTGTGGGTCCACTTGAGGGTCAACCTTGCTTTATTTGGGATCCCCTGGTTGCTCCAGGCCTGCCCTGACTCCCCTTGGCCAACTTCTCACACACACCATCTTCAGAACCAGATGAATATTATGCAAAACCATCAAAACTCCTAAATCTGACTCATATGCTCATGAGGTTTGGTGGCTCTCTATACAACCGCTGTCAGGACACCATCAGACTAGAGGCAAAGAAGTACAAAACGTAAAAAAAACAAGTCAACAGGCCTTCTCATCTATGCAGCGAGGAACTCAAACAACATCTCTCTATGTATCATGACTGCCCTAACCTTGATCAAATTTTGAAATGATCATAGAAATCACTTCTTTGAAAAATACTACATTATTATGCAGCAACAGTGTAGTTCTGCTGCCTAAACTCAGCTGCCTCTCCATTCACTTGGTGACTGTACCTTTGCCTTTGACATTTGACAGAACTCTGCCGCCTTTTGTCTTGGTTACTACTATACAATACCACACGCATGCATAAATACAAAGTCATTAATTCTATGGCATCTGGTGACCCCCAGTTCCCTGCCTAACCAGCATAATGAGTTCTCTTTGATGAGAGGAGACTCACCTCTGGTATAAAGGTGCTATTTCTTTCTATCTTGATGGTAATTCTTGGCATAATGCAGGCATCCAAGGTAGGATGGTCTACACCCCTTTGAGCATGCTGGGCTCGGAATAATGCACTATAGTGGTACATGGTGGAAAGTCTTAGCATAATAAGCACATCTATGGCATGGTGGTGTCCTGCCTTAGCCAACTGCCATCCCTGGAATAGTGCTGCTAATCCTTTGCATACTGTGGACACCCATTAGATGATGGCATCAACAGATATAATACTGTTCCTCGGCACAATGGTGGTAATTTGTGTCATATTGTGGGCATTCGTAGCATGATGGTGCCCACCCATGGTATAAGTCTGACCCTGACGCATATGGAATGTTGTTACCTCATTTTTGGATGGTCCTGATATCATGACAGCAACTTTTGGCATTCATGGGTCTCCATTTGCATGTTCTACCAGGTACATACAAACCAAGATGCAGATTATGGTGTGACACTATTAAATGGGACAACTCCAAAAGAGCTCTTTATAAGATGTACAAATGAACAAAATGTCCTTTCAATAGAAAACTCTCTGAAACAAATACATCAACCTAGAAGAAAGAACTTAAGTGAACAAAACCGACAGATATTACACTGACTGTCAAAAGCCCATGCTGTTCTTCTATACTGGTACAGATGCCTGAAAATTAAAAGCCAACTCAAAATTAGTAAGGACTCTGGCATTAGAAGCTAAATGAAAATGGCAAAATGCCTCCTAACTAACATCTCCAGGACTCTGTCAGTCAAAGTCACAAGATTTGAAGAACTATCAGTGAAGAAAAGAAAAAGAGTTACAGGTGAAGTCATTCAAGAACTGCAGTTCATATCACTCGTAATCGTAAAATAAGACACACAGGGGCATATTTACAAGAGAATGTCAGAGCACAGTGTTAAGCCAAAATTGCTAATGCCGCGCTCCGCCATTCTGAAAATGAAGGGATGCGCCGTATTTACAATGATATGGTGCACCCCTGCGTTTTCCCTAGCGCTGGTGCTAAATTCAGCTGCCTAGTGCCAACGCAGGCACCCTTGCACCATGTGCATTGAGGTGTCCATTCCTGCACATAAACAATCACTAATGGTGATTTGTAACTCCTATGTGTGCTGCATTGTGCAGCACACATAGAAGTTGCAAATCGTCATTTTTTTAATGATTGCAGGAAGGGACTCCTTCCTGCACATAACCAATCATTCATGGTGATTTGTTGTTTCTATGTGTGCTGCACAATGCAACACACATAGAAACAGCAAAAACCATGTTCAGAACAGGTTTTTTTGGTCTTAATTTTGGCGCTGGTCCATATTTACGTCACCCTCGTAAATGGGGGGCAGCGTCAAAAAGCAATGGGCATTGCCCGCCCCTTTCATGCTAAGTGCTGCATAAAAGGGAGCCTTATTCACAAGACGGCATTAAGTCACGTTAAGTGGCTTAACGCCACCTTGTAAATAAGGTGAAGTGTTTATCGCCACAGGAACGTCACAAAAAGTGGTAAAGAGTCAGAATATCGAGTTGGAAATGTCGACTTGCACTAATATCGAATGCAGAATATCGAGTTACAGAAATATCGACTGCAAGAATATCGTGGTCAAGAATATCGAGTTTAAGGTAAGAAATATCGTTTCCAAAAATATCGGAGTCATTAATACTGTTTGCAAAAATATAGTTATTAAAAATATCGTTTTTTTAGTTAGTGTTATGTATTTTAGTATGTATTTTAAATGTATGTGCTCTATTTTTTTGTCTAAGTATTGCATTTGTTTTTTAATATATGTGTTAAATTTTTAGAAGTTATTAATTTTATTTTAATTAAATTTTGCGTTTTAGTTCCGTAGCAGGTTGTGGGTTTATAGGGGCATAGGGTGGGAAGTAATTTATTTATAATAAATTGAATATTAATTTTTATTTATTAGTATTTATTTCATTTTGATTTTCTAGTGTTAATTGTGTGAATTAATGTATTATTAATTAATTAATAATTTCCTGTTAATTGTTATTGATTAATTAATTGGTAAATGTGTTAATTGTGTCATTTTTGTAGCAGCAGGTTGTGGGTTTATAGGGGAATAGGGTGGGAAGTAATTTAATTATAATTAAATTATTAATATTTTTTTATTAAATAATATTTTTTTATTTAATATTTTATATTGTTAATTGTGGAAATTAATTTATTATTAATTATTTATTAATTGGCTGTTAATTATTATTAATAATTAATTGGTAATTATGTTAATTGTGTTATTTAGAAGCGGATTGTGGGTTTTGTAAATATTCCAACTCCATCCTGTGCCCACTCGGGGAATGTGCTGTACAGTGACTGAGTGGCAGAATTACTATTCCAACTCCGCTCTGTGCCAACTCGGGGGAGTTGCTGGACACTGACTGGGGTACAGCTTTACTGTTTCAACTCCAACCTGTGCCAAATCAGGGAAGGTGCTGGTCACTGACAGGGTGGCAGATTTACTATTCCAACTCCACCCTGTGCCAACTCAGGGATGGTGCTGGACACTGACTGAGGGCAAAAATACTATTCGGACTCCACCCTGCCCCCCCCTCGGGGTAGGTACTGGACACTGACTGCAGGGGCAGATTTACTATTCCAATTCCGCCCTGTGCCAACTCAGAGGAACTGCGTTAAACTAGGAAAAAAAGACATATTAAACAATTTCATTGTGAAAACATTTTCCATATTCTTTGTGGAAAAATGTAGATCAACATCAAACCATCCTCTATATAAAGAACACAAGCTTTGACAATAAATCAACAATCCCATCAATTTGACAATCCATCAGGTTAATAAGTTCTTTACCTGTTCCATTCACACTAATAACCATTTTTTCCAACACTTTACATCATAACAACCACAGAGAATCAAATTCCTTGAGCAAAATTGCAAACCAAATGGAAAAAGTATTTCCTTGCATACTGTGTATCAAATGCATGCCCTTTTAATTTCTTCGACAGCATGAACCAACATTTTTGAAACGTTTATAAAACATTTTATCATTAATTTTTATATTATTTCAGATCTACGCCCTCAAAGGAAAATTTGAATAATCTACCACAAACTTCCTTTGAAGTCTTCAGACTTTTTTTCAACTTGAGCCCAAACTCCATCTCCAAAGAAAGCATAAAAATGTCATGATAAAAACAAGTTTTAAATATGTTCTCCTTCAAACTGAAAAATAATGTTTAGTTAAATCTCTCCACCAAAAGACTTCAAGGAACTAACCTGTTTTCTTCAAACAGGACACCAGGGACAAAGTAACCTTTTTTTCCATTTTCACAGGATATGCCATTAAAAATGATGCAATCTCTCCTCAAACAGAGATCCAGCAAATAACATTTTTCCTTTCCAAAGCAGAGCATGAAAATCAATAATCAATTTTAAAATATTTTTGCAAGATAATGGATAAAATAATAAACATACTTTTTTTCTTTCAGAACAAGAAGATGGATATTGCAAGACAAGCTGAATACGTTCTCTCTAAGAGGGCCAATTAACTCCTAAGATATGGTGAGTATCTTTATTGTAAGGAGAGTCTTACTGATCCCAGGAGTAATTGGAGGTATGTGGAGTACTTCTCAACCCATTGCAAAGGCAGAGCTGTTATACTTGGTGACATAGTCAAAAGCAGGGGTGTAACGGAGGCCCCGCAGCACCGGTAGCCCATGGGGCCCAATTCAGCCCAAGGTCAATGAAAATGTATGGGTTGGGGGAGACTTAAAGGCCCCTTATTAAAATCTGCAGGGGACCTCATTGTTTTGGGTTACGCCATTGGTCAAAATAAAAATCAAGCCATAACCATTCTGCCTCAGCATCGGAGCTGGAAACACCTGATAATGTACAGCACATTAAAGCACTTGGTGCCATCTCCAATGAATCATGTGGCTCAAAAATAAGGGAGGTAGCCCAGAACAACCACATGCATGTTGCAAGTAGTATGCCCACGTTCCAAATTTGAGAAGAATGGTGCTATGTCAAAAACAGGCGAGTAATCCCCCCACTCATCATTCCCACTCAAACATTAAAATTCCCCAAATTAACAGAATCTTTCAACCATGAAGCTTACATTCTTTATGGCAACCAACCCTCAAAAACATATTCTTATCTTTGCAACCCTTCATAACACAGTTACATGAGAAAACAGTGAAATTTGGATGATGGGTAGCGCCATTAAATACGCACCCAATCCATTCACCCATATTTGCACAATACAAGGTAACATTAATCACACTACAGCCCCACTGATTTAGGGTTTACTCACTGACAAGCAATCCTGAACCTATACTAAATGATTGTCAGTTATAAAATCCAAAACAATAAATAAAAGTCCTAGGAAAATAATAATTGATTTTCAATTATAAATTATTAATACTATTGTTAAACTGTACCCAAATACCCAAATTCACGGATATTTTTCACTTTTCCCAGGCATTTTAGAAAAATAATAAAAAAATATCCTTAGCTGAGAATTACATGTCAAACAGTACATTACCATTTGAACTTAGAAACTTAACAGCCTTGTGTTTTGTGCCTCCTGAAAGTGTGGATGACGTCTATACAGCGATTATGCAACAGGATTTTGTTTACTCATAGTGAGGCAAAATTAGCTCCCTCTCAAATTATTTTGAAGGTACATGGATTGGCTGTCTAAGCAGGTTGGGTCACAATTGCTTTCCAATTGAATGGTGGAACTGCTACTCGATCTGCTTAGAGGGAGGTGCAACAACAAGGGTTGCACTTAAAGGGTTGGCATCATTCCTTTAACAGTTCATTCGGCAAACAACACCCAACCTGTATCATTTCCTAGAAATCTTTAAAAAGGAACAATGTTTTCAGAAATGAGACAGGCTTAATCTTTAGCAGGTAGTCTGAATCCTCGAGTTTCTAAAAAATATTTTTAAATGTCTGAACGACTATTGGACAAAATTTCAAACCTTTCTATGTTTGGAGGTTCAGACTACCTAAAAACATTGCTTACATCTTACACTAATCATACTAAGGGGTCGATTCCGATCTCGGCCGGTAGGGCACCGAATCGGATTCGGCTTAACCGGATCCGATTCGGAGCCATATTTCCTGACCGATTCGTACGTGCGTCCGGGAGAGCGAGTACGATGCGTGCGCTCGCAAAATCGCCGACCGACTCGTTCGCAGAACCCGACTGCTCCGACCGACTCGTTTGCAGGACCTAACCGCTCCAACCGACTCGCACGGAGACGACTCGCACCGTGCAATGGAGACGTTCCCCGGCCGGGTAAGTACGATGCGCACCTCGACCAGTCCGACCGACTCGCGCAGTCCGGCTCCAAAGAGCTGTCGGAGCCGCACTTTGGCGGTCTGTGTCAGACCCCCCTGTACACATAGCCGCACTAGTCACACACAGGGGGGACCCATGGGTCCCCCCTACCTGTGCATGTACGGCGCGAGTCGCTTTGACGTGTACCCGCTATAGGGGGTGCCCTTGTTCGCCTCGCACCCATTGAGTGAATGGGAGCCCGCGTACGCGTTGTACGACCGGCTCCCATTGACTTCAAGGGGAGTCCGACCGAATCGAGTCCGATAGCATACGGACGCATCGTACTCGTTCGGTCGGGCTGCTAGGGTCCGATTCGGTTGGAAATCTCTCCGGGTCCGGCTCGGTCGGGGAGATTTCCGGCCTGAATCGGAATCGGCCCCTAAGTTTTTTACTACTTTACTCTCATCTTTTACATAAACTTTTAATTAAATTGCCATTTTTAGAAATTGCACATTATTTTTTTCTAACAATAAGTCTTTCCTGCGAAAGACTTCTTTTTTCAACTGTTGGTGATATTTTTTAATGACATTCTCATCGAAAGTCTTTGGTAGTTTGAAAATCCAGTTCAAGTAAACAGTGTCCAAACTCCAAAATTTTTCTTTGTTGCACCAAAAAAGACACATCCATCCAAAGCTATGCAAACCCAAAAAATGTATAAAGCTTTTTTGAAAAATCGCCTTCTTAAGCCCAGAATTTTTTTTATCACTCCTAAGTCTCTACTGCATTTCTCATCAAAATATAAAGACCAATTAAAAAACATGACATAAAAAATTAAAAAGTAGTTGTTATTTTCTTTTTCTAGTTTCAAAATGAAATTATTTCAATAACAAAAATTCCTTCTTTTTACACCTAAAATTTAAAAGTAACATCCTTCCTGACGTGCCCATATGAACACAACCTATTTGGGAAAGTCAAACTGGTTAAAATTTGCATATCATAAATATAAACATAATTTTACTACAAGCTACCTCCCTATTTCTCTTTTTACAATAAAGTGCCTAGCCTATATGTTATTTTCAAAAAAGTAGGTCAGTCTTCTCTGACCTGTAGAAGCAGACGCACAAGCCGGAACCTAAACCTGAAAGGTGAAAACTGAAAAGGACAATCTTCCCATTGAAATGAATGGAAAATTGTAGGAAAATATTTTCAAAAATGTTTTTAAAAGTGATAAATGTTTGAAATTACAAATGCATTTTGCTTAATAAAGGTATATTTTAATATTCATAAACAATTATTTATTTTAACATTGTTTCTACTTTTAATAAAAATATTCAAGTTGCAGGAAAATGTGTTTTTTGTTTTTATTTATGTTATGAAATTGTGTTTAAATATAATATTTGCTAAAACAAAAAAAATAAGATTCAATCATTTTAAGATTATTTGAAAAATGTTTGTATTCATTTTAATTTATATTTTGTCAACTTTTAAGAATTACTTAAAAAAAACTACCCAAGTATTAATAGTTAAGACCAGAGTATTAATAAACATCCTCACCCAATACCCCTATGTCTCTTGCATCCCATCCTAAAACGTATTCTACATTTTATTTAAATGTATTTAATCATTTCCTTCAATAATAAGTTATTTTACAGAATAATACCAAAGTATTAATTGTTAATACTTGAGTATTAATACACTTCCCACCCAAAATCCCTATAATTTACCAATGCTTACCATTATGTGTGGTGAAGGCATACATGGTGAAGCATCCATCTTAATGGTATCCCAAGGAAAAGGCTATGTGATAAAAGCTGTGTCCCCATTTTGTCCAGTTTGTCTGTAAGTGGACAAAGTAGTGGGTGTATTTTGTGGGTTGCATTTTTATGTATGACATAGGATTTTGAATTCTGGTCATCAACGATAGCCCATCATAGTTGCTTTGTATAAAGCGATGTGGTTGAATATTTTAGTGGTTATTTAAAGGCAAAGATCACCACTTCTAGAAATCACCCCTCATTTGAAGCATAAAACATCACATATATTTTCCAATGGAGTTGGGTGATCCCTGCCACCTGTGTTCAGCTAAGATCAGTAGAGTTACTCAAGGCAAAGTCCTGAAAAAAAAAAGTGGGGGACTAACCAAGGTAGGCGGTATGCAAGTGGCATCATGGTGCGTGACATCGCGTATGGCATTGCAGTAAGTGACATCATAACCTCACAGCAAGTGACATCACAAGATGTGACATCAGATCTTAAGACCTCAAGCATATGTTTAGCAGGCCTATCAGGACCACATTTGAGAACATTGCAAGATTTAACAAACGAAAGCTGATCAGTACTTAAGCCTGTGACATGAGTGTCCTGTCTGAAGGAATTAACAACTTAAATGTGAATGGTGTTTGATGTCTAACTTCAGTAGACAAGCCCCTAAGTTCCACAAGCTAGGCATATTAAACCTGGGACAATCAGCAAAGCGCATTTCAATCATTGCATTAAAATGCTAGAAACTGCAATTGTGAATATCAAAACTATAAAATGTATTAACCTACAAAACATACCACCATTAAATGCACTGGCAATTTCAGCACTTTGGCCTTTATACAAAAAATGCACGTTGCACACTGCATTTAGTATTCTGAGAGTGGCAAATTATGTTCCCTAAGAAAGATACAGTTAATACTGAATATTCTGCACATGTATTAATTCAGACATCATAGACTGTGCTGTGTTGTCACAAGATGTTTATCCATATGAAATTAGTAATTTGTGAGACCTTCTACAAAACTGAATCCCTAGCATGTGGGTAACGAAAGCATGTTAAAAAATCCCATGCATCTTGTATCTTTTGCTGTGGTGAGCAGTTGAATCTATCTTCCTAGACTTAGGGGCCGATTCCGATTCGGGCCGGAAAACGTACCGACCGACTCGGATCCGGAAATTATTCCGACCGACACGTACCGGTGCAGCCCGACCCGCAAAGTACGATGAAATGCGTGCAAAATCCGACCGACTCGTACGGAACACAATACGAACGACCGAACCGCGCGGAAAACAGCCATCCGGCCGGAAAACCACGCAAATCGAACCGACCGACACGCACCAGGAAGGATCCCGAACGAAACGTACCCGCGAACTCCGACCCGCGCAGTACGATGCAACGCGTGGAAAACACGACCGAGTCGCACGGAGCTCAAGCCGTACGACCGACACGCATACAAAACAGCGAGCCGAAGCAACCCAATACACCGCGACCGACGCGAACGCAGCAGATAAAACAGCACAAACACAGCGTGAACGACTCGGAGAAGCTCGCACGAGACAACTGCAGGGTCCGACTCGGTCAGAAGAACGTCTCCTACATGCACAAAAAGTACAAAGGGAAAAACACACAAAAAAAGGCCAAACAAGCAATTACAAAGCCAATAAATACTGGGCGGGGAAACAGGGAACAAAGACACACCCACAACTCCACCCATATAAAGGACACAAATCCCTACCATGATCCTTTGCAAATTCAACTGACCTGCCAGCACTCAACACCAACAGACAGCAACCACACACACACTCACAGCTCATCCATCACACAAGCCACACACCATCAGCACCTCAACAAATAGCACCCTCACATACACCCAGCAAAACCCACACTCACACACCCTCACTTGTACACCCACACACACATCACTCACCACCACCACCACCCATCACCATGCCCCCAAAGAAGAATCCAAAGTTCCTAGATAGTGAATTGGAAGTCCTGGTAGATGAGATCCTCAGGGTAGAGCCACAGCTGTTTGGTACACTGGTCCAACAGACCCCCATGTCGCAGAAAACCAAGATGTGGGAGAGGATCGTCGACAGGGTGAACGCACAATCACCATGTTTGCGCACAAAGGAAGACATCCAGAACAGGTAGTATGACGTGCGCAGGAGGGTCAGGGACCTACTGAAGAAGGACTACATCTTGAGCCAACACACCGGCAGTGGCCCTCCTGCCAAACCAGTATACCTCAGGCCCTGGGAGGAGAAGGTGCGGGCCATCCTACCACCAGTGAGCGTATATGGACTATCAAGCATCCCAGAGCCTAGTGAGTACACAACAAATGAACACAATATTGTGCGACAATACACACACATCACTGTCAAGGGGATAGTCAAACCATGCACCCTTAGCAAATACACACCAACCAAAAGATAATCATCCCAAGATGTGTATGTCAGTCAGATAAACACAACACATGCCATCTCATAGTGATATGTAACTGTGTCATGACATGTACAAACCCAACAACAAATACAGCTAGGCAGTGGCACAAATCTAACCAACAAACACAGCCAGATATGTAGCCACCACTACACCACCACCTCACAGGGAAGCCCACTGAAAGGAAGGAATCCTGTGTATGCTGGTCAAGTCAGTGTAGCCAATAGCATCATGGGAGTTGTAGTCACAGATATTGCCCACCCTCACAATGCGCCCATCAACACCACTATGAACCATGCTCACATCACAGGGAGTGGAAAACAACTGACAAGATGGCTGACACTGGCTACTGCTGTGGGGAGCACAAGGCCCTGCTGGCAACTGTGCACCAACAAACAGCAGGACACCACTGACTGACATCCTGAGAGCAAACTTGCACTCCCTGCAATGGAAGCACGTTCCATGGTGGGATATCTGGCTGGGTGGGAAGGAGGACTGACAGCACTGACCATAGTTACCAGCAGCTCTACTCACACACACCCCTAACACAAACTCCACACAACTCACCTGGGAGAACGCATTGCCTCACACTCTAATCAAATATCCCACAAAGAACCACAACCCTGGGTTATGCTGTGTGAAGCACAGGGACACACATGGGACTTGTAGCAAAAGTCCATTTTTATATAGCACAGCTACTCACCCTTACGGGTCTCAAGGCGCTGGGGGCTGTCGTGGAAATTAAGTGAGCTATTGCCCAGAGTCACATGGTGCTGAGCTGAGCTGCCGCCGGAGCCGGGGATCGAACCGTGAACCCTGTGCTCCGAAGTCAGCTGCCCTGGCCGCTGCACCACACCTCTCCAGGATAACACTGTCAGCCATCTTGTCAGCACAGGCACACTACCCCACAGGGAAGCAGAGTCAAAGGAAGGAAGCATGGGCATGCTGGGAAGGGGGTGGAGGCAATAGCATGATGGGAGTGGTAGTCACAGCCCAACATCTCCCACCCACATGGCCCAGCAAGCTCACACTGAAGCATGCACACCTCACAGGGAGTGAAAAGCCACTTCAAAGATGTCTGACACTGGTGCTCAGTTGTGGGGAGCACATGGCCCTGCTGGGAACTGGGCACCAACCAACAGCAGGACACCACTGTCAGCCATCTTGCCATTGCTGTCACACTCACACACAGTGAAGTCCACTCAAAAGGGAGGAAGTATGGGCATGTTGGGAAGGGGGTGGAGGCAATAGCATGATGGGAGTGGTAGTCACAGCTCAACATCCCCCACCCACATGGCCCAGCAAGCTCACACTCAAGCATGCACACCTCACAGGGAGTGAAAAGCCACTTCAAAGATGTCTGACACTGGTGCTCAGTTGTGGGGAGCACATGGCCCTGCTGGGAACTGGGCACCAACCAACAGCAGGACACCACTGTCAGCCATCTTGCCATTGCTGTCACACTCACACACAGTGAAGTCCACTCAAAAGGAAGGAAGTATGGGCATGCTGGGAAGGGGGGTGGAGGCAATAGCATGATGGGAGTGGCAGTCACAGATATTGGTCACCCTCACAACTGTCCCATCAACACCACCCTGAACCATGCGCACATCACAGGCAGTGAAAAGCCACTTCAAAGATGTCTGACACTGGTGCTCTGTTGTGGGGAGCACAAGGCCCTTCTGGGAACTGGGCACCAACCAACAGCAGGACACCACTGTCAGCCATCTTGCCATTGCTGTCACACTCACACACAGTGAAGTCCACTCAAAAGGAAGGAAGTATGGGCATGCTAGGAAGGGGGGTATAGGCAATAGCATGATGGGAGTGGTAGTCACAGCTCAACATCCCCTACCCACATGGCCCAGCAAGCTCACACTCAAGCATGCACACCCCACAACGAGTGAAAAGCCACTTCAAAGATGTCTGACAATGGTGCTCTGTTGTGGGGAGCACAAGGCCCTGCTGGGAACTGGGCACCAACCAACAGCAGGACACCACTGACTGACATCCTGAGAGTCAACCTGAACCCACTGCAAGGGTGGCATGCTTCATGGTGGGATAACTGGGCTGGGGGGAGAAGGAGGGCCGGATGTCCACCAAATACAACCAATGCAGGCCATGTACACACCCCAACATTCATATTGAAATGCTCAAAGTATGCAGGACAATGTGCTACACCAATATCAACCTCTGACTGTGACAACTTAGGACAATGCAATGTACAGGCCCGCATCCAGAGGTACAGTCACAACTGTCAGGTGTGTGAACCATTGATGCCTGCAGAAACATAACATACATTGTGTGTGTCTCCCAAAAACAGGTGATGATGGGGACACAGCAGCAGACGCTGAGGAGTCCCTGTCCCAGGCTCCGGGGGACACGGAGCTCACTGGTGTGGAACAGCCTCTGCCCTCCTCGGATGACGAAGACCTACCTGGCACCTCCGGAGTGAGTCATCATGCAGCACCAGCAGGACCACCAGCTGCACCCCCTGCACCCACCCCTCCAACTACTGACAACACACAAACCACCCCTGCCGACACGGACAGACCAAGGACCACCACCACCACCAGCACACGGACCCTGGCCCAACGTGGAGCTATGGACACCAACACAGGCAACAACCCCCAAGGGGGCCCAGGGTCACCTGTGCGTGCCAAAGCAGGTCCTGCACGTGTCGCCAGGGGTGGTGGGAGGGGTGGTAGACAAAGGTCGCTGCTTGCAGAGGGGTCTGGACTGCATGATGACCCACAACTGGTACGCATAGCCGATGCGTACCAGACCAGCACTGGAGATCTCAGCCAGGTAGTGGGGATCCTCAGGGACATACGACAGCAGCAGGCTGCCCATCATGCCCGCTTGGACTCCCACATGTCCCGCATGGAGTCCAAGTGGGACACACTGCAAGAAATGACGGCGGTGCATAGGGACATATTACAATGCCTCTGCCAGATTAGCACCAACATGCCAACACCTCCCTGTGTGCCCACAACATCTGGTGCTGAAACAACTGCAACTGCCACAGGGAGGGAGGATGACTCTGGCGGAGAGTCCCCTGCACCGCAGCAGCCTGCACTTGAGGGTCCCCCCCCAAAGAAGAGGGGTCGTCCGAGGAAGGGCGACTGAGAGGCCGATGGCCATGCACAACCCCCAGGAAGCCAACACCTGTTCTGGAAAATCACCTTTGTGCGCAAACTGTTCACCCTGTTGAATGCAACACAACTCCCCCACATGACATGGGGAGTACAAGTTGGACCAATGTATCAGATGACTGTGGACTTTACTCAGGACATATCTGCTACCAGGACTTCCAAATCATCTAGGAACTTTGGATTACAATCACAATGTACAGCATCCACCATCCTGTGCACTATACTCTCACATGTATGACAATAAACACACTAATACACCATACTTGCCTCTGTTGTGATTCCAACGTGGTTTCTGTCATGGAGATGATGACCTGCGAAATTACACTGTGCATGCTAACTGCTACAGCAAGAACAACACAGGCATGTGAGTCATGGCGACGTGACACATATGAGGGAGACACACCACCAGGGCTACACAACACATACACACCAAGGCCATCTGACTCATCGCCTACACTGATGTTGCCAGGAAATACGGTGCAATGCACAGACACAACACCTATTCACAGTCTGTGTTAACTAGCCCACTGGTGCAGTAAGCAAATGTCGGTCAGATGTGTGACCACAGACAACGCACATCACAAAGTGAAGCACAGGTTTATTACACATTTGCAACATGTAACCACTACAGATGCAAGGTAATCCCACCTGGCAGTGGGCACACAGTCAACAAGTGTAGAAGGAAGGAAGTCCATGGGTGTGGCGCACATCACCTGTAGGGACACGACAGCTACCACCCTGGAAGTTTAATCACGGTGTCGGGGGATCACAGTTGACCAAACAACTCTGAAAGTACCCTGTGAAGGACAGAAATGACACACAGTCAAAAGCACTGAAGAACAGGACAGAACTGCAATACTCATGACCAATACATGTCACAAGATACCTACACAAAACCAAGTTAGCATGTCAACACTGTTGTGGAGTACAGACTACCTGTAAGGACACATCGCTGCACGCATTCAGTCATGTAGCACATGGACACACTCAAACAGCACCAGAGCACCACCAACACATATCATGCAAACTCACATCATTGACATAACATCCCTGGATACTCACATTCAGCTGAAGAAGTTGGTGATGAGCTGTGTGCGGACATCACCCTCATCATCATCATCATCACTGCCATCGTGGTCCAGGCCAGGATCCTCCACAGGTTGCGGATGTTGGTCATCGTCATCCAGGATGAAAGGCAACTCCTTCCGCACTGCCAGGTTGTGTAGCATGCAGCAGACGATGACAATCTTGCACACCTTTGCTGGGGCATATGGGAGGGCCCCTCCTGTCTTATCTAGGCAGCGGAAGCGGCTCTTCAGGAGACCAAATGTCCGCTCAATCACTCTCCTGGTCCGACCATGTGCCTCATTGTAGCGCATCTGGGCTGGTGTCACAGGGTTCCTGAGGGCGTCAGCAACCACGGCATGTTGGGGTATCCGGAGTCACCTACATACAGACAATTGCACATTAGCTGAGTTGGAAAAGAGGGTGGAACACTACATTGCAGAACACACACAATGGTACAAAGTCAGTACACACCAACAAGCCAGGCACGCTGGTTCCGCATCTGTGACATCATCCTCGGGATGCGACTACTCCTCATCACGTAGGCATCTTGTGCAGAACCAGGGAAACGGGCACAGACGTGTGAGATGCTCATATCTGCAAGACATACCACCAGTGCATTGACCGAATGGTAGTGTTTGCGGTTCCTGTATGCCTGCTCTTGGGCCTGTGGTGGTACCAAAGCCACATGTGTCCCATCAATGGAGCCAATGACATGCGGCATCCTCCCCAGGGCATAGAAGTCACTCTTCACGTCAGTGAGTTGTTGAAGTCTAGGGAAATAGATGTACTGGTTCAGGTATCTCAACATAGCCTCCAAAACATCGCGGAGCACACGGCTGAACATGGTCTGTGACATCCCACCAGCAGACGCCACAGTGTGTTGAAAGATACCGGTGGCAAAGAAGTGTAGGGCTGCCATCACCTTCACCTTGGGGGTCAGCGCTGTAGGGTATGTCCGGCCAGGTTGCAAATGTGGGGCCAACCGCACTGTCAATTCCTCAATCAGCGGCCTGGTGAAGCGGTACCGTCGGATGCAGTCCCGTTCGACCATGGTTGCAAGGTCAGGGAATGGTCTATGGACAGCTGGTGCCCTGCAGTGCAAAGGTGAAGAAAGAAAGTTTGTCAGTCACCCCACATATGTGGCATTGACCATACTCAATATCACATGATACATCATTATGAGATATAAGTACATGATGTGTGCAGTTCTGTAAGGACATGTATGGCACCTACATGGCCAACATCTAACATCACAGTTCAACAAGTGGCATCAACAAGTCCCAGGTTGTGCAATGGGATATCATTAGGCTGTGGCACAGTTCCCATCTACTGTTGTCACGTTCCAAACACACCCCACAGTGACATGTGAGGACAGATGTGCCCCAGGCATCACAGCTCATTGACAGGTAGATTCACAGGGACCCTGTATTGCCACATGGACACTGGCATGACATGGTGCATCATGAATACACCACAGCAAAACAACCATGACCCCCACAGGTAGTGGTCCCTGTTGCCTCGTCAGGACAGACATGGACGTCTGTGACACACACACGCACAACATCAAAGTCCATGCACAAACAACGTGGATGTGGAGACTGTCTCCCATTGTGCCCATGGAATCAGAGACATTGTAAACACAACATGCACACAGACTGTGGAGGGCCATCACTATTGTGGCAATGGGTCACCCTGGGACGTACATACCATCCCACATGGGACTCAGGGGGTATGTGACATGATATACACATACACAACCGTGAAATGTGACCATGCCACATGCTCTGAACTGAACAGTTGCACATCACAATGGTCATGTGCACGACACACCAAGGATTCTGTCCCCATGAACACGTGCACAGCCTGGGAGTGGCTGCCCCCAAGTGCCACCCACAGAACAACATGTTGACCCCCATACACGGAATAGGTAATGCAGCCTTACATGCCTTAGGATACAGTGTGGACAGGCTGTGGTGTTGTAAGTGTGCCCCTCACTCCCTGGGAAGTATATGTGGCTGGCATATGTTCACCTGTGACAGGCATGGTGACATATGCCAGTGACTTGTACAGGGACGCGTTGTACAGCAATGGACCGATCGGTGCGCACGCATTGGCCATTGCATACAATGTGAGCGGGTATGCGTTGTACAGCAATGGACCGATCGGTGCGCATGCATTGGCCATTGCATACAATGTGGCGAGTGCAGCGTTGTACAGCAATGGACCGATCGGTGCGCACGCATTGGCCGTTGCATACAATGTGAGCGGGTACGCGTTGTATTCGCAATACGCGTTGTACAGCAATGGACCGATCGGTGCGCATCCATTGGCCATTGCATACGATGTGAGCGGAGTACGCGTTGTACAGCAATGGACCGATCGGTGCGCACGCATTGGCCATTGCATACAATGTGAGCGAGTGCAGCGTTGTACAGCAATGGACCGATCGGTGCGCATCCATTGGCCATTGCATACGATGTGAGCGGGTACGCGTTGTACAGCAATGGACCGATCGGTGCGCACGCATTGGCCATTGCATACAATGTGGCGAGTACGCGTTGTACAGCAATGGACCGATCGGTGCGCACGCATTGGCCATTGCACGCGATGTGAGCAGGTACGCGTTGTACAGCAATGGACGATCGGTGCGCGCGCATTGGCCATTGCACACGATGTGAGCAGGTACGCGTTGTACAGCAATGGACCGATCGGTGCACACGCATTGGCCATTGCATACAATGTGAGCGGGTACGCGTTGTACAGCAATGGACCGATCGGTGCGCACACATTGGCCACTGCATACAATGTGAGCGGGTACGCGTTGTATTCGCAATACGCGTTGTACAGCAATGGACCGATCGGTGCGCATCCATTGGCCATTGCATACGATGTGAGCAGGTACTCGTTGTACAGCAATGGACCGATCGGTGCGCACGCATTGGCCATTGCATACAATGTGGGCGGGTACGCGTTGTACAGCAATGGACCGATCGGTGCGCACGCATTGGCCATTGCACACGATGTGAGCAGGTACGCGTTGTACAGCAATGGACCGAACGGTGCGCACGCATTGGCCATTGCATACAATGTGAGCGGGTACGCGTTGTACAGCAATGGACCGATCGGTGCGCACACATTGGCCACTGCATACGATGTGAGCGGGTACGCGTTGTACAGCAATGGACCGATCGGTGCGCACGCATTGGCCATTGCATACAATGTGAGCGGGTACGCGTTGTATTCGCAATACGCGTTGTACAGCTATGGACCGATCGGTGCGCACCCATTGGCTATGGCCTGGCCTGGCAACGGACACGTTTTCAAATCTTTAACGAGTCTGATGCTGTGAATTCAGTTGGTCACCCACAACAATGTTGCAAATTCATGGGTGTCATGAAGTTGAACATTTGAAGGATGCTGTGGGCGTGTGTAAGTGGTGCAATTCCATGGATTGGCCAGATTCAGAAGATGCAAACGACTTGGACCTATCACTTTGGACACATGGGACAGTATCTGCCTCTGCAGCACACATATAATGCTGGCTGTTCCCCTGAGAGCTCACTTGCCTGCACTACATGCTCCAGGACGACATCTGCCACCACCACTGCTGCTGTATCTGCACCCTCTGGATCCTGCAATGGCACGTACTGTGGAGAGAGCCCCAGCCTTCAGCACTGAGGAGAACCAGGCCCTGCTGGACAGCCTCCTTCCACAGTACAGCAAGCTGTATGGGAAAGCAGGGGAGCAGGTGAGTGTGCTGTCCACTGCCTTACTAAATGTGCATGTTGTCTGATTAGCAAGACTTACAGTCTGCACGCTACTGGCTAGCAGGCTCACTGAGTAGTTGTCACCCTCCATAGTGTGTAGTTACATGCACTGAACAGGTATAGTGCAGTGACAGTGCATTTAAACAAGGTTTTACTTCCCAGGCAATGATACCATGTAGTAACTGCTGGCAAACTGTCCATAGCCATCGTTGCACTGCCTGTGTACATCATGTGCCCCTGTGATTGAGACATGTATATCCAACTGTGTAATGCACGGATATGTTGAATGTGTGGTAATGGCCTTTTCACTTTGTCATCCTCACAGGTTGATGCCCACCAGAAGCAGCAGATATGGCTGACCATCGTCTGGGCAGTGAGATCCGTGGGGGTCTACAAGCGCCGGATCCGCAACTGCCAAAAGAGGTGGCAGGACCTTCGGGGCTGGACCCGGAGGATCGCACGGGTCCAGCTGAAGCTGTCGCCTCCTCGCAGGAGGGCGGACACCGGACCCTGACCCCCACATGCTCAGGATCCTGGCGGTGGTCTTCCCTGATCTGGATGGGCAGCTGAAGGCCAGACAGCAGCAAGGAGGGGGTGAGTCCATGACTGCATTGTGAACTTTGTCTGCCATGCTATGTGCCCTCCTCTGGCCTGGTTAAACTTCCACAGTACATCAGTCATGTGGTCCAGGACCCATGTCCCTCAATTGTGCACTGCCCACTCCTCATCTGATACCCAGGTGTGGCCCTTACAGTCAGGGAATTGTGTCACTTGGGTAATGTGTCCTTGCATTTTGCTTAGCTCAAGGTGGGGGACAGCATTTGTTCCCCTAACTCTGTGGTGGGCATCATGGGTGGGTCCATTGCTTACACAATGCCTGTGTTCTGACATGTAATCTGCGTGTTACTTTGATATGTGGTCCAATTGCTGAGCTGATCCACCACATGTGCCTGGGGTGTCTGGCACACACCCATGCTGCGGGTGGGAACAATGTTTGGGCCCCAGGAGTGTGTATATTATGTGTGTCACACATACGTAGCCACCTGCCTACTGTCCAGGGCTCATCCCTCATTCACGTGGGGCAGGACAGTCATGCCTACTCCAGGCCATACAATACACTCTGTACTCCCACTCCCGTGTATCAGCTGGCACGTTGTGCTCAGTGATATGTCCCCTCAGGTGTCTGCCTCTGTGTCAGTGTGCTGTGGCTTCGTTGTCAGGACTACTGGGGTGTTTCTCGGTTGGGGCTCAGCATGCCACCGGAGATGTGACCATAGGAGACGATACTTGTGTGACACATAGGTGTTTGATCACCTGACCGTGCAGACTGGGGTATGCGAATGTGAAGTTCAGGCAGCTGTTTCCCATTCATAGCAGATTGTGAGGTGCTCAGGTTCAGAGGGTTGTGTTACAGGTCTCCTATATGTCCAATTGGTATGACGTGGACAGATAAGGGTTCAGATGATGTGGTGTGTGGGGGATGTACATGTGCACTTGTTCAGCTCCAGGACTTGCATTCACCGTGACCTACTATTGTGACACAGTGCAGACTGTTGTTGTCTGGCTGCCCTGCCCATGTGACTGGAGACAGTGATGTATGACTTAGCAGGCATGCCTGTGCCATGGCATGAAACTTCCAATGAGTGATCCTGCAGGGGAGTGACATGTGCTACATGCACACCATTGTGGCAATGACTATCAGGACATGGGTGCATCATGGTGTCTGTCGCTGGTATGCATCACATGCATTTCAAAATTGACTCTGGGCATCCCTTTATCCGGACACCTGTACTGACTCAGTGGCAAGAGTTGTGATGTGTGCATGTTCACATGCTTCACCGTGTTCTCTGCACTGTCCAACTACTGTGTAGGTGGTGCATGTGTCCACACTGGGGTATTGCCATCCAACAGACACCAGACAGATGGGTGCAAGGCCAGGAGGGATGTGAGTGCCATGGTTGACCATCAGACTGACAATTGGCTTCTCCTACTCTGTTTGGGCACTTTTGGCAATGTTCAACTAAGGATGCCAGGGCTTGCTCTGTAATGTGCTGTACTTACTGTGGTGTGTGCGTTCGGTGCAGATGACTGATATCTGTCTGTTTCCCTATTGTTTGCAGATACATCCACGGCCACAGGAGGGGACAGCTCCACGGACCAGGAGGAGCCGCAGAGCCAGACTGGGTCAGCAGCCGAGGAGTGGTCGGAGGGACCCAGTGGCACGGAGGGCGAGGGGAGCCACACCGAGGAGCCCTCAGCAGCATCCACCTCAGCTGAGGACCACAGCAGCTCGGAGGATGACTCCCTTGTGGAGGCGGGTGTCAGCAGCCACCACACCCCAGCTAGTGTTGCTGTCCCCGCCACCACCACCACCACCGCCCTCCCATCGGCTCCCATTCCCTAGGTCCGTGGAGGCTCCCGTGTTCGGGAGCATGTCTCCTTCATGCCAGGTACCGCACCCCATGCCCCTGTGTCCCCTGCTGCCCTGAGTGAGGAGTCTGTGTACCTCCTTCGCCAGCTCCATGTAGGGCAGACAGTGATGCTGAGTGTCCTCCATGCCCACACCACTCTGTTGACTCAGCTGGTGTCGTTCATGGAGGGCATCTCATCGGGCATGCCTGCCCTACAGAGGGGCAATAGATCCATGGACTCCTCCCTGACGGCAGCAGTGTCCCTCCTCCGACAGTCCCTCACCCCTCCTACCTCTGCCCCATCCACACTCCCCAGCACCTTACCTGTCCCAAGCACACACACACCGGCACAGGCACACACCAGCACTGACACAAGCAGCACACAGACACACACGCCAAAATCCAGACGCACACGCACGCACAGTCAGGGGA
This sequence comes from Calotriton arnoldi, assembly GCA_963921515.1. Lineage (NCBI taxonomy): Eukaryota > Metazoa > Chordata > Amphibia > Caudata > Salamandridae > Calotriton > Calotriton arnoldi. Next base: position 318,784 of record CAWUFW010009787.1, read on the forward strand.
CTGAAACCACACTCACAGGGGATGGGGCCCAGGCACACGCATCCACGAGCACTGCGCAGTCCTCAGTTACCTCTCCCTCCAAGGCCCCTTCCCTTGCCTCACCTGCAACCCCACAGACACAGCGGGTCTTCCTCAGTGACCTCTGCCTCTTCCCCTCCAATCCAGCTGATACAGCATTCAGGGGGAAGAGGAAGCCCACCCACATGGAGGGGAGTGCCCCTCGCCCCCGGACACCCTCCCCCAGGCGCAGACCGACTGACGCCCCCATCCGCAAGTCCCCCGGACCCGGAAGAGCAAGACCCCGCCGCCGCCCTGCAGCTCAACCACCAAGTCTCCTTCCTCCATCCCTCAGGCCCCCACTCCACAGGTGCCCCACCACACCCTGCCCCAGGTTCCCCCACCCACAGATACACCATCCACAAAATGATCCGGCCTTCTCCCCCTGCCACTTGCTCTTCTGGCACCACATCCCCCGCTGCGCATGCCTGTGCCACTTGTGTGGAGACGGTGTCCTCCCCCTCTGTCCTGCCCACCTTACCTGAACCCCATTCTCCTCCCCTGGAGGTAGGCACTGCAGTGGAGTCCACTACCACCCCGTCTGACTTGGGCACTGCAGTGGGGAACCTGTCCACTCTATCTGCACGTCCCACTGCAGTCGTGCCGGCACCCACACCATCTGAGTCATGCCCCCCAGTTGTGCCGGCACACACCATGTCAGACACCTCCACTGCAGTTGTCAGTGGCTCTCCAGCACCCACCACCCCTTCCCTGCCTCCTTCTGGTGAGCCCTGATCCTGTCCCTGCGGTGCCTGGCCTGCCCCCCCGTATGCCCCTCCGAGGGGATTGTCCCTGGTGTGTAGCAGTGCAGGCATGCGTAGGGTGACATCTGGTACTGGCACCCTGTTTGGTCTCTCATTATGGACTGGCCATTGGCCTTTGTTATATCTTTTTTTCACTTCTATCACCCAAATGCTGAATAAAGCAACTTTATGTTCTCTACTGGTTTTGCTTCTGATGTACATGATGTTGATGATGCTAACCGTGCCCTTGCTGCAGTGATGGTGAATTTTGGTCTCATGAAAATGAAGTGTTACTGTGCAGGAACCCATGTTGTCCACGGGTAATGTGTCCTATCCTGTAGTGTATCCATGTCATCCTTAGCAGCATATGAGGGTGTCATGTTTTCAATATTTGGCAATGGGATTTCCTAGTTTTATTTGCAATATCACATCTGTGGCTTACACCCCTGCACATCTGTTGTGCTTGCCATTGTTCAATTAGTCTACTTCCCTGACCGTGTGGCCATCTCCACTGGACATGCAAGTTTGGGCATCAATGGGGAAGGACTCATCTGTGTTGTCAGTGCAACATGCTATAAATGTGTGTTGGATCTGTGCTGATGATTTCGTTGACACTCCCATGACCAGGCTGATATGACGGGAGCCTTCATTTCGTGCTAATTGTTGACTGTGTGACCAAGTGTTCTGCTGACATGATTGAGCCCTACTGAGGCAACATATGGCACAGCTTTCCTCACACAGGAGTGGAGTCCCCTCATGCCAGTGTGTAATCCTGTGACATTGGCTGAGCCCAAGGTGTGTGTTGTGTGAGCATGTCTGTGTGTGTTCACTTCCATTTTCCTGGGCAGGCTGGGATCCCTAGTGATGTTCCTGTTTGTGATGCTTGCTGAGTTGACCTATGTTCCCCCAAAGTCTTCTCTCTGGGTTCTCTGTGATGTGGGTGCATGGCACATTACTGGTCATCAGGGTGTCACCCATAGGTGTGTTTGCTGTCAGGGCTGAGTTTGTGGGCAAACGCAGATGGGACACAGTCAGGATTCCCCTTGGCACTTGTTGTTTACACCTGTCATGTAATTTCCAGTTTGTGTTAGCTTTCAGTGATTGTGACACGTTGTGTGTGTGACTGCTGGCACTCCTCAGGGCTGCAATGTTGGTAGTTGTCTATGTGTGTTCTTTGTGGGTGACCTTGGCTTCTTCATTGGTGTGGGACTGTGGCTGGGATCCCATTGGTTGGTGTGGTATTGCCATCATGTCCATGTACAGCGTAGTGTGCAGTGTGTCAGACATTCAGGAGTATTGTTGACTGGCCATGTGTGATGTGTTTCTGCACCTTAGTTCCCGCCACCACCCCTGGGATTGTCATGGGTGCATGTGCAATGTCACCAGTGCATGTGAGCTTCACTGCTGCACATTGTTGGAGGTCGAGGTGTGTGGTGTTGAGTGTGTGCAGATGAAAGTTGTTGCCCGGCTAGACCCCTGCCTCCATGTTGGCCTTGGCTTACTGGCCGTGCTGATTGATTTGTGCTTGTGTAGGTGTGATGGTAGTTTGATGCTCAGGACACATGACTGTGGTTCACAGTGTGAACGACATCTAGCTTTGTCATCACAGTGGTATTGTCATGCAGCCCAGGGTCACCACATTGTGGGGACCCTGGGGGTAGTGCTGTGGTGTGTCTGTGTCTTGCTGTGTCAGTTACTGTTCCTACATGCTTGTGTGACATGTGTGATTTGTGCTCCCTCTCATCTAACAATGCCTGATTGCCCACATAGGGGATTCGGATCCATGAGTTACTTTTGTGTGGCACTGTATGCGCATCTGTGTAATTGGTATTCAGGCCTCATCATGTGTTGTGTGGTTGCCTGGGGACACTGGCATCCCCCCTCACCTGTTGTGTTTGATGTGCAGTGTGGGGCTGCCTGTTTGTGTTTGTGCATCTGCACCACTGCATTGGCATATCTTTAGTGTGCCATTGGCTGTATGTTGTTTGGTGGGTTTCACCTGCTGTCCCTGGGACTCCTAGGTCATCAGTCAGCACAATGATCATTGTTTGTGTGTCCCATTGCTGCCATGGTATGGCATTTGTTCACCTCACATCTACAGTCTCCACAGGATATCTACATTTGTGTGCCCATTGGTGCAGATATGTGGGTCTGCATTTAATGGTCACTTCTGTCATTGTGTCATTGATGAATGTTGACAGTGTCAGCCCCCATGGGTGATGTTTGTCTGCACATGGCCAAAGGTATGTCTTATTTGCACTGCACTGTTTGCCTCCCCCAATCTATGTTGCTATGGGACACAAGCACTACTTTGCCACTGATGTGTTTGTTGTTCTGTGACCAGGAATCATCCATGCAGTTTGGCAGTTGCAGCTTTTTCAATGTCAACACTTACCTTTTGATCACTGTGATGATGGGGGTTGGACCCCATTGTCACAATGTTCAAAATGTGCTTCAGCTATGGACCCCACACTTACCTTTTGGTCACTGTGATGATGGGGGCTTAGACCCCATTGCCACAATGTTCAAATTGTGCTTCAGCTATGGACCCCACACTTACCTTTTGGTCACTGTGATGATGGGGGCTTAGACCCCATTGCCACAATGTTCAAATTGTGCTTCAGCTATGGACCCCACACTTACATTTTGGTCACTGTGATGATGGGGGCTTAGACCCCATTGCCACAATGTTCGAAATGTGCTTCAGCTATGGACCCCACACTTACATTTTGGTCACTGTGATGATGGGGGTTTAGACCCCATTGCCACAATGTTCAAAATGTGCTTCAGCTATGGACCCCACACTTACATTTTGGTCACTGTGTTGATGGGGGTTTAGACCCCATTGCCACAATGTTCAGAATGTGCCCCAGCTATGGACCCCACACTTACCTTTTGGTCACTGTGATGATGGGGGTTGGACCCCATTGCCACAGTGGTCATGGTCTGCTTGCATTGTGGAGGCCACACACATTTATGTGTGATACATGTGATAGGGGGTCACATTGTATGTTCAAAGTCATGTTCAGTGTTGTAGGCATTTGACACAGTCTACACACGCTTGTCATGGTGTTGGGGGGATGTCTTTTTCTTGCATTCCTTAGGTTGTAGTGTGCTGGTTGTGACATGCATTGTCCATCCTATGAGTGGGGGTGGTGTTGGTGGTAGACATCTAGCACCCCCTGAGTAGGGGTGGTAGTAGTGGTAGGCATCCAGCCCCCCATGGGTAGGGGTGGTAGTAGTGGTAGGCATCTAGCACCCCCTGAGTAGGGGTGGTAGTAGTGGTAGGCATCCAGCCCCCCATGGGTAGGGGTGGTGGTAGTGGTAGACATCCAGCCCCCCCTGAGTAGGGGTGGTAGTGGTGATAGGCATCCAGCCCCCCATGGGTAGGGGTGGTGGTAGTGGTAGGCATCCAGCCCCCCTGAGTAGGGGTGGTAGTAGTGATAGGCATCCAGCCCCCATGGGTAGGGGTGGTGGTAGTGGTAGGCATCTGGCACCCCCTGAGTAGGGGTGGTAGTAGTGGTAGGCATCCAGCCCCCCATGGGTAGGGGTGGTGGTAGTGGTAGGCATCCAGCCCCCCCTGAGTAGGGGTGGTAGTAGTGATAGGCATCCAGCCCCCCATGGGTAGGGGTGGTAGTAGTGGTAGGCATCTGGCACCCCTGAGTAGGGGTGGTAGTAGTGGTAGGCATTCAGCCCCCCATGGGTAGGGGTGGTGGTAGTGGTAGGCATCCAGCCCCCCATGTGTAGGGGTGGTAGTAGTGACAGGCATCCAGCCCCCCATGGGTAGGGGTGGTAGTAGTGGTAGGCATCTAGCAACCCCTGGGTAGGGGTGCTAGTAGTGGCAGGCATCCAGCCCCCCATGGGTAGGGGTGGTGGTAGTGGTAGGCATCCAGCCCCCCCTGAGTAGGGGTGGTAGTGGTGATAGGCATCCAGCCCCCCATGGGTAGGGGTGGTGGTAGTGGTAGGCATCCAGCCCCCCCTGAGTAGGGGTGGTAGTAGTGGGCATCCAGCCCCCCATGGGTAGGGGTGGTAGTAGTGGTAGGCATCTAGCACCCCCTGAGTAGGGGTGGTAGTAGTGGTAGGCATCCAGCCCCCCATGGGTAGGGGTGGTGGTAGTGGTAGGCATCTAGCACCCCTGGGTAGGGGTGGTAGTAGTGGCAGGCATCCAGCCCCCCATGGGTAGGGGTGGTAGTAGTGGTAGGCATCTAGCACCCCCTGAGTAGGGGTGGTAGTGGTGGTAGGCATCGGGCCCCCATGGGTAGGGGTGGTGTTAGTGGTTGGCATCCAGGCCCCTATGTGTGTATGTGGCATTGGTGATAGCCATCCCGCCCCTATGGTGCTGCTGTTGCTGGTGTAAGTAATTTCTGCATCCTTATGTGTGTGTGTTATATGTCGGGTACGTGTGGTTTGTTTGTGTGGTGGGTGTCTGACTTACCTTCTGCGCCGTACGCGTCCGTACCAGTTCCGGTAATAGATGTAGAGTATTGGTAGGATCGGCGCGATGGGATTCATGGTTGGTTCGTCTCGTTCGTCTTTCTCTTTGCTTCGCCTCGTCCTCGTGGCTGGCATGTTCGTCTCGTAGCCGTGGCTCGTCTTGTGGCGCGAATCGGAGCTTATGTGCGCCTCTCCCGGATGCAAAGACGTGCCGTGCGTAGCGACTGGTTCGGCGCGTACGGAAGGTGCATCGTACTAATCCGGCCGGACGGGGCTGCATTTTGGCTTCCGTGCGACTCGATTCTGCGTTACCGGATCCGCCTCGGTCGGAGAACAGGAGCTGGATTGGGTGAGTGCGACTGGGTCGGGATTTGGGCAGTTATGCGCATCGTACTTGCTCGTTCGGACGTATGTGCGAATCGGTCGGGAAACACGCATTCGCCTGGTTTTTTTCCCGGGCGAATGCTGTTAGGTGCGCCTCCGACCGGGATCGGAATCGACCCCTTAGTATCCTCCACATGGCAATGAGCAGTAAGTCATCTGTTAACAAATGACAATGGATTCCAAAGAGGCAGGGGTGGGCCCATGAGTTCATAGTGCTGAAACCCCTTTCACAGTCACTTGAAATCACTGGTAGTGTGCTTATTGCAGTCAAAACAGGTTGCAGTTGTTATGTAACCTCATTCCCACCATTATCAATATAGTCTCTGAAACCTTCTGATATGAGTTTATAATTAAGAGAGAATTTTCTGCACAGGTCTATACACTAACACAAACTACACACACTCAGAAGTACTCTCTTTTGTGTTTGTTTGAGGGTTCTGCTCGTAGAGTATTTCTGCAGCCATTAGTGTAGCCAGGGTCCTTAGGTACATGGACAAGCAGCACTTGCCAGTGCCAGCTCTGTGGGGCACCTCCTTCTGCTTTAATCCCACACCTTACAATGTCCTAAAAAAGGGTAGGAGAAGAATACAGGAAGAACATTTCTGCATTCAAGAATCAAGTGGTCGGCATCAGTAAAGAATAAATTTAAAACATTAGGAGGATTTGTAAATCCTTAAAACGCTTAAATATAAAAAGTAATATATTGAACAGAGTGGTGAACTGTTCATTTAGCTGTTTGAGTTAAAGGTATTCTAATGCAGGTATTGATCTGTAGCATGCAGATATGCCTGACTCATAGTAACGCCACCTCAAACTTTCACCATTGTGAGTAATTGATCTAATTAGAACCATAGAGTTGAATTAGGAACATCTGAAGTTGTGAGGTAAGTGACTGAAGGGAAACCCCAGTAACTGCAGAAAACAGTGCTGAAACTTCTCAGACAGATTAGTAGCCAAGGCATGGAACACAAAGGGAGTGTGTTAAGAAGAAATCCAGGACTCCAGGATGTGAAGTAAGCAAGAAGATTTATTCAAAATAACAGGTGTTCCCAACAGCTCAGCTACACGGTCTCACAAGCCTCACAAGACCGCAAAATTCTACTCTGCACTCCCTTGGGTTCTCAACATTCCATGGGGCAGGGAACTATGGGGTCGATTACGATGGCGGGCGGATCAGCACCGCCGTGGCTGCGGTGGCTTCCGCCGGCCTGGCGGGTGCTGTTTTGCCAACTACGGTCGTGAATCCCCGCCCGCCATATTACGATGGGCAGACATAGGCCAAATCCCTACCGCTGCGGAGTTTCCAGTACCGCCAGCACCTTGGTTCCGCGACGACGGCGGACGTAGCCAATAGCGGGAGACCGCCGTGCGGAATGACGTGTAGACCGCCATCCGAATCACAATGCCTCAAATAGGCAATCGGACCGCAACGGAGAAACCACCCATTCAAGCACGGCAGAAACAATACTGCAGAGGAAAACGGCAATAACACACAACTCCACGCGTTCGTTACCGCAATGGATCCTGCTCTACAAGCCCTACCGCTGCTGTTCCTGATCCGCCATCAACAAAGACGCCGCCGCCGCAGTCGACAACACCGCAGGTACGTCAATGCCACACCTCCGCATCGGGCCATCCATCAACAACGTCATCATCGCATCCTCCCGGTCACGTCACCGCAGCGGTGAAGACGCGGGAAAAGTTCCACACAATCCAGTAGGCAGGGCCAGCGGCACGCATGGGCAGTCACAGGGACGTGTAAGGATTGTGTTGGCCCTGGCCCAAATGTACATTGTGTGCCTCTGTTGGTAGCAGCTGACATTACCTGATACCATCACAGCTCCTACCATCCCACCCTGTTCAACATCAAAATGTGTGCCCATCTGACATTCAGGGATAGTGATGTATGTGAACAAGTCCATAGGTGTATTGTGGCAAAACAACACCTGCAAGGTAATGCCAAATAGGTGCCTGTGATGTGAAACCCCCTTCCTGCCACTGCCAAGATGAGTAATAGGTGGCAAAACAACACCTGCAAGGTAATGCCAAAAAGCTGCCTGTGGTGTGAAACCCCCTTCATGCCACTGCCAAGATGAGTGGTAGGGGGCAAACCCCACCTGCAAAGTAATGCCAAAAAGCTGGCTGTGTTGTGAAACCCCCTTCCTGCCACTGCCAAGATGAGTAGAAGGGGGCAAACTCCACCTGCAAAGTAATGCCAAAAAGGTGCATGTGTTGTGAAACCCCCTTCCTGCCACTGCCAAGATGAGTATTAGGGGGCAAACCCCACCTGCAAAGTAATGCCAAAAAGCTGCCTGTGTTGTGAAACCACCTTCCTGCCACTGCCAAGATGAGTAGTAGGGGGCAAACTCCACCTGCAAAGTAATGCCAAAAAGGTGCATGTGTTGTGAAACCCCCTTCCTGCCACTGCCAAGATGAGTATTAGGGGCAAACCCCACCTGCAAAGTAATGCCAAAAACCTGCCTGTGTTGTGAAACCCCCTTCCTGCCACTGCCAAGATGAGTATTAGGGGGCAAACCCCACCTGGAACATACATGTTTGTTGTTGGCATGTACAGGGCCACTTACACCTCAACACCACTTACAAGGACAGGCCAAGCACACTGTGTGACCACTCAACTGCACACATCCAAATATACCCATGTGAGTACAAAGACAGGCCTTCACAAGATTACCACACACACACTGCTGTCCACACATCCACATCACACAGACATCACCAACCCTGGACACCCCGCAAGTTAGACTGTGTGTAGAATTCACCTCTGTTGTGGTATAGCCCCCTAACATGACATGTGTACAATCATACTGAAATCAACAGCAAATGATGATTGCAAGAGTACATCAACACCCACAAACATCATTGCACCCCGAAACCTCAGAGTAAAGCAGACCAAAAGTGTGTGTTACGTTTGCCAAACAATGACAAAGTGAATGAAGTCAATGGCAATGTGGAAGTGCCATGCAGAGCATGTTGCACATTCATCCATACCCACACATCAAAATGTTTAATTAAGCAAGGGCAGTAACAAACGATACAACAGGAGTAACAGTGTTTATTGCAAAATAACCTGATAGGCACAAAATGACAAACAAATAAAAGGCCATTGGCCAGTCCACAGTCCAAACAATGCACATGTGTGCATGAAAATGTTTACAGTGAATGTGGAACACTGTACACTGCCATGTGAATGAACAAAGCACCGGGGCTATCAAAGCGCAGTCCAGGCACCGCTGTGGGAGAGATGGGTATGGGAGGGGGTCTGTGCCTCAGACTTGCCTGTCAGTTGGACTGGGAGGTGGCTGATTGTCGTGGACACTGGCGGAACTGGACCTGGGCGAGAGAGGCTCGTCAGAGTCAGCAGTGGCTGTGGCAGGCGTAGGGCTGCTTGGACCGGGTGGCATGGTGGCACATGGAGGCAGAGAGATGCTGCCGTGAGACACAGAGCCAGTAGTGGCTGTGGCAGGTGTAGGCCTGCTTGTACCGGGTGGCATGGTGGCACGTGGAGGCGGAGAGATGCTGCTGTGAGACACAGAGCCAGTAGTGGCTGTGGCAGGTGTAGGCCTGCTTGTACCGGGTGGCATGGTGGCACGTGGAGGCGGAGAGATGCTGCCGTGAGACACAGAGCCAGTAGTGGCTGTGGCAGGTGTAGGCCTGCTTGTACTGGGTGGCATTGTGGCACGTGGAGGCGGAGAGATGCTGCCGTGAGACACAGAGCCAGTAGTGGCTGTGGCAGGTGTAGGCCTGCTTGTACCGGGTGGCATTGTGGCACGTGGAGGCGGAGAGATGCTGCCGTGAGACACAGAGGCAGTAGTGGCTGTGGCAGGTGTAGGGCTGCTCGGACTGGGTGGCATGGTGGCACGTGGAGGCGGAGAGACGCTGCCGTGAGACACAGTGGGTGAGGGTGAATGTTGAGGGCTGCCTCTACACTTCTTGGGTATACGATATTGCAGAAGTGTCTTGGGAGTAGTGGGAAGTGTGGCTGGCACAACAGAGTCCCTCGCCACCAAAGGTGTGACAGGTGCAGGTGGCCCTCCTTGTGGGGATTTGCAGGATGTGGACTTCGCCTTGATTTTTGCTTGCCTTTTGCCCTCCATCCCCTGTGGCCCTGGTGAACGACTCACATTGCTCTCCTGACCACGCTTCACAGGGGTGTGGGTGGGAGTAGAGGTCCTGGGTGAAGCAGTCTTAGGTTGCTTTGTGGGCTTTCCCTTCAGCGGCACCAGCACCACATCAGGCATGCCAACTGTTTGTCTGTCACTTGGAGCAGTTGTGTGGATGGGAGTCTCTTGTGATGGGTGCAATCTTGTGGACCGTGAGCTAGAGGCCTGCTTCTTTGCCTGATGCCCCTGAGTGTCATGTGAAGGGCTTTTTTCTTTGTGTCCCTGTGTGCCTGTGTCACTTTTTGGGGATGGTGTCTGTGGTCTTGCACGCTTGGAGCACTGCTGTCGTGTGCTGGGTGTCGACGACTCGGGCCTGAGGGCTCAGTTGTGTGGTCACTCCCCTCAGGGGTTGCCACTGGCAGGGTGGTTGGTGAAGGCATTGGGGCTGGACTTGGATGCTGTGATAGCTGAATGGCTGCCGTCACGGTGGAGGACAAACCCTGGACAGTCCTGTGTAGCCCACACACGTCCGAATGAATGCCCTCCATAATTGCCAGAACCTGTCCCAACTTCTTGTCCTGATCCTGGAAAGCATTTAGGAGAGCTGTCTGACCCACACACAGCTGGCGCAAGAGTTCAATCGCCTCAACACTGAGGGCAGCAGGGGAGACAGGGGCAGGGGCAGCGGTGCCTGGGGTGAAGGCGACTCTACCATTAACAGCCCTGCGGGCACGGACAGCACTAGTGGTAGTAGCCGGGATGGTGGGCACTGGCCGATGTGTGGTGGAGGAAGAGGCAGCATTGTCACTCCCTGTGACCACCATTGTCGCTGACTCCCCACTGGAGTCCGATGATGTTGAGGTTGTGCTTTCTGCGCGTGAGTCCTCAAGGACACTCCTGTCCCCCTCCGAGGCGCTGGTCACATCAGTGTCAGTAATCTCATGGCTATCATGCGTGCGACATGCTTCAGCACTGGTGTCCGCATCATGGCCTTCCGTGCACTCGGTAGATGCTGCAATGGACAGAGACATAGGTTCAGTACAGTGCCATACACACAAACATCAAATGCAAGCACAGAACTAGACTAGAAAATGACAACCCCAAGTTGCACAACACCCTGTGCAGTCTGCATGTGCAACAATCATGCTGGACACAGAAGATCCATGGAAATATGCATTGTTTACATCAATGAGCCATGTGAGGTTCACACCGGCAAATAGCAGGTCCCTGCCTCCTTGTAATGTAACCTAAACATCTCTGCAAGCATACCCACGTGCCTGTATGTGAGAGAGGCATACATCTCAGCATGTTGCCTCTGTCACATATGGAGTCACTGTAAGGGGACAACACAGATACAGATTCAAATTTCTACTTAATAATGTCCATGAGCTACTGATGTCTGACAAGGTGAGCAATTCATCTTGCAAACTGATGCACGTTGGTGTCAGATGTGTACTTCACACCATTAACAAGTCCTGTAGTGCACACATCGTTAAATGCACACTGACATGATGCACACTGCTGTACACTGCCTGGTGATGTCCATGACACCCAGAATGCAGAAGATGTCATAAGGCCACATCTCATCATGCAATGGCAAGGGCCATTGTATGAAACACATGATCAAGTCCATCTATGGGAAAATACATGACACCTGCACTGAACACATAGGCCACTGAGAAGTAGTTCCTAAAAATGTACACAGCAGCAAGATCAGCAATGTCTCACGGTCGCCATTCATGCAGTCACTCACACCCAAAGTCAGCCTACGCAGAATACTCACCACTTACTCCCTGCTGATGGTCCCTCAAACGTTCATACAGCTCTGGCTGTGTCACAGACAAGATGCGGGACATTAGTGGAGTCATGGTTCGGCGCGCCAACCTGCCACTGCGAGGGACCAGCCCCACCGTCATCTCTGCCACGGTCCTGCTCAGACGGGAGATGTCGTCCCACCTCTTGTGGCAGTGTGTGTGCCGTCTGTTGGATACACCCAGAGTTCGCACCTTCCGTAAAATGTTCTTCCATGCGGCCTTACGCTGGTGGACCTTCAGCTGCAGGCATAGGAGACAAGAAAAGGAAGTATCAGAGACCCTGTGTCATTCACACTGTGTGTCAGCACAGGAGAACATAAATGCATGGCACACAAATCGCTACATCTTCATCAGAGGCCATACAGCATGACACATAGTACATGTTCATTACAATACTACACAGAAATGAATGCATGTATGGCAAGGCACACAGTAAATGGCCATCTCATACACATGCACAATGGCAGCACAGACAGCCATGTGCAGAAGGCCCTCATCTGTGATGCAGTATGTGAGTGAGCATGACATGCAATACAGTAATAATGAAGTGTAGTGGCAGACTCACTGTGTCCACCACTACACACCCCACGATGCCCTTGGCCTGTGAATGGCTCAATGCATTTCTCAGGAAACATATTGGTACATAATCTGATTTATCACGCACTTCTCACATTGTTAAGTCCTCGATTGTGCAATTCTCAGGACTATGATGGCTCAGTGAGTATTAGGTGTGTGGACTAAACACATGTTTGACTCAGTCCAGTTAGGCATGGCTCAGAGTAACATTGGACAGTGTCTGTGCAGGCCAGAGGAACTCACAGTGCGGCTCAACATGGTCCCTCAGATAAATCACATGGATGTACAGCATGAGAGGGTGAAAAGTGCCAACACATGCCAGACTGAACACATGTTCAAATCAATGTAAGGATGACATCTACTACTTACATTGATGTGAAGTGTTATTGTTGCATTAACATCAAGTGGGTTCCACTCATGCATTGGACTATTGTGCATGATGCTCACATCAACATAGTGCACTTAAGAAATAGTCAACACACATAAGTTAGTGCTCCATACCAATATACATTTCAAAAGTCACATATGAGGTTGTGATGAGTGAGTGGACAGTCACATAACATGGCACAGTAAAAATCAGTCCCGACTTGTGCTGTTTCAGAACACCATCGTATCTGTGTGGCTGTTTAAACAATGCATGTCTCCCCCTACCTACAATCAACTTATGTAGGTGTGGAAATAAGCCTACAGACACCATTGACATGAAGTTAGCATGCATGGCAGTGTAATACACATTTACATCACCTAGTCTCAGACCAACATGTTCATTAAGTTTGTGCAAGAATGGCTGTAGGAGTGTCCATTTTCTACACATAATCAAAGTCAAGTCCCACAGAACATGTATGGAGCATGCCATGTCAACTATTAGGATGCCTGTACATCGACTTGCACTCACAGGCACATACTACTGCACAGCAACATCATGGTATCATTTTGATCACTCTCACACTTGGAATCAGGGACACTTACCAGTACATCTGGTACACCAAAAAGCCTTCCATACTGTGCAAGGACCTCGTCCACCAGAAGCTCCAGCTCCTCTGTAGTGAAGGGACGGGCCCTGACATTCTCTGTTCTCGCCATCACTGGGTCCAGGATACAGCAAAATATGCAGTTGTAGAGGAATGGCAGTCTGCAGTGTCTGAATGCATGTGAAATGTGTGGCTCTCCCACAGAGATTTATAGGCCCCTGGGTTGGTATCAGTGGCAGGCAGCTGCTGCAATTGGTCCACCTGGCTGGCATCTTTCAAGTGTGGCCAATGAGCGGCCCCGCGGTGGCGGTGCATGCCTACCGCAGTTTTCAAAGTTGCATTTCACTACCGCGATCGCGGTTCCCATTGGCTGCAATGGCATTGGTGGTGTCACACCGCAGGGGATAGACGGTCACTACCGCTATGCTGCATCTTTCAAGTGTGGCCAATGAGCGGCCCCGCGGTGGGGGTGCACGCCTACCGCGGGTTCCACAGTAGCATTTCACTACCGCGACCGCGGGTCCCATTGTCTGCAATGGCATTGGTGGTGTCACACCGTGGGGGACAGGCTGTCGCTACCGCTATGCTGCATCTTTCAAGTGTGGCCAATGAGCGGCCCCGCGGTGGCGGTGCACGCCTACTGCGGTTATGGGCACATCATGCACTAGCAATGTCAATGGTCAAATTTAACAATTGAACACTATGCCTCCATAGTGTCTTTGTGCACTTGTTGTGTACAATGAATGCTGGTGTGACATTAAACTCACTGATGCCTACACATGCCATGTCTGTGGAAACTGTGACATGCATTGACATGCACTTACTCACGTCACCTATGATATGTGTGTGGATGTACATCTATTGGTTGTATGAGGTTGTCTCATCTTTGGAATCAACTTAATGTGTGAGATGGCTAATCAAACAACAGTAATGATTGCCTGAACACATAATGGTGGTATGTTACTGTGCCCATGGCTGGTTTAAGTAGGATATGTGCTCAGCTTACACACACTGTGCACATTGTGATGATAACTAGTGGTCTGTGCAACTTAAGCAAGAAGGTGTGACAGGTAAAGCAGCTACATATGAGTCAGCAGTGTTGCTGTCTCATACCTGTGCTGTGTCACCTACTCCTAGGCCTGGGGCCACCAGATTTATTGGTGTACCATTCACAACCTCTGAATATGTTTGTCTGGTAGTCAGTATGTACAACATGACCCCTTGTAAACACACATGTGGTGAATGTCTCTCTGCATCTGAGTTGTGGAGTCAGCAATTGTTGGAGTATGTTCATTGTTTCTGCTGCGTGAGTCAAGATGTGAGAAGTCGGACACATCTCATTGTGTAATTTGAATAACATTAGTCCTCTCCCATTTCATGTAGGCGACGACCAAATGTGCACCGGCCTTTCACAGTCCTGGCGGACATGGAGGATGTGGACATCATCAGGAAATTTCGTCTGGATCGCGTTACACTGCAAGAGCTGTGTGCTCAGTTGGAGCCCCATCTGAGTCCTCAACGCACATATCCAACTGCCCTATCCCCAACCGTGAAGATCATGGCAGCGCTGCATTTCTTCGCTACGGGCTCTTTCCAATACACGGTGGCCACCGCCGGTGGGATGTCGCAACCAACATTCAGCATAGTGCTCTGGGATGTGGTGTCCGCAATGATGCTATACAAGGACCAATACATACGATTCCCAAATACAGCAGATTTGCCTGCTGTGAAGGCTGGTTTTTATGCCCTTGGCCACATTCCTCATGTAGTTGGTTCCATTGACGGCACACACATTGCCCTTGTCCCACCACAGGCACGTGAGCAGGTGTATAGGAACAGGAAGCACTACCATTCCATAAATGTGCAGGTGGTATGCCAAGCTGATATGATCATCAGCCATGTTTGTGCGCGATTTGCTGGCTCCGCCCATGACTCCTACATCCTGCGGAACAGCATTGTACCCCGGCTGATGGAAAATCTACATCCAGAGCGTGCATGGCTTGTAGGTGAGTACACTGAGTCAAGTAGTGTGCTGTGTGTGACATGCTGTTCTCGTCAACTGTTTGTATCACAACATTTCTCTGTGTATGTCACACCTAGGTGACTCAGCGTATCCCAACAGGCCATGGTTGCTGAGCCCACTGCGGAATCCAAGTACCCCGGGTGAAGTCAGCTACAACGAGGCACATGGTAGGACACGACGTGTGGTGGAGCGCACCTTTGGCCTACTGAAGTCCTGATTCCGGTGCCTGGACAAGAGCGGAGGTGCACTGTTGTATTCCCCACGAAAGGTGTGCTGGATAGTTGTAGCATGCTGCATGCTACACAACCTTGCCTTGCGCAAAGCCGTTCCGCTGATCATGGATGACGACGAGCAGCAGATGCCCCCTCCTGCACACCCACACACTTCCAGTGCGGACGATAGTGGTGAAGAGGAAGGTGTTGACTTTGTAGACAAGTGACATTGTGTGTTTGCTTGGATGTTACTATCAAGGCTTAGATAACTCTAACTGCTGGCTGTTGTTGTGTGTGTGATGAGGGATGATGTGTGTGGCACAGGGTATGTGTATCCAGGTACATCATGTGTATGTTGAGGTTGTTGACCATTGCTAGGGGTGCTTGTTTTTGTGCCTTTATGCCTAGTGTTGTATTTCTGCTGTGAAGGCGTCACCTGATGAGGAAATGTCATTCTCTTGTGTCTTTCTAGGTTCATTCACCCTCTGAATGCCTCCTCTGCTTCACAGCTGTTGGAACATTGAAATCTGATTTGTCATTGTACATACTGGAATAAACATGTAGCTCACACAGACATAGGTATGTGAAGAGTGTTTATTTGGAATTAGTTTTTGTGCAAGTGACGGGGATATGTACATAAATGTGAACAGTGAATAAATGAGTTGTCAGACATGGTAGTTGAGACAAATAGTGTAGTCACCACAAAGCAGAAGTCACACAGTCCAACAGACTCAGGCCATCAACATGGCAATGTGGGCAAGAATAGTCGACATAGTCAATGCAAAGGGGAACAACAAGATACCATCATGGCTGGCTCTGTGAGTGGCGTTGGTATGGTGGCCTGCCACCAAATCCTCCCCTGTGGATTCTCGGACGGCCCCTGGTGCGTTTGGGAGGGGGGGCATCTGCTGCAGGGTCAGTGGTGTCTGAGAACTCACTCTCCTCCTGCACACCCCTCTCTGTGGCTGCAGCTGGAATGTTGGGCTGCACAGCAGGCAATCCACTGGAGGGAGGTGGAGCGGTACTTGGGGCTGGGAGTCTGTCCCTCAGAACACCCACTAGCTGGCCAAAAAGGTCGACAAGTTGGCCCATTCGTGTGTCCATGGACTGCTGCAGCAGGCGGATCTCATGCATGTCTTCAGCAAGCTGCCCCATTACTCCCTGGTTCTCTTGGTAGGCACCAAGGACTCTTGCAATGGTGGCCAGGGATTCAGGGTCATTGTCCTCCTGTGTCTCTGCCCCAGTTGTACTCCCACCTGCCCTCCTGACATGGACCTGTGGCATAGTCCCCCGACGCACTGGCACACTCTCCCTGTCATGCTGGGATTGTGTGGTGGTGTTGGTAACCACCGTGGCAGGGCGTGTGTTGCAGGCAGCAGTGGTGATGGTGGTGGTGGAGGCCACACAGGTTGTAGTGGCAGGGGGCAGCACAGTTGTTCTTGCCGTGGTGGTGGTGGTGGTGGAGCCCACACAGGTTGTAGTGGCAGGGGGCAGCACGGTTGTTCTTGCCGTGGTGGTGGTGGTGGAGGCCACACAGCTCATAGTGGATGGGGGCAGCACGGTTGGTCTTGCCATGGTGGTGGTGGTGGGGACAATGAGGGCTTGAGACATGTTAGTCCCTCCCACACCAGAGGGGCCAGCTTGAGAATCCTCGTCGGAGAATGTTGGGGAATCTGCATCCGAGAGTCCACGTTCCAGGGGGGGAGACTGGCTCCGCATGTTGGTGTCATCCTCTGCAGTTAGTTGTTGATCTCCTGTTGAACAGAGGTAATATGGTGATTGAGTTGCACGCAACAAGCTTGATGTTAGACAATTGTTTGAGACATTTGATACAACACACACTTTACAATGCAATGACTTTGTATGCCTGCTATATGCTGTGCACCGTCATGACGTTGAGGTACATACCTTTTAAGTCCATGGTTTTCGTTGGGAATTGATACTTGGTGCAGTGTACAGATCGTGTTATTAATACACGGACATGTCCTCATCTACCTAATTGTGTGACATCAATTTTCTGTTGTGCGTCTTTTCATTTAGCTGTTCATGTTATCTATTTCAACAGAGCTAGTAGGAACCATTGTGATGTTGTACATATCTTTGGAATCACATGTACTTCCCTTTTTTTCCATGTAGACCATGCATGTTTGGTGTTGAGATGGGCGTTCATGCTCAGACACCATGGCACTTCCACATTGCATTCTCTGCTGTGCACAATTGTGGGATGCATTTGTTTCACTTGTGACTTGGTGAGTATGAGTTCAAAATATATGACAGTTACGTACACTTAGATGTCTGCACACTGGATGTGGCATTGAAAACTATGCAAAGTTAGCTGACATGTTAGTGCTGATGTTGTTATGTGGCTACATGCATTTAGATGAGGATGGCGGGGTACATGCAGTCACTACCTACCTGTAAGTTTGATGAGAACAATGAAATGGCTGCCACATGGTTCTGGGTGGGGGACATGCTCCATCTTGCTGAGCTGTGGGACAAGGGTGCCTGGTGGGAGTTGTAGTGCAAGCTTCCCACACACAAACACCCCTCCCTGTTAAGATGGCTACCTACCTGTAAGTTTGATGGGAAGAATGAAATGGCTGCCACATGGTTCTGGGTGGGGGGGACATGCTCCATCCTGCTGAGCTGTGGGACAAGGGTGCCTGGTGGGAGTTGTAGTGCAAGCTTCCCACACACAAACACCCCTCCCTGTTAAGATGGCTACCTACCTGTTAGTTTGATGGGAAGAATGAAATGGCTGCCACATGGTTGTGGGTGTGGGGAGTGCTCCATCTTGCTGAGCTGTGGGGCAAGGGGGCCTGTTGGGAGTTGTAGTGCAGACTTCACAGCCACACAGACCCCTCCCTGTTGAGATGGCTACCTACCTGTGAAGTTACACATTGGAGGGAAATGGCTGCCCCATGCTTGGGGGTGTGGGGGATGCTCCATCCTGCTCAGCTGTGGGACAATATAGCATGAGAAGGCTACCTACCTGTAAGTCTGAGGAGAGCAATGAAATGGCTGCAACATGGTTCTGGGTGGGGGGACATGCTCCATCCTGCTCAGCTGTGGGACAAGGGTGCCTGGTGGGAGTTGTAGTGCTGGCTTCCTACCCACATACCCCCTCCCTGTTAAGATGGCTACCTACCTGTAAGTTTGTTGAGAGGAATGAAATGGCTGCCACATGGTTGTGGGTGTGGGGAGTGCTCCATCTTGCTCAGCTGTGGGACAAGGGGGCCTGTTGGGAGTTGTAGTGCAGACTTCACAGCCACAAAGACACCTCCCTGTTGAGATGGCTACCTACCTGTAAGTTTGATGAGAACAATGAAATGGCTGCCACATGGTTCTGGGTGGGGGGGATATGCTCCATCCTGCAGAGCTGTGGGACAAGGGTGCCTGGTGGGAGTTGTAGTGCAAGCTTCCCACACACAAACACCCCTCCCTGTTAAGATGGCTACCTACCTGTTAGTTTGATGGGAAGAATGAAATGGCTGCCACATGGTTGTGGGTGTGGGGAGTGCTCCATCTTCCTCAGCTGTGGGACAAGGGGGCCTGTTGGGAGTTGTAGTGCAGACTTCACAGCCACAAACACCCCTCCCTGTTGAGATGGCTACCTACCTGTTAAGTTACACATTGGAGGGAAATGGCTGCCCCATGCTTGGGGGTGTGGGGGATGCTCCATCCTGCTGAGCTGTGGGACAAGGGGGCCTGTTGGGAGTTGTAGTGCTGGCTGCCTGTTCATGTGCCCCCATGTAAATATTGTTATGTACCTTTGTGGTGGATGAGAGGGAGTTCTTGTGGGATCTGTGAGACCTGTTTGGGGGTAGTGTGGTGGACATGAGTACATTTGGGCCTAGGAGGTGTTGCTTTTTAGTTGTGCAAGCTACTACATAGCAGTGTTATGGCAGACTTTTGTTGGTACTTACCAGCCTCCATTCCCCCTCAATTCCAGTGCAACTCTCTGGGTGCAGTATGCCAAGCACCTTCTCCTCCCATGCGTTGAATGTTCTTGGTGGAATGAGAGGGCCACTGCCAGTCCGGTTTGCCAGCTCATGGTTCTTGCTGTTCTTCTCCTTGACCTTGCTCTTGAGGTCAGTCCACCTCTTCCTGATCTCCTTCCTGTTGCGTGGAACTTGCCCTACAGCATTGACTCTGTCAACTATCCTTTGCCACATTAGATTTTGCCTGGCTGATGGGGTCTGTTGGACCCTGCTTCCTAAAATATATGGCTCAACTCTTATTATCTCATCCACCATGACTGACAACTCACCATCAGTGAATTTGGGCATCTTATGTGCCAAGGTGTGTGATGTGCTGAGTGGTTAAGAGTGCAGGTGTGCAGGTGGTGGTGGTGGTGGTGGTGATGTGTGTGGTATGTGTGTGTTTGTGATGGTGTGATGTGTGCAGGGTTGCCTATCCTTTGTGTGATGTTGTTGGGCCCTTCTGTTCTGGAGTTGTGCAAAGAATTGTGGTCATGCAGGGGCTCTGCTATGTGGGTGGGTCCCACCTGGATATTCATGTCAGGTGTGTTGTCTGTGTTGGGCTGGGATTTGTAGTTCTTATTTGCCAGGGGCATGTGTCAATGGGGTGTTTTTGCTGTTTTCATTGGATGAGCCAGATGCACAGCCACATTTGGTGGTTTTGTGGTGTAGTTGCTTCCGACCGCCATTACTATTTCCGCGCGGACGCCGCGGTCGGACTGCAATGGTCATTCCTCCAGCTCTCCCATTCATCATTGCTGTCAATCGCGGCAGTCGGAAACAAGCGGTCGTACCGCTGGCACTGCGGTAAGATCATAATTGCACTCATGGGAATTCCGCTTGTGTATCGGCGGGTTGTGAGCTTTACGCAGTGGATCCGACTGCCGTGGAGGGTATTTCGCATTTTCTGCACATGCGCCGCCGGTGTTTCTTGGGTTCCGACCGCGGCGGTCAGATTTTTCCGGCGGTGCATCGTAATGTGATCGGCGGTGGTGCCGCAAGCCATGCGGGCGGTCTTTTCCCATTGCCACGGCGGGCGGAATGGTTTTTCGACCGCCATTGTAATCGGCCCCTATGATACAGAGGAGGGGGGAACAGCTGGGAGGTACCAAGTACACGTTTACTGGTAAAACTGAGTAAGAATTAATTATAAATAAATATACAGAAATTACAACAGAGTGCCATCCTTGCCA
The DNA here is from genome assembly GCA_963921515.1 of Calotriton arnoldi. Classification (NCBI taxonomy): domain Eukaryota; kingdom Metazoa; phylum Chordata; class Amphibia; order Caudata; family Salamandridae; genus Calotriton; species Calotriton arnoldi. The sequence goes on from CAWUFW010009787.1 coordinate 339,292, forward strand.
TGTTTGGAAACCATCCAGTGTTCTTGCAGAGATTGTGAAGTGGATTATAAAGACAAAGGACAAGAAGTAAATATGCCAACAGACCTGATTTAGGCAGAAGACTCATGCTTCAGTAATCTTATCATAAAATAATGTTGGCTTCTGTAAGTGTAAAACTTCCTTTACCCAAGGATTGAACAAACTAACTCTACCACCAGCCCGCTCCACTAGGGGTACTATTCCATGTGCAGTACATTTCCATGCAAATGCAATTGCTCTCTATGTGAGGTATGCTTATCCAGCCACACCCACCACTTAGGCCCTAATTACGAGTCTGGTGGTCCTCGGACTGTCAGACTCCCGTGGGTGCGGCAGTGGCGGTCCAGCCACCGCCGCACCTGGGGTCTAACCCCCCTATGAGTACTTCAGTGGTCGGACCGCCATTGCACTGCTGCAGCCGCCACTGAACCGCCGTTCCCTGGTGGCCCCGCGGTGGTCTGAGGGCCGCAATATGCTTGGTGGTGCCCTGAAGCACCACCAAACAGATTACAACTTTCCTCACCACCAGCACTGTCATGGAGGTTCTTCCTCCATGAAAAGGCTGGCGGTGAGGAAAGAAAGGGTGCCCTACAGGGCCCCCCTCTTGCCCCTGTGCATCGGGTGCATGCAGGGGGGCACAATGCCCCTGTATCTCTGCACCCTCAATTCCTGCACAGGAAGAAATGCACGACATAGTGCATTTCTTCCTGTGCATGAGTTTGCACTGTTGGTCCTGCGGCGGTGCTGTTTCAGACTCACAATAAGCCTTTTAAACAGCACTGTCGCGGGACCGCCATGCCGCCCGCCAGACTACAAAAAACTTGTAATCTGGCAGGTGGGCGACGGTGGCTCTTGGCGGTGCAGGGGCGAGAAAGTGACGAGCTGCCCACCCTCGCACCACCAAAATTCAGAATCGGGCCCTTAATGTGTTTAAAACATACACACATAGGTCTATGCACTTCAATAAACATACAGCAATAACTGGAAATTTAACTGGGGTTTAGTTATGATTGGTAAGCATATAACTCTTTTGAGTGACTTATTTGACTATAATGTTCTTCCATGTATAATAAAAATCTAGGCCATATTTAGAGTTCACATGACAATTAACTTGCATGTTGATTCTGCCTGAGACCCACACTCTAACCTCATGCACCACAAATTAAAGACAAAGCATTGACCTTTGTTGTAAAACAGGAGAAATAAAGAGATATCCTTCAACTGAATTGAACAATGTGAAAGTAGAAAACCCTGGATCAATCCCAGCTTCCACACTTGAATATATTGTGTGATCCTAGGCAAATCTATATCTTGAGTTTAATGTAGTGGAGTATAATGTTGCTTAAATTATAAGAATCTAGGCCACATATAAGGGGCACATGGCAAATGATTTCCATTTGGCTACTGCCTGCCACTCACGCTTTACCCTCATGCACCATGAATTAAAGATAAAGCATTAACCTATGATCTAAAACAGGAAACATAAAGTGATGCCCATCTAGTGGCAGAACTACACAATGTGAAAGCAGAAAACTGGGAGCAATCCCAGCTTCTCCACTTGACCAAATTGTGTGATCCTAGGCAAATCTCTCTCTTGTGTTGTATCTGGTTCACTAATAGAATATCGATGCTAAAAACATTGATGTAAAAAATATCGGAAAAATAATATAGAATGCAAAAATATCGACTCCCTATACTTAACAAGGTAAGTACAAAAATATTGAATCAAAAATATTGAAGTTAAAAATATAAATGTAAAAAATATCGCTTAAAAAATATAAATAAAATAAAATAATATATATTAAATATATAAAATATTAATATTATCTTTAACAAAATTAATTAAATTTAATATACATTTTAACTAAATATAAAAAATAAACTTAATTTAAAAAAATATAAGCACGCAAACATAATAATTTATACATATACATATATTTACTTTAAAATAATTTATTAACTATTATCTTTATTTAACTTTTAAACTTTTAAATTATATAAAAATAAAATATATACATATATCAATAATTTAAATTAAAAAAACATTCTATAATTAATTAAAACATTAAACTATTAAAACAAAATTAAAACATACATTTCACAATACAATAAATACAACAACAGGGAAAATGTTGGATAGCGAAATAATTAAATTTACTATTCCAACTCCAGTGAGTGCAACAGTAGGGAAAGTGTTGGATAGCGGAGGGGTAAAAATCACTATTCCCACTCCAAAGAGTGCAACAGTAGAGAAAGTGTTGGATAGTGGAGGGGTAAAATTTACTATTCCCACTCCAGTGAGTGCAAAAGTAGGGTAAATGTTGGATAGCGGAAGAATTAAATTTACTATTCCAACTCCAGTGAGTGCCACAGTAGGGAAAATGTTGGATAGCGGAGGGGTAAAAATTACTATTCCCACTCCAGTGAGTGCAACAGTAGGGAAAGTGTTGGATAGCAGAGGGGCAAAAATTATTATTCCCACTCCAAAGAGTGCAACAGTAGGGAAAGTGTTAGATAGCGGAGGGGTAAAATTATTTAAAAGGAGCAAATATTAACAAACAAATTATTTAAAACATAAATTTATTAATTTTATTTCCTACCCTATAACGCCACACCAATAAAAAAAGACTTCAACATTTTTATTTAAATGTATTTCCATAATTAACATAATTAATAATGAATTTTAAAAATATAATTAATAAAAAAGATAATAAACATTCATTGATTACACATTATTTAACACTATAATATCCACAACACACACTTAAAATTAATTACACAATTACCATAATTAATTACTAATTAATTAATTTAAATTAATTAACAACTAATTAATAATTCATCAATAAAAAAATTAATTACTTCCCACCCTTCCCACCATGTACACCTATAAACACCACAACACACACCTAAACTTAATTACACAATTACCATAATTAATCACTAATTAATTAATTAACAACTAATAATTCATCAATAAAAAATAAATTTCTTCCCACCCTTCGCACCCTTCCCACCTATAAACACAACACACACCTAAAATTTATTACACAATTACCATAATTAATTACTAATTAATTAATTTAAATTAATTAACAACTAATTATTAAATAATTAATAATACATTCATTTACACATTTAACACTATAACATCACAACTAAACAGATATTAATAAATACAAATTATTCAATACATTTTATATCATTAAATTACTTCCCACCCTATTCCCCTATAAACCCACAACCTGCTACAGAACTAAAAATGCAAATTTCAAATACATTTTTTTTTATAACTACTAAAAATAATCAATACATTTTATATAATTAAATTACTTCCCACCCTATTCCCTTATAAACCAACTAACCGCTACTGACCTAAAAACGCAAAATTTGAATTAAAAAAATTAATAACTTCTAAAATGTTAACACATATAATAAAAATACAAACAATTCTTATACAAAAAAACATCACACATATAAAATATATACTAAAATACATAACATTAATAAAAAATCGAAATTTTTAACAACTATGGGGCCGATTCCGATTCAGGCCGGAAATCTCCCCGACCAAGCCGGACCCGGAGAGATTTCCGACCGAATCGGACCCTAGCAGCCCGACCGAACGAGTACGATGCGTACGTATGCTATCGGACTCGATTCGGTCAGACTCCCATTGAAGTCAATGGGAGCCAGTCGTACGACGCGTACACGGGCTCCCATTGACTCAATGGGCACAACGCGAACAAGGGCGCCCCCTACAGCGGGTTCGCGTCGATGCGAATAGCGCCGTACATGCACGTTCCTGTGTGCGACTTGCGTGGCTACGCTTACAGGGGGGTCCGACACAGACCCCCAAAGTGCGGCTCCGACAGCTCCTTGGAGCCGGACTGCGCGAGTCGGTAGGACTGGTCGAGGTGCGCATCGTACTTACCCGGCCGGGGAACGTCTCCATTGCGCGGTGCGAGTCGTCCCGGTGCGAGTCGGTCGGAGCGGTCGGGTTCTGCGAACGAGTCGGTCGGCGATTTCGCGAGCGCTCGCATCGTACTCGCTCGCCCGGACGCACGTACGAATCGGTCAGGAAATAGGGCTCCGAATCGGATCCGGTTAAGCCGAATCCGATTCGGTGCCCTACCGGCCGAGATCGGAATCGACCCCTGTTTTTTTGCAAACGATATTAAACACTTCAATATTTTTTAAATCGATATTACTTACCTAAAATTGATATTCTTGACCACGAGAATTTGTCTGTCGATATTTTTGACCCACGATATTTTTGCCACGATATTTGTGCAATTCGATAGTTTTTTTACTCGATATTCTGTCTCTGCACAGTTGTATCTAATAGACTATAATGTTGCTCCATGTACAGTAAAAATCTAGATTCTACAATCTAAGGTGCTCATGACAATTGACTTGCTTTTTAGTTCATTAATAATATTGTTGTCAAGTTAGTGAATGGCATGAATGTTTCTAAGTTCACTGTAAATTCAAGCTATCAATTTTAGTAAATGCCTGTCAATGCAGTGATATAATCTGACATAGTATGGTGAAACGTTTCTGCATTTTAACAAAATACACTTTTTAGAATTGTGAAGCGACTTTGCATATTTTGTTGCATAATACTTCCCCATTTCATTGCTCAGCTTATGCACGGGCTCTTCTTGTAAATTTGTTAGCTCGCCCATTTCTAAAGAAGCTAGCTTTTGGAAGCAAGACTGGGGCCAGGGTAATTGTAATGGTACCCTTCAATCCAGCCTATGGAGTTGGAAACATTTCCTTGAAATCCGACCATATACCAATCAGATGCTGCATCACTTTGCTGCAACACTTCGCCCAACGGTAAGACACAGTATTTCTTTTGCAGTGGGATGGAGTGAATTCTGACTGGGGTAGTAGCACTTATCAAGAACTGAAATGAAGGCCGGGATACAAGCGCCTCCTCTCCACTAGCATTCTCCATCTACCTTCTTTCTTCCTCTTTCTGTCCATGTGCAGCGTGTGCTCGAGCTCCAGTGGAAGGGAAGGGTCAGTGTGGATAAGGCAGGTGTAGGGGCACAGGAACAAAAAGACCAACATTCTTTCTGCTCACCTTTTTAAATGGTGTGCAACTAGAGGTGGGCGAGCTACAGAAAGCTCGAGGCAGTGTCAAGCCAGGTTATTGGCTCTGGCTCACATGAGGTCTTCTTGGCCCCTCGAGCCCAACATGAGCCAAGCTTTCATGTGGCTTCTGACTGTCACCATGCTCTAACCTCATGCTCCGAGAATTAAAGACAAAGCATTAATGGGTAACAGAAACAGATACCCATCCAGGGGCTGAACTGCATAGTGTGCAACCAGAAAACCAATGATCAATCGCGGCTGCCACGTGCACCAATTATGTAATCTTAAGCAAGGCTTTCATTTCACTGAGCCTCCTTTTTCTTTATCACCCTCAGATAGCTGACTTCAGGATGTGCACTGTTCAAAAACCAAGTTGATTCATTTATAATAAGAATCTGGGACGTTTTAGGGTGTACATGACAACTGACTTGCTTCTTAGTTTACAAATGTCATTATAGCCGGGGAAGGTGTGGGTAGGGATGCTAATAAGATCATGTTTAAAAAACATCACTTTTAATCAACACAGTGATATAATCTAATGGGCTAAGGTGACACGCTTCCACGTGCTAAATACACTCCTTTAAATTTTGAAAAAACCTTACCATATTCAAACATGATGTTTGTTACATGACTTACTCCCAAACCTTTCCAGAGCTCGACTCTGCATAAGCTCTTAGAGTAAAGCCAGACTTTTTGCGCAGCTTTGGCTTGGTTCTCCCCATTTATTTGTTGTCTTGCCCATCTCTACATTTAACAAATGTTGATCTTCCAGCTTCCTGGCGTAGTGCATTCTGCAAGAATCGTAGGGTGGAAGTTTTTCTACATTCTTCCTGCTGATTTCTTCAGGGCTTCTTTCGCTGGGCATGCTGGGATAAAATCAAAGAGCAGACGCGAGGCAGGCTTGATACAGTCTCCCAGTCTTGTTACTGCCCTGTGTGTGATTCTTATGGCAGTGCTGGAATTGGAAAAACTTTATTCCGACAACCCATAAATTGGGAGACAAGGTGTGGCAATGAAAATGGGGTCGGGGTGACAAGGAGCGGGGTGGGGGTGACAAGGAGCGGAGTCATGGAAAGCAGTCAGACAGTCAACTTTTATATTTAAAAAAACATCTGCCACAAATAAATTGGCAACAAGAAGGAATGTGACAGTAATTCTGTTCTGGCTTTACTGGTTGCAAAGGCTGCACTTAAGAATATCTTATGGGGTAAGGCACCTGCCCAGTAAATCTCAAGGAGTAATAATAATGGTAAGATAACTATTCTGACTAAAGCATGTGATGGAGAAATCTGTGCTTTTTCTAGGCACAATTTTACTCAAAGTAGAATAGATCATGTCTCCTGCAAAGCACATCCTGTAACATGCAGTAGAAGACAGATTTTTATTTTATGTGGATAGGTAAGTGGTTACTGTTTTTAACACATAGATCCTTTCGTTACTTGCAGTTCATAAACTGCAACCCTTACAATCTAGCACAGTGACCTATGAAAGACACAGTGTGACTACTACACCCTGTAACCCTCATTCATGTCTACTGAAATTATATGATGTTGCAGTTCCAGCATTTTTCACATAATTATGAATTTGCTTCATTTGCCACATAATCCATCATCTGTTGCATAAACAGCAGATTTCAACAAATAAAATGTCTAGCTCAAACAGATAAAAAGTTACTAAATGCGCAGTGGCACATGTTGCTGCACAGTGGAAAGCCCTTTGCAAAGGCAGACTGGTCACCTTTCTGTTGCTTATTTCTGTTATTTGAGTGTCAAAGTGGTACTAATGAGGTAAAACCTTTGCCAACATAGGGCATCATTACGATTGCGGGCGGACTTTCGCCACCGCAACTGCAAACGGGACCGCCCGCAAGAGGTGCGGCGGTCCCGCCATGTCTATTAGGATGCCACCGCCACCGTGGCGGTGGCATCCCGCATCATATACATTGCGGCGGGCGGTGCTGTGAGCAGCACCCGCCGCAATGTGAATGAAACATGTTGCGCATTGGCATGCACAACGTAACAGGCACCGTGCGGTGCCTGCCACCCTGTGCACCCCCACCCCCCCCTCCCCCGGGCGCCCACAACGGGCACCCATTGCAAAAGACTGTATGCCTTTCCATGGCGACAACGCCACCATGGAAAGGTTGCTTTCCGCCACCATCCTAATATGGATGGCGGTGTCTTGCAGACACCGCCACCATGTTAGAGCCCTTTTCCGCCCGGTCCCCTGTCGGACCGGCGGAAAACCGGCGGACGGTCTTTCCGTCCGCCGGGGTCCCCCCCGCCATCGTAATATGGCGGGGAGGAAATGGAATGCGGGTGGTGAAAAATAGCGGGTGGATCGCCGATCCGCCCGCTATCATAATGACCCCCATAGTGTTAACAAGTTCCAAAGTAAAGAGATAATAATAGCACTAAATGCAGCATAATTTGCCTTTTCTTGCTGCATAACTTAGTCAACTTTTCCACATAATTTTCTCTGCCCCTGCAGAATAATTACAGTGCCCCTGCATCAATGTCTTATGTAACACATCCTGTACATTGATTTACATACTTGTATGATGTATTGGCAACATGTGTGTTCATCTGACGTAAAGCGCTCTGACACGCTACCTTGGGAGGAGTAGCACTATAAAATAATTAAATAAAACAAAAATGTAGCATTTAAATTGTTATTAATGTAAATTGTCGTACAGACCTATACAGCTGACATTCCAGTGCATTGATATCCCAACAGCTTGCTTCCAAATTGTAGTTTCTCTTAAGCTGTGTGCCCGAAACCGGTCCTAGGATGCTTGATTCCGGTCCAGGGAAGACATAGCTTGGCAGTTCGGTCTGGACTGTTCCCATGAGGCACAGGGTCAAGACTGATTTGCATATGGCTATGTCTGAACTGGGGTGGCGTGGTGAAGCAAAATAACGATGGATTAAACCCAGATCTGTGACTGGGGGTGAATGTTTGCCAATGTGCAACATTCCGTCCATCATCTTGTGTGTTTTGCCTTTGTTTTACATCCGTTGCTCTGGCATGTAGGTGATAAACTCGAGATAGCTTCCAGTCAGGATGCAACTCAAACAATAGGAGAGCGGTAGACCTTTAAATTAGGCCTTTGTCTTTAGCCCAGCTGGTGGTGAAAGCCCCCTCACCGCCTGCACGTTGCTGCTCGGAATGGAAAGCAGACAACGTGTAGGCACTGCTGAATGTGTCCCGGTGTGAGATAATTATACTGGGACAGGCTCAGCATATTTCAAGGGGCCCAAATGTACGTCTAGTGGGCAGGGTCCACCCTGTGTAAATAGTGAGTGGACGCCGTCCACCCGTGTATACCCCCACATTGTCTGGCCACACGTTCGGTTAGAGTTTGTCTGTGCAGAGGTTAGTTGTCAGTGGTGGACCCCTGAGTTGATTGTACTAAATGTTACTACAGAGGAGATGGTGCTTGTATAGCATTTTGGTAATTCTTTTAGTATCTTTCAACCTTTTGGGGTGGGTAAATTTACTGAAGGTTGGGGAATTCCGTGTGGGAGGAAGCGGGTGAAGTTAGGAAAGACCTAATTAGCTGGATAAGCAACGGGTTAATTTCAAGGTGTGCTACTGGTTTTCAAAACTACACTGCATGTGTGTGTATAGATAGACAACGGATGTAGATCTAAGCAGAAATCTTCCAATTAAACTAGCTGACAGGGATCGAATCCCTCATCCTGCATGCTATCCAGGGATATAAGGGGGTTAAATGAGTCCAAAAAGACTAGGTGGGTTATAGCTAACCTGAACAGACATAAAACCACTGTGGAGTTTCTGCAGGGAACACATCTCAAAACAGGATCTGAGGGGAATTTTGCCAGACCATAGGTTGAGGGCGCATACCAATATTTCTCATCATATCATGCATATTCAAGGGGAGTTGCTATACTAGTTAAAAGTGATCAACAGTTCCAACGTATTCAAACCATTGTAGGGACAGACGTTAAGCACCTTATGTTATAAGGCATACTAAGTAAACAAGTAACACTTTGCAGCAACATGAAGGGGTGGAAATATAGCTCTGAGAAATTCAAATAGGCCCACATTCTATTCCTTAGTGCATGATGCAAGGTGTATATAGACTATTGGCTCCCCAAGTGTGATATATGTAACTGGGTGTTCAAAATCCAGCCATGCTCAGTATCCGACTGCTCCCCTATTATGCTGCCAATAAACTTCCCTTCCGTGAGTAATAGACATAGGATGTGGTATTTCTTCTCAGGTGCTACAGGTCACAGTATTTAGAGAGAAGGTGAGACAACCTACCACTGAGTACTTGCAATTAAATGTGGGTTTGGTGTCTAGGCAAGGCATGATATAGACCGGCTTAAGCATACATCAGAGGCAGGATCATTGCAATGCAAACTAGAGTGCTTAGAACAATTTTTACCATCCTTTATAGACTGAAGGGGAAGGTTAGGAAGGTAGAAAAGGAATATATGAGAACACATGAGCAGCAGATACTTGGGAGACTGAGTAAGAAATTGCTAGGATTCTGGAATGTGCAAAAATGAGAGGCACATAATTAAACATGCAGCAGCCAGACACTACGGCGAAGGAGAGCATAGGGGTAGGACTCTTTTCATGTTAATAAACCATCAATGGCCCTCACAAGAGATAAATGAAATTCTATATGAAGCAAGAGGGCTGTGTAGGAGTTCCCCAGTCGTTCTTGTAGCTTTGGCTAGATACTATGCCTTCTGTATTCAGTGCTTAATTTGAGCTGGTGAGTCTGTGGGGCCCATCAGCACTCATTTTTGGGTGCAGGAACTTATTTTTCCACATCAGACTTTTACAAAGAGGAAGAGAGGAAAAAACACACTAAGCGACAAGACGGAGGAAGAGCAAGATGGATAAACCGTCACAAGGGGAGAAAGCAGGATCCTGCAAGAGCGAGATAAGGAGTCAAGGAGTGTCTGGTAGAGGATTAAAGAGGAACGAGGTGAATTCCAGACTACGCATCCTTCGTATTTGGTGTGCCAACATGTAATACTGACGCCCGCTGGTTTCTTAGGAGAAGTTTGGGCACTGGCACTCATTCTATTACAAATTAAGCATTGGCTGTATTCGTCGGGCATGCCACTCCCATGGCTGATTAGTATTACTAAACGGTCACACTGGCCTTATGGAAAATCATGAATGAATGAATGCAGAGTTCCCAATTTCACATCCTCAATCACATTGTCAACCATGGAACCTCCTGGAGTATTCCTGTCTAATAACAACATCTAAATTCATCCTTATTCTAATAACCAATGGCAAGCCAAGGTTTTACCTTCGCCTGGAAAGTCTGGTGAAGTTGAGCATTTTCCTCTGTAAAAGCAGGCAATTTTTATGAATTCATAGATGTGAACCACAGAACCTTGCTGTTTTTCAGCCAAAAGAGTGCCTGTCCAATTATGGTGGGTCATCATACGACTGGAAACTGGCAACAAAGGAGCTATTGCAGGTGATGGAGATAGGGTTTGGTCTGTGGTATGGAATGGCCGAAGCGTTGTGGACAGTGTAGCAGGGTGCAAGGAGTACGAACGATTGAAACTTGCTTAGAATGGAAGGGGAGCTAATTGGTCTTGGGATGATGTGGGGTGCTGGCATGGTATTGAGTCTGAGCTGGAGAGGGGCTCTGACAGAGGACTGCTGCCTCTATGCAGCTCTCCACAAAATGGACATCATTTAGGGGTGTTAGGGTTCGCAACTGCAACTCTTCTCTTACCCCTCGCAAGCCCTTACACTGCCTTTGCGATCTCTGGCCTCGGAACAGACAAAAGCATTGCCAAGAACAGACGGGAAACAGTACTCTGATAAGCACTATTTACTTTCTGCAGGTCCCACTGGTATTTTGCTCTTTCTGTTTCGTAACATAAATGTAGCATAAATGCATTCAGCAGTGCAGGACTCTTTAGAATACAACATATTATGAATCAAATTAAAACATACACATTTTGCAAGCTTGTTGCCATGCTTTACTATTGTACACACATGAAAAACAAGCACTGGCAAAGCCAATAGGTCTGGCCTTGGCAAACTTGTGAGATGTTATTTTTTTATTATTGGAAGAATAAGTCGAGAAAATAAAGCGAAAAAAACATGCCCCTAATAGTGGAATTACATGCTTTCAATAGCAATTTTAGATTTAAAAAAATAACAATTGCAAACAGTAATAAAAAACGTGTGGGTTCTTACTAGTAGGTAAGTGTACTTTGAACTGTTATAGAAACCCTTTTCTAATTTAATGCATCTCTTAGGAAAATAAGAGTCTAGTTGGAGCAAACAAAAATATTTGCTCTGAATTTCTGTAACCTGACGACAGAGTTAAACACACGTGATTAAAAATAAAAAGGATAAAGATTGGAAAAAAGAACTCACTAGAAAGGTAAAGTATTTACCCACCATCCCTAAGACTGATGTGCTCTTCTTTTTTAGGTGGCTGTGCATATGTGATAAGGGAAAACAATGTCTCCACTCACATTGCAAGGCAGCCAATGGATGATGTCTGCTGACCCACTGCTACATGCACTGAGTGGAAGCAGAGTCTGAATGACTGTTGAACAGACCAGTGGATGAAGAGAGATGACCCAAAGTTCCTCTATGATGTATATATTTATGTTTTAAAATGTATCATTTTATTCAGTACATGAAGGTTGCGAAACAGCTGAAGCTGTCTATGCCACAACTAATGGTGTGTTTGAACAAAAAGTCATATTTATACTTTGCAAGTCTAATACTTCCTTACAAGTGATCACAAATCAAAACTTGTTAACAATGATAACAATTAAAACAAAGCAAACACAAGGAGATGATGGACGGAGCGCTGAAACTTTTCAGACACTCACCCCCAGTCACAAATCTGGGTTGAATCCATCATCGTTCTTTAGCTCACTTCGCCACCCCAGTTCAGACATAGCTATATGCAAATCAGTCTTGACCCTGTGCCTCATGGGAACAGTCCAGCCCGAACTGCCAAGCCATGTCTCCTGAGGCTTGAGCCGGGAGAACACGCAGGCATTTCCCTTCGTTTAGGCACTTTGCTATTTGCACATTTTTGATAGTAAAATCAGGTTGCACTGAGTTCCGCTTTTAAGCTTGCACTGAGTTCTTTTTTAAACTACTGTTTTTAAAATACACGGATTTCTGCTTTTAAAATACCTACATTTACTTTGTACGTGAAGTCTCTTACCCACAGACAACTGCTGGTTACAGGGGGCAGTTTTGGAGGGCTGAGTCGGCTCTGAAGCACGGAGGGCCGCCATCTTGGGGAGGGTTTGGTTGGCAGACTAGGCTTCCCCTCACCTACAGTTTACAAATGAGGCTGGTGCGCGGGCAGCGGGCGCACCAAAGGCAAGCCCGTCTGCGCCCATCCGCGCTTGGCCCGCGCTCAGCGCAGGGACCCCTGGCAGTTTTGGGCCAAGTAAGTCCCCCAAACGCTATTACGACAGAACAACACTGTTGGAGTTAAATGGCGAGGGTAGGGGCGGGGAGTGTATCTGTCTTTCTTTGGATGCGCTGCCAGTTCTCCTCCCTGAAGCATGCCCCCAATGTAGAATGCCAATGTTTATGTATCCCATTTCTCCAAGAGTGGATAAGAGGGTAGGGCCTGTGGGAGGCGCTGACCAAATAATCAAATGCATAATGCTTAATACTAGATCATTGGTCAAGCATAGCGTGGAGTGCGCAAGGCTTATAGAAGAAGAGGAGATAAAAATTGCTTTCATCACAGAATCCTGGATGGATAATTCTTCAGGCCCAGATATAGTGAAAGCTACCCCTCCGGGGTTTTTATGCTTCACTTTAGACAGGCCTCACAAGAAAGGGGGGGGGACTTGCGGTGATATATCACGGGTCAATCAAGGCAGTCTTCCAGCCCATCGTTATGGAGGCATGTGAAGCACTATCTTTTAATTTTTATGTATCCCACCACCACACTTTCAAAGGAAGTTTACTGTACAGGCCACCAGGAGCCAGAAACTCATTTATAGCCGCACTTGGAAATGTACTGGAAGAAGGATTATGTACAGATGCCTATACGATTATGGGAGATTTCAATTTTTATTTAGAGGCACTTACTGACCCGGACACATTGGCCATGAATGATATGATGAATGGCGCTGACTTGAGGCAGCTGGTCGCCGGGCCCACTCATGCGACAGGACATACCTTAGATGGTATCTTCTCCAACCATCCAGGTCTCAAGTTTACGGGACTACTGCCACTCGTTTGGTCGGACCATGCCGCCGTCCGATTCGAGCTGACACTGATGGGGCTGAGAATGAGGGGGCAGTGTTCCAAAGGCCCTGTAGCCACTAGAGCATGGAATAAAGTTGAAGGGACAGCTTTGCAGGAGCTTCTAACTGCCACAGCAGGTCAATTGCCAGTGGGAGTGGACGAAGCGTCTGTAGTTTATACGAATTGGCTGGAACAAGCCTGCAAGACTCTAGCTCCAGTTAAGACTCTTCGCCCCAAAAGATCGCAACCTTCGGCGCTATGGTTTACTGAGGATTTGAGAAATCAGAAACTCGTGTGTAAACAGCTGGAGCGGAACTGGAGGAAGAGCTAAGAAGAAGCTGATAAAACACTGTATAAGCTCAGTCTGCAAAATTACAAACTGCTTATTTTTGCCGCCAAACAAAAGTTATTTGCAATTTGTATCGATTTGGCAAAGAATTCATCAAAAGAGCTATTCAGAACTGTTTCTAAACTGGCTTCTCCAGGTCCAGCCAGAGTCCAGCCCAGCCAGGAACTCTGCGAAGATATCGCCAAGTTTTTCCTGACCCTAAGGGTATGAGAGGGTCTCCACCATGGGGCATCACTACCTGTGGTGTGCTTAGGTAAAGTACAAGGCTGGTGAGGTGGCTGAGTAGGGAAGTGAGGCCCTAGGAATGTTGGCCTCAGTTTCCTCAGATCACTGGTCACCATGTATGCCTGTCTTTCCATGACTGAGTTGCACTTTGCTCTAAGGGTCAACCTTTGGCTGCCTATAGCTGGGGGTTGGGTCCCTTTGGATGGACTACCGGAGGGACATGGCAGGTTTGGAACCTTCTGGTCCCAGGTTTGCCCTTGCCTACCAGAGTCCTTCTGGGGAGATCCCTACATAAAGGTATGGGGGATCCCTCAGTGTGTAGAGGAATTTTCACCTGGCTAGGGCTACTAGACTGGGTGCCCCCATTGCTGATGGGGGCTTCCTCTGGACAGGGGGCCCTGGGGGTCCACTGACCTCCCTGACCTCTGCAGCCCTGGGCTGACTGAGGCAGGGTAGAGAGGGCAGGTTACCTGCTCCAGACTGGGTACCACCTTGGAAGGGCCCTCTGCCATCAGGGGTGTGGCCAGGCCAGGCCTGACTACCTCTGGGGCAGTTCCTTCACTAGGGGTAGGGTCAGTTCCCTGAGGAGGCTGACCCTTACCTACTGTCTGGAGGGAAGAAGACTTTTCTTCAACCCTTGTGCTCTCTTTTGGGGGAGAGTGGGCCATTCTTTCAGGCTCCATCTCTCCAAATTCTTGGGCTGGGGCTGTGGCCATTACAGCCCCACTAACCTTTACAGGGACGCCCAGCATCCTAAGATGGGTTTGGTGTTCAACTTCAGCCCAGGCTGAAATTTCCAGATCATTTCCCATCAGGCAATTTACAGGTAGGGTTGGGGACACTGCCACTCTCTTTGGGCCTGTGACCCCCTCCCAGCTGAGATTGACTATGGCCATGGGGTGATCTGTTCTGACACCATCAATGTTGGTCACCTGGTATTTAAACTCAGGTAAAAGCTGGTGAGGGGGACTAGTTTCCCTGCCACCATGGTGACACTAGCCCCTGTGTCCCTAAATGCCACAGCTTTCTGACCATTAATTATTGGCTCCAATCTGTACCTGCCCAATGCTATGGGACCCATGGTAAAGGTGGCAAATCCTATACCACCATCAGAGTCAGAGGAGTCTGTTGAGGGGTCCCTGTCTAAACTAGGGCCCAACTCTGTTCCTCTTGCAAAAGCACCTAACTTTTTGGGTGCACTACTCCCAACTGGAGGATTACTACTGGTAGTACCAGGAGGGGTGGTAGTAGTTGTGGGAGGAACATTTTCTTTATTGCCAATCCTGGGGCAACTGGGATCAGTTTTCCAGTGCCCAGGCTTTTTACAGACATGGCAATATGGTTTCTTTTCAGGAGAGGAAGGAGTTTGGGACCCACCCCCAGAAGAGGAATTTTGGGGCCCTGTAGGGGACTTATCCTTAGATTTATCCCCACCTTTCTCTTGGGACTTAGTAGAATCTTTCTTCTGGTCACCACCCTGATTTCTAGTTTTTACTCTGGTTCTGACCCATTTGTCTGCCTTCTTTCCCAATTCTTGGGGAGAGGTCAGATCAGAGTCCACCAGATACTGGTGCAAAAGCTGGTTTTGACAATTATTAAGGATCTGCTCCCTCATAATCAAATTGTACAATCCTAAAAAGTCATGCACTTTGTTGCCATGTATCCAACCTTCCAGAGCCTTTGTAGCACAATCTACAAAATCAACCCAGTCTTGAGTCTGAGCTTTTTGGGTGTCTCTGAACTTCAACCTATACTGTTCAGTGGTTAGGCCAAACCCATCTATCAGAGCACTCTTCAAGACTGTGTAATTGTCAGCATCCTCTTCTCTTACAGTGAGGAGCTTGTCTCTACCTTTGTCTGCAAAGGAGAGCCACAAGATTGCGTCCCACTGCCTCTGGGGGACCTTCTGAACTTTACAGGCCCTCTCCAGTGCAGTTATCCATTTGTGGATGTCATCCCCACTCTGGTAGGGAGGGACAATCTTGTTTAGGTTTCTATGGTCATAAGACCTTTCCCTATCTCTAGGGATGTTGCTGCCACCATGGGACTCTAGTCCCAACTTTCTTCTCTCTCTAAGGAGATCTAGGGATTCCCTATCTAAAGCCAATTGCTTTTTTCTGATCTCCAGCTGAGTTTCCTCATACTGGACCAGTCTGGTTCTCCTCTCATGAGAGGATTCCCTCCTGTGAGATGAGACAGAGCTCCCTATAGAGGTGCCAGAGTGGTTAGACTCCTGAGAAGGAGATCTAGACTTCCTGGGCACACTCTTAATCCTTCCTGGGGGGACAAAGAGGGCATCATCTTGATCATCCTCATCATCATCCACAGGAGGGATTTGGTTTTCCAGGTCAGGGTCATTGTCACCCTCCTTGCCAGTTTCAGAGGGGGCTGGGGGTATTGGTATCCCTGGCCTCGTCCTCTTCGTCTGCCCCACCCTCAGCTCCTACCCCTTCAGTCCCTACAGGCTTACTAAGGTCATAAGCCACCAACAACTCCTTGAGGTGTTGGGTGGTGGGGCTTTGGCCTGTCCTTAATTTTCTCAAGTTACATAAAGCTCTCAATTCCAAGAATGGGAGTGTATCATACTTGGAGGGTGGAAGCTCAATGGCTTCCTGCAAGGATTCTTTGGATCCTGCCCTTAAAGACATTACTAGTGTGGTGTGGTGTATGCACTACCTACTCTAGTGTGGCCTACTAAACTCTCTTGAGTTGTAGAAAGGGTTGTGCTATCCCTTAACACACAACTCTAAGTTCAGTAGAACTTACTGTTATTCTAAGCTTAAATTATATGTACCTTAGGTACCTTTAGTGGTTTTCAGTTGATCAATTCAATTGAGATTATCTGGTAAAACAATAGCAAGCTGGAATCCCACACGCTGCACACCAATGTGAGAAGTTGGCCTGGTATATGCTGTCCACTAATTATAGTGGGCACCTTGCACCAGTCCAAACAACCCCTTATTGGAGATAGGTTAAAGACAACCTTTATTGAAAGCTATCCTAGTGGTAGCTATAGAGAGCAGCCTTCAGGCTAAGTCTTGAAGGAATGTAAAGCAGCTTGTTTTACCAGTCTATAATCTCTTGAGTGATCAATTGAAAGAGCACCACACCAGGTATATATTCAAAATATATGTATTTATTACTAAACACACCCCTCTAGTCTCTTTATGAGGCTAGAGTTCGAAATACATAAGTTATAAGATCTTAAATCACAGTAATAGCACAAATACACGTTTGGGCCCTAGGGGCGTACCAAACCATATACCAATAAAGTGGTATGCGAACCACGACTGAACTAGACACTAGGCCTAGAGCCTCTAGAAGTGCTTGGACCACAAGGAACCACCCAAGGTAGTGACACAGGGGACCCACGGGAGACGCTCGCAGTGTAAATACACAACCGCGATACGCCGTTAACTTCTATGGAGAAAGTCGGGATCGGGAAAATAGAGGAAAGGGACACTTAAAAGAGGACTAGGACAAAACCCTTTGAGATCTAGGACTTTGAAGAGTCTCTACCCACGGGAGCACCGGAGTACTCGTGTTACCTCACCCAGGGAAGCCGGGTGCATAGGTGCCTTTCGGGGTCGGGTTTCGTCATCGATTCGAATGGCGATCTGCTGCAAAGTGCTGCTGGCGGCCAAGAGAAAAGTGTCCGGGTGGATCCAAGAGTGGATCGGAGTTCTGGTGAACCTGAAAGCAGAGGGGACAGAGTCTGGGTCACTAGCCAGTGACCAGGAAGGCGATGGACAGATGCCCACCGATGTCGAGTGCTTCAGGTGCATTGATGGTCGTCTTGACTCTTCAGCCACGAGGTCCAGGAGGCGTTGTCGGTGACCAGGAGCAGGATTCGGGCTGGTACACGATGTCTGTCGAGTGCTGAGGTGTCGGCGACCGGATTGGACCCAACAAGCCTTGGCAACGGCAAGTCTCGATTAAGATGTAGATCGTCGATGGTGCAGACCAGCAAGGTCTGTGGAACTCACCCAGCAAGGGTAAGTGAGGGCAGGCCTGGAGCAACCAGGATGCCAAGTAAGAAAAGGATTGGCCTTCGTTAAGGGCTACTAGCCAACGGGCTAGCGACCGCGAAGGAGCCTTGTGATGCCGCACGTGGATCTGGCTTACAGGACACTCGTGGAGTGGGGGCCAGGGATCTTCGGTGCAGGTAGTGCTGGAGGCTAGGGCTACTCGGAGCCCAAAGCACGACTTCTTGGGAGACCCAGAAGATGATGCACTTGCAAATGTGCTCGGTGTCCAGGGGTCACGGTCTCAAGTCACCCACGATAGCCACGGGCCTCAGCTTTGCTGGGAACTCAGGGTAGCCTCGGGGAAGTCTGAGAATCCACCTCTGGTGATGCGATGACTTCGGCGTCCAACGGGAGCTTCAGAAATGCGAACCGGACAGATGCTTCTTTGGTGCCTGCCAAGCAGGGAGTCACTCCTTGACCCCAAGGGAGATTCTTCAGTCCTCTAATCTTGTCGTAGAGCGTCGAAGGTCCAGGATTCAGTTTCAGAGTTTCGTCCAGGTATAATCTAAAGTCCTAAGGACTGGGTTCCTACCTTTATTCTAAAAATAGGGGTTGGACTACTCTGTGGCCCCACCTATGGGTGGGTCAGGGCAGAGGGGTGGCTACACCCCTTTCCCTTTGTCCAGTTCGCGCCAAAGCAGGGGCTGCAAGCCCCTGATCCGGTTTGAACTGGGGTATGCACAGGGACACCAAATGTGCCCCCAGTGCAGGACTTCAAAGCACCCGAAAGTGCTCCCGCCCAGCCCCAATACACATTATCCTGTCTGGGGAGGTGGTCACACCTCCCTGTGACAGGAACCCTATTGTCCAGGCCTCCCCTGCCGGAGTTTCGTCCAGCAGCAGGAGGCCAGACTCGTGTCTGTGGCAGCAGCATCCATTTTGTGATGCCAGGGCTCTGGAAAGAAGTTACCGGACTCGTCAGAGTTAACATGTCTTTCCCTCTAGAAGGGTGGAATGCTACTCCCGCCGCCAGGATTGGCGGGGGGTAGTATTCCAAGATGTTTGACACCAAACACGACATGTTTAGGTGCAGCCATTCCAAAGTTAGCATTTTACCGCGAGGATATAATGCGCTTAAGAGTATATGGTCAGGCTGCACTACAAACAGCATCAGAGATGGTCTCCGAACGCTGCAGAGGGGCCCTGCTCATGCAGGGGCACCCTCTCACATAGGAACCATGCACTCTGCCTTTAGGATTGATAAGGCCTGCCTTAGGAGTGACTTATAGGTTTATATGTGTGTATGTATTTAGTGATATAGGTAACCTATATCACAGTAAGGGGTGCATGCACCACCTTACCCAGGCTGCAGTAGCAGACCTGTGGTGTCAGTTTGGATGGCCTTCCAGGGGTGGCACAATACGTGCTGCAGCCCCTGGTAGGCCTCTGAGGTACCTATGCCCTTGGTACATAGTATACCATATACTAGGGACTTATAAGGGCACTCCAGATTCCAATCAGAGATGTGCCTAAGGCACATGGAAACCATTTTACAGAGAAAGCAGATAGACTGGGGCCCTGGATAGCAGGATCCCAGTCCAACTAAGTCATAAACCAGCAAAACACCATAAAAAAGTGGGGGCAACCATATAGTCAGATTCCACCTTCCTACATAACCCCCCCAAACGAAAGGAGATAAGGCTAACCTTGGCCAGTTGAGCCTTCATTGACTAAGTGGTCATATAAGGAAGCACCTGCACTAGCATGGTTGCCCCCTGTCTTATGGTCCACTAAGCAATCCCTCACCCTAAGGGTATGAGAGGGTCTCCACCATGGGGCATCACTACCTGTGGTGTGCTTAGGTAAAGTACAAGGCTGGTGAGGTGGCTGAGTAGGGAAGTGAGGCCCTAGGAATGTTGGCCTCAGTTTCCTCAGATCACTGGTCACCATGTATGCCTGTCTTTCCATGACTGAGTTGCACTTTGCTCTAAGGGTCAACCTTTGGCTGCCTATAGCTGGGGGTTGGGTCCCTTTGGATGGACTACCGGAGGGACATGGCAGGTTTGGAACCTTCTGGTCCCAGGTTTGCCCTTGCCTACCAGAGTCCTTCTGGGGGAGATCCCTACATAAAGGTATGGGGGATCCCTCAGTGTGTAGAGGAATTTTCACCTGGCTAGGGCTACTAGACTGGGTGCCCCCCCCCCATTGCTGATGGGGGGCTTCCTCTGGACAGGGGGCCCTGGGGGGTCCACTGACCTCCCTGACCTCTGCAGCCCTGGGCTGACTGAGGCAGGGTAGAGAGGGGCAGGTTACCTGCTCCAGACTGGGTACCACCTTGGAAGGGCCCTCTGCCATCAGGGGGGTGGCCAGGCCAGGCCTGACTACCTCTGGGGCAGTTCCTTCACTAGGGGTAGGGTCAGTTCCCTGAGGAGGCTGACCCTTACCTACTGTCTGGAGGGAAGAAGACTTTTCTTCAACCCTTGTGCTCTCTTTTGGGGGAGAGTGGGCCATTCTTTCAGGCTCCATCTCTCCAAATTCTTGGGCTGGGGCTGTGGCCATTACAGCCCCACTAACCTTTACAGGGACGCCCAGCATCCTAAGATGGGTTTGGTGTTCAACTTCAGCCCAGGCTGAAATTTCCAGATCATTTCCCATCAGGCAATTTACAGGTAGGGTTGGGGACACTGCCACTCTCTTTGGGCCTGTGACCCCCTCCCAGCTGAGATTGACTATGGCCATGGGGTGATCTGTTCTGACACCATCAATGTTGGTCACCTGGTATTTAAACTCAGGTAAAAGCTGGTGAGGGGGACTAGTTTCCCTGCCACCATGGTGACACTAGCCCCTGTGTCCCTAAATGCCACAGCTTTCTGACCATTAATTATTGGCTCCAATCTGTACCTGCCCAATGCTATGGGACCCATGGTAAAGGTGGCAAATCCTATACCACCATCAGAGTCAGAGGAGTCTGTTGAGGGGTCCCTGTCTAAACTAGGGCCCACCTCTGTTCCTCTTGCAAAAGCACCTAACTTTTTGGGTGCACTACTCCCAACTGGAGGATTACTACTGGTAGTACCAGGAGGGGTGGTAGTAGTTGTGGGAGGAACATTTTCTTTATTGCCAATCCTGGGGCAACTGGGATCAGTTTTCCAGTGCCCAGGCTTTTTACAGACATGGCAATATGGTTTCTTTTCAGGAGAGGAAGGAGTTTGGGACCCACCCCCAGAAGAGGAATTTTGGGGCCCTGTAGGGGACTTATCCTTAGATTTATCCCCACCTTTCTCTTGGGACTTAGTAGAATCTTTCTTCTGGTCACCACCCTGATTTCTAGTTTTTACTCTGGTTCTGACCCATTTGTCTGCCTTCTTTCCCAATTCTTGGGGAGAGGTCAGATCAGAGTCCACCAGATACTGGTGCAAAAGCTGGTTTTGACAATTATTAAGGATCTGCTCCCTCATAATCAAATTGTACAATCCTAAAAAGTCATGCACTTTGTTGCCATGTATCCAACCTTCCAGAGCCTTTGTAGCACAATCTACAAAATCAACCCAGTCTTGAGTCTGAGCTTTTTGGGTGTCTCTGAACTTCAACCTATACTGTTCAGTGGTTAGGCCAAACCCATCTATCAGAGCACTCTTCAAGACTGTGTAATTGTCAGCATCCTCTTCTCTTACAGTGAGGAGCTTGTCTCTACCTTTGTCTGCAAAGGAGAGCCACAAGATTGCGTCCCACTGCCTCTGGGGGACCTTCTGAACTTTACAGGCCCTCTCCAGTGCAGTTATCCATTTGTGGATGTCATCCCCACTCTGGTAGGGAGGGACAATCTTGTTTAGGTTTCTATGGTCATAAGACCTTTCCCTATCTCTAGGGATGTTGCTGCCACCATGGGACTCTAGTCCCAACTTTCTTCTCTCTCTAAGGAGATCTAGGGATTCCCTATCTAAAGCCAATTGCTTTTTTCTGATCTCCAGCTGAGTTTCCTCATACTGGACCAGTCTGGTTCTCCTCTCATGAGAGGATTCCCTCCTGTGAGATGAGACAGAGCTCCCTATAGAGGTGCCAGAGTGGTTAGACTCCTGAGAAGGAGATCTAGACTTCCTGGGCACACTCTTAATCCTTCCTGGGGGGACAAAGAGGGCATCATCTTGATCATCCTCATCATCATCCACAGGAGGGATTTGGTTTTCCAGGTCAGGGTCATTGTCACCCTCCTTGCCAGTTTCAGAGGGGGGGCTGGGGGTATTGGTATCCCTGGCCTCGTCCTCTTCGTCTGCCCCACCCTCAGCTCCTACCCCTTCAGTCCCTACAGGCTTACTAAGGTCATAAGCCACCAACAACTCCTTGAGGTGTTGGGTGGTGGGGCTTTGGCCTGTCCTTAATTTTCTCAAGTTACATAAAGCTCTCAATTCCAAGAATGGGAGTGTATCATACTTGGAGGGTGGAAGCTCAATGGCTTCCTGCAAGGATTCTTTGGATCCTGCCCTTAAAGACATTACTAGTGTGGTGTGGTGTATGCACTACCTACTCTAGTGTGGCCTACTAAACTCTCTTGAGTTGTAGAAAGGGTTGTGCTATCCCTTAACACACAACTCTAAGTTCAGTAGAACTTACTGTTATTCTAAGCTTAAATTATATGTACCTTAGGTACCTTTAGTGGTTTTCAGTTGATCAATTCAATTGAGATTATCTGGTAAAACAATAGCAAGCTGGAATCCCACACGCTGCACACCAATGTGAGAAGTTGGCCTGGTATATGCTGTCCACTAATTATAGTGGGCACCTTGCACCAGTCCAAACAACCCCTTATTGGAGATAGGTTAAAGACAACCTTTATTGAAAGCTATCCTAGTGGTAGCTATAGAGAGCAGCCTTCAGGCTAAGTCTTGAAGGAATGTAAAGCAGCTTGTTTTACCAGTCTATAATCTCTTGAGTGATCAATTGAAAGAGCACCACACCAGGTATATATTCAAAATATATGTATTTATTACTAAACACACCCCTCTAGTCTCTTTATGAGGCTAGAGTTCGAAGTACATAAGTTATAAGATCTTAAATCACAGTAATAGCACAAATACACGTTTGGGCCCTAGGGGCGTACCAAACCATATACCAATAAAGTGGTATGCGAACCACGACTGAACTAGACACTAGGCCTAGAGCCTCTAGAAGTGCTTGGACCACAAGGAACCACCCAAGGTAGTGACACAGGGGACCCACGGGAGACGCGTGCAGTGTAAATACACAACCGCGATACGCCGTTAACTTCTATGGAGAAAGTCGGGATCGGGAAAATAGAGGAAAGGGACACTTAAAAGAGGACTAGGACAAAACCCTTTGAGATCTAGGACTTTGAAGAGTCTCTACCCACGGGAGCACCGGAGTACTCGTGTTACCTCACCCAGGGAAGCCGGGTGCATAGGTGCCTTTCGGGGTCGGGTTTCGTCGTCGATTCGAATGGCGATCTGCTGCAAAGTGCTGCTGGCAGCCAAGAGAAAAGTGTCCGGGTGGATCCAAGAGTGGATCGGAGTTCTGGTGAACCTGAAAGCAGAGGGGACAGAGTCTGGGTCACTAGCCAGTGACCAGGAAGGCGATGGACAGATGCCCACCGATGTCGAGTGCTTCAGGTGCGTTGACGGTCGTCTTGACTCTTCAGCCACGAGGTCCAGGAGGTGTTGTCGGCAACCAGGAGCAGGATTCGAGCTGGTACATGATGTTTGTCGAGTGCTGAGGTGTCGGCGACCGGATTGGACCCAACAAGCCTTGGCAACGGCAAGTCTCGATTAAGATGTAGATCGTCGATGGTGCAGACCAGTAAGGTCTGTAGAACTCACCCAGCGAGGGTAAGTGAGGGCAGGCCTGGAGCAACCAGGATGCCAAGTAAGAAAAGGATTGGCGTTCGTTAAGGGCTACTAGCCAACGGGCTAGCGACCGCGAAGGAGCCTCATGATGCCGCACGTGGATCTGGCTTACAGGACACTCGTGGAGTGGGGGCCAGTGATCTTCAGTGCAGGTGGTGCTGGAGGCTAGGGCTACTCGGAGCCCAAAGCACGACTTCTTGGGAGACCCAGAAGATGATGCACTTGCAAATGTGCTCGGTGTCCAGGGGTCACGGTCTCAAGTCACCCACGATAGCCACGGGCCTCAGCTTTGCTGGGGACTCAGGGTAGCCTCGGGCAAGTCTGAGAATCTACCTCTGGTGATGCGATGACTTTGGCGTCCGACGGGAGCTTCAGAAATGCGAACTGGACAGATGCTTCTTTGGTGCCTGCCAAGCAGGGGAGTCACTCCTTGACCCCAAGGGAGATTCTTCAGTCCTCTAATCTTGTCGTAGAGCGTCGAAGGTCCAGGATTCAGTTTCAGAGTTTCGTCCAGGTATAATCTAAAGTCCTAAGGACTGGGTTCCTACCTTTATTCTAAAAATAGGGGTTGGACTACTCTGTGGCCCCACCTATGGGTGGGTCAGGGCAGAGGGGTGGCTACACCCCTTTCCCTTTGTCCAGTTCGCGCCAAAGCAGGGGCTGCAAGCCCCTGATCCGGTTTGAACTGGGGTATGCACAGGGACACCAAATGTGCCCCCAGTGCAGGACTTCAAAGCACCCGAAAGTGCTCCCGCCCAGCCCCAATACACATTATCCTGTCTGGGGAGGTGGTCACACCTCCCTGTGACAGGAACCCTATTGTCCAGGCCTCCCCTGCCGGAGTTTCGTCCAGCAGCAGGAGGCCAGACTCGTGTCTGTGGCAGCAGCATCCATTTTGTGATGCCAGGGCTCTGGAAAGAAGTTACCGGACTCGTCAGAGTTAACATGTCTTTCCCTCTAGAAGGGTGGAATGCTACCCCCGCCGCCAGGATTGGCGGGGGGT
This sequence comes from Calotriton arnoldi, assembly GCA_963921515.1. NCBI lineage: Eukaryota > Metazoa > Chordata > Amphibia > Caudata > Salamandridae > Calotriton > Calotriton arnoldi. Next base: position 364,063 of record CAWUFW010009787.1, read on the forward strand.
AGTATTCCAAGATGTTTGACACCAAACACGACATGTTTAGGTGCAGCCATTCCAAAGTTAGCATTTTACCGCGAGGATATAATGCGCTTAAGAGTATATGGTCAGGCTGCACTACAAACAGCATCAGAGATGGTCTCCGAACGCTGCAGAGGGGCCCTGCTCATGCAGGGGCACCCTCTCACATAGGAACCATGCACTCTGCCTTTAGGATTGATAAGGCCTGCCTTAGGAGTGACTTATAGGTTTATATGTGTGTATGTATTTAGTGATATAGGTAACCTATATCACAGTAAGGAGTGCATGCACCACCTTACCCAGGCTGCAGTAGCAGACCTGTGGTGTCAGTTTGGATGGCCTTCCAGGGGTGGCACAATACGTGCTGCAGCCCCTGGTAGGCCTCTGAGGTACCTATGCCCTTGGTACATAGTATACCATATACTAGGGACTTATAAGGGCACTCCAGATTCCAATCAGAGATGTGCCTAAGGCACATGGAAACCATTTTACAGAGAAAGCAGGTAGACTGGGGCCCTGGATAGCAGGATCCCAGTCCAACTAAGTCATAAACCAGCAAAACACCATAAAAAAGTGGGGGCAACCATATAGTCAGATTCCACCTTCCTACAAGTTCCCAATGTAACGTTTGAGAATTTCTCACCAGTGTCTCTTGAAGACATTCAAGAACTCCTCACAGCTGCAAACTCAGGGTCACCTTATGACCCATGTCCAGTGGCAGTGGCCAAGCTGGCTCCGATCCCTATCGCGTCGCTGTTATTACCAATTTTTAATGGCATGTATGCAACTGGGCAGTTTCCTACATGTTGGAAATTAGCCTCTATCCTGTCCCTATTAAAAAAAAACAATCTGGATCCTAACGATCCCAACAACTTCCGCCCCATTTCTAGGCTTCCACTCCCAGCGAAACTGATAGAAAAAAATATGAATACACAACTCAGTGCCTTTCTAGTAGAGAAACAAGCTTTAGACTCTTCTCAATATGGCTTTAGGGAAGGCCATAGCACTGAGACTGCCCTCATTAAGGCCACAGATGAGATCAGGGGAGCTGTAGATCAGAGGGGCAAGGCAGTTCTGGTGTTGCTGGATCTGTCCGCTGCCTTTGATACGTCCATCATGTTATTTTGATGGACCGTCTAAAGGCATGCGGGGTCCTGGGGAAAGCTTGGGACCTTTTAAGATCCTTTCTATCAGGCAGGAGACAAATTGTTGCACTTGGAGAGCATCAGTCAAAACCGTTTGCACTGCCTTGCAGTGTTCCACAGTGCTCTTCACTTAGCCCCACACTTTTTAATATTTATGTCTCCTCTCTGGCGCCTATAGTTAGGGCGTTTGGATTTGGCCTGACATCATATGCGGATGACACCCAAATTGTGGTGTCACTGCTACCCGGAGAGGAGGCTGGTTTAGACAATCGATTCCAAGAGTGTATGTTATCAGTGGGGAGTTGGATGGCAGAGAACTGCCTAAAACTCAACACTGGTAAAACAGAGCTCATGGTGTTTGGAAACAATATGAACTTCTGGACTCCAAACTGGTGGCCAGACTCGATGGGCTCTCTCCCCTCACCCACTAATAAGGTGAAAAACTTAGGTGTGATAATGGATGAGGGTCTTACCTTTAGGCAACAGGTTAATTCAGTGGCCTCTAAAACCTTTTATGTAATCAAAACAATCAGGAAAATATTGCCGTTCCAGCCCCCGAGCAGCCGACAAACAGTGGTCGCAACTCTCGTCATGTCGAGATTGGACTACTGTAATAGTTTGTGCCTCAATGTTCAACAAAGGCTCCTGAATAAACTCCAATCACTGCAGAATGCAGCAGCCAGACTGCTTTCAGGCACACCTCGGTTTGCGCCCATTACCAAGGAATTAAACAAATTGCACTGGCTACTGGTAAGAAACCGAGTACGCTTTAAAGCCCTATGTCTGGTCTTTAAGGCGCTGCATGGTTCAGGACCTGACTACCTAAAACAGTATTTCCACTGGTACACTCCGAAAAGGCCACTTCGTTCATTAGGAGCTAGGCTGGTCTTAGTGCCACGCATAAAAAAAGTTCGATGGGGAGGTAGAAGTTTTACCTACAGTGCGGCCAAGGCCTGGAACAACCTGCCGTTCCAATTAAGATGCATCACGAACCTCTTAGCCTTCAGGAAAAGCCTAAAGACCTGGCTCTTTGCCCAATGAACCTCTTCCATTTGGCCACAGGAGATATAACTAGCGCCAGGACACCTTCGGGTAGCAGCTGCGCTGTATAAATATCATTAACATTAACATGTCTTCCCTGGACCGGAAACAAGCATCCTGGGACCGGTTTCGGGCTAATAGCCCTCATCAGCCAGGCTAGCTTGAATCCAGTGGCAAAGTGATGAGGGGTGAAACCCCGAAACCGGTCCTAGGATACTTGGTTCCAGTCCAGGGAGGACCTGGCCTGGCAGTTCCGGCTGGACTGTTCCCATTGGGCACAGGGTCAAGACTGATTTGCATATGGCTGGGTTCAAACTGGAATGGCATAGTGAGCAAAAAAACGATGGATTTAGGCCCAGATCTCTGTACTGGGGTGAATGTATGACATTGTTCTGCATTCTGTCCATCAATTGTTGTTTTTGCATTTGTCACCCCGAGTGGGACGGGTATGCCCAGACGTGGGTCCCGTGCTCTCCATGCCACTGGAGTCAAGCTATCCTGGCTGATGAGGGTGAAACCCCAAAACCGGTCCTAGGATGCTTGGTTCCAGTCCAGGGAGGAACTGGCCTGGCAGTTCGGGCTGGACTGTTCCCATTGGGCACAGGGTCAAGACTGATTTGCATATGGCTGGGTTCAAACTGGAATGGCATGGTGAGCGAACAAACAATGGATTTAGGCCCAGATCTCTGTACTGGGGTGAATGTATGACATTGTTCTGAATTCTGTCCATCAAATGTTGTTTTTGCATTTGTCACCCTGAGTGGGACGGGTATGCCCAGATGTGGGTCCTGTGCTCTCCATACCACTGGAGTCAAGCTATCCTGGCTGATGAGGGGTGAAACCCCGAAACCAGTCCTAGGATGCTTGGTTCCAGTCCAGGGAGGACCTGGCCTGGCAGTTCCGGCTGGACTGTTCCCATTGGGCACAGGGTCAAGACTGATTTGCATATGGCTGGGTTCAAACTGGAATGGCATAGTGAGCAAAAAAACGATGGATTTAGGCCCAGATCTCTGTACTGGGGTGAATGTATGACATTGTTCTGCATTCTGTCCATCAATTGTTGTTTTTGCATTTGTCACCCCGAGTGGGACGGGTATGCCCAGACGTGGGTCCCGTGCTCTCCATGCCACTGGAGTCAAGCTATCCTGGCTGATGAGGGGTGAAACCCCAAAACCGGTCCTAGGATGCTTGGTTCCAGTCCAGGGAGGAACTGGCCTGGCAGTTCGGGCTGGACTGTTCCCATTGGGCACAGGGTCAAGACTGATTTGCATATGGCTGGGTTCAAACTGGAATGGCATGGTGAGCGAACAAACAATGGATTTAGGCCCAGATCTCTGTACTGGGGTGAATGTATGACATTGTTCTGAATTCTGTCCATCAAATGTTGTTTTTGCATTTGTCACCCTGAGTGGGACGGGTATGCCCAGATGTGGGTCCCGTGCTCTCCATACCACTGGAGTCAAGCTATCCTGGCTGATGAGGGGTGAAACCCCGAAACCAGTCCTAGGATGCTTGGTTCCAGTCCAGGGAGGACCTGGCCTGGCAGTTCGGGCTGGACTGTTCCCATTGGGCACAGGGTCAAGACTGATTTGCATATGGCTGGGTTCAAACTGGAATGGCATGGTGAGCAAAAAAACAATGGATTTAGGCCCAGATCTCTGTACTGGGGTGAATGTATGACATTATTCTGCATTCTGTCCATCAATTGTTGTTTTTGCAAAAATTAAAACAAGCCAATAGATAATATTCAATATACATGGCCTATATGGATCAGTACCAGTGGGCATGATCACTATTCTTTTTATAAACCTCTTTTTCCCGAATCTCCCTGTGATTTATAAATACATTTTCTCTTTCTGTTATACACCAGGCTTCAGTGACAACCATTATTACGATGTCATCAGGATCAAGGTATTGTGGCATCACTTACTAAGATTCATGGTGAAAGGTCATGTGATGTCACTTTCTGCAATGTTATTGAGGTTAAAGGGTATGTGGTGACACTTCCACTACCACTGGCAATTTGGTGAATCAACATTCATGCTCCACACTTTGCCACTCAAGACTGTAAGTAAAGGTCCCTGCTACTGAGAGGGTTACTGAATCTGCACTTTTTATAATCATCACAACCACTATGATTCTTTGAATCTTGCAATAAGCAAAGTTGCAAGTCTTCAGACTTGGCAACTTGAAACCACCTACTCATAGTTGCTCTGCAAAAGGAAGTTAATAGGATGGAGCTGCCTTTTCTTCAAGTGGTCATGAGGGAAATTGGCTCGAAGGATGCAAATTCAGATACAGTTTAATTAATAGATAGGAACATTAGAGCACATATTAGAGTTAAATGCCATTTGTCCTCTAAATTGTATTTGTTATGAAGCATTAATTCAAGAAATACCCATAGTTCCAGCTCTATAAATATTGCCTCAATCTTTTCCAAGCTCAGATTCTGAGTGCCTACCCAAACTGAAACTCAGAGAAACTGGGCTGTTTATTTTTCATTTTATTTATTTTTGAAGTTTTATATAGCGCTGGCTAGACCCGGAGGTATCAGAGCGCTTTACATAAGAAGTTACACAAGTTACATATGCATAGATGCAGATTACATTGAACAGAAAAAAAACATCGGAAAAGCGGCGAAGCAAGGAGTAAACATTGGAAAAAGTAACAATAGAGTAGGGGGGAAGGGAATAGGGCGGAAATGAACTATTAGTTTAGAATTAAATTCAAGATTCCGCAGAACGGCACCAAACTAGAGGAGGCATCCAGGGTCGGTCCAACCCACCGGGCCGGTAACAGAGGCAGTCCTTACTTAAGTCCAGTGTAAAAACTGCAGATGTGATGGAGGTTACGGCATCGAAGCACAGCGGGTCGGCAAACGATCCTCGAGCCGAGACTAGCAGATCGCCGAGGAGGCCAGCCGATGGGGGGAAAATGGCTGCATCGCACCACCAATTCCACCGAGGGGACACAGCTGAGAAGCGGGGGGGGGGGGAGTTGCAGCAGTCCATCCCTGGGAACAGATCAGGACGCTGAAGCCCAAAATTAAAACGGAAGAGACAAGGAGCAAAAGGTGATTCTCGCCGCAGGAAGCGCAACAGGATCGCCGCCTTGAAGGCAGCCCAAGAACAACCATCCATAATGTTGGTTATTGTTGGCTGTTGGTTGAGGAGGGTGAAAAACCCTACTCAAGCAACAGCCACAACACTTGTCAGTGTGAATGACAAAAAGTCACTTGATGAACCTGTGCTTAACTCTCTGACAGCTTGGCACAAAAGCAGTCAGGCTTAACTTAGAAGCAATGTGTAAAATATGTATTCAGCACTTAAACAGCATAAATGTGAAAACACAACACAAGAAAAATCCCAACCAATTTAAAAAAATAGAGTACATTTTAATAAATTATTTGACACCAAAATGTTTTTAACGTTTAAAGTGTAAAATAGCACCTAAAAGATCAAAGCACCAACTGTGGACATCTAGCCACGCAAGACCGAGGCAAAGTTGAAAGTTATGGCACTGGGCAATGGAGCGTGGTTCGGATACATGAAGTGAATTGGACCTTAGAAGAATTTTTTGTAAAAATTGTCTGAGAAAGTAAAGTTCAGCAGAACAAGGCAGCCCGCATTGCCCAAGGAGGAGGCGTCATCTTTGGTGAGCCTATGTTCTGACTTAGTATCTGTTTTGGAAGTCGAAAATCTCCAGTGGGATGTAAGTGCAGTGTGTAGCCGACGAGGGCTCCATGAGGCAAGGTACCCTTTCTGCAAGCAGCTGCTTCACAGGATTTGCTACTGTGGAGAAGAACATAGCCGGAGCTACAGAGAAGTCAGGCCAACCAGTGATACCCCTTGGGTGGATTGGCAAGCAGGTAGGTCCCTGTCTTTTCTTGGTTCACAGAGCATTTTTTGACAGAAAATGTTCCAAGTCCCAAGTTTTAGATAAGGACTATCTGGGCACCCTTAGCACCACTTCCAAGGGTCCAGGAACAGAGGGACACCACCTTGGAGGATCGGGACTCACTTAGGCTGGTTCTAGGTGCAGGTTCAAGATGGTTGAAGCCTTTTCTGTCACTGTGGCTCTGATCAGGATGCTAGCCAACTTGCCCTTTGAGTCACTCTGCAAGTCTTAGGTTAAATCAGGAAATCAGGTCTCAAGCAGCAGGGCAGTCCTCTGAGGGCACAGGGCAGGCTTCAGGAAGCAAGGTAGTCCTCTTGGTGCAGCAGGGCAGTACTCTGAAGTACACAACAGGTCACAGGCAGCAGGCAGTTCTCTGAGAGTACTTCCGCAGGTCCAGAAGTGAACTGAAGAGTGGGCCTGAGAGTCCTATTTTTATACCTGAGCCCAGCTTGGAAGTGGAATAAAGATCTAGAGATACTCCCCCACAGACAAGTCTGGAATTTACTGACTCCCTGTCCTGATGCCGGTCTGCCTGGGGGCACAATAGGCTATTGTGAAGTTCTTTGTGTGAGAGCTGGGACAGGGTCTTAGAAGTGCAAGTAGGACCCCCATTCTGCTTGGATTGGCCATCCTGCCAACACCCAGTCACTCTATTGTGTAGCTGTCTGGGAGGAATACACAAAGGCCAGCTACCAACTACACCTAGTCATGTGACCCAGGAACCAGGCTGCAGGCATCAAACGGTTAGGGCATAAAAATGGCAACTTTGTATAAGTGGCATTTTCAGAATGGTGTCTTAAAATCCAGCTTTAGAGAGGATTTTAATCTAAAATTTCTTATATGCTAAACATGACATTTCTACCTGCTCCAAAATAAAAGTTATCACTTATTAAATATAATAAGGTAGCCCAGTGCTATGCTATGGGAGAGGTATACCTCAAAGTAGTGAAAAACGATTTTTGAGTTTTTCACTACCAGGACATGTAAAACTTAAAAGTACATGTCCATCTTTTTAAATGCAATGTACCCTGTCGTGTGGGCTATTTAAGGCTTACCTTAATTGTGACATATAAAAAGGACATTATAGGCCTGCAAAATGGTTATTTTTGCAAAGTCGAATTGGCAGTTTAAAACTGCTCCCAGGCTGCAATGGCAGGTGTGGGATATGTTTTAAGGGGCCACTGATGTGGATGGCATAATAGGTGCTGCAGGCCCATTAGTAGCACTTAATTTACTAGCCCTGGGTATATAGTGCACCGCTTTACAAGGGACTTTTAAGCATTAAATATGCCAATCAGTTGTAAGCCAATTTTACTATGTTTAGGGAGTGAGCACAAGCACTTTAGCACTGGTTAGCAGTGGTAAAGTGCATAGAATCCTAAGGCCAACAAAAATGAATTCAGCAAAACAGGAGGGAAGAAAGCAAAATGCTTAGGAGTGACCCTGCAGAGCGGGCGAAACCAAACACCCGCCAACACTGAGCTTATCCTCATCACCAATAGCTCCAAATAAACCCATGTCCAGGAATGGATCACTGACATGAACCTGGACAGATTTAAAGCACTATTGTTGTCAATGCACAGTCTTGTTTACAATGCACAATATCAAATAATTCAAACAGCATGGTGTCAGTTTTTGCTGTTAAGCTAAATAAAACCCTCCAGGCAAAATATACTAAAATGTTTTGTGGTCCCAAGGCCTTCTTTTCAAACTGCTGCTTTATTGTTTAGCGATACAAAAGGGGATGATGGACGGAACGTTTGAGCCAATCAAACACTCACCCCCAGTCAACTGATCTGGGTTTAATCCATCATCATTCTTTAGATCACTCCACCACCCCAGTTCAGACATGGCCATATGCAAATCAGTCTGACCCTGTGCCTCATGGGAACAGTCCAGCCCGAACTGCCAAGCCATGTCTTCCCTGGACCGGAAACAAGCATCCTAGGACCGGTTTCTGGCATTTCAGCCGTCATCAGCCAGGCTTGCTTGAATCCAGTGGCAAAGTGAGCAAGGGACCCACGTCTGGGCATACCCCCGCCAACTTAGGGCGACCAAAGCGATACTGGGGGTGAGTGTTTGATTAGCTCAAACGCTCCGTCCATCATCCCCTTTGGTATCGCTTTATTGTTTAGGGCAGCCCCTGTTCCTTTAAGAAACAGAGGCTCCAGTAAATAATGTCTCCATTCTGTGAATGCAAATGCAAGAATGTACATCCATTTGCAAAGAGTCACAAACAAAATCACCCATCATGCTTATTTATCCTTGGGACTGCTTGAAAATTATAGGTTTTGCAAAGCAATTTATTTGTACATCAGTCACAGTACAAAATTCAAGATGGATCGAAAAGTATCCAATATGCAAAAAACACTGAATGCTCTGTGACGTGACCTTGGTACTTTGGGCTCTGTGTTCCCAATGTAGATTCCATCAAACACTGAACTAACTCTAGTTCATTTCTACTTGAATTTTGGAACTTCCCTATTCGCTGATATCCATGCACCTTATCATCTTGAATGTGAAATTCAGATTGTCTGTAGTCTAAATACATGTGACCACATCAATGTCATGGAGATACATTGGTTCTTGCTGCAGGCTTGCTGACCTTCAACCTCATCTTCAGTGCAGTAATAGCCAACATGGCAGAGTACCTGCACCCATATCACAGATAGGGCACACTGCAGTGGTTTGTACTGTGGCGCCTCTTTAACTGGGTCAGAATGTTGAGTGGTTGTGGATACTGAAGGGGCAAATGAAAAAGCAGTCACCAGTCAAGGAAATGCAGAAAAAACACAGTAGAATAGTGAAAAGCAGAGGGAAGTGAGCATGCAGTGGTAGCAGGTGGAGGGGAACAGAGGGCCGTAAATCTTCCAGGAAGAAGGACCAAGAAACAGCAGAGCTAACAACACTGATAAGGAAACTGCAAAGAGAAACTCCTAATATGTAGATGTAGAGAAACATGTAATTGGCCTTGAAACTGTCTGTGTGCCCCCGTCTTATCAGAGTTCCCCAGTGAAACAAGATGGGGACAAAAGCACAAGACCGCAATATCACTTATCCCCCATACGAGGAGCAAGGGCCAAGGAAGCAGGTCAAAATAAGAGATCAATTTGACCCAGGACAGTTGACCAAGTTTTCAAGATCACCTGTCAGGGATCAAAATCATAGATGCATGGTGAGTTGTGCAACTCAGACCAATTTGGCACAATTCAGGAAGCTTAAAACTAAAAACGAGGGGATGGAGGAGGCAATAATTGCGCTCTTGCAACCAGACGCCCTATGTGTCAACATGACCATAGAAATACTAGCATCAACTGAAAGTATCAACATGTGCCCTGGGGGCCTAAGCCAGATATTAGGTTCTCGATATTTGTGTAGGTCGATGTTATAGGGGGTCGATATTGTGTCAGTGAATCCAAAGCCAATCGGTCTGGCATTGTCCGCCAGCCTTTTGGATTCGTCTATGATTGTTTTGAATTTTCATGATCTTGCAAAATGTTATTGTTGAAGAAGCTTCTGGGCCTTCACCAATCTAAAAATAAAACATTGATTAAAGGAAAAAAAATGTTGTTCTCAAAAAACACACATTTAAGAGATCTGCTTTGTGTAAATATACTTGTGAAAGGGCACAAAATTGTCAGTCGCATTGAAGTTAGCCTATGACTGCAGAGGGCTGAACCATCCCATGCTGTATGCTGTGGTGGGTAGAAGAAAAATGTGATTGACACAATAACCAATGAATGAGTAGTGTTGTCTGAAAGCCATTACGAATAAGTAAAACAAATAATTTTAGTAAAATCAAAGTTCTTTGTTAACATCAGGTCTAATAAAAAAGGCACATCAATTTGTACCTAAAGTGGAAACTCTATATTTGTATTCTTTTATTAATCCTGTTCTTTTTGCATTTTATATAAAACCTATCATTCTCACATGAACTTTGTCAAACAGAAGTGAAAAAGCTGCAACCAGCTTCTTAAGTTCCACACAACTTTCTGTGCAAAAACATTGTACGAATAAATTAAATGCATATTTTCCTTTAAAAAATGCATTTTGCTTGCGTAGTCACAAGCACACCTCATCAATGATGAAGACCAACCACATCACCCTAATGATGAGGGGAAACTAACTGGTGCCTCCTCCAGCCCCGAACCATCTTCAAGGCTAACTTCATCACCCAAAAGTTCCTCAGAAAAAGTACCTGGCAAAGAAACGAATTACCTCTGCGGATTACCGCATGCCAGGAGCCAGGTCACCATCAGACTGGAGACCAAAAGAAACAAGAAGGAAAAACCAGAACACAAGCCTTCTCCATGCATGCACTGAGGAAATGGGACAATATACCTATCAATGTCAGAACTGCGGCAACTCTCCTGCAATTCAGGAAGAAAGCGAAGACCAATTTCTTCAAGGAAGTATTTTTCCCTCAACACACTAGCGTTTGACTTGCCACACCAATGTTATGTTTTCTTCTCTGGATTCTTGCCCGTGTTAAGCGCTATATGCATACGTATTTAGACAAAAACAGGGATAAATGGAGGACAGAAACTTAAAAAACTTACATTTAATCCTAAGGTGTTTCAGAATGTGGAAAAAAGGTCGTAAATGCCTTCTGGCAGAACTATAGGACACAAAAATCACAAACCCTCAGTTCATTGAACATTTTCATTGAACATGAAAACGCCAACCAAGGAGAGGCTTTCCAGAATACAATAACCAGAACATATCCTCACAGGGTGGCTCAGATTCTGACCTGTAATGGGAACCAGGGGCGTAATGCAGCCTTCTGCAGCCCCTGCGTTGCAAGCCTCGCTCCCACCCATCCACACAGCACCACTTTTCTGGGTGCTTCTATTCAGCCCAAAGCCTATGAATATTTGTAAGGCACGAGAATGTCAGGGGTCTCTTGTGCAGGGGGGGGGGGGGGGAAGGGCATCATTTTGAATTATGCCCCTGAGGGGAACAGCGGACTCCTGAGTTGAGACAGTCCCTGACAGCCATGAGTGCTAGGAGGTCATACTAAGGCAGCCTGGGCACTATACAAATAACAAAACAACATAACATAAATCAGAAGATTGAATGCAGTAACATACCAACAATAAGTCAACGGAATCATCAAACATCATAATCAAAGTCATGACTGACCGCATATTTTTTTAGCGACGCAACCTGGGCTTTCTGAAGAGAGTACCCGCCGCACTCCTACCTACCACGACTGACGTGGGGTGTCAGTAGAGCTTACTTTAATGTAGATGTCCTTCGAGCCATGCGCAGATGCTAGAAAGGCAAGTAGCACCGACAGTGTAATGTAGTTCATTTTCGCGGACGCCCACTTTCAATGTATGCCCTTTTATGTCCTTGGTGCGGCCTCGTCGATGTTGTACGTCGTCTCTCTGTTCAGCTGTCGCCTCGTGCCTGGCTGGAGTCTCGAGCCTCGTGCCTAGAGTGTCGTATCGCGCGCGCTCCTCCTCTGGAAGGCAGCTCTATGCTTTAAGTCTGATACCATCGGTTATACCGAGGATGTTCTTACTTGGTAATGTATTAATCTGTACACTGACATAGGCAACATAGAGCAATCTCCTAAACAAATGGACAAGGGTGTCATCGCCACCCGTATCAGTGCAGTATCTGCTGGGCGGGAATACTCGCTCTTTCCGATCCTTATCACTGGCGTGCCCGGAGGTACGACGAGTGAGTGTCTCCAACAGGATACCACGGGCCGAACAGCTGCCTGTCAAGTCAGGCATAATAATGAGATGATTGTATTTGGTGGATGATAACAGATGAAGGACCAGAAACATACGGCGATGGAAACAATCACTGGCAAAGTCAATAGGTCTGGCGTTGGTCGCCAGCCTTTTGGCTTTGTCAATGCTGGTTTTGTTTAGTCATGGTTTTTGCTAAACTTTCCTTTTGGGGAAGCTGCCAGGGCCACATCATCATAGACAAAAAAATTGTCTGAAAACAAAAATTTCTTTTGGTCCCAATAGAGCACATATTGCTATAGTAGCCCCTGACATTTAGGGGAATTACTTTGTGTAGGTATGTGCTCCTTGTGAAAAAGGCAGAATGCCGTCAATCACAGTGCCTCATGCGGTATGATGCAATGGAAAAAAGAAAAAATGTGAATGACACAATATCGATGGATCAAGAGGGCTAGCGGAATGCCCTTATAAATAAATACGTTATAAATATAATTTTAGTAAGATCAAAAGATTTAGGCTAATGCCAGACATAAAAAGCTTACTCTGCTTTCCCATCGGTTGTCTGTGAGTGACGGCAAACAGCTTAAATGATCAAAAAAACGTATACATATATTCATTGAAACTATTTATAAAGCAAAGGCACATACCTCGAGCCTTATGCATTCATAAGAGAAAAGAGAGATGTCAACTGGAACAGTAATCGAGTTGATTTAGCCACAAGATTGCAACCTATGCAAAATATGAAAGGCACAGTATTCCCTTCCTGCACTTGCACCAATGAGAGGCCAAGTATTATATAAGCTTCATTAGTATTCACGGTAGCAGCCTCACCAGGGATGAACACTTAGGGGTCGATTATGATGTCGGTCGGAAAGCATTCCGACTGACTCGGTCACAGATGGTTTCCGACCGAATCGGATTCGGAGAGTCCGACCGACCGATTACGGTGCTTCCGAACACCGTTCGGTCAAACTCCCAACTGACTCCAATGGGAGCCTGTGTTCCAACTGACAACACAGGCTCCCATTGAAGAATGGGGTAGGTGGGGAAAATTGTGTAGCCCCACGGGCCCCATTCGGAGGCCCCCGGGTGAAGGGGGCCTGCTATGGGCCCCCAAAGTCAGATTCCGACAGACAATCCGTGTCGGAACAACCGATTCAAAAAGACTGTCCGAATCCGACATCGTAATCGCTCAGTCAGAAACGCGGTCCGTAGACCTGTATGAGTCAGCTCCGACCGACTCGGTTCCTCTGAATGCCATTCGGAACCGAGTTGGAACCGAGTCGGAAAGTCTGAACGGTTTTCGACCATCATAATCGGTCGGTCAGAAATTTGCCCGAATCAGTCGGAAAGGCAGGATCCGAATCAGATTCGAATGAACCGAATGCCATTCGGAGCCTTTCTGACCGACATCGTAATCGACCCCTTAGTGCTCGGAGAAGATTTCCTCAACTTTTCCTGCTTTAGTGCCAAAATCTTTAACTGTTTGCATCCGGAATATGCAGGGATCTTCATCGCTATGACCCACATTCTCAGGAAGCCTTATTCTTATTTTGATTGGGGTAAGTGATTATATTCATTACGTTCCAAGATATTTCTAAAGAAAGGAGGAAGTCAGAGCATCTGTGTAAGTCTTAAACAGACGTCAGCGCCCCAAGCCACTCTCATGCTTCAGGCTATCTGTGGTAGGGTAATGCTCAATACGCAGCTACAATGGCAGCTTCCTGGCCAGAATAACACGTGACCTACTGATCAGCCAAGTCTGACAAGGCCAGCATCTGATCACTCTAAGGCCGGCCCCTTTCTACAACATCTCCGTAAAAGTCCAAAAATGTTTTGATCTTAGAAACGGGGGCGCAATTCACAAACCAATGTGGGACAACACGAAATGGTCCTCCGTGTGTATGTATGCATGTTAAACATGGTTGAAATATTTACTATTCACAAAATTCCATTCAGAAATGTATGACGTAGTAGAAGCCTGGATTATGCTGCATATTTTTCTGTGAAGTCAGTGGAATAGGACGGGGCCACAAATATATTACCAGGGATACGTATGGATGTGGCCAGGGAGATGGACCCTTAAATGATGGGTACTATCTCTTCCAAAGTGAATGCGGCAACGTGAAAATGAAGGAGCGGTGCAGACAGGGTAATGCAAACTAACTAAAGGAAACACCTAATACTTCTCAAGTAGTACTAGAAATCACCAGGCTCATTTTTGCTCCCACCCAGCTTTGAAGTAAGTCAAATACCACACACTCAGTGCCCCCATGGAAATTGCAACGGAATTACACTGGAACCAATAGATACAGGAATGACACTGTCATGACACAGGAAAAAAAGCAATTGAAATTTAGGTTAAGTCAAGTGGTATAGTATGACAAACACAGCCAGAGTTATTTTAAAAACATTGACAAACACGAGGGTAAACATACCTATTGAAAAATGGTGAAAATAAAATAAAAAATAGTAACAGAAAAAGTATGTCCCTTCTGTCATTCACAACAAAACATAAAATGGAAATAACATATCAACACACATACAAACACTCGAAAACTGTCACCCAAAGAAAAGATATGCATCAAAAAGAGCGAATTCAAATTGGGAAACAGCGTTTACAACGCTGTTTCCACAACGCATGGCCTTACAACGCGGTCATTACAATGACCGCGTTGTTACCACGCGTGCCATTACATCGCAAGTCGTAACAACGACTTGCTGAAGGTGGCGTGCAACACCAGGGAATGTGTTGGATTTTAAATCCAACACCTTCCCTGCTGTTGCACAAACTGGAGTAGGAATTGTAATTAATACTATTCCTAAGTCCAGCGCGCCCCCTACAGCAAGTCGTTGTTACAACTTGCGATGTAAAGCCATGCGTGGTGAATGTATGCGTAGTAATGTCATGCATTCATTTAAATTATTTACACACACCAACCAATACAAAAGGAGAGAGACTTATTGAGAGTACTTGTACCACATCTTACCTCAGCTACAATCAGTGAATCAAGCAACCAGTGACATACATGACAGCGGCATAAGTCATTTAGAAATCGATTTAGAATTTGGTGGTCAGAGTAAATGAATTCTATGTGGTGGAGGACTTTACTTCGCTCCCCCTGCCTTTACTCGGCCCACCTATTTGAGAGTTCACAGTCGACCCGATGGTGGACTTTATGGACCAATATGAACTGTCGTCACAACATGGTGTACATCCATCATTGCTGATGGATGCCTACACCAACGTTTTGGAAGTTTTACATTTTTCAGAAACAAACTCCCAAAGCGAGTGTTTATTTTTGAAACTGGTAAAACTAATTGTACCCCACATCATGGGAATTTTGTCCTATGGTGTGAGGGACTTTTTCATATATTTTTTATTTTGCTGTTCCTCACCACCATGTTTTACCAGTCGGTGAGGGACAACAAAAAAAAGCCATCCAAACGATCTAAATTGTGTGGATGTTCGGATGGCTTACCTCAGAAGGCTCATACTCTGTCAGGTCATTGGAGGAGTATGTCGGTGATGGAGCCGGAGTAGGCTTAGTCATTGGTGTACTCTTGGTCCAGCCAGTAACAAACCGAGTAGGTGTACTGAGAGATTGGTTACGAGGGCACTCCCTCTCCATTGCAACGGAATACCCTCTCCACCCTGTAATCACAGAAACGACCAGTTTTTGACAATTACTATGTCATTGTTTGTTGCACTGCCCTTGGACTTGAGGAACAGCTACTTGAGGAGGAGGAGAAGGTTTCAGGGAGATGTCACCTTTAGCCAGATGTGATCCTGGACTTGGTTGCAGAATAGGACTAGTAACCTCTGGACTGGCTACCTGGGGAGGCAGGTGCCTTGTTCGTTGTACACCCCTAAACTGAAACCGTCTACCTTTGGAGTTAAAAATGGCCACCTCTTTGCTCAGGTTCAGGAAAGCCTTAAAGACCAGGCTTTTCACTATTGATTTGACTAGTTATCCTTGAATGTATGTCTACACAGAAGTATGCTGTTCCTATTGTGGAAAGAGGTCTGAGGTGCCTGAAGGAGCAAGTCAGCGGATCTGTTCCTTCAGGAGCAAGGGTCCTCACACACCCCTTGGGGTGTCATGCTTCATCATAGGGCAGCTCCTCGCTGGGCTGGCGCTGCAATACCCAACTGGGCTCTTAAGCTGCCGTAGTGAAGTGTGAGGCGCTTTGTGGAAGTGTTGTAAGTGAGTAGAGTGGTGGATTAAAAATAACTTGAGGTGTTGACAAAGCAGAAATTTAATATATGGAACCCTCGATTATACTAAAAACAGGTATAGGCCAGAGTGGATATAATGATCCAAGGTGGCTCTAGATACAAGTGTAGGTCAACATGTTTCTTGCCATCAATATGTCAAAAAAGATCGAGCACCGTGAAAAAGTGTTGATCATTAAGTGCCGGTGCTGAGCACCGGAAACCACCATCTCAAATAAGCACTGCCTCACCTGGAAATAACCATCATTCATGCGTGGAAGAACCATTCAGAATTTCAACAAAACATTGAAGGCCAGTAGGCTCCTCATTCTTTGGCAGAATTATTTCACCTACAAAAACATATGTGCTATCACTATTTTGGCCAACATTTGGGCTGGGAAACCTCCTTACTCAGAGGAATGAAAGGCTCACTTTAGGAATATAATTTGCGGTCAAATGGTCTGTAGAGTTAAATTCAATCAATGTAATTCTGCGAAAAGACCAGATATCCCAATTACTCCCTCTGAATGAAGTTAAATATTTCTTATGACTTCAAAGCCAGAAACACAATAATGGGGAGTGTTACTCACCCAGCATATTGAATAAATACCCCAAACTCTCTTAGGATAACAAATTCCACGTCCGCCTGTTCACTCGTAAATCACAATAGGCCCTGAAAACAATGTACAATGCATCAGTCAGCTAAACCAAGCAGCAGAAGCTGAATTCTTTCAATGCAGCAAGCTTGGCCAATCTGCTCACCTTCAACCGCTTCAATGTATCTTCCAACCACGACCATAAACAAATGAGCGACAACTAGTGAAGTGAAGATATAGCCGCCTTCCCGTCAACATGCACGCTGGCACCGGCGTGTGATTTAACACTACATTAACCGCCCATATAATGGATACACGAGAAAAAGATGAGTTATATTTCATCATCAGTCCTGCCAAACAGACAGTTTCCCTTAATCTTTATGTCAGAGTTCTGGTTTGTGGACCTGTGTGACTTAATTAAAGCTTGAAAACTTGTAACAGACATTGGGGAAAGTGCATACAATGGGAGGGTCAGATTTAATATTTTATTTCTAGTCTAACAAACATGGGGGAAGTGCATACATCCGGTGCTCAAATACAACCTATAACAGATAAAATAAATAAACATTAACAATTATTTCATAAATGTACATAGTTCAACATTTTAAATATATTACAAATCAAACAAATTACAATAAATCTTTAAAAAAAAATATATCAGTCTTTTACAAATGTATTTTTAGTTTAATAAATAAATAGTAATGAGCTCGCCATGTAAAGGGTGGCGGTGAGGAAACTAAGGCCCCCCAGTTGCCTCAGGGGATGCATGCAGGGGGGCACATGTTGTGCCCCCCTGTATGCATGCACCCCTAGTTCCTGCATGGCACAGGCAGCACAATCCACGCAGCGCAGGAACATTCTTTGGTTCTCCCATTGGGGTGCCTTTCTAAGGCCCGGATATGAGCCTTAGAATGGCACCGCCGCATGACCGGCAAAGCACCGCCCAACAGACCAGGATTCAACTCCTAATCTCGTGGGCGGTGAACGGACGGCTTTGGCAGTCTCGCAGTGAGTCGTTGGCATGGAGGCACACTGCGAGACCGCCAAAGTCATTATCAGGGCCTAAGTCTTCCCCTACTAAGTCAATGTGTTTCTGCAGACCTGCTATAGTCAATGAAACTAATTTAAACGTATGTTCATATCTAAACAATGCTACTCAACATAACAGTTCAGGTTAGGTATTTTCGACTTGGCGTGTGACCTTGAGGTGTAACTCGCAGAAGAACTGGATATCTGAGCGGTGGAGTTTCCTCTGTTGTGATCTCCTTTTCTTCTAATGGTGAATTATGATGGCAAAGCATTGAACACTGGAAGTGATCCGCTCATATAATTAATGTTTTTTCAACATGTTCTTAAACTAGGGATGGGTAGAACTCAATATGTGTGGTGTCACTTGAGTTAATTCTTTAAATGGATAGAAATTTCTCAAGATTCTAATTTTGTCACCCCAACTAAGGATGTCATGCGGTCCTTCACATTTGTATGTACACAGCAGGTCAATCTTCAATGTCTGGAATGAGCCTCAAAGTTCTTTTGATTATTCCAGCAGGCTGATATCTTTCTCTTCTAACTTCCCAGGTTACTAAATTTGGGATGTAGAAATTAATTTGCTATTGGACATCAGTTTTCTATCAGAAATAATGGAGTGTAACCCCATGTGAACTGTAAATTTAGTAGACCTTTGGGTGGTATTTGATTTTCGTTAATTCATGTTTATATTTGATGTAACCGAAGTTGTAGCTTCTTCCGTTTGGTCTATTATACTCATTGCTTCCCCTTAATTGTTATGTCAGAGCTCAGGTTTGTGTACCTGTATGACTTTCTCAAAGCTTGAAAACTTGTAACAAACATTGGGGAAAGAGCATACAATGGGAGGGTCAGATTTACTATTCTATTTTCTAGTCTAACAAACATGAGGGAAATGCATTGATTGGATGCTCAAATGCAACCTATAACAGTTAAAATAAAAAAACATTAACAACTATTTCATAAATGTACATAGTTTAACATTTTAAATATATCACAAATCAAACAAAGTACAATAAATCATTAAAAAAACAAATATATCAGTCTTTTGCAACTTTATTTTTATTTTATTAAATAAATTGTATTTATAATAGTCACCCCCAACATAGCACACAAAAATGAAAGAAACATAATAAAATCTGTTATATATAAAACAAAATGTATATTGGACCTATTCACAAACTGCATTTTTTAGTATGTTTACTAGTGCGACAGTTGTAATACTAAAGTACTACATAATGGTACTCACAAAAACAAATCTCCACCTCCACCTCTCCTAGTTTTTCTATAGAGAGATCCCAACAAGTGTATGTTTACTACTAGTACTCAATGTAGTAGTGGCCAAGGGGAGTGGCTGGAAAACGGGATAAAATTAGTAACAAATGGGAGAGGTTTAAAACTACTAAATGGAAGGGATTTGGTGAGAAGTAATGAGGCGTTTAGAGTGGGTTAGGGAGGGATTTAGTGAGGAATGTGTATCCACCCACAAAAAAATAAGTCCATTGCTATTCACAAACTGCATTTCAGAGTTTTCTACAGCAAAAAGTGACACAGAACATTAGCAAATTACCCAATCTTAGAGCTGTAGTAAGTCCAGTACCACACATGGACAAACACTGGTACTGCAGCACCATCCCATAGAAGTGGTAGAGACATAAAATAAAACCCCATAGGAAATAATTTTAAAACAAATTAAATTAAATTATATAAAATAGGTAAAAATATAAATGCATATAATTCAATGTTAACAAACGTTTTAAATGCGTAAAGTATTGTAACATTACCTTTCAATAAAATATAATAAAAACTATTTAAATTAAATCTACACATCACCTTTAATGCATGTGTATACGTGTTCGCCTATGACGAAAAATCTGCATTAGAGTTCCACACAAGGGCCCAGCTGGGCTCTCAGGGCAGGAATACATGTCTTTAACATGCAGAGGAATTTTCTGTCCCAACAGAATTCCTTCAGCTCCGAGTTAGAATAATTTACTACTGATTTTGGTCTCTTTTTGGCTGTAATAGCTGTAGAAGTGAAGATTGCGAATAACACTGGACTTACTCTTTTGTGGGTGGCTGCAGGTCCCTCCCTGAACCCCTCTCTAACCTTCCCTAAACCACTTCTAACTCATCCCTAAACCTACCCATTTAGTAGTAAGTATGCCCCCTTTTACAGCCACTTCCTCAGTCCATTCCATATTTACTACTAAGGCCCTTATTATGAGTCTGGCGGTCCATGGACCGTCAGACTCACGGTGGAGGTCTCCCGAACGCCCTATTACGATGAGGGAGGTTGGGCCGCACTGGGACCACCGCAGTCATAGCAATCTCCAGGGGACAATGCCTCATCTGTACCCCTATCCTTACAGGCTTACAAATTGACGTGCAACCTCACAACATGACAACCTTGACTCCCTGAGTAAATCATAACAGATCTATCATATTAAAAAAAATATAGTTTATAACTAAATTTAAGTCTTTTTAAAGATAAATCTATCCACTCATTCCCCTAATATACAAACATACCAAAAAATAAAAAATAGAAATATTTTAAAAATCAAACATGATCAAAAAAATAAATAGGTAAAAATAATTAAAATTATTAATATACACTTTAAACAACACAATGAATAAAAAGCGCATGAAATAATAGTTTACAAAAAATGAGCATATTTTTATATATCAAAAATAATTGAGCATAGAGATCAAAAATTAAATATAACATAATTAATGTATTAATCAATGATTTTACATATATATATATTATCTACTGGCGGTCGCCAGTAGATAGTTATAGTTAGGACCTATTTTCCATAGAAATTCGCAACATTCTATTTCCAATAACTTTGGCGCCGGTTGATGAATCTTCGCGAAATTTTCAAAACTCGTGGGGCGCTCCGGTCCGCTCCTATGTTGAAATTTTCGGGGTGATTCGGCAAGCTGGGGCCGAGAAAAAAGGGGGGTCCCAAAACGTGTTTTCCCCATGCAATTTTCCATAGGAAACTTTAGACACGGCTACAGCCCGAACTGCTGAACGGAATTACACCAAATTTGGCAAAGAGGTAGTTCTTGGTTCAGAAAGAACCCTTTTTGTTAAATGGTGTAAATCGATTGAGTAGTTGCTGAGAAAATCAAAAGTAAAAACACATATATATCTATGGCCGCGGAGGATCCGCGCACCCTCCCGATCACGAGCTGTATGCTAGTTGGCTGTCAACACTCCAAACCAGGAAGTGTTGGCAGCCATCTTGTGCCTCGGTAGAACCGAGGCACAAGAAATCCGAGAAACAAGTGCGCAAAACGCAAAAAGGGGGCAGGGTAGAAACACCCTGACGCCCTAGGCCTGCTTAGGGGGTCCCACAAGGACCCCCAGGGGCAAAAAATATATATATATTTTTTTTAAATCCGCAAAATCCGCTCAGGGTGCGAGGATCCAGCCGAGAAAAAAAAAAAACGAAGCGCGGGCTCCCGCGCTAAGTTAATATTCAGCCCCCGGGTGGGCCAAATCCCGGGGGCAATTGTAGTATTGGGATGGGGGGCCCAAAGGGGCCCCCCAGCACCGGGGACCGCCACCCCCCGGGGCTTATCTGACATATTTGCGGGGGGGCTCACAGCCCCCCCAGCCCCGGGGACCGCCACCCCCAGGGCTTAAAAATACATGGGTGGGTGGGCTCAAAGGCCCCCCCAAGCCCCGGGGACCACCACCCCCGGGGCTTTATGACAATATATGTGGGGGGCTCACGGCCCCCCCACAGCCCCAGGGACCGCCACCCCCCGGGGCTTTAAATTTTAACATGGGGGGACATCCAAGCCCCCCCCCAAGCCCCGGGGACCACCACCCCCCGGGGCTTTGAAAATGTTGGGAGGGGGGCCGCGCGGCCCCCCTCCTGGAGCCCTTGATGGCCCTGGGGACCGCCACCCCCCAGGGCCGGCTCCTGCAGTGTCCCGGGGTGCCCACCCCCGGGACACTGTAGTTTGCTATGGCAGGGCGGGAGCCTCACGGCTCCCGCCCTGCCATAGTGCACTGCTTTGGTTTTTGGAAGAGAGAGCAGGAAACCTGCTCTCTCTTCCAAAAACCAAAGACGATTGCTTTTCCACACGGGGAGCTGCATCTTAGCAGCTCCCCATGTGGAAAAGCAATGCCGGCTCCCGAGGGACACGGGGAGCCGGTGGGACCGTGGGGGGATTGGGGACCCCACCACGGTCCCCAACAGAGAGGGCCAGCCCCAGGGGATGGGGTCCCCGGGGCTACAAGTGGCCCGGGAGGGGGGCCACGCGGCCCCCTTCCCCAAAATTTTAAGAAAAAGAAAAAAATTACAAAAACAAAGGCCGGCCCCGAGGATGGGGTCCCCGGGGCCATAAATGGCCTGAGGAGGGGGCAACGCAGCCCCCCTCCAAAAGATTTAAAAAAAAAAAAAAAAGCCATGTCCCGGGGGATGGGGTCCCGGGGCCGATTAAGGCCTCGGGAGGGGGGCCACGCGGCCAATAAATTAGAAAAAGAAGGGGGCCACACAGCCCCCTTCTTAAAAAAAAATAAAATAAAAGACCGGCATCGCGCCGTAGGCCACGCACCCTCCTTGCAGCACTCTGCAAACGCGCCCCCTGGCGCGTTTGCAGATGGAGAACAATTCCCCTTGAATACTGGGGGCCCCTGGGGGCTAACTAGCCCACCAGGAACCTCCAATATGCGCCAGAGGCTGCGTTGCAGAGAGGTGTTCTGAGGCCACGCCCGTTTTTTACACCTCTCTGCAACACAGCTCTGTGGCGCTTAATGGAGGTAGCTGGTGGGCTAGTTGCACCCCAGGGACCCTCAGGATTCAAGGGGAGTTAATCCCCCAACTTAAAACGCGCCACAGGGCGCGTTTGCACAGTGGTGAAGGGAGGGGGCGGGGCCTGAGGTGACATGTGTGCAAACACGCCCTGTGGCGCGTTTTAAGTTGAGAAATTAATACCTCTTTAATCCTGAGGGTCCCTGGGGGCCAACTAGCCCACCAGGTACCTCCAGTAAGCGCCACGGAGCTGCGTTGCAGAGTGTTGTAAAAAGGGGCGTGGCCTCTGAACACCTCTGTGCAACGCAGCTCTCTGGCGCATACTGGAGGTACCTTGTGGGCTAGTTGGCCCCCAGGGACCCTCAGGATTGAGGAGGAATTAATTCTCCAACTTAAAACGCGCCACAGGGCGTGTTTGCAGTCATGTCACCTCAGGCCACGCCCCCTTCCTTCACCATTGTGCAAACGCGCCCCGTGGAGAGTTGTAAGTTGGGGAATTAATTCTCTTTCAATACCGAGGGTCCCTGAGGGCCAACTAGCCCAACAGGTATCTCCAGTATGCGCCAGGGAGCTGCGTTGCAGAAAGGTGTTCAGAGGCCACACCCCTTTTTACACCTCTCTGCAACGCAGCTCTGTGGCGCTTACTGGAGGTACCTGGTGGGCTAGTTGGCCCCCAGGGACCCTTAGGATTAAAGAGGTATTAATCTCTCAACTTAGAACGGCCACAGGGCGCGTTTACACAGTGGTGAAGGGAGGGGACGGGGCCTGAGGTGACGTGTGCAAACATGCCCTGTGGCGCGTTTTAAGATGGGGAAATAATTCCCCTTCAATCCTGAGGGACCCTGGGGGCCAACTAGCCCAGCAGGTGCTTCCAGTAAGCGCCACTTCGCTGCGTTGCAAAGAGGTGGTGCAGGCCGTGCCCCTTTTTACACCTCTCTGCAATGGCGCTTACTGGAGGTACCTAGTGGGCTAATTTGCCCCTAGGGACCCTCAGGATTCAAGGGGACTTAATCTCCCAATTTAAAACGGCCACAGGGCGTGTTTACACAGTGGGGAAGGGAGGACGGGGCCTGAGGTGACGTGTGCAAACACGCCCTGTGGCACGTTTTAAGTTGAGGAATAATTCCCCTTCAATCCTGAGGGCTAATCACAGGGGTACCCCAACGCATAGTGTTCCCTAGTGTATGTAGGTGTTTTCACTGTATTCTAAGTGTCTTTTAGAATAGCCCTGGCTCTAGGCCTGGTTATTCAGAGTCAGTTACCACTAGTACCCGTCTGAAAAAGTTGTGGGCACAGGATAATTTTGCAACAAGGCCTCTTTCTGCTCCTCTGTTGGTTCTTTCTGCACATGTTTTGCTCCTTCCTGCACTTTTCTTCGTCTTTGTGGACTTCTGTTGCTTCTTTCTGCATTTCTTTTGCTTCTTTCTGTGCATATTTTCTTCTTTCTTCACATGTCCTACCTCTGTGGGCATAGTTAGAAACTAGCATTTAAAAAACCTTTGAAATTAACTGAAAAAACCATAGGTTTCAGGCACGTTATAGTTAGAAATTAGCATTTAAAAAACCTTTGAAAGTCACTGAAAAAACCATAGGTTTCAGGCACGTTATAGTTAGAAATTAGCATTTAAAAAACCTTAGAAATTCACTGAAAAAACCATAGGTTTCAGGGACGTTATAGTTAGAAATTAGCATTTAAAAAACCGTAAAAATTCACTGAAAAAACCATAGGTTTTAGGGACAGTTATAGTTAGTTGGACATTTCACTCGTACAATACCATAGAAATAACCCCGTTAGAGTTAGTTCAGCTAACTATAACTCGCGCCCCCGCAATGCACTGCTGATGACATCACATATTACATCACTCATGACATGGTCAGTGACATCACTGATGGCATCACTGATGACATCTCAAATGACATCACTGATGACATCACTGATGACATCATCCATGTGAAAATTTCATGCATCTTCTCACACCCTAATATAACTTTTGATACACCCACTCTAAATTACAGACTACCATTCTCAAAACCATTGACACTCCAACACCAATAACTACATACCCACTCACTGATTCTTAGGTCTACACACACATCCACTCACTCACCCGTACAGTCACTCATACTTATGGTCACTCAGTACAGGACTATCATATGCACTCATACACCTATATAGACACTCAAACACCGCCACTCATCCATAGAGGTACTCACACACCTAGTCAGTCATGGAAATAATTAATCACACTGCCATTTACTCAGATATACAGTTATACACACATCAGCTCAATTACTCATACAAATACTAGCACATTCTTACGCTCTTATACAATCAATGATACAAGCACACACTCATCCATACAGCCACTCTCACAATAACACACTCTCATTTGTAGCCAATTATGTACTCCAACACACATATATACTACTTTTCACATATGTAGTTACTCACACATGTACCACTGAGATATACATTCACTCACTAACACACCCATACACACACTCACCCACCCATACAGTCCATCACAGATGCACTCTTGAAAACATGCACCCAGTGAATCACCCACTCACACATCTATGCTCAGAGTCACACACACCCCACCCACACAAACACTCAGGCACCCATACAGATACTCAGACAACAAATCAATAACCCATATAGACACTCATGTAGCTATTTGCAAACTCATGCAGTCGCTTACACACCAACAGACACACAGATACAGATATTCACACAGTTTACTCACTAACCCATGCATTCAGAAAGATATGTTTAATCACTCACTTATAGAGTCGGTCACGCACCTACTAAATCATCCATTCAGACACTTATACACCCACTCATTCTTCAATACGCCTTTCCCTATATATATTAAACATATTTAAACTTTACAGAAACACACAGTCAATGGATGATGTCATCAGTGATGTCATTTGAGATGTCATCAGTGATGTCATCAGTGATGTCACTGACCATGTCATGAGTGATGTAATATGTGACGTCATCAGCAGTGCATTGCGGGCGCGAGTTATAGTTAGCTGAACTAACTATAACGGGAAATTTCTATGGTTTTGTACGAGTGAAATGTCCAACTAACTATAACTGTCCCTAAAACCTATGGTTTTTCAGTGAATATATATATATATATATATATATATATATATATATATATATATATATATATTATCTACTGGCGGTCGCCAGTAGATAGTTATAGTTAGGACCTATTTTCCGTAGGAAATCCACAACATTCTATTTGAAATAACTTTGGCGCCGGTTGACGAATCTTCGTGAAATTTTCAAAACTCGTGGCCCGCTCCGGTCCGCTCTTATCCTGAAAGTCTCGGGGTGATTCATCAAGTGGGGACCGAGAAAAAAGGGGGGTCCCAAAACGTGTTTTCCCCATGCAATTTTCCTTAGGAACCTTTCATCGCAGCTACAGCCCGAACTGCTGAACGGAATTACACCAAATTTGGCAAAAAGGTAGCCCTTGGTTCAGAGTCGTGCCTTTTGGTTAAATGGTGTAAATCCATTCAGTAGTTCCTGAGAAATTTGAAAAAGAAAACACATATATATCTGGGCGGAGCCTAACCACACATGTCATCGTGAGATCTGATTGGCTGTCAGCACTTCATCCTGGAATTGCTGGCAGCCATCTTGGGACCAATATAAATGATAGTACCCCATTGAAATGCATTGTAGTGAATCGAAGATTTTGAGGGTTACCAAAAGGAGAACTATAAAGGGTGATAACAGACTTTAGTTACATTAGAATTCATTTGTTGATGGTACCATACTAATTTCAGGAATTGTGGTGTGTTCTAAGGTGATTTTACCCTGTGAAAAACCCTCTGCTGGGATATCATGAATCATGTTTGAGAGAAAACTATTTTCACATGCTTGTCCCATACAGTTTTGGAAGGTGCTCCAGAAGCTAAAATGAGAGCATATTTTCTGTAAATTCACATTATCTTTCTCAGTCATGTGAGAATAAAGTCTGACATTCTCAGTAAAACATGTACATCCAACAAGGGCAGAGACTGTCAGTTGATTCCTTTGTGTTCTACTGCAGCTTCCCAGAGTGTTCTAAAGAACAACTAGAGTGCTAACAGCCTTACTTATGACAAAAGTATGGCACACCTGAAGCCATCTTGATTGGAATAAACTGGTAACAATTAAAACATTTAATTTAAAAGGAACAAAATGATGGGGTTCATTTTGTCATAGAAATTATGGTTAGTGCTGTAGAAAGAAAAATTAGGACATGTTTCAAGTGTGATCTCAAATATCTTCCTGTTATATTTCAACAGGAGCAGCCTGTCAGTTGATGCCTTTGTGTTCTACTGCAGCTTCCCAGAGTGTTCTAAAGAACAACTAGAGCGCTAACAGTCTTACTTGTGACAAAATTATGGCACACCTGAAGCCATCTTGATTGGAATAAACTGGTAACTCTTAAAACATTTAATTTAAAAGGAACAAAATGAGGGGTTTCATTTTGCCATAGAAATTATGGTTAGTGCTGTAGAAAGAAAAATTAGGACATGTTTCAAGTGTGATCTCAAATATCTTCCTGTTATATTTCAACAGGAGCAGCCTGTCAGTTGATGCCTTTGTGTTCTACTGCAGCTTCCCAGAGTGTTCTAAAGAACAACTAGAGCGCTAACAGTCTTACTTATGACAAAAGTATGGCACACCTGAAGCCATATTGATTGGAATAAACTGGTAACTCTTAAAACATTTAATTTAAAAAGGAACAAAATGAGGGGTTCATTTTGTCATAGAAATTATGGTTAGTGCTGTAGAAAGAAAAATTAGGACATGTTTTAAGTGAGATCTCAAATATCTTCCTGTTATATTTCAACAGGAGCAGCCTGTCAGTTGATGCCTTTGTGTTCTACTGCAGCTTCCCAGAGTGTTCTAAAGAACAACTAGAGCGCTAACAGTCTTACTTATGACAAAAGTATGGCACACCTGAAGCCATCTTGATTGGAATAAACTGGTAACACTTAAAACATTTAATTTAAAAAGGAACAAAATGAGGGGTTCATTTTGCCATAGAAATTATGGTTAGTGCTGCAGAAAGAAAATTTATGGCATGTTTTAAGTGAGATCTCAAATCCTCTTCTATTTCATTAGAAAATTCTGACATGCAGACTGAAACAATCACTTTCAATACCAGCAGTAGACTTCCAGTTAACTCCCTAGTGAGCAGTAGCTTTACTACAGTGATCTAATGAACAACTAGAGTGCTAACATTCTGAATTTATGGCAAATGTGTGACACATCTGAATGCCTTCTTGATGGAATCAAAGTAAAAAACTGAAAGCATTTCCTACTGAGGAGACTGCAGTAAATGACAAAATTAGGAAACTTCATAACAAATAAGTCTCCCAAGATGGCCACCAGAGAAAAAAGAGCCCAAATGTAGCACAAATATCACCCAGATGTAGCCCACATATAGCCCAATGACAGAAGTGTGCAAAACACTTTTTATTTTTAGTTTTTCTGCAGTTTTATATAGTACAAACTGGTCAGGTATTGGAGCGTTACATCTTACTTGGACCCCTTATTGCGTATTTTGCACGAAGTACATGAGATTGATCTTGCGAAACATTGAACTTTACGATTCTGTTAACCTGAAGTTGCTCTGAACCGGGCTTTGTAACACCCGTTTTTACCTACTGGTTTTAATTAATTCTCACTGTATTGTATTAGGAAAGAGGATTTACTGTTTTTATGTACACTTTTATGATCTATGTTTCTAAATCAGATCAAATAAAGTTTAATGAATTCTACGGCAGGACGGAGGCGAGGATTACGCATATCTTTCCTCACTTTATTTGCATAGCAGTTCAAAGAAAACGTAACACAACAATCATTAAACAAAAGACTAAACAACCCATGAACCATTAGGGGGGTAGTCTCCAAGGCAACTATAGTCCAATCATATCACTGTCCATCGTATATAATATCGTGACGTCCCTTCCGCTTCCTCTTTCTTCACTGCTCGTCAGTTAAGTGCATTCCTTACATTCTTGGCTTAATCTGACGTTGTTGCTGTTTGTATAGCGGTTTCTTGTGCACGTTATTAGCATTATTGCCTTGGTATTGTTCCATATTCCCTGCGCAGCAGGCTCTTGCCCGAGCGCGTTCTCCCCCTCGCAGTTTCTCTCGCTGTGTGCTCTGCGCGCGGTGAGATCCTGTCAGGCGCGTCTGGTCCGAGCGAGGCAGCTCCGTCGAGCGCTCCCGCTGGTCTTTACTCGCGTTTGGGAATCCGGTCACTCCTTTAGTGTCCGCTTGATTCCCGACCAACCCTCGCCTAATTTTGACACCGCTACGCGGTGAATTCCCCACACGGCCACGTTAGTGACCAGCGCCACCTGGTGGTAATTGGTATTGCGCCTCAGTCTATTCTTATAACAGCTTCGGGGAAAGCCCAGCTGTTGGAGCACCGGCGAGGGGGCTGTCTTAAGGATTTTAAGGGCATTTGTTCTGTGCTCACACCCTCTGCTATCATGTCTTCTCCAGAAGACCATTTTTACTCCTCCTACCAGGAAGTGGAGGAGGAATGGCCCCCTAACTTCTCCCTCCAGCAGTGGACCAAGCCCTCTCTCTGGCTATTTCTAGGGTGCTGGCTCCTCTTAGGGATCAGGTTGATAAGCTGGCAAAAAGCATCCCTGGGGTGTTCAGTGACCCAGATCTGGTGGTGGCGGGTCCAAGTAGCTACCAGATGGGGAATAAAAGGGCCGTTAAGCATAACGCGGGGCACTTGGAAGGATTTGATAAACTTACGGAGACCTTCCTCAAGAGTGCGCGAACGCTAAAACATGCACCCTGCCGGGAGGAGGAGGGGCCCGGAGAAAATTGCGACACTTTCACCACTATTGTGGACCCCGACGGCGGGTTTCCCTTAGAGGAGAGGGTGTATCGGAGGACGATTTCTCCTCCGATGAGGATAAGGACTCGGGCGTCCCTGGCATCCAGAGTCCCACTCCTCTCAGTCCCCGGTTGGGGACGGGGTCCACTCGGACATGTTCGAGCCTACCCAAATTTACCATCCTAGGTCGGCAGAGTGGACACCTGATGCCAAAGTGGCAGAGTATGTGGTGGGGAAAATCCATCAACCCCTTGAAAGGGAGGTCAGGAATAGGATGAGGGGAGAATGCCCCAGGCCCTCACTGAAGGGAAGGTGGCACACACGCCTGAAATTGATGAGAAACTATGTACCTTTTTCTCCAAGTATATGAGGGATCCCAAGAAAGGAATTGATAGGTCTTGGACGTGGTAGGGGCCTTGACCCAAATTATTCAATTGACGGAGCGTTCCAAGAGTCAGGATCCCCTTTGTCCATGAATATTGTGGCTGGTTGGGCGCACTACCCTAAACCCTAAAACACTACCCCCTCCACTACCCAAACACCACTGCACTACCCTAAACCCTAAAACAATACCCCCAGCACGACACCCTACACTACCCAAACATAACTGCACTACCCTAAACTCTAAAACACTACCCCCAGCACGACCCCCTACACTACCCAAACACCACTGCACTACCCTAAACCCTAAAACACTAACCCCAGCATGACCCCCTACACTACCCAAACACCACTGCACTACCCTATACCCTAAAACACGACCCCCTACACTACACAAACACCACTGCACTACCCTAAACCCTAAAACACTACCCACAGCATGACCCCCTTCACTACACAAACACCACTGCACTGCCCTAAACCCTAAAACACTACCCCAGCACTACCCCTACACTACCCAAACACCACTGCACTAACATAAACCCTAAAACACTACCCCCAGCACAACCCCTAAACTACACAAACACCACTGCACTACCCTAAACCTAAAACACTACCCCCAGCACTACTCCCTACACTACCCAAACACCACTGCACTACCCTAAACCCTAAATCTACCCCCAGCACAACCCCTACACTACCCAAACAACACTGCACTACCCTAAACCATAAAACACTACCCCCAGCATGACCCCTACACCACACAAACACCACTGCACTACCTAAACCCTAAAACACTACCACCAGCATGACCCCTACACTACTCAAACACCACTGCACAACCCTAAACCCTAAAACACTACCCCAGCACGACCCCCTACACTACCCATACACCACTGCACTACCCTAAACCCTAAAACACTACCCCCAGCACGACCCCCTACACTACTGCACTACCCTAAACCCTAAAACACTGCCCCCAGCACGAACCCCTACACTACCCAAACACCACTGCACTACCTAAACCCTAGAAAAGAAACCCCCACCCCATGCCCAATCCCCTTACCTCTCACTCCTCATGGTTCCTCTCTCCTCGTGGTTCCTGCTTCACGTCATCTCTGAGGGCGGTGCACGTCATTGTGAGGAAACGGAACAGCCTCTGTTTCCTTACAACGACATGGATTGTCTACATGTTTCTTAGAATGCATGGTCATTTACCATACATACCTTTACAACAAAATTCGTTGTAAAGGCATGCGTGGTAAATGACCATGCGTTCTAAAAAAATGCATAGTAATGACTTCGTGATGTACAACGCATGCGTGGTAATGCATGCGTTGTAATGGTATCGCAAAGTAAAAAAGTTGTTGTAACTGCTGTTTACCGATCGAAGCTGGCCCCTGTTCTTCAGTGAGATGTTTATTTGATTAATTAGGAGGAAGGAATGTGGTTTTTTTACCGAAAAGGGCATTCCCGGCTGTTGTATTGTGAAAGTGTCCGCGTGGCCTGGTTTCACTTCCGGTGAGAGAGTGGAAGAGTCTGTTTGGATCTAAAGGAGTTCTGTTGTTGGACGGGGCCGGCGTGACATGTCATCAGAAAACATAGCTAATGGAAAGCGTCCTCCCTGAAGTGTGGAGCAGTGCCATGAGAGGTCAACGAGTGTCCGTCCCACCGCAGTATGACCGTACCGCGTGACCCATGTGCCACCTCCAGGGTACGGGAGGCAGAAGCGGCATCGCAGGTCCTCTTGAAGACCGTTGTAGCACTAATTCTACATTTTGGTACTAGGGCATTTTAACTTCGTTGTTCCTGCCAGATACAAAGAGAAGATCCTGTGTTATTCAGTGCCCTCGTTACCTTTTTTGTGGGTTGTGGTGCTTGTCACTTCGCTGCCCCGCCGGTGCACACGACTGGGCACCCACCTCGTGTGCCATCTGCAGGGCCTCTGCCCTCAGATCACTGGTTTCGGTTTCTGGAGTGGCAACATAAACAGTTGCTCCCAAAGGACTAGCCTGAACACTTAGGTGAATATCCCCTGCACCAGCATTCCACGGAAATTCTTTCCTAGCTCTCCCACGTCAACGAGCACGGCTCCGCTCGCGACACCGTATGGCGTCATCGGAGCCATAAGAGGACCTCGTCGGCGTGCTGACGTCAGTTCCACCCATTTTTCCGTGCCACCGAGGCAAACAGGGGACCGAGACATTTTCACATGTATACATAGTATAATAAATATATATATATTCACTGAAAAAACCATAGGTTTCAGGCATGTTATAGTTAGAAATTAGCATTTAAAAAACCTTAGAAATTCACTGAAAAAACCATAGGTTTCAGGCACGTTATAGTTAAAAATTAGCATTTAAAAACCTTAGAAATTCACTGAAAAAACCATAGGTTTCAGGGGCGTTATAGTTAGTTGGACATTTCACTCGTACAAAACCATAGAAATTCCCCGTTATAGTTAGTTCAGCTAACTATAACTCGTAGCATCCATAATGCACTGCTGATGACGTCACATATTACATCACTCATGACATGGTCAGTGACATCACTCATGACATCACTGATGACATCTCAAATGACATCACTGATGACATCATCCAGTGAATGTATGTTTTTCTGAAAAATAAATATGTTTTATATATGTATATCTCACGGTCGATGGAAGAATAAATGGGTATATAAGTGTCTAAATGGATGATTTTTTTGTAAAATTGATTGTATAACTGACTAAGTGTATCTTAGTGAATACATGGGTTAGTGAGTAATGTTTAAATATGAAAATATCTGTATCAGTCTCTCACTTTGTGTATAAGTGGCTGCATGGGTTGGTGAGTAGCTACATGAGTGTCTATATGGGTTATTAGTTGGTTTTTGAGTATCAGTATGAGTGTCTGAGTGTCTGTATGGTTCGGTGGGGGTATTACTTAGTGCATAGATGCATGAATGAGTGACTCACTGTTTGTAAGTGTTGAAAACAGCATGTGTGCAGGACTGTATAGGTGGATGAGTATGTGTATGGGTGTGTTAGTGAGTGAATGACTGTCTCAATAGTGTCTTTATGACTAACTACATATGTTTTAAACTAGTATATGTGAGTATTGGTGTATATAAGTGAGTATATGTGCGAGTGAGAGATTGGAAGAGTTCCTGTACAAATAAGTAGGTGTTTCTATAAGTGATTGTTTAAGAGAGTAAGTATGTGTAAGTTTCTGTAGAAGTAAGTGTGGTAGTGTGTGTATAACTGTATATGCAAGTAAATGGATGTTTGATACTTTGTTTGCATGTGTGACTATGTGTGTGAGTAACTCTATGGATGAGTGGCGGTGTGTAACAGGATGTATAGGTGTATGAGTACATATGATGAGTGAGTACAGTGATATGTAGGGACTGTTGGTGAATGAGTGGATGTGTGTGTAGATCTTGGAATTACTGAATAGGTGTGTTGTAACTGGTATTGGTATGTCCATTGTTTTGAAAATGTTAGTTTGTATTTTTGAGTGTGTGTATCAAAGGTTATATTAGGGTGAGAGGAGGTCTGCCACTCTATCACAAGGATGATGTCATCAGTGATGTCATCAGTGATGTCATTTGAGATGTCATCAGTGATGTCATGAGTGATGTCACTGACCATGTCATGAGTGATGTAATATGTGACGTCATCAGCAGTGCATTGCGGGCGCGCGAGTTATAGTTAGCTGAACTAACTATAACGGGGGAATTTCTATGGTTTTGTACGAGTGAAATGTCCAACTAACTATAACGCCCCTGAAACCTATGGTTTTTCAGTGAATTTCTAAGGTTTTTTAAATGCTAATTTCTAACTATAACGTGCCTGAAACCTATGGTTTTTTCAGTGAATTTCTAAGGTTTTTTAAATGCTAATTTCTAACTATAACGTGCCTGAAACCTATGGTTTTTTCAGTGAATATATATATATTTATTATACTATGTATACATGTGAAAATGTCTCGGTCCGCCTGTTTGCCTCGGTGGCACGGAAAAAATGGGTGGAACTGACGTCAGCACGCCGACGAGGTCCTCTTATGGCTCCGATGACGTCATACGGTGTCGCGAGCGGAGCCGTGCTATTATGACGTCCTCGTTGATGTGGGAGACCTAGGAAAGAATTTCCGTGGAATGCTGGTGCAGGGGATATTCACCTAAGTGTTCAGGCTAGTCCTTTGGGAGCAACTGTTTATGTTGCCACTCCAGAAACCAAAACCAGTGATCAGAAGACAGAGGCCCTGCAGATGGCACACGAGGTGGGGTGCCCAGTCGTGTGCACCGGCGGGGCAGCGAAGGGACAAGCACCACAACCCACAAAAAAGGTAATGAGGGCACTGAATAACACAGGATCTTCTCTTTGTATCTGGCAGGAACAACGAAGTTAAAATGCCCTAGTACCAAAATGTAGAATTAGTGCTACAACGGTCTTCAAGAGGACCTGCGATGCCGCTTCTGCCTCCCATACCCTGGAGGCGGCACATGGGTCACGCGGTACGGTCATACTGCGGTGGGACGGACACTCGTTGACCTCTCATGGCACTGCTCCACACTTCAGGGAGCACGCTTTCCATTAGCTATGTTTTCTGATGACGTTTCGCGCCGGCCCCGTCCAACAACAGAACTCCTTTAGATCCAAACAGACTCTTTCACTCTCTCACCGGAAGTGAAAGCAGGCCATGCGGACACTTTCACAATACAACAGCCGGGAATGCACTTTTCGGTTAAAAAAAACACATTCCTTCCTCCTAATTAATCAAATAAACATCTCACTGAAGAACAGGGGCCAGCTTCGATCCGTAAGCAGCCGTTACAACAACTTTTTTACTTCGCAATACCATTACAACGCATGCATTTCCACGCATGTGTTGTACATCGCGAAGTCATTACTACGCATTTTTTTAGAACGCATGGTCATTTACCACGCATGCCTTTACAACGAATTTTGTTGTAAAGGTATGTATGGTAAATGACCATGCGTTCTAAAAAACATGTAGATGATCCACGTCGTTGTAAGGAAACAAAGGCTGTTCCGTTTCCTCACAACGACGTGCACCGCCCCTCACAGATGACGTGAAGCAGGAACCACGAGGAGAGAGGAACCACGAGGAGTGAGAGGTAAGAGGGATTGGGCATGGGGTGGGGGTTTCTTTTCTAGGGTTTAGGGAAGTGCAGTGGTGTTTGGGTGGTGTAGGGGTCGTGCTGGGGGTAGTGTTTTAGGGTTTAGGGTAGTGCAGTGGTGTTTGGGTAGAGTAGGGGTCGTGCTGGGGGTAGTGTTTTAGGGTTTAGTGTAGTGCAGTAGTGTAGGGGGTCATGCTGGGGGTAGTGTTTTAGGGTTTAGGGTAGTGCAGTGGTGTATGGGTAGAGTAGGGGGTCATGCTGGGGTAGTGTTTTAGGGTTTAGGGTAGTGCAGTGGTGTTTGAGTAGTGTGGGGGGTCATGCTGGTGGTAGTGTTTTAGGGTTTAGGGTAGTGCAGTGGTGTTTGTGTAGTGTAGGGGGTCATGCTGGGGGTAGTGTTTTATGGTTTAAGGTAGTGCAGTGGTGTTTGGGTAGTGTAGGGGGTCGTGCTGGGGGTAGATTTAGGGTTTAGGGTAGTGCAGTGGTGTTTGGGTAGTGTAGGGAGTAGTGCTGGGGGTAGTGTTTTAGGGTTTAGGGTAGTGCAGTGGTGTTGTGTAGTGTAGGGGGTTGTGCTGGGGTAGTGTTTTAGGGTTTGTGTTAGTGCAGTGGTGTTTGGGTAGTGTAGGGGGTAGTGCTGGGGTAGTGTTTTAGGGTGTAAGGTAGTGCAGTGGTGTTTGTGTAGTGTAGGGGTTAGTGCTGGGGGTAGTGTTTTAGGGTTCAGGGTAGTGCAGTGGTGTTTGGGTAGTGTAGGGGTTCATGCTGGGGGTAGTGTTTTAGGGTTTAGGGTATGGCAGTGGTGTTTGGGTAGTGTAGGGGGTCGTGCTGGGGGTAGATTTAGGGTTTAGGGTAGTGCAGTGGTGTTTGTGTTGTGAGGGGGTCGTGCTGGGGTAGTGTTTTAGGGTTTAGAGTAGTGCAGTGGTGTTTGTATAGTGTAGGGGGGTTTAGGGTAGTGCAGTGGTGTTTGTGTAGTATAGGGGGTCATGCTGGGGGTAGTGTTTTAGGATTTAGGGTAGTGCAGTGGTGTTTGTGTACTGTAGGGGGTAGTGTTTTAGGGTTTAGGGTAGTGCAGTGGTGTTTGTGTAGTGTAGGAGGTCATGCTGTGGGTAGTGTTTTAGGGTTTAGGGTAGTGCAGTCGTGTTTGTGTAGTGTAGGGGGTCGTGTTTTAGGGTATAGGGTAGTGCAGTGGTGTTTGGGTAGTGTAGGGGGTCATGCTGGGGTTAGTGTTTTAGGGTTTAGGGTAGTGCAGTGGTGTTTGGGTAGTGTAGGGGGTCATGCTGGGGGTAGTGTTTTAGGGGTTAGGGTAGTGCAGTGGTGTTTGTGTAGTGTGGGAGGTCATGCTGGGGGTAGATTTAGGGTTTAGTGTAGTGCAGTGGTGTTTGGGTAGTGTAGGGAGTCATGCTGGGGGTATTGTTTTAGGGTTTAGGGTAGTCCAGTGGTGTTTGTGTAGTGTAGGGAGTCGTGCTGGGGGTAGTGTTTTAGGGTTTAGGGTAGTGCAGTGGTGTTTGGGTAGTGTAGGGGGTCGTGCTGGGGGTAGTGTTTTAGGGTTTAGGGTAGTGCAGTGGTGTTTGTGTAGTGTAGGGTGTCATGCTGGGGGTAGTGTTTTAGGGTTTAGGGTAGTGCAGTGGTGTTTGGGTAGTATAGGGGGTAGTGCTGGGGTAGTGTTTTGGGTTTACGGTAGTGCAGTGGTGTTTGTGTAGTATATGGGGTCGTGCTGGGGGTAGTGTTTCAGGGTTTAGGGTAGTGCAGTGGTGTTTGTGTAGTATAGGGGGTAGTGTTTTAGGGTTTAGGGTAGTGCAGTGGTGTTGGTGTACTGTAGGGGGTCGTGCTGGGTTCTAGTGTTTTAGGGTTTAGGGTAGTGCAGTGGTGTTTGTGTAGTGTAGGGGGTGGTGTTTTAGGGTTTAGGGTTGTGCAGTGGTGTTTGGGTAATGTAGGGGGTCGTGCTGGGGGTAGTGTTTTTGGGTTTATGGTAGTGCAGTGGTGTTTGGGTGGTGTAGGGGTCGTGCTGGGGTAGTGTTTTAGGGTTTAGGGTAGTGCAGTGGTGTTTGAGTAGTGTAGGGGCTCATTCTGATGGTAGTGTTTTAGGGTTTAGGGTAGTGCAGTGGTGTTTGGGTAGTGTAGGGGGTAGTGCTGGGGTAGTGTTTTAG
Source organism: Calotriton arnoldi (assembly GCA_963921515.1). Lineage (NCBI taxonomy): Eukaryota > Metazoa > Chordata > Amphibia > Caudata > Salamandridae > Calotriton > Calotriton arnoldi. Next base: position 401,003 of record CAWUFW010009787.1, read on the forward strand.
GGTTTAGGGTAGTGCAGTGGTGTTTGGGTAGTGTAGGGGGTCGTGCTGGGGGTAGATTTAGGGTTTTGGGTAGTGTAGGGAGTCGTGCTGGGGGTAGTGGTTTAGGGTTTAGGGTAGTGCAGTGGTGTTTGTGTAGTGTAGGGAGTCGTGCTGGGTGTAGTGTTTTAGGGTTTAGGGTAGTCCAGTGGTGTTTGTGTAGTATAGGGAGTCGTGCTGGGGGTAGTGTTTTAGGGTTTATGTTAGTGCAGTGGTGTTTGGGTAGTGTAGGGGGTAGTGCTTGGGTAGTGTTTTAGGGTTTAGGGTAGTGCAGTGGTGTTTGTGTTGTGTAGGGTGTAGTGCTGGGGGTAGTGTTTTAGGGTTTAGGGTAGTGCAGTGGTGTTTGGGTAGTGTAGGGGTTCATGCTGGGGGTAGTGTTTTAGGGTTTAGGGTATGGCAGTGGTGTTTGGGTAGTGTAGGGGGTCGTGCTGGGGGTAGTGTTTTATGGTTTAGGGTAGTGCAGTGGTGTTTGGGTAGTGTAGGGGGTCGTGCTGGGGGTAGTGTTTTAGGGTTTATGTTAGTGCAGTTGTGTTTGTGTAGTGTAGGGGGTCGTGCTGGAGGTAGTGTTTTAGGGTTTAGGGTAGTGCAGTTGTGTTTAGGTAGTGAAGGGGGTCGTGCTGGTGGTAGTGTTTTAGGGTTTAGGGTAGTGCAGTGGTGCTTGTGTAGTGTAGGGGGTCGTGCTGGGAATGTTGTTCATTTCTATGGCAAAATGAACCCCCTCATTTTGTTCCTTTTTAAATTAAATGCTTTAAGTGTTACCAGTTTATTCCAACCAAGATGGCTTCAGGTGTGCCATAATTTTGTCATAAGTAAGACTGTTAGCTCTCTAGTTGTTCTTTAGAACACTCTGGGAAGCTGCAGTAGAACACAAAGGCATCAACTGACAGGCTGCTCCTGTTGAAATATAACAGGAAGATATTTGAGATCACACTTGAAACATGTCCTAATTTTTCTTTCTACAGCACTAACCATAATTTCTATGACAAAATGAACCCCATCATATTTTTCCTTTTTAAATTAAATGTTTTAAGTGTTACCAGTTTATTCCAATCAAGATGGCTTCAGGTGTGCCATACTTTTGTCATAAGTAAGGCTGTTAGCGCTCTAGTTGTTCTTTGGAACACTCTCGGAAGCTGCAGTAGAACACAAAGGAATCAACTGGCAGGCTGCTCCTGTTGAAATATAACAGGAAGATAGTTGAGATCTCACTTAAAACATGTCCTCATTTTTCTTTCTACAGCACTAACCATAATTTCTATGACAAAATGAACCCCCTCATTTTGTTCCTTTTTAAATTAAATGTTTTAAGAGTTACCAGTTTATTCCAATCAAGATGGCTTCAGGTGTGCCATAATTTTGTCATAAGTAAAGCTGTTAGCACTCTAGTTGTTCTTTAGAACACTCTGGGAAGCTGCAGTAGAACACAAAGGAATCAACTGAAAGTCTCTGCCCTTGTTGGATGTACATGTTTTACTGAGAATGTCAGACTTCATAATCACATGACTGAGAAAAATAATGTGAATTTACAGAAAATATGCTCTCATTTTAGCTTCTGGAGCACCTTCCAAAACTCTATGGGACAAGCATGTGAAAATAGTTTTCTCTCAAACATGATTCATGATATCCCAGCAGAAGGTTTTTCACAGGGTAAAATCACCTTAGAACACACCACAATTCCTGAAATTAGTATGGTACCATCAACAAATGAATTCTAATGTAACTAAAGTCTGTTATCACCCTTTATACTTCTCCTATTGGTAACCCTCAAAATCTTTGATTCACTACAATGCATTTCAATAGGGTACTATCATGTATATTGGTCCCAAGATGGCTGCGAGCAATTCCAGGATGAAGTGCTGACAGCCAATCAGATCTCACAATGACATGTGTGGTTAGGCTCCGCCCAGATATATATGTGATTTTACTTTTGATTTTCTCAGGAACTACTGAACGGATTTACACCATTTAACAAAAGGGTTCTTTCTGAACCAAGAACTACCTCTTTGCCAAATTTGGTGTAATTCCGTTCAGAATGTTGTGAATTTCCTATGGAAAATAGGTCCTAACTATAACTATCTACTGGCGACCGCCAGTAGATAATATTATCTACTGGCGGTCGCCAGTAGATAGTTATAGTTAGGACCTATTTTCCATAGGAAATCCACGACATTCTATTTGAAATAACTCTTGCGTCGGTTGATGAATCTTCGCGAAATTTTCAAACTTTATGGCCCGCTCCGGTCCGCTCCTACCCTGAAAGTCTCAGGGTGATTCATGAAGCGGGGGCCGAGAAAAAGGGGGGTCCCAAAACGTGTTTTCCCCATTCATTTTCCCATAGGAAACTTTAGACACGGCTACAGCCCGAACTGCTGAACGGAATTACACCAAATTTGGCAAAGAGGTAGTTCTTAGTTCAGAAAGAACCCTTTTGTTAAATGGTGTAAATCCGTTCAGTAGTTGCGGAGAAATTAAAAAAATAAGAGTCAAAAAATCAATTTCCCATAGGAAACTTTATGCAAGGCTACAGCCCGAACTGCTGAACGGAATTACACCAAATTTGGCAAAGAGGTAGTTCTTGGTTCAAAAAGAACCCTTTTTGTTAAATGGTGTAAATCCGTTCAGTAGTTGCTGAGAAAATCAAAAGTAAAAACACATATATATCTAGGCGGAGCCTAACCACACATGTCATCGTGAGATCTGATTGGCTGTCAGCACTTCATCCTGGAATTGCTGGCAGCCATCTTGGGACCAATATAAATGATAGTACCCCATTGAAATGCATTGTAGTGAATCGAAGATTTTGAGGAGTTACCAAAAGGAGAACTATAAAGGGTGATAACAGACTTTAGTTACATTAGAATTCATTTGTTGATGGTACCATACTAATTTCAGGGATTGTGGTGTGTTCTAAGGTGATTTTACCCTGTGAAAAACCTTCTGCTGGGATATCATGAATCATGTTTGAGAGAAAACTATTTTCACATGCTTGTCCCATACAGTTTTAGAAGGTGCTCCAGAAGCTAAAATGAGAGCATATTTTCTGTAAATTCACATTATCTTTCTCAGTCATGTGAGAATGAAGTCTGACATTCTCAGTAAAACATGTACATCCAACAAGGGCAGAGACTGTCAGTTGATTCCTTTGTGTTCTACTGCAGCTTCCCAGAGTGTTCTAAAGAACAACTAGAGTGCTAACAGCCTTACTTATGACAAAAGTATGGCACACCTGAAGCCATCTTGGATGGAATAAACTGGTAACACTTAAAACATTTAATTTAAAAGGAACAAAATGATGGGGTTCATCTTGTCATAGAAATTATGGTTAGTGCTCTGGAAAGAAAAATTAGGACATGTTTCAAGTGTGATCTCAAATATCTTCCTGTTATATTTCAACAGGAGCAGCCTGTCAGTTGATGCCTTTGTGTTCTACTGCAGCTTCCCAGAGTGTTCTAAAGAACAACTAGAGCGCTAACAGTCTTACTTATGACAAAAGTATGGCACACCTGAAGCCATCTTGATTGGAATAAACTGGTAACACTTAAAACATTTAATTTAAAAAGGAACAAAATGAGGGGGTTCATTTTGCCATAGAAATTATGGTTAGTGCTGTAGAAAGAAAATTAGGACATGTTTTAAGTGAGATCTCAAATATCTTCCTGTTATATTTCAACAGGAGCAGCCTGTCAGTTGATGCCTTTGTGTTCTACTGCAGCTTCCAAGAGTGTTCTAAAGAACAACTAGAGCGCTAACAGTCTTACTTATGACAAAAGTATGGCACACCTGAAGCCATCTTGATTGGAATAAACTGGTAACACTTAAAACATTTAATTTAAAAAGGAACAAAATGAGGGGTTCATTTTGCCATAGAAATTATGGTTAGTGCTGTAGAAAGAAAAATTAGGACATGTTTTAAGTGAGATCTCAAATATCTTCCTGTTATATTTCAACAGGAGCAGCCTGTCAGTTGATGCCTTTGTGTTCTACTGCAGCTTCCCAGAGTGTTCTAAAGAACAACTAGAGTGCTAACAGCCTTACTTATGACAAAAGTATGGCACACCTGAAGCTATCTTGATTGGAATAAACTGGTAACACTTAAAACATTATTTTAAAAAGGAACAAAATGAGGGGTTCATTTTGCCATAGAAATTATGGTTAGTGCTGCAAAAAGAAAATTTAGTGCATGTTTTAAGTGAGATCTCAAATCCTCTTCTATTTCATTAGAAAATTCTGACATGCAGACTGAAACAATCACTTTCAATACCAGCAGTAGACTTCCAGTTAACTCCTTGGTGAGCAGTAGCTTTACTACAGTGATCTAATGAACAACTAGAGTAATAACATTCTGAATTTATGGCAAATGTGTGACACATCTGAATGCCTTCTTGATGGAATCAAAGTAAAAAACTGAAAGCATTTCCTACTGAGGAGACTGCAGTAAATGAGGAAATTAGGAAACTTCATAACAAAGAAGTTTTCCAAGATGGCCACCAGTGAAAAAAAGAGCCCAAATGTAGCACAAATATTACCCAGATGTAGCCCACATATAGCCCAATGACAAAAGTCTGCAAAACACTTGTTATTTTTAGTTTTTTGCAGTTTTATGTAGTGCAGACTGGTCAGGTATTGGAGCGTTGCATCTTAAAACATGACCCCCTACACTACAAAAACACCACTGCACTACCCTAAACCCTAAAACACTACCCCAGCACGACCCCCTACATTACACAAGCACCACTGCACTATCCTAAACCCTAAAACACTACCCCCAGCATGACCCCTACACTACACAAACACCACTGCACTACCCTAAACCCTAAAACACTACCCCAACACCACTGCACTAACCTAAATCCTAAAACACTACCCCCAGCACGACCCCCTACACTACCCAAACACCACTGCACTACCCTAAAAACATGACCCCCTACACTACACAAACACCACTGCACTACCCTAAACCCTAAAACACTACCCCCAGCACGACCCCCTACACTACACAAGCACCACTGCACTACCCTAAAACCTAAAACACTACCCCCAGCACGACCCCCTACACTACACAAACACCACTGCACTACCTTAAACCCTAAAACACTACCCCCAGCACGACCCCCTACACTACCCAAACACCACTGCACTAACCTAAATCCTAAAACACTACCCCCAGCACGACCCCCTACACTACCCAAACACCACTGCACTACCCTAAAACATGACCCCTACACTACACAAACACCACTGCACTACCCTAAACCCTAAAACACTACCCCCAGCACGACCCCCTACACTACACAAGCACCACTGCACTACCCTAAACCCTAAAACACTACCCCCAGCACGACCCCCTACACTGCCCGAATACCACTGCACTGCCCTAAACCCTGAAACACCAGCCCCTGCACGACCCCCTACACTGCCCGAACACCACTGCACTGCCCTAAACCCTGAAACACATACCCTAGCACGACCCCCTACACTGCCCGAACACCACTGCACTGCCCTAAACCCTGAAACACCACCCCTTCACGACCCCCTACACTGCCCGAACACCACTGCACTGCCCTAAACCCTGAAACACCACCCCCAGCATGACCCCTACACTGCCCGAACACCACTGCACTGCCCTAAATCCTGAAACATCACCCCCAGCAAGACCCCCTACACTGCCCGAACACCACTGCCCTAAACCCTGAAACACCACCCCCAGCACGACCCCCTACACTGCCTGAACACCACTGCACTGCCCTAAACCCTGAAACACCACCCCCTGCACGACCCCCTACACTGCCCGAACACTACTGCACTGCCCTAAACCCTGAAACACCATCCCCAGCACGACCCCCTACACTGCACGAACACCACTGCACTGCCCTAAACCCTGAAACACTACCCCCAGCAAGACCCCCTACACTGCCCGAACACCACTGCACTGCCCTAAACCCTGAAACACCACCCCCAGCAAGACCCCTACACTGCCCGAACACCACTGCCCTAAACCCTGAAACACCACCCCCAGCAAGACCCCCTACACTGCCCGAACACCACTGCACTGCCCTAAACCCTGAAACACCAGCCCCAGCACGACCCCTACACTGCCCGAACACCACTGCACTGCCCTAAACCCTGAAACACCACCCCCTGCACGAACCCCTACACTGCCCGAACACCACTGCACTGCCCTAAACCCTGAAACACCACCCCCTGCACGATCCCCTACACTGCCCGAACACTACTGCACTGCCCTAAACCCTGAAACACCACCCCCAGCACGACCCCCTACACTGCAGGAACACCACTGCCCTGCCCTAAACCCCGAAACACTACCCCCAGCAAGACCCCCTACACTGCCCGAACACCACTGCCCTAAACACTGAAACACCACCCCCAGCAAGACCCCCTACACTGCCCGTACACCACTGCACTGCCCTAAACCCTGAAACACCACCCCCAGCATGACCCCCTACACTGCCCGAACACCACTGCACTGCCCTAAACCCTGAAACACCACCCCCAGCACGACCCCTACACTGCCCGAACACCACTGCACTGCCCTAAACCATGAAACACCAGCCCCAGCATGACCCCCTACACTGCCCGAACACCACTGCACTGCCCTAAACCCTGAAACACCACCCCCAGCACGACCCCCTACACTGCCCGAACACCACTGCACTAAACCCTGAAACACCAGCCCCAGCACAACCCCGTACACTGCCCGAACACCACTGCACTGCCCTAAACCCTGAAACACCAGCCCCAGCACGACCTCCTACACTGCCCGAAAACCACTGCACTGCCCTAAACCCTGAAACACCAGCCCCAGCAAGACCCCTACACTACCCGAACACCACTGCACTGCCCTAAACCCTGAAACACCACCCCCAGCAACACCCCTACTCTGCCCGAACACCACTGCACTAAAGCCTGAAACACCACCCCCAGCAAGACCACCTACACTGGCCGAACACCACTGCATTGCCCTAAACCCTGAAACACCACCCCCTGCACGACCCCCTACACTGCCCAAACACCATGCACTGCCCTAAAGCCTGAAACACCACCCCCTGCACGACCCCCTACACTGCCCGAACACCACTGCACTGCCCTAAACCCTGAAACACCACCCCTCAGCACGACACCCTACACTGCCCGAACACCACTGCACTGCCCTAAACCCTGAAACACCACCCCCAGCACGACCCCCTACACTGCCCGAACACCACTGCACTGCCCTAAACCCTGAAACACCACCCCCTGTACGACCTCCTACACTGCCGGAACACCACTGCACTGCCCTAAACCCTGAAACACCACCCCCAGCACGACCCCCTACACTGCCCGAACACCACTGCACTGCCCTAAACCCTGAAACATCAACCCCAGCAAGACCCCCTACACTGCCTGAACACCACTGCCCTAAACCCTGAAACACCACCCCCTACACTGCCACGAACACCACTGCACTGCCCTAAACCCTGAAACACCACCTCCAGCAAAACCCCCTACACTGCCTGAACACCATTGCTCTGCCCTAAATCCTGAAACACTAGCCCCAGCATGACCCCCTACACTGCCCAAACACCACTGCACTGCCCTAAATCCTGAAACACCACCCCCAGCACGACCCCCTACACTGCCCGAACACTACTGCACTGCCCTAAACCCTGAAACACTACCCCCAGCACGACCCCCTACACTACCCAAACACCACTGCACTACCCTAAAAACATGACCCCTACACTACACAAACACCACTGCACTACCCTAAACCCTAAAACACTACCCCCAGCACGACCCCCTACACTACACAAGCACCACTGCACTACCCTAAAACCTAAAACACTACCCCCAGCACGACCCCCTACACTACACAAACACCACTGCACTACCTTAAACCCTAAAACACTACCCCCAGCACGACCCCCTACACTACCCAAACACCACTGCACCAACCTAAATCCTAAAACACTACCCCCAGCACGACCCCCTACACTACCCAAACACCACTGCACTACCCTAAAACATGACCCCCTACACTACACAAACACCACTGCACTACCCTAAACCCTAAAACACTACCCCCAGCACGACCCCTACACTACACAAGCACCACTGCACTACCCTAAACCCTAAAACACTACCCCCAGCATGACCCCCTACACTGCCCGAACACCACTGCACTGCCCTAAACCCTGAAACACCAGCCCCTGCACGACCCCCTACACTGCCCGAACACCACTGCACTGCCCTAAACCCTGAAACACATACCCTAGCACGACCCCCTACACTGCCCGAACACCACTGCACTGCCCTAAACCCTGAAACACCACCCCCTTCACGACCCCCTACACTGCCCGAACACCACTGCACTGCCCTAAACCCTGAAACACCACCCCAGCATGACCCCTACACTGCCCGAACACCACTGCACTGCCCTAAACCCTGAAACATCACCCCCAGCAAGACCCCCTACACTGCCCGAACACCACTGCCCTAAACCCTGAAACACCACCCCCAGCATGACCCCCTACACTGCCCGAACACCACTGCACTGCCCTAAACCCTGAAACACCAGCCCCAGCACGACCACCTACACTGCCCGAACACCACTGCATTGCCCTAAACCCTGAAACACCAGCCCCAGCAAGACCCCCTACACTGCCTGAACACCATTGCTCTGCCCTAAATCCTGAAACACTAGCCCCAGCATGACCCCCTACACTGCCCAAACACCACTGCACTGCCCTAAACCCTGAAACACCACCCCCAGCACGACCCCCTACACTGCCCGAACACCACTGCACTGCCCTAAACCCTGAAACACCAGCCCCAGCAAGACCCACTACACTGCCCGAACACCACTGCACTGCCCTAGACTCTGGAACACCAGCCCCAGCAAGACCCCCTACACTTCCCGAACACCACTGCACTGCCCTAAACCCTGAAACACCAGCCCCAGCATGACCCCCTACACTGCCAGAAACCACTGCACTGCCCTAAACCCTGAAACACCAGCCCCAGCACGACCACCTACACTGCCCGAACACCACTGCACTGCCCTAAACCCTGAAACACCAGCCCCAGCACAACCCCCTACACTGCCCGAACACCACTGCACTGCCCTAAACCCTGAAACACCAGCCCCAGCACGACCCCCTACACTGCCCGAACACCACTGTACTGCCCGAAACCCTGAAACACCAGCCCCAGCACGACCCCCTACACTGCCCGAACACCACTGCACAGCCCTAAACCCTGAAACACCACCCCTGCATGACCCCCTACACTGCCCGAACACCACTGCACTGCCCTAAACCCTGAAACACCACCCCCTGCAGCACCCCCTACACTGCCCGAACACCACTGCACTGCCCTAAACCCTGAAACACCACCCCCTGCACCGCCCTACACTGCCCGAACACCACTGCACTGCCCTAAACCCTGAAACACCACCCCCAACACGACCCCTTTACTGCTCGAACACCACTGCACTGCCCCAAACCCTGAAACACCACCCCCAGCACGACCCCTAAACTGCCCGAACACCACTGCCCTAAACCCTGAAACACCACCCCCTGCACGACCCCCTACACTGCCTGAACACCACTGCACTGCCCTAAAACCTGAAACACCACCCCCTACACTGCCCGAACACCACTGCACTGCCCCTAAACCCTGAAACACCACCCCCAGCACGACCCCCTACACTGCCCGAACACCACTGCACTGCCCTAAACCCTAAAACACCACCCCCAGCATTACCCCCTACACTGCCCAAAAACCACTGCACTGCCCTAAACCCTAGAACACTACCCCCAGCACGACCCCCTACACTACCCGAACACCACTGCACTACCCTAAACCCTAAAATACTACCCCCAGCACAACCCCCTACACTACCCGAACACGACTGCACTGCCCTAAACCCTCAAACACTCCCCCAGCACGACCCCTACACTACCCGAACACCACTGCACTGCCCTAAACCCTAAAACACTCCACCCAGCACGACCCCCTACACTACCCGAACACCACTGCACTGCCCTAAACCTAAAACACTCCCCAGCACGACCCCCTACACTACCCAAACACCACTGCACTGCCCTAAACCCTAAAACACTACCCCCGCATGACCCCCTACACTACCCAAACACCAATGCACTACCCTAATCCCTAAAACACTACCCCCCGCATGACCCCCTACACTACTCCTAAACCTAAAACACTACCCCCGCATGACTCCTACACTACCCAAAGACCACTGCACTACCCTAAACCCTAAAACACGACCTCCTACACTACACAAACACCACTGCACTACCCTAAACCCTAAAACACTACCCCCAGCAGTACCCCTACACTACCCACACACCACTGCACTAACCTAAACCCTAAAACACTACCCCCAGCAGTACCCCCTACACTACCCAAACACCACTGCACTACCCTAAATCACTACCCCCAGCACGACCCCCTACACTACCCAAACACCACTGCACTACCCTAAACCCTAAAACACTACCCCCAGCACGACCCCTACACTACCCAAACACCACTGCACTACCCTAAACCCTAAAACACTCCCCCAGCACGACTCCCTACACTACCCAAACACCACTGCACTACCCTAAACCCTAAATCTACCCCCAGCATGACCCCCTACACTACACAAACACCACTGCACTACCCTAAACCCTAAAACACTACCCCCAGCACGACCCTCTTCACTACCTAAACACAACTGCACAATTTGTTACAGGCGTTGCAACGCAGGCCTGTGGTGCTTACTGGAAGTACCTAGTGGGCTAGTTGGGCCCCAGGGACCCTCAGGATTCAAGGTGACGTAATCCCCCAACTTAAAACGCACCACGGGCGCGTTTGCACAGTGGTGAAGGGAGGGGGCGGGGCCTCAGGTGACATGTGCGCAAACACGCCCTGTGGTGCGTTTTAAGTTGAGAATTAATTCCCTTTGAATCCTGAGGGACCCTGGGGGCCAACTAGCCTACCAGGTACCTTCAGTAAGCACAACAGAGTTGCGTTGCAGAGAGGTGAAAAAAGGTGCGTGGCCTCGGAACGCCTCTCTGCAACTCAGCTCTGTGGTCCTAACTGTAGGTACCTGGGGGGCTAGTTGGGCTCAGGGACCCTCAGGAATACAAGGGGACTTAATCCTGCAACTTAAAATGCGCCACGGGGTGCGTTTGCACACATGTCACCCTGTAGCGCGTTTTAAGAGGTAGTTTTAATCCCCCTGCCCTATTATGTACTAGGGACTTGCAGAGGAGGTCATGCTAATCACAGGGGTACCCCAACGCATAGTGTTCCCTAGTGTATGTAGGTGTTTTCACTGTATTCTAAGTGTCTTTTAGCATAGCACTGGCTCTGGTTAGTCAGAGTCAGTTACCACCAGTACCCGTCTGAAAAAGTTGTGGGCACAGGATGATTTTGCAACAAGGCCTCTTTCTGCTCCTCTGTTGGTTCTTTCTGCACATCTTTTGCTTCTTCTGTGCGTTTTTCCTCTTTCTTCACATGTCCTACCTCTGTAGGCATAGTTAGAAACTAGCATTTAAAAAACCTTTGAGATTCACTTAAAAAATCATAGGTTTCAGGCACGTTATAGTTAGAAATTAGCATTTAAAAAACCTTTGAAATTCACTGAAAAAACCATAGGTTTCAGACACGTTATAGTTAGAAATTAGCATTTAAAAAACCTTTGAAATTCACTGAAAAAACCATAGGTTTTAGGGACAGTTATAGTTAGTTGGACATTTCACTCGTACAAAACCATAGAAATTCCCCCGTTATAGTTAGTTCAGCTAACTATAACTCGCGCCTTCATAATGCACTGCTGATGACATCACATATTACATCACTCATGACATGGTCAGTGACATCACTGATGACATCTCAAATGACATCACTGATGACATCATCCATGTGATAATTTCATGCATCTTCTCACACCCTAATATAACTTTTGATACACCCACTCTAAATTACAGACTGCCATTCTCAAAACCATAGACACTCCAACACCAAAAACTACATACCCACTCACTGATTCTTGGGTCTACACACACATCCACTCACTCACCCGTACAGTCACTCATACTTAGTCACTCAGTACAGGACTATCATATGCACTCATACACCTATATAAACACTCACACACGCCACTCATCCATAGAGGTACTCACACACCTAGTCAGTCATGCAAAAAACTTAATCACACACCCATTTACTCACCTATACAGTTATACACACACCAGCTCACTTACTCATACAAATATTAGCACATTCTTACACTCTTATACAATCACTGATACAAGTACACACTCATCCATACAGCCACTCTCACAATCACACACTCTCACTTATAGCCATTTATATACTCCAACACACATATATACTGCCTTTCACATATGTAGTTACTCACACATGTACCACTGAGATATACATTCAATCACTAACACACCCATACACACACTCACCCACCCATACAGTCCATCACAGATGCACTCTTGAAACCATGCACCCAGTGAATCACCAACTCACACATCTATGCACAGAGTCACTCACACCCCACCCACACAAACACTCAGGCACCCATACAGATACTCAGACAATCAATCAATAACCCATGTAGACACTCATGTAGCTATTCAGAAAGCCATGCAGCCGCTTACAAACCAACAGACAGACGGATACAGACATTCACACAGTTTAGTCACTAACCCATGCATTCAGTAAGATACATTTAATCACTCACTTGTAGAGTCAGTCACTCACGTACTAAATCATCCATTCAGACACTTATACACCCACTCATTCTTCAATACGCCTTTCCCTATATATATTAAACATATTTAAACTTTACAGAAACACACAGTCACTGGATGATGTCATCAGTGATGTCATTTGAGATGTCATCAGTGATGTCATCAGTGATGTCACTGACCATGTCATGAGTGATGTAATATGTGACGTCATCAGCAGTGCATTGCGGGACGCGAGTTATAGTTAGCTGAACTAACTATAACGGGGAATTTCTATGGTTTTGTACGAGTGAAATGTCCAACTAACTATAACTGTCCCTAAAACCTATGGTTTTTTCAGTGAATATATATATATATGAAAACTCCATCCAGCTCCCACAGAAAAAACCATAGAAGTAGGCACGGACACGAGGCTGTCAGGGTATGGCATCAATTTATTCGTTCAGGACACCCTCAACCCATGAGGTAGAAGAAGAGACGCGTTTCGGCTTTGCAAAAGCCTTTGTCAATCTTAATGGCGCCATTTCACACACTTGCTATATACTCCCTCCCACTTGAAAGAATGATAGACATTGAAGACATACTTGCAGGTAAGTCAACACATTATAAAGCATGAATGCAATCTGCAATGACAAGCTCGTAATAAAGGCAAAGCAAATGCTATATTATAAAAATACACAATGCGGAATATAAGCAGCTTATATGAATTGCCATCATAAAATCAAGCATGAAAAAACTAACATCGCAGACATTGTAATATGTGCAGTCAAGTGGGAAAAATGTCGGGATATAGATGCGCCGCCAAGCTTCTTACACTCATAACGCCTGAATTTGTCAAATTTAGAAAATGCAATAAGGCATCATTTTGCTAGACATCATTAAAAATGTTCTTGAAGACAGTCTCTGCCCATAAATAAATGCTGCAACTGATCACAGCTTCACCACAGAGTGCCCTTTGACCTCCATGTAGACAGCCGTATTCTCTTCTGAAGCGCTGAAAGAATAGCCCATTCCACCAGCAAATCTCAAAAGCATAAAAGCGGGATTATGAGAGCCATACTCCGGGGTTAAACACTACAATACATGTGCAATGTCAAATGTCGGCATAAATGCCAAAGTCACCAATCATCGGAATGAAACATCCCGGGACTACCAATCCCAGAATGCTGCTGACAATCCCAAACTTTAGCACACAGAAGTGGCCGGCAAATATTGAATGTTGAAACGGTCAAGACATGGGTGCACTGTAACCAGTGCCGGGGCGAAAGTCACAAATGTCAATAACGGCTAGCAGTATTAAAATCAAATAATGAGCAGGCACAGACTCAGGGTTGAAGGGGGCCGATGGAAAGAAGGGTGAGTATGCCAAACAGACCTCACCGCCTAAGCGTAGACGTCAGCAGTGCCCAGTCATCAGATGGCACCAGTCTCATGGGCAAGGCATTTCTTCCTGTGAGATATTGACCCCGTGCTGGCAGTCGTGAAAACCGCCCCTCTACAGGACCCAATTCACCCGCAGCTGCCATCCTTATTCCTCTTCCTGGCGTTAAAACTGGGGGCTCAACTCCTAGCACTCACGTACAACTCCAAAGTATTGTGGTCGGAGGGGGAGAGCCACAAACGACTGGTGTTCCGTGAATGCGTGACGACCGCTCATGCTGCATAAAATGAAAACTCCATCCAGTTCCCACAGAAAAAACCATAGAAGTAGGCACGGACACGAGGCTGTCAGAGTACGGCATCAATTTATTCGTTCAGGACACCCTCAACCCATGAGGTAGAAGAAGAGACGCGTTTCGGCTTTGCAAAAGCCTTTGTCAATCTTAATGGTGCCATTTCACACACTTGCTATATACTCCCTCCCACTTGAAAGAATGATAGACATTGAAGACATACTTGCAGGTAAGTCAACACATTATAAAGCATGAATGCAATCTGCAATGACAAGCTCGTAATAAAGGCAAAGCAAATGCTATATTATAAAAACACACGATGTGGAATATAAGCAGCTTATATGAATTGCCATCATAAAATCAAGCATGAAAAAACTAACATCGCAGACATTATAATATGTGCAGTCAAGTGGGAAAAATATCGGGATATAGATGTGCCGCCAAGCTTCTTACTCTCATAACGCCTGAATTTGTAAAATTTAGAAAATGCAATAAGACATCATTTTGCTAGACATCATTAAAATGTTTCTTGACGACAGACTCTGCCCATAAATAAATGCCGCCACTGATCACAGCTTCGCCACAGAGCGCCCTTTGACCTCCATGTAGACAGCCGTATTCCCTTCTGAAGCGCTGAAAGAATACCCCATTCCACTGGCAAATCTCAAAAGCATAAAAGCGGGATTATGAGAGCCATACTCCGGGGTTAAACACTACAATACATGTGCAATGTCAAATGTATATATATTGCTAAAATAACCAATTCCCCGTAAACCCAAAAAGCAAAATAAAAAAATACACATTATTACAATATTATTAAAAATGATTACAATCAAAGTTTACTATAACATAAATAATGAATCAAAACTTAATACAACATACTAGAAATCATTAGCGTAGTATACTATTTTTTAAACTATGATAGCATTGTAAAAAACAAAAGCACAACCAGACATGCTTAGCTTCAATATTTTTGCCCCAATATTTTGTTAGGCATGATATTTTGACCAGAATGTTATGATCAAATATTGTTTTAGTTGACATTTAGGGATAACACTGGGAATTTTAATGTAAAACCTTGGCTACTGTATATTTGTGCTCAAAGTATTTTATGTGAAGGTTTTTTTTCCCCATAAATCACCCTTTCCTGATGCTATCTCCCACAGTTTTTTAGAAACTTCGCAACCTAAGTGATGTTCATAAAGATTGCGACATTCTAAATCATTGCAATAAGAAGGGCTTTGCATCTTTGCTCTTTCTCTCTAAAAACTTTGGGGCATATTTACAAGGCCCTTGCATCAATTTTGCGTCATTTTTAACATGGGAAAAGTGAAGCAAAAGTGGGCGCAAGGGCCTTGTAAATATGCCCCTTTGCTGTGAGTGATCCAAACATTTCTTCTCCTGCCCCCGAGAGTTGACCGACCTAATGTGAAGTTACTTCATGCAGTTTGCAGAGGTTTCCTGCAAAAAAGAGCATAGGGATTTTATTGCTTATAAAAGCTTTCTGCTACTGTATTTTCCTGCTCAAAGTGCTTTTATGTGAAGGGTTTCTCCCATAATCAAACTTTCCCAGTGTTGTTGCTGACTATTTGTGTTTTTTAAAAACTTTACATTTTTAGGGATGTTTGCAAAAATTATAATGTTAAGAAAATTGTTAAAAATAGTTTTGCAACTTTTTGTAAGGAACAAAGTCCCCAGCTCTTTGAACCAGCAGTCCTACCTGATCGTTGTTAATGAGGTGACAGACAACATGGAAAGGTCTGCATGAACATCGTATGATGAGCAAAAGTATTCACATTAATGATATGTTCCCGAATTGTGGGAGGTGTGTTGAGTAGAGGATGATGTTCACTTTTTTTCTGATAGTCAGAAGTGATGATGTGAGACTTTGGTCTGGTGGTGTGTGGTGTGTGGGTGTCATTGGGGCTACCGAAGGAGAAAAGGAGAAGACTAGATTTCTAGTATTCTTAATTTTTCTGTATTTCTAGGCTCATTTGGTTGCTACAATGGATAGCAGGGTAAGTGGTTTTATTTATTTTTTATTTTACTTTCCCTTTCCCTTTCCCATCTTCTGTAGACTTCCCCCCGCCCCACTTCCCCACTGCTGTTACCTGTGTCAGCCGCGCCTGATATTGTGGAACAGTGATGACCTTATGGATTAACAGAACTAAAAGTTAAATATCACAAGAGCAATACAAGGAAGGAGACTTGGGACACTCTGCAACTGATAAAAAATAAGGGAGATTTGGAAGAGAATAGTTGTGGAAGAATAAGATGAACCCTTTTTGTAAGGTGTCACTAATGCTTGTATTTGTGGAGAATGTGTAAAGCAGCATTTGGTTATAAATAGCATTAAAGGCAGTTGATAGGACAAGAAGGAATGAGCGGTCAAATCTGTCTGTGAGCACCAGACCATCACTAATGACTTCTAGAAATTACATTTTTATGCTGCATTGAGTAGAAGTCCGACTCAAAGGCTTGCGGTAGGTTGTGTTGGTCAATGTGGGGCTGACGTTGTAATGCTACTTCTTTTACAATTACCTTTCCAAAGAAGGAGAGATGAGTGATGGAGTTAATAGTAACTTTACAGTCACATGTCTACCAAACAGATGTTGGGGGAATTCTCTACTCACTGGTGGAGATCTCCACCACCAGGGCAGAGATCCCACCACCAAGGTGGGTAATTCAAGATGGAACAGAGTAGGAAACAACAAACGCATGACCCAAATCTCACACACCAGACACACATGAGTCCAGCAATCACCAAAAAACACCACTCATCCTAGGCTCTGCTCACTACCTCTTAGACTGCCTAACTAACAGGATATCATACAAAATTTACAGATTCCAAGACACAGGGAGCCCCACTCAAGATGAAGAGGAACTTTACTGAGGAGGAGGAGACAGATCTTGCATTCATCTTTGTTCTTGATTATTACATGGAACTGTGTGGTCCACCTCAATATTTCCTCTGTGGAGCGTAGAAGGCGGCAATGTGACAGGGGTAGACACACTCTCCTAATGGATTAATGGAGGAAGCACGCACAATGTGAGACCTCAATAAAAGGTGACAGGATGAGAGGATGTGGTTGAAGGAGACCTTCTCCTGTAAATAGGTTGTAAACACTCTTACTGAATACAGACATAAATCCCAAGTCTGTCTGGTGCCACTCGAGAAGAATATTGTCACTACTATCCACCCTGACCTCAGAAACCCCATGTAAAGCCAGGTAAGAACTCAACAACCCTATCTCACAAGTAGGACTTGTATCACCACGCATGCCATTTTGTCTTCCTTCCATCCTTCACAGATCAGTAGGCATCACACCTATGTCCCTCCTACACAGCCTTGACCAGCCCCCTCCTTTCCAGTAATCTATCAAAATTACTATCAGTGCATTATGACTTTCTTGCATTGAGTCCCCATATTATAGTAGCTTTTACCTGGAGAAGGAGTACCTCGGACTATGGCAGGGCGATAACGTGGTGCACTCAGCTTGTGAACTATGTCAGTACCAGCCGCTAGTATTGTGATTTGCTTGCCTATGAGATGGGCACAGTATCTTCAATGACAATCTGGAAAGATACAGTTGCTAGGTAATGGAGGTCAGGTTATTTTTACCAGAGCATGCTGCAGGTGAATTGAGCTCCTACTCCCAGTCTGTAAATATGTCAAGGATCACATCAGGTGAGAAGCAGTGTCTAGCAGTGGCTGCTGTAGGCAGGTTACGTGTGGTTGGTTAGTGATACAATGACTGTCAACATTGTTGTGTGTGGCGGAGTCCTGACTGTTCACTCCCTCCCGGGTTAGAGTAGCAGGTGTTTTGCATTTGTTTGAAGCCTTGTTGGAATATGTGTTTTACATAACTTGAAGCTAAAATGTATGTTGTTTTCGTTTTTAAGTGTTTTAATAAATAAAATACATATTTTAATAAAAAATATATTTTTAGACATTCAAAACTATTTTTTCATTTATTTGTCTGTTTCCCCATCAAGTATTGGTGTTATTGTTATTTCCTTTCTCCACTGATTTCTATGAGACTGCATTGCCATTGGCTATGCGATTTGCTGTATGCGGTGCTTGACTTGCTCCAAGACTTGGCTGGAGTAGATTTAAACCTGCTTTGTCAGTAGTAGTATTGAAAAAAAATGTAAGTGTATGTTAGACCTGGCATCTTTTGGCTTGTTTCCCCTGTCTTTTTGCTTCCTGGCCTCCTCTTTTTGATGGTACGTTGGACTTCGTTTTGCTGGTTTAGTGCCTCTGCACATTTTCTCACTGCTGTTCAGTGTTAAAGTGCAAATGCTCCTACTGTAAATTGTGTTTATGGATTGGTGTTCCCATGTTTGGCTTATTTGATTTACTGGTAAGTCCCTATTAAAGTGCACAATGTGTGCCACGGCCTGTAAATCAAATGCTGCTAGTGGGCTTGCAGCGCTGATTGTGCCACCCACATGAGTAGCCCTGTAAATGTATCTCAGACCTGCCACTGCAGTGTCTGTGCGCAGTTTTGCACTGCCTTGTCCACCTGGCAAGTGCACCCACTTGCCAGGTCCAAACCTTCCCTTTTCCCTCAAGTAGGCCCAAGGTACCCCTCTGGGCAGGGGGGCAGTGTATGTGAAAGGTAGGGTATGTCCTGGGGTGTGTGACATGTCCTGATAGTGAAATGCTGTGTATTTCGTGTTTCACTATTGCAAGGCTATCTGTCCCATAGGCTAACATGAGGGTTGCTTTGTAACATCTTACAAATATAACTTTAGATTGGGACAAGATAGAGGAATGGAGTTTGGGCTCTCTAAACTCAGAATTTAATAAAAAATCTTTTAGCAAAGATGGTTTTTAAATTGTGTGTTTGAAAATGCCACTTTTAGAAGGAAAATGCCACTTTTAGAAGGTGGGCATTTTCTTGCTTAGCCATCTTATGTGCCTCTGCCGGGTTGTGTATTAACTGTCTGGTTTTGGAGTGGCAGGTGCTGAGGTTGTGCATTCACTTCAGACAGCCACTAGGGGGTTGAGGTGTGTCCTGCCTTTCCTGGGTGACTCAGAGCTGAGTCGAATAGACCTGGGCTGCATTTAGAGTAGTGGGAGGAGTTTTCCTTGCACCTGAATAGGCCATGTCTCCTGAGCACAATGCTGTCTCCACCCACTGCCAAGAGGCTGGACCAGAGAGGACACAACTGGTTTGGACTAAGCTGAGAGACTTTTTGCCACAAGAGAACAAACGAAAAGGTGGTATAAATATTGGGGCCCAGACCCCAGGACTTTAGAACTCTTTTGGATCAAGGAACCTGCAAAGAAGAAGAGCTGGAGAAGCTGTGAGGAGGAACTACCACTTTGCTGGGTGCTTTGCTGTGTTGGCCTGCAGTGGCTGCTTCTGTCTTGGGCAGGGAAAGGACTGGACTGAACTTTCTGCAACTTCTTTGTTTGAGTTTCTCCAAGGGCTTGAGGTAGAGCTTGTTCCCTGTTCAAGAAGTCTCAGGAACAGCAAAGGCTTCAAGTTCATTTGCTACCAGCACTAGGAACTGTGTGTTTTTGTGCTGCAACAGAAGAAAAAGTTACCCAACACTGTCAAAGATGCCGCTGCCAGCTTCGTGTCCTGAGGGCACCGCAGAGGGCACTGCTGCACTTCGCACCGCAGCCCTGGTCTCACCGATGACGCCACTGAGCCGCAGCTTGCATCGCGACCTGTGGGCACTGCACTTCGCACCGCCTCGCTTCACGCCACTGCCCATGTAGCCACGAAGACAACGCTCCAATGCCAACATCAACGCTGCTTGCACCGTGGTTTGAGAGCACCGCTCGTAAGTTACACAACGCACCGACCCATCCCACACCGCAGCCTTGGCCTACCGATGCCGGCGCCATTGACTCCGGGTTTGTCAGCCGACGACAGCGCTTCAGCAACAATAACACCACTGCTTGCACTGTGACCTGCCAGCACCGTAACGAGCACCACACCACTTTGCACCGCAGCCCTGGTCTCACCGATTCCACTGAACAACCGTCACCGAGCCGCTGCCTGCACCGCGACCTGAGGGCACCGCACGCCGCACCGCTGCACTTCGAATCACAGCCCCGACACCTGCCGATGCTCTTGACTTCAACTGCACGGAGTTTGATCTGCAACGCGTGTGACTTCAACGACCCGACAACTCCTGCACCGACCTCTGGAACCGACGCCTGCTGACACCGGCTCTTCGGAGCTCACCGCAAGGTCCCCGACGCTGTTTTGCAACCGGAACTGATTTGCGGGTCTTCCCGACCCTTTAGCCGGCCCACGATGCCGCAGTCAGCCAGAACTGTTTGGATTTGTTGTTCACAATGCTGTAATAGCACCGGATGGAGCTATCCACTTCGAGGAACTGTATTTTAAGCCTAATTTTGCTTATTGACAATTCTAAGAACAGTACGGTGGATTTTTATCGTTTTTGGTGTTGTTTGCACAGATAAAATATTGGATATTTTCTAAAACTGGTGTGGTGCCCTTTTATAGTGTTTCCACTGTATTACTGTATGTTATGTGCAAATGCTTTACAGACTGCCTCTGAGATAAGCCTGACTGCTCGTGCCAAGCTACCAAGGGTGCGAGAAGGGGTTATTTTAGAAGTGTATCCCCTTATCCTGACTAGGAAGCAGAGTCCCTACTTGGACAGGGTAACAACCTGCCGTCTACAGACCTCCATTTCTAACAGTGTAACTTTTGTGAATAGCAATAATCA
The DNA here is from genome assembly GCA_963921515.1 of Calotriton arnoldi. Classification (NCBI taxonomy): domain Eukaryota; kingdom Metazoa; phylum Chordata; class Amphibia; order Caudata; family Salamandridae; genus Calotriton; species Calotriton arnoldi. The sequence goes on from CAWUFW010009787.1 coordinate 422,202, forward strand.
TGCTCTTTTGTAGGCGTGTTATAGTATTTGCATGTCCCTCCTTCAATCCCTCCTTAAATTTCTCTTAACCATGCCTTTTAGTAGTAAATAGTCCCCATTTTTCTATTACTGTCCTTGTCTCTGGCACATTTACTACAAAAATATACAGCTCCATTTGCGGAGCACTCCACACTTAAAGCAGAGATATCTGTGCATAAGAAATAGGAAAGGCATAGGTGGAGATCTCCAGCTGGTGTTTATGTAAAGCATTTGAGAGCACATACATTAGTCCTACTGGAGAACTACTTCCCTATGCAAAAATGCTTTTGTGAATAGGCCCCTTTATCTCATTTATGTCCACTGTCAGCTTCTAGCCTATAATGTATTATTTTGTTTCAAATTCTTCAAGTTTCTGGGTGCCCTGTAGCCCCTACTCTGGGTTTTGTTTTGAAAGTCCTTTTGGCACGTTTGTGTAATCAATTTTGTCAGTTATTTTTCACTTTAGATAGGTAATAAAATGCCCCAAACCTACTTTGCTCAGTATTTTCATATACTCTGCTTAAGGTGTGAGGGTACCAGTGAATCTCAGTTATGGATGTTATTTACTATACTATAAGGGGGCAGTATAGCCCATTTGCCTTCCTTGCATTGGGGCCAAGGGAAACTTCCCCACTGCATATCTCTGTTGCTCATTAAGCAGTTCTGCATCTTTTCTCTTACTGAGAACATGAAAGTGTTAAAGTGCGTTGCAATTCTGACCAGAATTACTTTTTTCCATCTTGGAATTTCCCCCAATGGCCTCCTTATTATTGCTGGATTGTCCCCAGTTTTTATCCCCCGTCCCACTAAGGCCCTCATTAGGAGAGGCCTGGCTCTGTATTCTCAGTGGAGACACTGCTCAAGCCATTCTGAGTAGCCCTTATTTTCCAGTGCCTGGACATACTGGATGAGAAAGTACCGGCCCTGGTAATTCGAGGCTGTGAGAAATTGGGTTACTGGTTTACTAGGGTATGACCTCTGGTCATGCAGCAACCACAATCCTTGTCAGGGTAAGGCACAAGCAAACCCCAAATTAACCTGTCCTCAACCCCCTGGTAGCTTTGCACAGAGCAGTCAGGTTTAACTTAGAGGCAATGAGTAAAGTAATTGCGCAACACTTCAAACAGTAACACAGTGAAAACACCACACAAAAAGGATCCCACACCAGGTTAGAAAAATAGAGCTGGATTCAATAAATAAAGCAAGACCAAAAATGACATTTTTTATAAAGAATTTTGAGAAAATGACACCAAAAAGTACAAAGCACCAACTTCGGACATCTGGTCGCGCTGGACCGGGTTAAATTTGCACTTTCAGGCCAACTGCGATTGGAGCACAAGTTGGATACAGTCCCTAAATCAGTCCAGCCAAAGTTTACCTTCTCAAGTTTATGTCATGAGTCCCGTTCGCGTTGAAGAGGGCCGCAAGAAGCAGTAGGAGCATTGCAGGAGGCTGTCAGCGAAGTGCAAGGACCCAGCAGGCATTGCAGCCGGGCGTTGCTGGAGCTTCGGGTTGTTAGTTCTCATGAGCGGTCGATGCTACAGTGCAAAGAGCTGATGGAGCTTTGTGCTGATTGGGGGTGCGAGTGGCGAGATCTCAGTGAAAACAGGCCCATTTGCGGTTACAAAGAGCCCCAGCGCTCATGAGCCACACCAAGGGTCCAGGACCTGAGAGGCACTACATGGAGGTCAGGAACTTGCTGCAGCTGTCCAGGGACTAGTACAGTATGTAAGGGAGCCTTTTATATTTGTGAGGTTCAGATCAAGAGGCTAGCAGACTAGCCCTTGGAGTCACTCTGGTTCCCTGGGCTCAAGATTAAGTTGAAGGCCCAGTTCTCCTTCTCCAGGAAAGAGGCCAGCAGGTCAGCACAGTAGGGCGCAGTTCCTTTAGAGCAGCATCTAGCAGAGTTGCAGTTCTTTCAGCAGCACTGCAGTCCTTCTTCCTGGTAGAGTATTCACAGTATCCATAGGTCCAGAAGTGTACTGAAGAGTTGGTATCTGAGGTCCAGTATCTATACTCAGCTGTGCCTTTGATGTGGGGAGAAGTTTCTAGAGGCATGCCTTTGAAGTGCACAGATACCCTGCCTTCCTGGCCCTGGCTCCTAACCACGGGGTATGCAGCCCTTTGTGTGGAGACAGGACACTTACTAGTCAAGTGTAAGTGGGGCTGGGCCCAGCTCCTCTCTCCCATCCTGCCTGTGATGGCCCATACAGTCCCATTGGGTGTAAGCCAATTTCAATATGTTTTAAAGAGAGAGCATAATCACTTTAGCACTGATTAAAAGTGGCAATGTACACAGACTCCTAAGGCCAACAAAAACAGATTCAGAAAACAGGAGGGTGAAGGCAAAAGTTTGGGGATGACCCTGCAGAGAGGGCCAAATCTAACAAATTCGAACAACATTTTCTTTTGTCATTAAAATTCAGCAAATTGTTGTGTGAGGCATATCCCAATAAAGCAGTTTAGTTTTGGTGGGGCATAAAGTCAGGCACGATTTGGTTCTGGACATTTCTTGGGGGCCTCAAACATCTTCTTTTCAATGGATAGTGTCCTTTGTGCAGTGTATGTTTAAAACATGATTGCCACTCCTAAATAAACTCTATTTTCAAGAGTTCATATCTATTTCCAGCAACTACATGGACGCTTTAGACATTGTTCAGATCTCCAAGATCACCATCTATACAAGGACACAAAGTCCCTTTAGTATTCTGATGGGTCCCCAGGGATGGAAAGATACAGAGACAGAGTAGATGTGCATTCAACGCTGCACTGACTTTTGCCACTAGTGGACTTCTTTTTATTACACTACAGATGTCATTATTGGACACCATCAATTGGATTTAAAATTGTGTAAAGGGCACTGATGTTCAAACCTGACTGTCATAGTGCTGTGGAATGACTGATAACAATTGACAATGCCTCAAATTTGAAAAAAAACTAGTTTTCCAAAGTTTTCTGAAAGGAAGCAAATTGCCCTTCTATTGTTGGGTTTTAAGGATTTTCTTTCACCCCCAGTTCTGAGCCTGAAGGATTCTTGATACCTAAGGAAACAGAAGACCCAAATACTTGAGAAAAAGAACAGGATGAAGTAGGCTCTGAACAACAGAAGGGTTCTCTTCATAGAATATTCAATGGTAAAAACAAGGGACCTTGAAGGCCAATCCCTTCCTGATCAGAAGTCTTAGCAGCTTGTCCTTAAGCTGAGGAAAAGGTGTCCACTGAGTCTGTCCAAAGGTCAGACTAGCAGCTGCATTTTTTATAGTTTACAATCTCATTGTCTTTGGTAGCCCAGATGACATGAAATAATTGTCTGTACCACTGGATTCAAGCTAGCCTGGCTGATGAGGGCTGTTAGCCCGAAACCGGTCCCAGGATGCTTGTTTCCGGTCCAGGGAAGACATGGCTTGGCAGTTCGGGCTGGACTGTTCCCATGAGGTACAGGGTCAAGACTGATTTGCAAATAGCTGTGTCTGAACTGGGGTGGTGAAGTGAGCTAAAGAATGATGATGGATTCAACCCAGATCTGTGACTGGGGGTGAGTGTCTGAAAAGTTTCAGCGCTCCGCCCATCATCTCCTTGTGTTTACTTTGTTCGCCCTAAGTTGGCAGGGTATGCCCAGACGTGGGTCCCTTGCTCACTTTGCCACTGGATTCAAGCTAGCCTGGCTGATGAGGGCTGTTAGCCCGAAACCGGTCCCAGGATGCTTGTTTCCGGTCCAGGGAAGACATGGCTTGGCAGTTCGGGCTGGACTGTTCCCATGAGGCACAGGGTCAAGACTGATTTGCATATAGCTGTGTCTGAACTGGGGTGGTGAAGTGAGCTAAAGAATGATGATGGATTCAACCCAGATCTGTGACTGGGGGTGAGTGTCTGAAAAGTTTCAGCGCTCCGTCCATCATCTCCTTGTGTTTACTTTGTACTACGATTTGCCTGTCCTGATTTAGATGAATAGGATTAACATTACTTAGTTCTTGATACAGTTTGAGGTGACTTTTTGCCTGATTTAGAGTTTGGCAGAGAGGATACTTTGTTGCAACAGTGACAGCGTACCCTCTTCACAAACTTGAAGGACTGCCTACCTCATTTTGTGTTGGGCGGACCTTCCGTATGTCCGCGATGACATAACGGTGTAAGGACTGTTAGAGGTTTGGCTATTTGGGCGCCTCCCCAATTTAGAGTGGTCAGTCAAATGGACAGTTTTCACTGTGCAAAACCACTAGGTAAAACCCGGTCGCTAGAGGCCGTGAAAACTGCAAAATGACCTCCACGCTATGGAAGAAAATCCCATTGTGTCACGTAGTTCCTACATATACATAGGATCTGCGCGTTTAGACAGCATAAACAAAGGGATTGGTGTCCAGACTGATTCCAGACACCCCCAAAGGATATGTCAGCCTTTTAGACCAGCTAGCTCACAGTGCCACCATAAGCCCCCTAACCTCACCAAGGAGCGAATAGTTTCTGGCAACTATCGAACATGACAACCCTTGATCCTTCAGGGATCGTGGAAACAGTACAGTACTTTTTGCTCAGTTATTCATGCTCACTTAGTCTCAGAGAAAATACACAGAATAAATGATGGGTACGTTTTCAATAAGTGTTTATTGAACCAGCGTCATTCTAGTATAAAACATGTGTGCTGCAACAACCATTAGACAGAAACAGATGTATAAGATTACAAGCACCAACAGAGTAAATAAAAGGTAGAACTCTACCATGGTGCTAAAACAGTGAATATATGCAGGCATATAGATACATGACAGTAATCAAGCGTACTCCTAAGATGCACACCCTACCTAAGTGTACCTAGTATGTATGTGGGTGCAAAGCCAAGATTCCCCTGGGAAAGAGCCAACCTCCTTACCTGATGGGAGAGAACGAAGGACCCCGTCTTGGTCTTGGGTTGGACACCCCACAAGGTATGTCAGACCGCTGCGTGTTATTGCTTCTGCAGGCTGGGACTTCAGCGTCTAGTGTCAGCGTGAAGCTTCTCCTCTACCTCTCTAGTGTTGGTATGACTTTTATACCATAAAGATAGCCTCGGGGTTCCTTACACAAATCGAATCAAAAACTTTGGGAAACTCAGTTTGGCAGACATGCCTGTGCCTGAATGTGAATTCAATCCTCTCCGTGGAGAGAATGTCAATGTCATTGTAGTTTAATACTCATAATTAATTAAAATCATTGCATACAAAACCAGTTTTTCAAGAAAAAGTGCTAAGACAATAAAACATTACTGTCTACATCAAGACATAGTCAGTGTCCCTTAAAAAACAGGTTCTTACCAGCCCCTGGGTTCCATATCAGTTTGTCCTGTTTGGCGGACCTGTTATGCAGGTCCAGCTACTGCCTATGTTTTCACAAGGTTTTATTCCTACCAATTATGAATTACTTTCCTGATGGGCTAATTAGTAATTGACCTCCCTCTTTTGGGCTTTCTAAATATCTCTACCTCATTTGGTGCCTACCCACTGCTGACTGGTTCAGTCAATGGACCCTTATATCTGTCCTTTCTCTACTTCATTTGTAGAATTGCTAAAATTAATCCTCATCCTTGGAAACACCAAATCATTCCCTTATACTAGGACTAATGTCTCATTGTCCCGCATTATCGCCACTGGATATCTGCCTTAGGATTTATATTGTACTCTCAAATTCTTCACGTCCTTATGATGACCCTGGAACACCAGGAGGGTCACAACTCTGTCAACATTCCATGGCAAAAAGACTTATTGGGCTTATATTTGCTACAAAGAAGCTCAGAACTCATTGAACTTTATTTAAATCATACATGCTCCACTGGAATAACTTTACAATTGGACTTGCTTATCTTTTATTTCTTTTGCCATTTTTAATTTATCACACTATCAGGCATTTTTTGGTTGCTGTTTATTTCATCTTTACTGTGTGAACACTCACTCCACAAAGCACTATCTTCCCAGTGGACCTCTGATGTATATTGTGTTATTATATCTAATGCTTCCTAATGTCTCCTTTGCCAATATGTCTGTAAAAGAAGTGCAGTTCCGATATGATTCTCTGAAGCTTTGAGTACAATATGATATACTCTTTCGAATATACAGATCTTTAACTTTCCCAAAAATATCTTTGCTGTTAATGAATCTTGAATGGGCATTGTTGCCTTTCTAGAGTGCATAAAGCGAGCATCATTAGTGTGTCATATAGAGCATTACGCTGTTTCTGAAGCCCATATTTACCCAACCTACAGGGTATGTAATACAATCTTTGAAGGAATTTGAAATGAATGAGTCTATCTTTGCTATTCAACAACATCAATCTAATCTGCATGCAGCAGAATCTCAATTGTTTATCAGATATTGTTAGAGCAAGATCTGTCTCCCATTCCTGTTTTGCTTTACTAAGGTTCAGTTGCTTTGATCTGTTGGTATAGTCGAGAGACCAGGTAGCATCGGTTAAGGGGCTACAATGTTAACGTCTAGATAGGCGTGACCCTATTGCTGCTCAGGGAAGCTGGGAAGGGTATCTTTTAAGGAGCTGTGCATCCATAATATATGTGTGTAGCAGTTTTACTGGGGTGACAACATCCTGAAATTGTACCAGGTCTTTGGGTTTTCTGTTAAGGAATAGTCACCCATAGACTTGATTTCCCACCCTTGCAATTTGGAAATCACCTTGGGCTCAGCTGTAGCTGGCAGCCGGGGATTGTGTTCCACTGAAATTGGAGGTGAATATGGCATCTCCTTGCTAATTTTTTGCTCCAGTTTGTGCCTTGAATACTAGGTGCACTTGACTGTATGCAGCCCTCCCCTAGGTCTATCCTGTTTCTTAATAAGTATAGCAGGTAGTGGGAAAGGATGAAAGGCTTCTCCTTCTCTGGTGAGGTGTAAAGGATCAGGCAGTCTTCTGGTGCAGAAATGGTCAATCTGCACTTTAGTGATGAGGAAATATATTTGTAGGTGGGGGGCTGCCAACTCCCCTAAATCCCTGGTATATGTTTGTGTTAATATCTCTTAGCTACTTCTGAGTTGCTTGTCTGCCCATGCAAGCCTAATCGTGTGAGATTTCAGGATGGTAAAAACAGCCTTTGTAGGCGCTATAAGCACATTATGAAAAAAGGTACAAGAGTCTAGAAGTGCCAGCATTTTCATCAAAGTAATTAAACTCTCTAAGAAAAGCAGAAATATATTCCATCTGGCAATCAGGTCAGGTCAGCAGTCTGTAGCGACCCGATAGTTATCTTTAAACACCACTGCAGGATTGTGGTGGACCATGATTCCAGATATCTCACTGGTTCTTCTACTCATTTAGATTCTGCCAGTAGTTGAGGAGAGACCATATAACGAAGGATGCCACCCAAGGGTGGGTGAGGTTTTTCATCCTTAACAAATGAAGTTGTACTTTTTTTCAGCGGCAGAGAGACAATCTAAGGCTTTTCCACTAGAATGGGCCATAATTACTGTAGACCAGGAGCATTTATGCGTATTCGTTCATGTAGTTAGGAGACCATTTTAGCTGGTCATTAATCTACTATAACCCTCTCAGTGTCTTGTGTTGCTCAAGAACAACAGATTTAAAATGTTAAACAACAAACAGAAGGAGAATTGATCTTGAAGTCGCTTAGTAGAGTTTCCACATAAGTTTTCATATTTCAGGTTTTTGGTACATTGGCTATTCTGGTGTTATATAGGTTGTTACACCTGGAACACACCTCCAGGTGCTAACACTTGGCACTCAGCATTTTGATGTCCTTGTCTCTTTTGCAGGCTTTATCTAGTCTGGCATTTGTGTTGTCCTCCATATTCAATGTCCGTGCTTATCAAGTCTTTCAGATATCCTGTCTATTCGGTTTATTAGGCAGTCAATTTTCACATCAATAAATTGTAGGCTGGGCTTCATGTTTCTCAGCATTTCTTTGATGTCCTGGTTCTCTGTTGGGTTCTGTGCCACTAACTCATCCATTTCCTCTGCAGTTTAATCTCTGCCTATATTACGGTTGGAGCATCTGGCATCAAAGGGCAATTCTAGACTTTCTGGCATCTGCATTTCCCATCATGCAGTTAAGCTGCCATAAGGGGAATTACTGAAAATGTATTTGCAGGCAGGAACATGGCACTGTTCTGCATCAGAGGACAACAGTTAGAGCTATAGTCGCATACCCCAAGACACGCAATCGTGGAGGGCAATCAGCAAGATAAGGCAGGACATTCTGGGCTCATAGAGGGGTTAGAATGTAATATTCTCCCTCAAGTCTCCACATGTAATACAATAAAATTGTCGCTCAGGATGCTGCTGGTCTTATTTAAGAATAAAGGCCCAAGCTTCCTTATGGCACAATATATGTTGAGCCAGCCTCCAGAGCAAGTGGAGCACTTTAGAGGAGCTTGACATGCACTGTTGGCGATAAGGTGCACTATAGATTTTCTCCCAGTAGGCGCTGGCCAGGTTTCATAGGTTGCTACCATCTGGTTGACCCTGGCCTATCATATGAGTACCAGGGATCCCAGAATATATACAAATCTGCCAGGTTTGTCAACCTCTGTCAGTGGCTCCCTGCTGGATGGCTCAGGTATGGGGCCCCTCAATTTTGACACCCCAAAATTTACCTCCATCAGAATGCTCAAAATTTGATGAATCAGAGACTGTGCTGAACCTCATTTTCATGAGGCAACATGTCCTCGAAATAAGCCACCTCTCAACACATCAATAAAAATCAGAAATGTAATCAATTAAGTTAAAGGGCCCCCTCAATAAATGAGTCCTAAATCCGTGGATTTTTTAAAGGGTTTTATTATAAAAATTCAAAAGTAAGGCAATACAGAATCAATGCCATGAAGGATATCAGCAAATTGGGCAAGTGGGCAGCTAAATTAAAAGAGAAATGGACAGCATCCTCGCAGCATCTAAGTCTTCAGAAAAGTCTTCTGGCTCAACCCCAAAATAGAGGGTTTTTATACATTATTTTTGGATGTGAAATTACCAAAACTGTAGTTTCATCATGGCATGATCAACAATTTTACATTCTTAGCAAATCAGAGCAAAGTTCTATTAAACGTCATAGTGCTTTAGCACCTAAGCACTACCCACTACATGAATTTTGATTCTGCCCACTCTATACAGAGACGATGTAACAAACTAGATACATGAACTACAGCAAGTATTGATGAATGAATAGGGTACAGTGAGCTAGCAGAAGGACCGAAAATTTGTTTCAGAGTTGTGACTAGGCCAGGGAAAAATTCAGCATGAACAATGACAATGGAAATAAGGAAACATGATTTTGCTTAACTGTGTGCTGCAGAAATAACAAACAGTGAAATGTGCAGGAGGAAGACAAGAGAGTCATCAATTTTGCTGATTGGCCCTAACTGAGGCCTGGCTTACAAGAGTCAGGAAAACACACTTCTATACACCATGGGAAATCCTTTTTAAAGACAACTGTACCATACCAGTGTATACATGTGTAATCGTGTGTAAAACACATTATGAACTTTGTTAATAATGCACTGTTTAATTAAACTTAAACTAAAAAGGAGAACAGCACAAACATACTCAACATAGGCTTCCCCAGAGCTAGGGCACTGCCTACATCACCTCAGGCCCTCCTCGTGTCAGGCCACTTTCTTTTTTGCTGTTTTCAGGTCATGGCTTCATTGGCCATTTTGAGCATTGGGTGGGATTCCCAGCAGTGCAGCAGTTTGACTTCGGGAGCATAACTAGTTAATCACCCCGCGGGTGGCAGGATGCAGGGAGGGCAGTCCCATGAATTGACTATAACCAGACAATGGAGACAGCATCACAGTGACTCACTTACCACGTGACCATGGCCAACCAGAACATAACATAACCGCCTCTTCAGATTTGCTCCACCAACGGCAAGTGCAGGATTAGTTAAATTTATGCCATGATGGGGGCATAGGAGAAGGAGTCAACCATCGATAACTACTTGGTCGCGGGGGTGGCAGCCAGAAGAATTATGCAGGATTATAATGTGGTCAGATGGTCCCCTCTAAAAGGTAGTCATACTGGAGCTGGCATGCCCTGGCCCCTCTTTGGGATACATAATTTAGTTCACCATTTGCGGTTACCTGTGTGCAATGTGGAGGTATGTCTTTTTAAGGGGGACTTTAGGCATTCTGTAAATTCCATATTCTGGAAATCTCTGAATTACTTACCCAGGTGTGCCTATCACTTTCTCATTTTAGCTGTGACTTCATTATCGGAAGTGGTCTGGATGATCTCGGCTTCAGGATAGTTGGTGAAAGAACCAGGGTCCATAAGGAAGAACATGCCATTGGAGCGGATGCAGGAGTCATTACTAGCCCTCACTTTCTCACATAATAGTCATGTTATCCTCTGTGATTATTGTGTTTGCTGGTATTTGGATTCCAATGCTAGGCTTGCAAGCAGCCATACACCAGAGTTTTGATTTGAATGTCAATGGGAGAAACCAGACTTTTCCTTGCTTTGTTTTTGGCAACACCCTATATCTAGTGTTGGTTGGCTGCAAGGTGCATAGAATCAGTGTTGTTGGCCTTCTGAGCAGTTGGCACCTTAGCAGACCATGATCTTTGGAAGACCATTCTGAGAGTACCTTGTGGTACACAAGCATTCCTTCGACATCTGATGTGTGATGAAAATGTATTTGTAAGGCTCTTTTCCATTTGATTTTGTGGGTGGCATATAGTGGCAGTTGGAAAAATTTAGCAGTCACACGAGGATATAGTGGACAAACAAAGGATTCTACTTCTTAATCCTCATTTCATTTGGTGTCTATATGGGATTATTTGAAATTCTGTTGTGAAGCTGCATCTTTTCTGCTACTTGTGGGAATTACTGCTGGCATCCCAAATTACTGTGGGATTCGCAGTGATGGCTTAGTGTTAAAGTCCCATGCAACCAGATTTGCTGTAGAAGTGACACTATTACAATTTTTAAAAAAAATAACCCCCGCAATCACCCTGTATCGAAATCCCTGATTCATCACCCTTCAAAGAATTAGAATGTATGTTTATGCAGTCATGCAATAGAAACAGTGTAACATGAGGGATAGATCTGCTGTATAAGCGCTCAGACTGTCAAATCTGTGTTACCTGATAGACAACTCTTCTGTGTGAGGTCTGATAATGTAAATAAAGTATATGTACCTGAGAGATAGCTCAATACTCCCAATCCAGAGTCTGTCTGACTATATTTTCTGTGGGATACTTGTGTCCGCCAGGCCACATGAAGGAGGGAAGAGGGGTAAAATGATGAGGTGGAAGTGTGGTGTGGTGGTGGGCACCGATCTTTGCAATGCAGGCCTTTCGCTACAAACACTGAGGGAATAGCAGGTCCGGAAATTACATTACAACCAGTTATTTTTGCAAACTTTTGAATTTGTCTATCCATCTTAGAGAAAGAAGTCTTTAACAGCAAAAGGTTTCTAAAGACACCCAATAATTTCAGCGAGGTCTGCGGTATAACCACTATTGTGTTTTGCATCCAGATTTGTTCTGTGCAGCTCTAATGTACCACACCGAAAGAATGACTTGTGACATTGTGGATACGGGGCTAGAGTACAGCGGCAGAAATGCAGAGAAGTGAAGAGGTTGCAGCGTTGAGATGCGTGACGCTCAGCACAGGTGTCCGGCTCTCTTGTGACAGGGAAGTTCATTGTTATCAGATCTGTGGTGAGTCACAGACCTGTAATCTTGCCCACAGATCTTGGCAGAGGAGACAGTCGTCCTTGCCATCTGCTGCCTTGCTTGGTGCCTTCATCATCCGCCCCACCCTCTCCTGCCATGAAGGATAATAAACCGTTCCAGACCAGCAAACTTTGAGGAGTTGGAGCCAATATGAAGCAGGACACATCCACTTAAATTAAATATATATATATATATATATATATATATTCACTGAGAAAACCATAGGTTTCAGGGATGTTATAGTTAGAAATTAGCATTTAAAAAAACCATAGAAATTCATTGAAAAAACCACAGGTTTCAGGGACGTTATAGTTAGTTGGACATTTCACTCGTACAAAACCAGAGAAGTTCGGCCGTTATAGTTAGTTGAGCTAACTATAACTCGCACCCCGCAATGCATTGCTGATGACGTCACATATTACATCACTCATGACATGGTCAGTGACATCACTGATGACATCACTGATGACATCTCAAATGACATCACTGATGACATCATCCAGTGACTGTGTGTTTCTGTAAAGTTTAAATATGTATGTTATATCTATATATGCCAAGGTGTATTGAAGAATGAGTGGGTGTATGAGTGTCTGAATGGATGATTTAGTAGGTGCATGACTGACTGTATAAGTGAGTAATTAAACGTGTCTTACTGAATGCATGGGTTAGTGACTAAACTGTGTGAATGTCTGTATCAGTCTGTCAGTTGGTGTGTAAGCGGCTGCATGGGTTGGTGAGTAGCTACATGAGTGTCTACATGGGTTATTGATTGGTTGTCTGAGTATCTGTATGGGTGCCTGAGTGTCTGTGTGGGTGGGTGGGGGTGTGTGACTGTGCATAGATGTGTGAGTGGGTAATTCAATGGGTGTACTGGTTCAAGAGTGCATCTGTGAAGGGCTGTATGGGTGGGTGAGTGTTTGTATGGGTGTGTTAGTGAGTGAATGGATGTCTCAGTGGTACATGTGTGAGTAACTACATATGTGAGAGGCAGTATATGTGAATGTTGGACTATATAAATGACTATATGTGAGAGTGAGTGATTGTGAGAGTGGCTTGATGGATGAGTGTGTGCTTGTGTCAGTGATTGTATAAGAGAGTAAGTATGTGTTAGTATCTATATGAATAAGTGAGGTGGTGTGTGTATAACTGTATAGGTGAGTAAATGGGAGTGTGATTGATTCTGTGCATGACTGACTAGGTGTATGAGTAACTCTATGGTTAGTGGTGTTGTGTGAGTATCTGTATAGGTGTATGAGTGCATATTTCAGTGGCTATATTGATAAGTGACTGCATGTTTGAGTGACTGTATGGGTGAGTGGATGTGTGTGTAGACCTATGAATCAGTGAGTGGGTATGTACTAACTGGTATTGGTGTGTCTATGGTTTCGAGAATGGTAGTCTGTATTTTAGAGGGGGTGTATCAAAGGTTATATTAGGGTGTGAGGAGGGGCATCAGATGATCACGTGGATGATGTCATCAGTGATGTCATCAGTGATGTCATTTGAGATGTCATCAGTGATGTCATGAGTGATGTCACTGACCATGTCATGAGTGATGTAATATGTGACGTCATCAGCAGTGCATTGCGGGGCGCGAGTTATAGTTAGCTGAACTAACTATAACGGGGGAATTTCACGGGTTTTGTACGAGTGCAATGTCCAACTAACTATAACTGTCCCTAAAACCTATGGTTTTTTCAGTGAATTTGTAAGGTTTTTTAAATGCTAATTTCTAACTATAACGTGCCTGAAACCTATGGTTTTTTCAGTGAATTTCAAAGGTTTTTAAATGCTAATTCCTAACTATAACATGTCTGAAACCTATGGTTTTTTTCTGTGAATTTCAAAGGTTTTGTAAATGACAATTTTTAAATGTATTAATTGTTATATTTATTTTTTTGATACTGATTTACTACATTTTTTTAAACTATTTATTTTTAGATATTTTATTTTTAAATTACATTGTAATTACATTATACGTTACATTACAAAATATACTTTCTCAGAATGAATTACTTTAGTTTAAATACTTTGCAAATAGGCAATAGACTTTTAAGTACAGTAGTTACAGTTGTTGCAATGGGCAACACAATTTCAAACACAATGCAACATTGAGCTCAATGTGAATTTCTAGTTAAATGCAATTAGTTACTTTATGGATTACTTTTCTAACCACAGGACTGGATCCTAGATTCAGTCCTGGGACATCTCCTGTAAACAGTTGAGTAAAAGCGTTTTGGTTACAGTAGTGATTTTTAAGGAATATTATTGTATTTTAAAAGTTGAGACAGAAACTTTTTCACATAGAATCACCAATGTTATCCTATGGGAGGAAATTCACTTACCAGGTAAGTAGTGTTATCGTTACTTTTTCTTACTCAGTGGTGGATCCTGGATCCAGCACTGGTGCATCTCCTGTAAACAGTTGAAAGAATGCGTTTAAGTCATACAGGCGATTTTTAAGGAATATTCGTAGTTTGTGAAAATCGACATTATGAAACTTTTCTGCTGAAAACCAGACAATGGATTCCTATGGAAGGAAATACAAGTTACTGGTAAGTACGGTTAGAATTACTTTTCAGGGTCAGTGCTGGGCTAAAAGATGCAGCACTGGGTTCTCTCCTGATAACAGGTGAGTAAATCGGAATTCGTAGTTCGGCTGATTTTAGAGGAATATTATAAAGTTCCAAAACTCCACACTTAGAAGAATTTCCAAGTGAAACCAGTCAATGTTAGCCTATGGAAGGAAATTCAAGTTACTGGTAAGTAAGGTTAGAATTACTTTTCAGGATCAGTACTGGGCTCAAAGATGCAGCACTGAGGTCTCTCCTGATAACAGGTGAGTAAATCGGAATTCGTAGTTCTGCTGATTTTAGAGGAATATTTGTATGTTTCAAAAATCGACAGAAACTTTTTCAGCAAAAAGCAGGCAATGATATCCTATGGAAGGGAATTCAAGTTACTGGTAAGTACGGTTAAAATTACTTTTCAGGATCAGTACTGGGCTCAAAATGCAGCACTGAGGTCTCTCCTGATAACAGGTGAGTAAATCGGAATTCGTAGTTTGGCTGATTTTAGAGGAATATTATAAAGTTCCAAAACTCCACACTTAGAAGAATTTCCAAGTGAAACCAGTCAATGTTAGCCTATGGAAGGAAATTCAAGTTACTGGTAAGTACGGTTAGAATTACTTTTCAGGATCTCTACTGGGCTCAAAGATGCAGCACTGAGGTCTCTCCTGATAACAGGTGAGTAAATCAGAATTCGTAGTTCGGCTGATTTTAGAGGAATATTATAAAGTTCCAAAACTCCATACTTAGAAGAATTTCCAAGTGAAACCAGTCAATTTTAGCCTATGGGAGGAAATTCAAGTTACTGGTAAGTACGGTTAGAATTACTTTTCAGGGTCAGTGCTGGGCTAAAAGATGCAGCACTGGGTTCTCTCCTGATAACAGGTGAGTAAATCGGAATTCGTAGTTCGGCTGATTTTAGAGGAATATTATAAAGTTCCAAAACTCCACACTTAGAAGAATTTCCAAGTGAAACCAGTCAATGTTAGCCTATGGAAGGAAATTCAAGTTACTGGTAAGTACGGTTAGAATTACTTTTCAGGATCAGTACTGGGCTCAAAGATGCAGCACTGAGGTCTCTCCTGATAACAGGTGAGTAAATCGGAATTCGTAGTTCTGCTGATTTTAGAGGAATATTTGTATGTTTCAAAAATCGACAGAAACTTTTTCAGCAAAAAGCAGGCAATGATATCCTATGGAAGGGAATTCAAGTTACTGGTAAGTACGGTTAAAATTACTTTTCAGGATCAGTACTGGGCTCAAAAATGCAGCACTGAGGTCTCTCCTGATAACAGGTGAGTAAATCGGAATTCGTAGTTTGGCTGATTTTAGAGGAATATTATAAAGTTCCAAAACTCCACACTTAGAAGAATTTCCAAGTGAAACCAGTCAATGTTAGCCTATGGAAGGAAATTCAAGTTACTGGTAAGTACGGTTAGAATTACTTTTCAGGATCTCTACTGGGCTCAAAGATGCAGCACTGAGGTCTCTCCTGATAACAGGTGAGTAAATCAGAATTCGTAGTTCGGCTGATTTTAGAGGAATATTATAAAGTTCCAAAACTCCATACTTAGAAGAATTTCCAAGTGAAACCAGTCAATTTTAGCCTATGGGAGGAAATTCAAGTTACTGGTAAGTACGGTTAGAATTACTTTTCAGGGTCAGTGCTGGGCTAAAAGATGCAGCACTGGGTTCTCTCCTGATAACAGGTGAGTAAATCGGAATTCGTAGTTCGGCTGATTTTAGAGGAATATTATAAAGTTCCAAAACTCCACACTTAGAAGAATTTCCAAGTGAAACCAGTCAATGTTAGCCTATGGAAGGAAATTCAAGTTACTGGTAAGTACGGTTAGAATTACTTTTCAGGATCAGTACTGGGCTCAAAGATGCAGTACTGAGGTCTCTCCTGATAACAGGTGAGTATATCGGAATTCGTAGTTCTGCTGATTTTAGAGGAATATTTGTATGTTTCAAAAATCGACAGAAACTTTTTCAGCAAAAAGCAGGCAATGATATCCTATGGAAGGAAATTCAAGTTACTGGTAAGTACGGTTAAAATTACTTTTCAGGATCAGTACTGGGCTCAAAGATGCAGCACTGAGGTCTCTCCTGATAACAGGTGAGTAAATCGGAATTCGTAGTTCGGCTGATTTTAGAGGAATATTATAAAGTTCCAAAACTCCACACTTAGAAGAATTTCCAAGTGAAACCAGTCAATGTTAGCCTATGGAAGGAAATTCAAGTTACTGGTAAGTACGGTTAAAATTACTTTTCAGGATCAGTACTGGGCTCAAAGATGCAGCACTGAGGTCTCTCCTGATAACAGGTGAGTAAATCGGAATTCGTTGTTCGGCTCATTTTAGAGGAATATTTGCACAATGGTGAAGGAAGGGGGTGGGGCCTGAGGTGACATGTCTGCAAACACGCCCTGTGGCGCGTTTTAAGTTGGAGAATTAATTCCTCCTCAATCCCGAGGGTCCTAGGGGCCAACTAGCCCACCAGATACCTCCAGTATGCGCCAGAGAGCTGCGTTGTAGAGTGGTGTTCAGAGGCCACGCCCCTTTTTACAACACTCTGCAACGCAGCTCCGTGGCGCTTACTGGAGGTACCTGGTGGTATAGTTGGCCCCCAGGGACCCTCAGGATTGAAGGGGATTTAATTCCCCATCTTAAAACGCGCCACGGGCCTGTTTGCACACATGTCACCTGAAGCCCCGCCCCCTCCCTTCACCACTGTACAAACACGCCCCGTGGTGCGTTTTAAGTTGGGGGATTAAGTCCCCTTGAATCCTGAGGGTCCCTGGGGTCCAACTAGCCCACCAGGTACCTCCAGTAAGCGCCACAGAGCTGCATTGCAGAGAGGTGTAAAAAGGGGCGTGGCCTGGACCACCTCTCTGAAACGCAGCCCGCTGGTGCATACTGGAGGTTCCTGGTAGGCTAGTTGGCCCCAGGGACCCCAGTATTAAAGGGAATTCATTTCCCAACTTAAAACGCGCCACAGGCGCGTTTGCAGAGTGTTGCTGGGAGGGGCGGAGCCTCGGCACGATCGCGTGTTTTTGTTTTTTGGAAGGGGGCTGTGTGGCCCCTCTTCTTTTACTTTTGGGCCCTGGGGACCCCATCCCCCAGGGCCTGACCCCTTTTTTAATTTAAAAAATAAATAAATAACGGGAAGGGGGCTGCGTGGGCCCCCCTCCCGTGGCCAATCTCGGCCCCGGGGACCCCATCCCCCGGAGCATGGCCAAATATATATTTTTGTTTATGGAGGGGGCTGCGTGGCCCCCCTCCTGAGGCCTCTACTGGCCCCGGGGACCCCATCCCCCGGGGCGGCCTTTATTTATTTATTTAAAAAATGTTTTCATTTTGGGGAGGGGGGGCGCGTGGCCCCCCTCCGGGGCCACTACTAGCCCCGGGGACCCCATCCCCCGGGGTTGGCCCTCTCCGTTGGGGACCATGGGGGGGTCCCCAATGCCCCCACGGTCCAGCCGGCTCCCCGCTTCCTGCGGGAGCCGGCATTGCTTTTCCACATGGGGAGCTGCTAAGATGCAGCTCCCCGTGTGGAAAAGCAATCTGCTTTGGTTTTGGAAGAGAGAGCAGGTTTCCTGCTCTCTGTTCCAAAACCAAAGCAGTTTGCTATGACAGGACGGGGCCGCGAGGCTCCGTCCTGTCATAGCAAACTACAGTGTCCCGAGGGTACGCACCCGGGACACTGCAGGAGCCGGCCCTGGGGGTGGTGGTCCCCAGGGCCATCAAGGGCTCCAGGAGGGGGCCTCCCTCCATTGGCAAAGCCCCGGGGAGGTGGTGGTCTCCGGGGCTCAGGGGTCCGTAACGGACCCCCATATTGAAATATTTAGTGCCCCGGGGAGGTGGCGGTCCCCGGGGCATGTGGGGGCTCTAGCCCCCACACAGGTATATTATTTTTTTAAAAAGAAGCCCGGGGGTGGCGGTCCCCGGGGGCTGCGGGAGGGCCGAGCCCTCCCGTACCATTATTTTTAAAGCCCGGGGGGTGGTGGTCCCCGGGGCTTGGGGGCATTAGAGGCCCCCATATTATTAAATAAACCCCCCATGCCCCCGGGACTTGGCCCACCCGGGGGCCAATTAACCACGAAGCGCAGGAGACCGCGCTTTGTTTTTTTTTTTCTCGGTGGGATCCGCGCACCCTAAGCGCATCCCGCCGATTCCTGGTTTGGAGTGTTGACAGCCAATTAGCATGCAGCTCGTGGTCGGGAGGGTGCGCGGATCCACCGCGGCCATAGATATCGAAACTTTTATTTTAGATTTTCTCAGCAACTACTGAATGGATTTACACCATTTTTAAAAAGGGTGCTTTCTGAACCAAGCACTACCTTTTTGCCAAATTTGGTGTAATTCCGTTCAGCAGTTTTGCTGTAGCCTTGCATAAAATTTCCTATGGGAAATTGATTTTTTCACTCTTATTTTTTGAATTTCTCCGCAACTACTGAATGGATTTACACCATTTAAAAAAGGTCGCTTTCTGAACCAAGCGCTACCTTTTTGCCAAATTTGGTGTAATTCCGTTCAGCAGTTCGGGCTGTAAGCGTGGCCAAAATTTCCTATGGGAATTAACATGGAGAAAACACGTTTTGGGACCCCTTTTTTTCTCGGCCCCTGCTTGATGAATCACCCCGAAACTTTCAAGACAGGAGCGGACCGGAGCGCCCCACTAGTTTTGAAGATTTCGCGATGATTCGTCAAACGACGCCAAAGTTATTGGGAATAGAATGTTACGGATTTCCTATGGATAATAGGTCCTAACTATAACTATCTACTGGCGACCGCCAGTAGATAATATATATATATATATATATATAGGCCAAGGTGTATTGAAGAATGAGTGGGTGTATAAGTGTCTGAATGGATGATTTAGTAGGTGCGTGACTGACTGTATAAGTGAGTGATTAAATGTGTCTTACTGAATGCATGGGTTAGTGACTGATACAGACAGTTTAGATTGTCAGTTGGTGTGTAAGCGGTTGCATGGGTTGGTGAGTAGCTAAATGAGGGTCTATATGGGTTATTGATTGGTTGTCTGAGTATCTGTATGGGTGCCTGAGTGTCTGTGTGGGTGGGTGGGGGGTGTGACTGTGCATAGATGTGTGAGTAGGTGAATCACTGGGTGTATGGGTTCAAGAGTACATCTGTGAAGGGCTGTATGGGTGAGTGAGTGTGTGTATGGGTGTGTTGGTGAGTGAATGGATGCCTCAGTGGTACATGTGTGAGTAACTGCATATGTGAAAGGCAGTATATGTGAGTGTTGGAGTATCTAAATGACTATATGTGAGAGTGAGTGATTGTGAGAGTGGTTGTATGAATGAGTGTGTGCTTGTATTAGTTATTGTATAAGAGTGTAAGTATGTGTTAGTATATGTTTGAATAAGTGAGGTGCTGTGTGTATAACTGTATAGGTGAGTAAATGGGAGTGTGATTGATTCTTTGCATGACTGACTAGGTGTGTGAGTAACTCTATGGATGAGTGGTGGTGTGCGAGTGTCTGTATAGATATGTGAGTGCATATGATAGTGCCGTATTGATGGTTGACTGCATGTATGAGTGACTGTATGGGTGAATGAGTGGATGTGTGTGTAGACCTAGGAATTACTGAGTGGGTATGTACTAACTGGTATTGGTGTGTCTATGGTTTCGAAAATGGTAGTCTGTATTTTAGAGTGGGTGTATCAAATGTTATATTAGGGTATGAGGAGGTGCATCAGCTTATCATGTGGATGATGTCATCAGTGATGTCATTTGAGATGTCATCAGTGATGTCATCAGTGATGTCACTGACCATGTCATGAATGATGTAATATGTGACGTCATCAGCAGTGCATTGCGGGGGCGCGAGTTATAGTTAGCTGAACTAACAATAACGACCGAATTTCTCTGGTTTTGTACGAGTAAAATGTCCAACTAACTATAACGTCCCTGAAACCTGTGGTTTTTTCAGTGACTTTCTAAGGTTTTTAAATGCTAATTTCTAACTATAACGTCCCTGAAACCTATGGTTTTTTCAGTGAATTTCAAAGGTTTTTTAAATGCTAATTTCTAACTATAACGTCACTGAAACCTGTAGTTTTTTCAGTGAATTTCAAAGGTTTTTAAATGCTAATTTCTAACTATGCCTACAAAGGTAGGACATGTGCAGAAAGAGGAAGAAAGGCGCAGAAAGAGGCAAGAGAAATGCAGAAAGAGGCAACAAAAGTCCAGAAAGTCGAAGAAAGGTGCAGAAAGAAGCAAGAGATGTGCACAAAGAACCAACAGAGGAGCAGAAAGAGGCCTTGTTGCAAAGTTATCCATTGCCCCCAACTTTTTGCTGACGGGTACTGGTGGTAACTGACTCTGACTAACCAGGCCCGGAGCCAGTGCTATGCTGAAAGACACTTACAATACAGTGAAAACACCTACATACACTAGGGTACACTATGGGTTGGGGTACCCCTGTGATTGGCATGACCTCCCCTGTATGGCCCTAGTACATAATAGGGCAGGGGGATTAAAACTACCTCTAACTAAGAGGTGCAGAAGAAGGCAAGAGAAGTACAGAAAGAAGTAACACAGGTGCCGAAAGAGGCAAGAGAAGTGCAGAAAGAGGCAAGTGAGGTACAGAAAGAAGCAAGAGCAGTGCAGAAAGAACCAACAGAGGTGTAAAGAGAGGCAGAAGGGGTGCAGAAAGGGGTAGGAGAGGTGCACAAAGAGGCAAGAGAGGTACAGAAAGAGGCAGGAGGGGTGCAGAAAGAAGGAAGAGAAGTGCATAAAGAGGCAAGAGAATTGCTGAAAGAAGCAACAGAGGTGTAGAAAGAAGCGAGAAGTGCAGACAGAGGCAAGTAAGGTGCAGATAGAAGCAAGAGCAGTGCAGAAAGAACCAACAGAGGTGCAGAAAGAGGGAAGAGGGGTGGAGAGAGAGGAAAGAGGGATGCAGAAAAAGGTAGGATGGGTTGCACAAAGAGGCAAGAGAGGTACAGAAAAAGGCAGGAGGGGTGCAGAAAGAAGGAAGAGAAGTACAGAAAAAGCCAAGAAAAGTGCAGAAAGAGGCAAAAGAGGTACATAAAGATACAACAGTGGTGCAGAAAGAAGCAAGTGAGGTGCAGAAAGAGCCAACAGAGGTGCAAAAGGAGGCAAGAGAGGTGCAGAAACAGGCAAGAGAAGTGCACAAAGAGGCAAGAGAATTGCTGAAAGAAGCAATAGAGGTGTACAAAGAAGCAAGAAAAGTGCAGAAAGAGGCAAGTGAGATGCAAAAACAGGCAGGAAAGGTACAGAAAGACGGAAGACGAGTGCAGAAAGAGACAACAGGGGTGCAGAAAGAAGCAAATGAGGTGCAGAAAGAGGCAACAGACGTGCAGAAAGAGGAAAGAGAGGTGCAGCAAAAGCCAAGAAAAGTGCAGAAAGAGGCAAAAGAGGTACATAAAGAGACATCAGTGGTGCAGAAAGAAGCAAGACAGGTGCAGAAAGAAGCATGGAAAGTGCAGAATGAAGCAACAGGGGTGCAGAAAGAAGCAAGACAGGTGCAGAAAGAAGCATGGAAAGTGCAGAATGAAGCAACAGGGGTGCAGAAAGAGGCAAGAGAAGTGCAGAAACAGGCAAGAGAAGTGCACAAAGAGGCAAGAGAATTGCTGAAAGAAGCAACAGAGGTGTAGAAAGAAGCAAGAAAAGTGCAGAAAGAGGCAAGTGAGATGCAAAACCAGGCAGGAAAGGTACAGAAAGAGGGAAGACGAGTGCATAAAGAGACAACAGGGGTGCAGAAAGAAGCAAATGAGGTACAGAAAGAGGCAACAGACGTGCAGAAAGAGGGAAGAGAACTGCAGAAAAAGGCAAGAAAAGTGCAGAAAGAGGCAAAAGAGGTACATAAAGAGACAACAGGGGTGCAGAAAGAAGCAAGACAGGTGCAGAAAGAAGCATGGAAAGTGCAGAATGAAGCAACAGGGGTGCAGAAAGAGGCAAGAAAAGAATAGAAAGGAGCAAGTGAGGTGCAGAAAGAGCCAACAGAGGTGCAAAAAGAGGCAAGAGAGGTGCAGAAACAGGCAAGACAAGTGCACAAAGAGGCAAGAGACTTGCTGAAAGAAGTAACAGAGGTGTAGAAAGAAGCAAGAAAAGTGCAGAAAGAGGCAAGTGAGATGCAAAAAAAGGCAGGAAAGGTACAGAAAGAGGGAAGACGAGTGCAGAAAGAGGCAACAGACCTGCAGAAAGAGGGAAGAGAGGTGCAGAAAAAGCCAAGAAAAGTGCAGAAAGAGGCAAAAGAGGTACATAAAGAGACAACAGGGGTGCGAAAGAAGCAAGACAGGTGCAGAAAGAAGCATGGAAAGTGCAGAATGAAGCAACAGGGGTGCAGAAAGAGGCAAGAGAAGTGTAGAAAGGAGCAAGTGAGGTGCAGAAAGAGCCAACAGAGGTGCATAAAGAGGCAAGAGAGGTGCAGAAACAGGCAAGACAAGTGCACAAAGAGGCAAGAGAATTGCTGAAAGAAGCAACAGAGGTGTAGAAAGAAGCAAGAAAAGTACAGAAAGAGGCAAGTGAGATGCAAAAACAGGCAGGAAAGGTACAGAAAGAGGGAAGACGAGTGCATAAAAAAACAACAGGGGTGCAGAAAGAAGCAAATGAGGTGCAGAAAGAGGCAATAGACGTGCAGAAAGAGGGAAGAGAGGTGTAGAAAAAGCCAAGAAAAGTGCAGAAACATTGTGTGGCACTCTTAATTTAACTGTTAATCCTGATGTAGATGAAAATTATTTTTCAAGTGTAACTAAATTTTGGGTGCAGGTGGGTATCTCCCTCTGACCTGAGGGCGTAGAATTATAATTAAACTGTGCGCTGTTTGAACAATGAACAACGTCCCCGAATTTTGGATAAGCAACATGTATTTACTAAAGTCTACGATCTGTAATCTCTTGGATCATTGAGCCTTTTTTGTTAATCTTTTCAGAATGATTCCCCTGAAGAAGGGCTTGGACCCAAAATGCATCGGGAATATGGGAACATTTCAAAAGATTGTGAAAAAGTCTTAAAAATGAAAATTGGTGTGTATGAAGACTATCCATATATGTGATGCAACATTGTGGAAACAGTTCATTAAACAAGTATTTACCGAATACAATCATTTTCATCATTAAGTTTATTACAAACATTTGAAAACACGGGCGATTCGCCCTAGACGGAGTGCAACGTGGGGACGTTGTTCATTGTTCAAACAGCGCACAGTTTAATTATCATTCTATGCATCAACCAGGTATTGTAGTACTTCCAGGAATGGTGCTTTTCCCCAACCAGTGGAAATAAATGTTGTTCAAAGAATTACAAGAAAATGAAAGTAGCGCTTCACTGGCAAAGTCGGTAAAGTGGCGCTCTGGCAAAGTCTGTAAAGTGGTGCTAATGTGTGTAATTGTGAATAAATCTAATTTGGCCACTTTGCAACCATTTTGCCTAGCTTTATTTAGTTTTTGTTTTCTTCGTATTTTGTTCCTTTTTTCGCCGTCGTCCCAAGGCTGCATTTGGGAATGTATAAATGACTCTGTTGAGCACAATCCTTCATTAAACAATGCATTCATTACTTCATTTTGACATGGACAACACTACATGGCAAGTGCTTTGGGAGATTTCCTGTTGGCTGTGGAGTTAAACTTGTAATGAAATTTTTTACACAAACCCAACAAGGGAACAATACTTGCTTTCCTTTCACTGCACCCAACGCCACAAAGAAATGAGCAAAATACAGAGCAGTGCAGAGATTTCCAATGAAGATTTTATCACAAATACATGGCTAGGTTTCCTCTTGAGGGACAGGAGAGGTTCCAGACCAAAATGCATATATGAATTGCACCTGCAGTAAAGCTTTGTTGATGTCCAGAAGACACGGTGCATCTGAGGAGCACAAGGATAAGCTTGGACGGGCAGGGACATGATATGCTATAAATAAAGCGTACCTGCTTCTGGGGTGTTGCGGACTTGACGCAATAGCAAGGACCGCAGCCAGGAGACTGGAGTTCAGGGATAATAGCGAGACGGGGAGGAGGGGCAAGATTGGTGAGAAAAGACGAGGCAGAGAGATAGAAATGATCAGAAAGAGAGGAGAAAAAAGTAAAGGAGGAAGGAAAGGGTTAGCACGTGAATGGAGGGGCTGGGGAATTGGTGGAGGGTAAAAGAGAAGAGAATAAGAATAGAGAGTTTAGATATTAATGAAAAACTCAGAGAGGGGATATTAAGGACACAGATCGGTGAACGGTAGCTGGTGAAGTAAAGTGGTCAAGGAAGGCTGGAGGGGGGGAACCCAAGTGTGAATGGAGTGGGAGGGAAAATGAAATTGAGAAGAAAAGAGGACAGAAAAAAAGGAGGGGGTAAAGATTACAGGGATGTATAGGTGAGCCTGAGCCTGAAGATAATCATATACAATTTGGGAACGTGATGTCATGTGTGTGGGGGGAATTAAGGGTGGGAGGAGTTAGTTTTTTAAGATGCATTAGTGGAGAGCAGTTGTTATTATTGTAATGGTTTGAGACGACTTACTTACTACATACTTGTCCCAATAAAGCATCACTTACTTGCAAGTGGCATTTATTGTGTACCATTTCGCGCCAAGGGGGAATGAGGAGCAGAAAGGGACAACAGGGAGAGAGCAGGGAGGGAGTGCATGGACGGAAGGGAGAGAGCAGGGAGGGAGTGCATGGACGGAAGGGAGAGAGCAGGGAGGGAGTGCATGGATGGAAGGGAGAGAGCAGGGAGGGAGTGCATGGATGGAAGGGAGAGAGCAGGGAGGGAGTGCATAGATGGAAGGGAGAGAGCAGGGAGGAAGTGCATGGATGGAAGGGAGAGAGCAGGGAGGGAGTGCATGGATGGAAAGGCGAATTCAAAGGAGAGTGCAATAAGACAGGGTGTGTTTGGTGAATGCAAGGAGGAAAAAACGTGGAAAATGAGAAATATGCAGAAGAATGGATAGAAGAGGCTGTGCGGCAAGGGTGAGGATTACTATTTTCCACAAATTGTAAGAGTATTTGTTCTATGAAAGCTTACTGTTGTTGTCGTGGGGAGGGTTGAAGTTAACATAATACCATATCCATAAAAAAAAAAAATTTAACATAGGGCCTGAGGCCGGCCTGACACTTAGCAACAGTACTGAGTCACTCGGGGCAAATCTGGAGACACTGAGGGGTGATGAGTGACAAGAGGCGGGACCTCATTGCCAGCCTTCTCTGCCCGAAAACATGTATTTCCTGCATGTCTGTACAGAGAAAGGGTTTGTTTTCATCCCTGCGAGAAGCAGCTCCGTGCTGTATCCTGCCAGCTGTTCCATCACCCACCTCCTCCCCACCCCCTCGGCCCCCCAGGGGCCCCCATTTCATATTCAGGACACATCCACTCGAAGCAAGTCTGGGCTGCACACCACAAAAGAAACTCGCACAACAGGTGAAAGCATTATCGCCCCCTCCCAGCTTTGAGAAAATGGGAGGGGGGTGTCCAGTTACCCCACCACAGCCTTCCTTTAAGGGTAGTAGAAGTGCTTTGAAATGATAATGCACAATTACGAGTGCAATCACGAAAATGAGTATTTCAGTGTCAAGTGGGGAGGCCCACAAATAAAACAGAAGAGTGGAGGGGAAAAGAAATAAATCAGAGTGCATATGGGCTCAACTGCATGCGAAATCCGTACACTCAAGCAATTCAGAAAAGCACTCCAGACCTGGCTATTGGAATGAACAGATCACCATGAATGAATGAATGAATGAAATGGCTTTTATATAGCGCATGGCTACCCGGAAGCATCCCAGCGCTGAACAGTAGCTAGAAGCACAACATCCTAGGGGAAGAGCCAGGTCTTTAGCTGTTTTCGGAAGGAGAGATGGTTTGGCTCCCTAAGAAGGTCCAATGGGAGAGCGTTCCAAAGCCTGGCAGCGTTGTAAGAAAACAACCGGCTGCCACTTCTGGTCTTTTTAATCCTGGGAACAACTGCTAAATGGAGTTCATCGGAGCGGAGTTTTCTGTTCAACCTGTAAGGGCAGATCATGGCTTTATTAATGGAAGGTCCGCTCCCTTCCAGAGACCTATGGGCGACGCAGAGAGCCTTAAAGTTAATTCTCTCCTGCACCAGGAGCCAGTGGAGGGAGTGTAATGCAGGCCTTGCAGAGCAGCGATTCGGGGTCCCTGTCAGTAGTCTCGCTGCACGATTTTGAAAACTTGCAGTTTAGCGACCACTGATTTCGGCGCCCCTAAATAGAGGGCATTGCCATAGTCTATCCTTGAGAGGATTAAAGCCTGGATCAGCAGTTTTTTTGCTTGGAATTGTAGCAAGGAGAGGACTTTGCGGATCGTTCTAAGTAGGTCATAACATGAGGCTGCCGTCTTCCTAGCCTGTACTTTGAAAGTGAGGTCCTGATCTAGCCAGACTCCCAAACCTTTTATCTCAGTTTTTGGGGCTGGCACCGGGCCCATACACGGCAGCCATATTGTACTTACTTTAAAATTTAGGGGGTGGCCGAGAATCATAAGCTCAGTTTTTTCGCCATTCAACTTTAGGTGAGACAGGCTCATCCATGAAGCAGGTTGCAAACTCTAGCGCCTTGAGACCCTCGCGGGTGATTTCCCACGCGCTATATGATTGATTGGCTTCAGTATGCCACTGTTGATCTGTCAGTTTACACTTCAAAATCTGGGGGATATTGTCCAAAGTCTCCCCATCCCCCAAATCTAAAATCTGGAGTGGAATAAATCTGTGAGTGCCTAAATCAGGTTGGTTTCGCAGTTGTCAGTCTCTCTTCTAGGCACATTTCAGCGTCGCAGCCAGGGTGCAGAGGGCCCTGCAACAGCAAACGGAAAGGGTGCCCTGGCCTCCGGGTTGCGTAGTAAGACACACATCATTGGAATACAGTGGGCCCATCACCGCTCTGAGCCCCTTTGCCACGGCGCTGCACCTGCTGCACTATTGGCAACCACACCCCTTCATTTCTTCCTGCAGAAGGTACAGATTTTTGTAGATAAACTACTGGTGTTTATATTCAACCTTATCTATGTTTGCGATTTATTTTCATCGCCTACCGAGTCCTCTACTTGAACGAGATTGCGTACCTCGAGTGTTACTTTCATTTGCATAAATAGTAGAAGTTTGTAATCCTTCCACTGGTCGCAGCAATGATTTTATTATGCGCTCGGATATGCTATCGCTGCTGGTGTGTCCGGCCCTGGCATCAGCACCGATCATGTTTATTTGGTCAACATGTAGAGGTATTTTTACCATAACAGCATCTCTGCTCTTCACCTTGCGGGGGGGGCATAACCCGGCATTCTGCTGGAGCACGGGTCGTCCTTTCTTACATCTGCTGTAGTTTCAAGCCTTTACGTCTGCCAGCCCCCAGCAGCTGGTAGTCAGGTGTGCCAAGGCGTCTGAGGCTCCCTTTCTGTGCAGTGAGGCAGCTGTGGCCGGGTGCGCGCCCTCGCCTCACACAAGGCCCGGATCGCTGCTACAATGAGCACGCATGAGTGCAGAATATTTACGTATCTTCATTCCAAAGTCAACTTAAAACCTATTGTTCAATTAATTTTCGGAAAATACCGGACGTCGATACATTTTGAATGGTGAAAGGTGCTAAAACATGCCACGCCGCACGGACTGCAATTATAAGTGTCTGTGCCCCAGTAAAAGCTTGCGCTACCTACCGGATGGAAGACAGGTGGCTGCAGGAGGAAGCTGTCCGGGACAGGCTCCATGGCTCTCTTGACAGTCGCCCACAAAGCCTTCGGCTAGTGCCGCGGACTGTGCCTCGCGCGCGCACCAGGATGACCTGATGCGCGGTTCAAGTTATCAGCAGCAGCTGCTGTGAGTCACATGAGCGGGTCACGTTGCTCCGAAAAGCATAATTAAATACAAACAAGCATTGGCAATGCAATAGGACTCGCAGAGACCTATTGCATTGCAAATAGCAATGTGTGTGGGCGACGAGGCACGAGGGGGGGCGGCGGCGAGAAGGCATCGGACTGCGGGAGGGGGGGGCATGGGAAGAAAGTAGTTTGTGCTGTGAAGGGGCCAGTAGCCGTGGAAGGACACAAATGACTGACATGGCTGCTATGGGGAGGGACTAACATGCTTAAAACCAATCGGAAGGCAGCATTTAGAACCTAAGCCAATGAAGAAGATGGGCCGGAGAGTGGGCGAAGCTTCCACAAAGCTTCCACATTATAGTGTATACTGCATGCCTCGCAAAGCGATGGCAGCGCATTCGCGCTGCAACGCTAGGCGAGACCTAAAAAGGTGCGAGGAATCAACAGAACGTTCTGTATAACATAGGAGTAAATCCATCCGGGCCTGTGCTTTACCAGACTGGAGTTGTGCTGTTGCTGAAAATCCCTACTTGCATGGGCAAATCTAGCTCTGTAATTGGTCAGATAATAGTGTCTGTAGATGTGAGGAGTCTAGATATTTTGTAATGTTCTCCCTGAGCAGATGTGCAGCCTCATACTAGTCATTATAATACAGACTAAACTCCTGTGCAAAGTCAGGGTCTTTTGATTTCAGTCCGATCTTTTATTCCAGTTATTCTGTCACCAGTGTAGCTCAGAGTTTACAGATCAATAACCTACTCACTTTTTTCCTTTTATATAGCAATTTTGTTTAGTCCACGAAAATGCATATTCTGCCTTACCTACGTCTACTGCTTTTACCTGTGACTTAATCACTCTTACTTGCCTTCATCCCGTCATAGAACTGGTCCGTCCCTTTGTGCGCCTCTCTAGTTCTTTCAACTGCCTTTCCAGGCGCTCTCTAACCTCAATTCGAGTTTGATTTAGTCTAGATGAAATGGATATAAGCACTCCCCTCAATACTGCCTTTAAGGCTTCCCAGAGCATTTCCTGACTAATAGTATGTTGTACTGCATCTTATGTATTCTCCTTCAATCCTGTGATGATGCTTAGACTCTAGAATGTATGGTGTCTTAGCAACTGTGTTGAGCTAAGACATTCCTGTTGGAGCTGTTGGCAGAGCTGGTCCTTCTGGCTCTGCTATCCATGTAGCCATTAAATAACCAGCATACCAATCTTGTGTCAGCTTGGTTACTACAAAATTGTGGCGACGATCATGGCTACATGGAGGAACCCACGCAGCTGTTTTGGTGACTTCTGAACCTTGAGCTACAGTGCTGCTGCTTATTCACAAAGGAATACCAGCTGGAGCCAAGCATATGAGGTATTTTGTGACTATCCATGCGCTGCTGCCCTGCACCCCTAGTGACTGTTAAAATACCCGATTTTGGTAAACAGGGGAGGACTTTGTTTTCTACGTCCAGCAACTGTCATTTCACTCACGCGGTGAGCGCTGCTGCCTGTCGTTTCACTTGCGCAGTGAGGTATTTATGCGCTGCTGCCCTGCGCCTCATTGACAGTTAAAATACCCTATTTGGTGGAGAGGGGAAGACTTTGTCTTTTGGCGTGCGGCAACTGTCACTTTGCTCGTGCAGTGCTCGTGCAGCACGCTCGCGCTTTACCTTGCTCGCGCATTCATCAGTGTTCTGAGCAGCTTGTGTCCTGTTCGCTCCTCTCTCCTCCATTGTTCGTAGTGAAATCGGCTACGTCACGCTGTGACATCATCACGTCACCACCCAGCGTAAAAGCGGCCATTTTGAGAGATTGGGAAGCCTTGGATATATTACTCACGTAACGTAGCGGCCATTTTGGGAACAGGCAAACGAGTTCAACTCCGCATTTGAGTCAATGCGTGTGTTTTTCCTGTATCATCGGTGACACACACACCTTCTTTTCTTCGTATGGCCAAAAAGGAGGTCAAGGAAGTAGACCAAAACAAGTACAATATACACGGTGATACACACACCAAAACGAGTGTATTTACCAAGGCATTCACGGTGATACACACACCAAAACAAGTATATTTGCCAAGGCATTCACAGTGCTATACACACCTTTCTTAATTCTTGTGTTTAAACAGCCCAACATTGTGTATACATGTTTACCGACGTTTTATTTACAAAACATTTTTTTTTCCACAGTGATACAGTCATTTTCTGCTTTTCTCAGTTCTAGAAAGTGCTAGAAAGTGCTAGCTCGCTTTCAAATCCACAGTGTGTCTCTACTGTGCATCTGCGGTGATACACACACCTTTGGGAAGTAAAATATCTTTGTAACTTCTGCTCCTATCTTATCTACAGTGTCAAGGTGGAAGTATTATTCGTGTATTACTTTGGTTGTTATATTTTTGCACCATTTTTTTATCAGATTTACCAACTTTAGCTGAAATGTGCACTATGCAATCCGTCAATCCTCCACCTTCATTCCTTGATTCTCCTGGAGACCCTCCTGTCAGGTGGGAAATCTGGTATGATGCTTTCCAGACGTACCTAGGTGCCATAGGTGCTCTACGTTTTAGTGCAGAAAGGAAGAAGTGTCTTCTTCTCTATTCTCTTGGATTTGAGGGGAGATCTATCTTTAAGCATTTACCACCTCTAACTCAAGAACAACTGGTTGGCATTGATGAATATGAGGAAACCATCAGTAAGTTGAAAAGAAGATTTGATAAACAACCCAACCTTATGGTTCTAAGGCACAAGTTTTTCAAAAGAAAGCAAGCTGAAGGAGAAGATGTGGACACTTACATTTCTTCTCTGCGCAGACTAGCAGCTGACTGTAAATTTGAAAATTTTACTGACCAACTCATCAGAGACCAGTTTGTTTGTCAGTGCAAAGATAAGAATATTCAGCAGAAATTGTTAAGTTTGAGTGATCCATCTTTAGATGAGACAATTAAAATCGCTAAAAGCATAGAAATATCTTTAGTCTCACTTAAAGAACTTAATGACAAACCGTTGGATACTGTTAGTGTTGTCAGTACTAATAATTCTGTTAAGCAGCGTGTTAAATCTACTCAATCTGGGAATCAACCTGCAAAAAACAATTCTGAGTCGACTAATACAAAAAGGGGCATTGGTTACAATTTGTGCATCAGATGTGGGAATCCACCACATGTTAAAGGTTCCCGCTGTCCCGCTAGTAATGTCATGTGCAATTATTGCAAAAAGATGGGGCATTTTGCAAAGGTTTGCTTAAAAAAAGAATGTTAAGAAACCAACCATTTGCTCAGTTGAATCTGATTACGAGGCTGACCTAGAAGTTATTTCTGTTGTTAGGAACTTGGAGGAAGTAGACTCTTTGCAAACTATTCCCAACAAAGATGTTGTTGTGGGGATCCCTCTTCCTGCGTTGATCCTATAGTTGACATTAAGGTTGGGGATCACACTATAAAACTCTTAGTTGACTCAGGGGCTAAGATCACAATGATAACTCAAAAACTGTTTGAAGAGACGTGGAATGGTTCTCAAGTTTTATCTCCACCTGATCGCTCTCCTGTCTCGTATGAGGGACGAAGGATAGATTTATTGGTTTTTTTTTAAGACGAATTGCAGTTTAAAGGTAGGAGGATAAAAGGTAAAATTTATGTTGCAGTGAAGGGACTCAACATATTAGGTTGGTTTCACCAAGGCCTCTTCGGCATGATACTCAAACCTGGAGCAAAGGAGCAGGTGTTGGTTGTTGGTTGTTGGTTGCGATGATGCAAGTATTGCATGGAAGAGTAAATACCCTGAAGTTTTTAGCAAAGATTTAGGAAAAATCAAAGGCTTCAAGCACAAAATAATAGTTAAAGAGGGTGCACTTCCCATGAAACATAAACTTAGAGGTGTGCCGTTCAGTGTGAGGGAGGACTTAGAAAAAGAATTAAAGGGCCTGTGTGCTAAAGGGATCATCGAACCTACAGACTCTTCACTATGGCTTTCTCCCTTGGTAGTAGCCAGGAAAAGGGGAGGAGATCTTCGTGTCTGCATTGATCTGAGATCTCTTAATAAAGAAATATGGGTAGATTCTCATCCCCTACCTAAAATCAGTGACTTATTCTCTTCCACCAAAGGAGCACGTTTTTTCACTAAGCTCGACTTAGCTAGTGCTTACCATCAGGTAGAACTGGACCCTGAATCACGCCACCTAACCGCTTTTGTGTCACCTCTGGGAACATTTCGCTACTGTTGTATGCCTTTTGGGCTTGCGTCAGCAGCATCTGTTTTTCAGAGGATAATGAGCAATATTCTCAGGGATCTTGAATGGGTGCTGGTGTTTCAGGACGATGTTTTGATTTTTGGTAAGGATCTTGCATCTCATGACATTGTTTTGGAAAAAGTTTTAACTTTGTTCAAGAGGCGGGGTGTTGTTTTGAAAGAGGAAAAATGTCAATTTTTGTGTTCCAAAGTAGAATACTTGGGACATGTCATTTCCCATGATGGAATCAGTCCCCGGCCAGGATTACTTCAAGCTATAGTTGATGCACCTGAACCGGTGGATAAAGCTGGTGTCAAGTCCTTACTGGGGCTATGTGAGTACTACTCACAGTTCATTCCTAACTTTGCATCCATTGTACGTCCTATAAGTAACCTTCTCAAAAGGGTGTCAAATTCGAATGGTGCAATGAATGTGTAGTTGCTCTCAAGTTTGTGAAATCTTCTTTAAGAGATGGTCCTGTTTTGAAACCGTTCGATCCGAATCTATCTTGTTGCGTCACTGTTGACGCCAGTCAAGTAGGCATCGGTGCAACTTTAACTCAATGGGACAATAACTGTGAAAACACTGTATGTTTTGCGTCCAGAGTGTTAAGAACTCCCGAGCTACAGTACTCTGTTATTGAAAAAGAGTTATTGGCGTGTGCATGGGCCATTGAGAAGTTTCGACCTTACATCTGGGGAAACGTTTTCTACTTTTGACTGACCACAAGCCCTTAGTAAACATTTTAGGGGGACTGTAAGTAAGTGCTGTTCCCCTAGGATAATGCGTATGGTGACGAAACTTCTTCAGTATCAGTTTGGGGTGGAACACATTTCCGGTGGTAAAAATGGAAGGGCAGATTTCTTATCACGGTTTCCCATCAAGTCATGTGAAAACGATGATGTCAATTTGGATGAGTTTTCTAGTGAAGATTGTGATGATTGTCTGGTTGCTGTGCTAGACCTTCCTGATCTAAGTCTAGGTTCTGAGACTGATTGGGTGCAAGCCCTTGAATCTGATTGTGTGATACGTGAAGTTTGTGCTTTTGTGAGGAATGGTTGGCCCAGAGAGAAAGCGCTCCCTACCTCTCTCCAACCTTTCTGGAAGGTTGAAAGTGAACTTTCTATTGAGGATGGCTTGCTGCTTAGGGCGGACAAATTTGTGCCTCCTAGTGTTTTTCACAAAATTATCATTGAAAGAGCTCATGACGGTCATCTTGGCTCTACTCTTACCAAGCGGCGCATCAGGGACATTTATTGGTGGCCGGGGATGGATGGCGAGATTGATTCGGTGGTCACCAATTGCTGTGTCTGCGGTGCTGCTGACAAAAGTTTAAAAGTGTCTGTTCCCCCGTTGATGCCAATTGAATGCCCCAAAGGTCCGTGGTTGAAACTTGGGATCGATGTAATGGGGCCTTATGAGGGTCTCCCAGGTGGATCCCGTTTCGTCTTGGTCCTTATGGACTACGCGTCAAAGTGGCCTGAAATTAAGCTTGTGAAAGAAGCTAACACGAAGACTGTTATTGGGTTTCTTAAAAACGTGTGGTTGAGAGAGGGTTTTCCGGAGACTTTGGTATCAGATAATGGAAAACAGTTCATCAGTACTGAGTTTGAATCTTTCCTCTTGGAGTCTGGTGTGAAGCATCTCAGAAGCTCCCTTTATCACCCACAAACAAATGGTTTGGTTGAGAGAATGAATCGGGTGGTGGGGGAGTGTATTAGGTGGGGTAGAGCTGGTTGTCATGATATCTGTAAAGCACTAGATGCCATGGTTTGGTTCTATAGGACTACACCTCATTCTGTCACTAAGATTTCCCCTTTCGAACTGTTGAGGGGACGGAAGCCGAACACTAGTTTTAGGCCTGCTTGGATGAGCAAGTGGGTTAAGTCTGAATCCAATGTTGCCCAGTTAATGTCTTTAGCGAGTGAGAACATGTCGGTTTCACAAGCTAAACAGAAGCTCTGGTTTGACTCTCGTAAAGGTGCAAAAGTAGCACCGCTTGAAGTGGGGGACATGATCAAGATTAAGACTGCTGTTCATGCTAAGAAAGGTGATAGTAAATTCAGCCAACCTTTCAAAGTTATTAAGATTCTTGGAAATGCAATA
The DNA here is from genome assembly GCA_963921515.1 of Calotriton arnoldi. Lineage (NCBI taxonomy): Eukaryota > Metazoa > Chordata > Amphibia > Caudata > Salamandridae > Calotriton > Calotriton arnoldi. The sequence goes on from CAWUFW010009787.1 coordinate 456,582, forward strand.
ATGGTCGAGGGAGGTCATTGGTGGAATCTCAACAGGGTGGTGAAGGTTCGGGTAAGAAATGCCACCTCATCTTCAGAGAAAAGTGATTCTATTTGTATTGACCAAACATGTTCCAGGAAAAGTTCCAGAAATATTGTTAAGCCTGCCAAATACAGGTCGTGATGGTGTTTTTTTTGTTATTTTATTTTTTGTTCGTTTTTATTTTGTTTTGGTTGTTTGTTTTGTTTTGGAGGAAGAGAAGATATGTTGTACTGCATCTTATGTATTCTCCTTCAATCCTGTGATGATGCTTAGACTCTAGAATGTATGGTGTCTTAGCAACTGTGTTGAGCTAAGACATTCCTGTTGGAGCTGTTGGCAGAGCTGGTCCTTCTGGCTCTGCTATCCATGTAGCCATTAAATAACCAGCATACCAATCTTGTGTCAGCTTGGTTACTACATAGTACTTATCATTTTCTTCCATGTATATGCAAATGGTATGTTCTATCTATGCTATCACTGTGCCATTGTAAAGGAGATTCTTGTTTAATCTCTTTCTCCTATCGGTGAAGACAGTCTTAGTGGTTGAAAAGGTCAAGACGATAGGGGTATGATCTCATAGAGCAATGTGCCCGATCTCAGAGTGTTCCACAATCAGTATTAGTGCATCACATATTAAAACGTAGTTTGATCTAGAATAGGATATGTGTGCCCCTGATAAGTAATGTTAATCAATTTAATCCTTGTGCTTCCGCTGCCTCTGCCATTTGACTATCTTAGGGGCACTGGATGGTCCCAATGTTGTGTGCAGGGCTAGGCATGCCACTCTTTAGATAGGGCCCTCCCTGTCTCAACACATCCTCCCCTTGGTGTTGCTCCACCCTGACCTTCAATGATGTCTACTAGCCAGCCACCCTTCATGCATCACTATGTGTGCACCCATTTTCTTTATTGCTGGCCCCGGTTGTAAGGCCCACCGTTGCAACGTATTTTCAGGCTCTCCAGTTTTGCAGGCGCACAGCATGTGTCAATAGCTCCTCTCCACCAGAGACTCAATCAATTCTGCCCCTTTAGTGTCTTAGGGAAGCAGAGCTCACCCGCTTTTTTAAGGGGCTTGGAAGAGCTCTGGAGAAACATGGCTACTCCAGTCCCTTACTAGGCCATGCCAGCATATAACTACTGTAAATATCTAAACAGACTTCAGTAACACAAATACATAACTCGGATTAGTTCCCTACAAAGTTTTGTTCACATCAATTTTTCTTGGGCCATTCATCACATAAGTAGTTCTGACACTTGGCAGCATTAATCGGACCAAGGGAACTATATGTTTTAAAAACTGAACATTTTACTTACTAATTTGAGTGTACAAGAACACGTTTTGCTAAAGGCAAATGGTATACATTTCACATGAATTGAGAGTTGCATTTGCTGTAGCTATCAACCAAGAGGTGTCATCACAATTTGTATTTGCTCGTCTACAAGGACTTGTACACATACAATTTGAGAGCATCACAAAGAATGGGAGCACAAAGCAAGGAAAGTAGCCCCATACTTTCTGCACCTCTTTCACGTTTACGTCACTGCATGCTGTGCATTAGCTTGTCTTTTATTTATATATATATATTTTTTTACAATCTGAAATACAAAAAACATAGTTTTACACCAGAGGGGCTTGGTGTATACCAAAGCTGGCATTTAATGGTCTAAGGAATGGGAGACTTCTTGATGTGAAAAATAATGACTTGGAATTTATGCAGCGTCACTCAGTCTTTACTTCTTTGTGTAAGAAAACCCATTGGTTTTCACTTGCTTTCGGTTAAGCTTTGTCTTTTCCAGTCAGTTTGGGGATGGCTACCTATTTTCGTTGGGTGATTCGAATGATGTGAACTGAATTGAACTGGGGGGAATAAAAACGGATTGCAGTCCTTTTACCCCCTTTGTTCTTTTCTTCCCCAAACTACCTCCCTCATGCATCCCCTTTAAACTGCATTTGCCTTTTTTCCCTTTCCTTGTTCTCAGTACTGGACCACTTGCCACGATGCCTTACTTACCCTATTTGGAGCTATATTCCTCTGTTTCTACCACATCCTTTATCACCTGTGCACCTTTTCACTCAGCCCCACTCATTACACCTTCCTCCCCGCTTTCCCTCGAGCCCTAGTCCATGCTTTCTTACTCTGACCTCCTTTCCTCACTTTGTCTATTCATTTGGCAGTAACTCTCCCCTTAACCCTTTTTTATTTCAGAAATAAAGGACTTCGAGGTGTTTCTCTTTTCTGGATAGTAATGCTCACTAATTCTTTGTTTTAATTTTAGTGAATCTCCCCCAAAAATGCATTTTCCTTTTTTTTTAAGCAGAGTGAGGAGGACAATGAGAAATTGTTCTATTTTTTCCATTCCTGTTTTAGTATTGTCTTTTTTCGGCTCCCTCCCCCCTCCTTTTAACAAAATATATTTTTTAATGAGGTTATGTAGTCATGAATTTATTACCATTATCAAATCGCAGTAAACCATCACAACATACAACGTGCTATAATCCTACAGAGCATATACTACAGAAAACCTTTCAAAACTATATATTTATTATTACCGAAATGTTCATGGTTAAGATATGAGCTAGTACTTGACAAAAGAAAGTGCCAAAATTAAATAAATAATATTATCACAGTAATGAAATTTTGAAAAATACGTTTCAGCACTTTTTAACCACAAGTTTGGGCAGACACACAAAAAAACAATATTTGGTTTCTTGTGTTATAAATCTTTCAGAAAGCACCATAGACTCATCCAAAAAATTAACATTACAAAAATATCTTGCCAATAGTAACTAGGGTCCTAAGTCGTAATATTTAGGTGGGCTGAGTCCTATGGTCTTTCCTAAAATTTCCATAGGCATGGCAACACTTGAACAGCACAGAGAAGCTCGTAAATGACATCTCCATTATCAGGAGTTTTACTGTATTGGTTAAAGTGAGTGGGCCATGGCCACAAACTCAACAAATCTTACAAGAGTTGAGAGCTGATAAAAAAAGAGAAAAGTTTCCACTTAGCATCCATCACCCAACAGGAGAAGATTGTGGTCCAAGCCAGTTTCAGGGCAGTGGTACATTTTTTGGAACGAGAGCCGAGAACCCAGGCCCCCTGTTCCTGTAACACATTTAATCAAGATCCTTGCGGATTCATCTTGAATTACCACCGTTTATTTGGCACAGGTGGTGTTCCCACTCAGCTCCCAAACCTGATGAGGAAATTTAGCGAGTTGTGATCATGGTCTACCAGCCAAAGAAATTGTTTTTTTCTTATAAAAGGCTTACTTAAGTTTAACACAAGACCTCCTGAGTTGAATCTTAACATTTTCCCCACTGCCACACACACTGGAAGACTCTGTGAATCTCCCCTGAACAAACAGCTTATTTGATCAGCCATGATCAGCCCACCAATAATAAATTCTCGGAAAATAAACAGTCCACATTGCACACAATGCTTGTATAATCTCCCGTTTCTGCACAATTTCAAGCCATGCAGTTAAATGCTTATTCTGCGAAACGCACTGTATGAATCACCGCATGCCACAACGTTGCTGATTTTTTTCCTCCCTTACACAATACACTTTAAGCAAACAATGCACTTCTACCAAGAAGGCGAAGAGCCTGTCAGAGCCAAGCCTATGAATGCCTTTATGTAAACTGTGCCAGCAGTACAAGTGATTCTGATTGGTGTTACTCATCGGAGATCAAGTTGATACATACCCTAAGAGGAACACCGAGATACCGCTTCATACCTGATAACACAAATCAGTCTGTCCAGAACATAACAAGTAAGCGCAGTGATGCGAACCTCTGAGAATGAAAACACTGGGATATGACGCCTTCCGACTATCAAAAGAGGCCAACTTTCATTAGTGTGATTTCAGGTCATGTTTATGTAGCAGCACATTCCTGGACTGTGCATACTGGGACAGTGTGTAGAGGACATAGGACCTTATGTACGCAGAAGACACAGAATGGGAAACCCCCTTCGATACACCAGGCTCATGGTATGCTCGTGGGGGTCTATTTCTTAGTTTAATTATAGCAATGCAACACAAATTAAAGATGTAATGCAAACTGGTTCACTGTTTTCTGTCCTCCAACTGGAGACCCCTCTCACTTAATTAATCAGCATGCAATCACTGCAAGTGTTTGGCCACCTGGATTGTCCACTAGAGTCACAACAGTGGGCCTGTCACGAATGGGTTATACGGATTCCAACGTCATTGGAAAGAACTCTCATGGGGTAATGTAGATGACCAAACATTTAAGCTGCAACAAGCAAGTCCATAAGTAAATATATATTACGGCTCATTTAGAACTTCTACAGGGATTGGTTGGCTTCAGTGACAGCAAATTAACATTATTCATTATTTTCTAAACCAAATGCCAGGAACATTATGCCAGAATAGGAAAAGGGTTTTTAAAATCGCATTAAGAGATCTATCAGCAAAGGCTCACCTTTTAAACCTGTTAGAAATATAGTCAGCAGTGCCATTGAACTACTGCTTCTTGGGAGGGAGCAGACCACAAACTCAGTACTGTGTGTAAAAGGCCGCTTTTATTGAAACAGGTGCGCATAACATACACATTCCTCGGCAAAACGCCTTACAAAACTAAACCTCACTAAATAACCATGTACCTGACCCTTGACCCCCGCCCCTCCCCTAAAATTTTCTTTGTCCCCGCCCCACCCCTACATTACAACCTTACCAAATACACAACAATGCAACACAATAATAACCCCTTAACATCCAACCCTCCGTTAAACAACTTCCCCGCCTGCTTCTTTACCATCGTCAAACCCCGCTCATGCGTAACCTAACTATAACTTAACTTGCCTACCCTTCCCATGTCGATAACCCAATTCCAACAATAACTAAAAACCTCCGTCAACCCTGGAAAACTTCAAATAACCCCCGCACAGCACCTGTTCCAAGCGACAATACATAGCCATATCCCTGCACACCTGTCACAACCAAAAGCCGCCTAAAGCCTTAATCTAAGAAAAAGAAAAACCCCGAAAAACCGCCTAAGAAACAGGGCGGGTGGGAGGGAAAAACTAGAATACATGCCTAAGCTCCCAGCCACCAGGTCACCAAACCTAAAATGGTGGCCGGGTGCGGGAGCCCAACCGCTTTATGATTGGGCTCCCATTGGGCTACAAAAATATGTAGCCCAAAATTAAAATGGCCGAGCCTGGCCCTGACTCCCCCACTCCCACAGCCCCTCCCAAACTGCCCGGAGGAGGGACCTCCCTGCGGTCGGCCACTCCCCCAAACCCCCTTGGGAGGGAGGGTGGGGGAGGGAGCAGACCACAAACTCAGTACTGTGTGTAAAAGGCCGCTTTTATTGAAACAGGTGCGCATAACATACACATTCCTCGGCAAAACGCCTTACAAAACTAAACCTCACTAAATAACCATGTACCTGACCCTTGACCCCCGCCCCTCCCCTAAAATTTTCTTTGTCCCCGCCCCACCCCTACATTACAACCTTACCAAATACACAACAATGCAACACAATAATAACCCCTTAACATCCAACCCTCCGTTAAACAACTTCCCCCGCCTGCTTCTTTACCATCGTCAAACCCCGCTCATGCGTAACCTAACTATAACTTAACTTGCCTACCCTTCCCATGTCGATAACCCAATTCCAACAATAACCAAAAACCTCCGTCAACCCTGGAAAACTTCAAATAACCCCCGCCACCCAGACAGCAGGGGGGGAGTGAAACTACCCCCCCTTTCTGCCCCCCCAACTAGGCTGGCCGCTGTCCTTCTACCCGGAATGCACCTGAACTTTAAAACACCTTGCCAACACCTCCCTAATCTCCAATAAATAGAGGTCCATGCCAAGCCGGGATAGATGCACCCCGTCATCCCTGAAAAAATCCACTGCTTCAAAACGTAGCTCCTTATGTGTAATTCTTCCAAAACCAAGGTGCCGGCAATACCGAGACATTTCAGAATTCACCTTCCTCTGTGCCCTGTCAATGGCCCTCGGGTTCAAAGCACCCCTCCACACTCTGCACGGAACCAACTCTGTCCACAAAACGTGGCACCCTGCCCATCGCTCTTTTAAAGTTGACAAGCCCTTCTTCATGGCCCTCATCAACACCACACTCTTAACCTCGCACAAATCGTTTTCACCCAGGTGAATCACCAATACGTCCGGGCACCGCCCCTGCACCATCCATCTATTAAGGCACAGTAACAATTCCTTCCACCGCATCCCACCTTTTCCTTTCCAAACAATGTTAAACAGCCGGTCGTTAAACCCCAACATTGCCCCAAAATAGCACTGGCATGCCTGGACCTGTGCCCATTTGATAAAAGAGTGCCCCACGATCCAAATGGTCATTTCTTTTGCCTGGGGCCCGGCCACCGAACCTGTAACAAGAAAAAAGGGGGTGAGACTCAAGCCAAAGAGGATGACGCGTGCACCTCCCCCGCATTCTGCCTTACGTAGCGATGGTAACAATCTGACGACCAGCGCCCCAACCTCATTATGTCCCCCCTAGACCAGCCCCTGTTATGGGCCTCCGTTGCAGCCCCAATCTTGAAAGAGTGCGTCCCATACTCTGCCCCGTCTACCCCCATACTGCACAAGGCCTTCCGCAACACCATCCGCAGCTGGTAATCCGTAACCCTCTTCCCATTAGCATGTTGAAAAACCGCCGCCGGCCCCACACCTTGTGACAGAGCATGCCAACGGCGCGCCCAATTTAGGGGGCACGTTGCGGCAGGCACCGCCGCTTGTAACCGAACCCCTTTGCCCAAACCCCTCTGGTCCGTTTTGGAACTGGCCAACCAAACATGTATCCCCTCATCCCCTATGGCCACATCGTCCCACCGCACCCCATTTTTCACTTTGTTGCCCAGAAGCTCAGACACCCGGAATGCCCTGAAGAACATCCATACCATAAGAGTCGAGAACAGACAGGCCTCAAAATCATCCTTGCAGACTGCCGGCAAAGCCTCAAGTATTCGCGATAGCTTCTGCCAGGTGAGGGGGTTACGCGCCGCACTCTCCCCCTCCTCTCCCGAGCCCAACCTTCCAACATCCTCCTTCCCATTTCCCCTGCCGTCGGATTGTATCCCCATAATAGTTTCCCCATGAAGGCAATGCCTGCCAGTTTTCCTGCAATGGTCACTTTCGTGAGGCCCTTACCAATGAGTGCCAGAATGAACTGAATCACATCCTCCGACCGACGCCAGACCTCAGTTCGCTTACAAGCCCCTGACGCCAAGAAATCCCGCCAGGCCAGATTGTATGCTGCCCTTGTAGAGGCCGCCAGCGAGCCTACCACCAGTTGTAGCGTCCTACGTTGCCTACATACCAAAGATGATCCAGCATTGGGGTCGGCATCCTGTCCGCCTCCTTGGCGAGCCCACGGAATCTCCCCCACTGTGAAAGAGACAAAGCATCAGCTATGTCATTGTCCACACCTGGTATATGCAACGCCCTAAAAGCAATGTCATGACGGAGGCAGCCAAGCACAAAAACCCGCAGCAACTTCAGAATTTGTTCATCTCTTGCGGACTGTCTGTTAATGACCTCCACCACCACCATGTTGTCCACCCGAAACAAGACTTTCTTATGTGCCAACTCTTCGCCCCACAGTGTCAATGCCTCCAGTAACGGGAAAAGCTCCAGGAAAGCTATGCTCCTCCCACCATCTTTCCACTGCTGTGGCCACTGCTCGGCGCACCACCTGCCCTGCCAGTAAAGGCCAAAGCCTTCTCCTTCTGCTGCATCGGAAAAGATCTGCACGTCCCACTGGACGTCCTCCTCCCTGGCCAATGGCACACCATTGAAAGACTGCAGAAAAACTGACCACATGCGCAAATCCTCCTTCACCCCTGCTGATAAGCGAACATGGTGGTGAGCTAAATGCTGACCTGCCAGCGCCCGTCCCAACCGCCTGCAAAATGTCCTCCCTGCTCTGACCACCCTGCAAGCAAAGTTAAGATGACCGAGGATCACCTGTATGTCCTTCACTGTCACCTTCCGTTTAGACAGCATTCCGTCCAACAATTGCAACATTCTTACTCTCTTGTCATCTGGCAAGCGAGCCCGCATTGCCACTGAGTCAATTTCGATTCCCAAGAAGGACATAGCCGTGCAAGGACCCATTGTCTTCTCGGGTGCTAACGGCACCCCCATGTCACCCATGAGCTCATGGAAGGTGTCCAGGGCTGCCTGGCACTCCGTGGAGCCCGGTGAACCGACAAAGAAGAAGTCGTCAAGGTAGTGCGTCACCAATGTGTGACCTGTGTGTCGCGTGAAGTACCACTGCAAAAATGTGCTAAAGCATTCAAATAAAGCACATGACATAGAACAACCCATCGGTAGAGCTTTGTCCAAGTACCATTTCCCCTCAAAATGGATACCCAGAAGATCCCAATCATCTGGATGGACTGGAAGCAACCAAAAAGCTGACTTTATGTCACACTTTGCCATCCCTGCAGTCGCGCCCGCGGTCACAACTAGTGACATGGCCACGTCAACTGAGGAATAAGAAACTGAGGCCACCTCCTCATCAATGAAATCGTTAACTGAGGACCCCTCGGGCCAGGAAAGGTGCTGAATCAACCTGTATTGTCCCTCCTCCTTTTTGGGCACAACCCCGATCGGTGATATGATCAGGTTTTCCGTTGGCCAATCGTCGAAGGGGCCCTCCATTCTCCCTTCGCGCACCTCCTTGTTCAGTTTCTCTTGTACCACCACCCTGTGTTCCGCCACCGATTTCAAGTTGTCCGCCCACCTTCTCTGTCATGGACCCCGATAGCCCAAATGAAACCCCCACTGAAACCCTTCAATCAAAACCTTTCCTGCTCCCTGATCCCCATACCCCCGCAGTCCCTCCACCAGTTTCGCTAGTCTAACTGGCGTAGGAGCTTTTGGGCCCAGTGCCCTGCAGGCCCTTGCCCCCCCTATTGCTCTGGAATTGCTGTGAGGGACCAGGGGTGCTGTTACCTGACTGCTGCCATTGCTGGTTTCCCTGTGGTTTGACGCCCCAACAGTTAACAAGGGGGTGGCGCTTCCCACACTTTGAACACTCATGCTGAAACCTGCAATATTTCCTTGTGCATAGGCCTTTATTAAAGTCCCAGCACGCTCCTGTCCCTGTTTGGGGTGTCCCTGCGCCTCCCACCCCTCCACGGGTGGGCTTCCCCTGAAAGGGCCGGTACACCAATGGCAGCCCGCTAGCTGTGAACACAGTCTTACCACCGGTGGCCGACCCCATGGTGTGCTGCCACAAGTCCGTGTCCAGTTCCCCCCATTTGGCCTCCGAGTCCCATGCCATGCGAGCCCTAAACTCCTCATCATATTGCACCCAAGCGTATCCGCCCCCCGTAATCTGTGCCTTTCTAATCACATCCATATATTTAAACAGGGCTACGCAGCGCTCAGGAAACCTTTCACAATACACACTGGCATAAATCAAAAACGCTGCAGGCCAATTCTCTATGGTAACAGGCACCTTAGGCCTTTTGGCCAGCTCATATTCGCCGTCTCTGTATTTGTCCCGCTCTCCCCCTTTGCCCCCTGAGCTGCACCCCCCTCCTCTGGCCCTACCCCGGTGTCTTTCACATAAGTTCATCTGTGCAGTCTCCCGTCCCTCAGCCCCCCACCCCCTTCCGCCCCGTCCCCACAGACACCATTTTTGGTTTGGCCTGTGCGTTACCACACTCACCTGGCTCTAAGGAGGGTGCCCGGACCGGCGCCGACCACCTAGCCACCGCCTCCGCATGATCCACTGGCCGAGGCACCCTCACCAAGGGGCCGCGCTCTCTCCTGGATCCAGATGCCCCTGCCTTCTTGTGCGGCGCCACCGCCGGTGCCTGTAAAATACTATGACATACATGAGAGGGCCCCCCCTCCTCATCATCCCTCCATTCCCCCTCTTCAGGGGTATCCTCGTCATAGTCAAGCACAATGGGCTCCTCCCCTTGGAGCAGCCCCGGCTCAAACTCCACACACCGGGCCTTACCGGGCCCCCCTTGCCCTGTGCTGGCCGTAACGGCCCCCTTCTGTAAGCCATGCGGGGGAGCCGACTGTACTCGCCGGTACTCCCCCCCTGCGTTGACCTCTGTACAGATCCCTCTCCACGGATACGGCCGACCAACATGCTCCGCTTGTCGTTGGGGCCAGCGAGGTCGTGCTGGACCTTCGTCTGCTGGCCGCGATGGGATCCCCCGCCGGTACGGATTGCGCCGTGCAGGGCTCTATCCTCCCTTCACCTCGGTGTACGTGGGCCGCATCCTGCCCTACCTAGTCCGCAACACTGCAACGCTCCCTGACCTGCAAAGCAAAAGTTTGGACTGATGTGCTGGGACCCTCACCTCTGCCTGGCACCCCCTCTCCCCGCATACAAGATGAGCCCTCTCCCACTTGCCTGTCGCTGTCCTGTCCTAACTGGCCAGGATGTCCCGGAAGGGGGGGTCCCCCCTTCCTCGTCCCCACTCCAGTCCAACATTGCTTGCACCACCGCTGAAGCGAGCCCCCAGCCCCGGCCCGCACTCCCCCCCCTCACGGCCCCTCCGAACCCCCCCCCGGGCCCTCCCTCCGGCCCCCTCCCTTCCCGCTGGCCTGCTGGACCCACGCGCCCCCCGCGCCCCCGTGCGTGAAGACCTTCTGACCGGCCCCCACCTCCAATGCCCCGGACCCCTTCCGCCCATGCAGGAAATATATCCAACCCCTCCCAAGCCTGGCCCACCCCAGCCGGTTCCAACTCCCCAGAAACTACCCCCCCCTCCGAAAAGGAAGTTCCCCGTCCTCCCCCGCCCCTCCAACATACTCCCCCTCCCACTTGGGAGACCCCCTCCCCCCGCCCCACTGAGGAAGCGCCCTGTCTGCCTCGAAGGCCCTGGTGGGCAACACTCTCTGCCAGCTCCCCCACCCCCCCCCACCTGTGCCCATTCCCCTTCCCCCAGGGAGCTCCCCTCCACGGACAACCCCTCCCCTACTAACGAGCAAGGTGGAGAAAATAGCAGGGGGCTATAATTAGGCCCCCCAACGACCTCCTCTTCCAAGCTGGCTAACAGGTCTTCCCCGCCCGCCCTCCCGAAGGGTTCCATAACCGCCCCACCCCAGATACTGCCGGCGGGCCCGATGCCAAAATTGCGCCCCTCCCCCGCGCTGCAGGCTCTCCCATCACTGGCCTGTGTAAGCGCAAGGGCCAGAAAACCCACTCCGCCTGCCTCCCCGCTACCGGAGCTCACTGCCAACATATCCCCCAAAGAAAACGGACCCCCAGCCCGCACTGCCTCGCCCGCTGCATTTCCCGCCCCCAGGAAATGCAAAGCGGGGAAACTCCGCTTGCCACCCCGCCCTCCCCTACGCTTTCCCCGCGCCGCGGGTGTACTCACTGCCCTCTCCCAGAGCCCGGGCACCGGGAGAGGTTCCACATCGCTGACAGCAACTCCGCCCCTCCCCGCCGCAGCACCTCCGCCCCCTCGCACCAGCCCGCCCGACCCTCCAGACATTTCCCCCTTTCCTGACAGCAATTCCGTAGACGGGGCTGCTTTTTTATCACGCGGGCGGCCCCTCTCACTTACCGGCGATGTCCGGCGACATTTAGGCGACTTGCAGGCGGCCACCGCTGCCGCTACGCCCGCCGAGGCCTGGCGCGCCGGGCGCGCTGGCCCTGCTCCAGTACCTATGACGAGGTCCATCCGGCCCGCCTCACTCAGGAGCCGGAGGGCCTCCAAGACGCGATAGTCCTCCTGCGCCATGACGTCCCACAAAAACACTTGCCAAACTACTAACCCTAAGCTCCACAAAAACTAGAATACACGCCTAAACTCCCAGCCACCAGGTCACCAAACCTAAAATGGTGGCCGGGAGCGGGAGCCCAACCGCTTTATGATTGGGCTCCCATTGGGCTACAAAAATATGTAGCCCAAAATTAAAATGGCCGAGCCTGGCCCTGACTCTCCCCACTCCCACAGCCCCTCCCAAACTGCCCGGGGGGGACCTCCCTGCGGTCGGCCACTCCCCCCAAGCCCCCCTTGGGGCCTGCCAGTTGAAACAACACTGTGCTCTTTCCCTGAAGAAACTCTGTTATACGCGTCTCTGTAGGGTTTTTGAGGAAGGGAGTAAAAACAGCACAAGCACTCCTGTTATGAAAAACAGAAACAATCGTAAGAGTTACATCAACTGGAGGACAGAGTGAGACGCCCAGCTCCGACTGCAGTTTGACCAGAGCAGCTCAGCCCCGTCGGGAGAGGCGAGAGCAGAGCAGCCTGCCCGCATGAGAAGAGATTCAGGCTGGGAGCATGCACGCACGTAGCTGGTTCCTGGCTGCCACATCTCTACTTCACAACTGCGACGAGCTGCGAGACAGCCCACGGAGTCGGCACCGCACTGCAGACTCCCTCTAATTAAAACGTTCTGACCAGAAGCGGACTAATTATCTGCCGCCTTTAATTATTTCCTGCCATGGCTGCTCATTACAGGGGAGCTGCTGGTGCCAGACCCACACTTCAATTCAAACATGCGAGGCCGTTCCAATCAACAGCAAAGCACGTCTATAGCTGCTCCGAGGTATTGTAACGCCGCGCGTGTGCCTCTGCTCCACTCCAAGCGCAGCCACATGCATGCAGCCACTTCTAGAAGGGGGGGCAAGAAAAGGCACGTACTGGCAAACAGCACCTCAGCCATCGATGCATGAAGAACACACACACGGTTGTGCCCGCTCACCCATTAACGTGTCACACTGCCTGCAGCGTCCCTTCCAGTTCCGCCGAACGGGCTGCGGTAACATGCTCGGCAGCGGCTTTGAAACGCTGCCCAGTGCCGGTGCGGCACATCAGGTACGGGAGATGTAGCCAGGCAGGGGCTGCTGAGTCCCTGCAAGGCCAGAGACACCCGCTGCCCCGAATCCGAAAATGAGCCCAGGAAAAGAGAAACCCTTGTGCTTTCTTAGAAACCAGCTCTGCACATTAACTGACGGTGACTTGTCCTGAAAGTGCGCGGATAACTAATTGCACACGGCCGTTTGTTTTGCGAAGGATCTGCTTAATTTGCATATACATAAAATAAACGAGTATGGTGGCGCTTTATTTTTCTCAAACTGAACAAGCACACACAGACACGGACATATACATATATATATATATATATTACTTTGCAAACTAACCCGAACTGCTGCTGTTGGTGGCAGTTACATTGATTTTCACTCGATGCGAGGCACAAGATGGCTGCCAACACTTCCTGGTTTGAAGTGTTGGCAGCCAATTAGACGTGAAACAAAGAGGAGAGAAAGGGATTTTCACAAAATAGGAGGAAATACTCCTGATCCCCTTAGGGTCAAGTAACAAAAACAAAAAAGGAGTATAACCAAAATACAGCTCACTATCTGTATAGTATTGGGACATAGGCACGAGAAGGGAAATTATCCTTTCTTAAAAGACCTCTCACTCACTAGGTTGGTGAGTGAGGGTCTTTAAGAAAGGATAATTTCCTTCTCGTGCCTATGTCCCAATACCATACAGACAGTCAGCTGTCTTTTGGTTATACTCCTTTTTTGTTTTTGGCAGCCAATTAGAGCCAAGCTCGTGCTGGGGGGGTTAGGCTCCGCCCAGATATCGAAACCTTTTATTTTTTGAATTTCTCAGGAACTACTGAACGGATTTACACCATTTAACAAAAAGGGCTCTTTCTGAACCAAGGGCTACCTTTTTGCCAAATTTGGTGTAATTCCGTTCAGCAGTTCGGGCTGTAGCCGTGTCTAAAGTTTCCTAAGGAAAATAACATGGAGAAAACACGTTTTGGGACCCCCCTTTTTCTCGGCCCCCGCTTTGCAAATCACTGCGAATCTTTCAGGATAGGAGCTGACCGGAGCGGGCCACAAGTTTTGATTCGTCAGCCGGCGCCAAAGTTATTGGTAAAAGAAAAAACGCTTTTCCTATGGAAACTAGGTCCTAACTATAACTATCTACTGGCGACCGCCAGTAGATAATATATATATATATATTCACTGAAAAACCATAGGTTTCAGGCACGTTATAGTTAGAAATTAGCATTTAAAAAACCTTACAAATTCACTGAAAAAAACCATAGGTTTTAGGGACAGTTATAGTTAGTTGGACATTGCACTCGTACAAAACCCGTGAAATTCCCCCGTTATAGTTAGTTCAGCTAACTATAACTCGCGCCCCGCAATGCACTGCTGATGACGTCACATATTACATCACTCATGACATGGTCAGTGACATCACTGATGACATCACTGATGACATCTCAAATGACATCACTGATGACATCATCCAGTGACTGTGTGTTTCTGTAAAGTTTAAATATGTTTAATATATATAGGGAAAGGCGTATTGAAGAATGAGTGGGTGTATAAGTGTCTGTATGGATGATTTAGTAGGTGCGTGACTAACTCTATAAGTGAGTGATTAAACGTATCTTACTGAATGCATGGGTTAATGACTAAACTGGGTGAATGTCTGTATCCGTCTGTCTGTTGCTGTGTAAGTGGCTGCATGGGTTTGTGAATAGCTACATGAGTGTCTATATGAGTTATTGATGGGTTGTCTGAGTATCTGTATGGGTGCCTGAGTGTTTGTGTGGGTGGGGTGTGTGCGACTCTGTGCATAGATGTGTGAGTGGGTGATTCACTGGGTGGATGGTTTCAAGAGTGCATCTGTGAAAGACTGTATGGGTGGGTAAGTGTGTGTAAGAGTGTGTTAGTGAGTGAATGTATGTCCCAGTGGTACATGTGTGAGTAACTACATATGTGAAAGGCAGTATATATGTGTGTTGGAGTATATAAATAGCTATAAGCGAGAGTGTGTGATTGTGAGAGTGACTGTATGGATGAGTGTGTGCTTGTATCAGTGATTGTATAAGAGCGTAAGAATGTGCTAGTATTTGTATGAGTAAGTGAGCTTGTGTGTGTATAACTGTATAGGTGAGAAAATGGCAGTGTGTTTAATTATTTGCATGACTGACTAGGTGTGTGAGTACCTCTATGGATGAGTGGCGGTGTCTGTGTGTCTATATAGGAGTATGAGTGCATATGATAGTCCTGTACTGAGTGACCGTAAGTATGAGTGACTGTACGGGTGAGTGAGTGGATGTGTGTGTAGACCTAAGAATCAGTGAGTGGGTATGTAGTTATTTGTGTTGGAGTGTCTATGGTTTTGCGAATGGCAGTCTGTAATTTAGAGTGGGTGTATCAAAGGTTATATTAGGGTGTGAGGAGGTGCATCAGATTATCACGTGGATGATGTCATCAGTGATGTCATCAGTGATGTCATTTGAGATGTCATCAGTGATGTCATCAGTGATGTCACTGACCATGTCATGAGTGATGTAATATGTGACGTCATCAGCAGTGCATTGCGGGGCGCGAGTTATAGTTAGCTGAACTAACTATAACGGGGAATTTCACGGGTTTTGTACGAGTGCAATGTCCAACTAACTATAACTGTCCCTAAAACCTATGGTTTGTTCAGTGAATTTGTAAGGTTTTTTAAATGCTAATTTCTAACTATAACGTGCCTGAAACCTATGGTTTTTTCAGTGAATTTCAAAGGTTTTTAAATGCTAATTCCTAACTATAACATGTCTGAAACCTATGGTTTTTTCAGTGAATTTCAAAGGTTTTGTAAATGACAATTTTTAAATGTATTAATTGTTATATTTATTTTTTTGATACTGAGTTACTACATTTTTTTAAACTATTTATTTTTAGATATTTTATTTTTTAAATTACATTGTAATTACATTATACATTACATTACAAAATATCCTTTCTCAGAATGAATTACTTTAGTTTAAATACTTTGCAAATAGGCAATAGACTTTTAAGTACATTAGTTACAGTTGTTGCAATGGGCAACACAATTTCAAACACAATGCAACATTGAGCTCAATGTGAATTTCTAGTTAAATGCAATTAGTTACTTTATGGATTACTTTTCTAACCACAGGACTGGATCCTAGATTCAGTCCTGGGACATCTCCTGTAAACAGTTGAGTAAAAGCGTTTTGGTTACAGTAGTGATTTTTAAGGAATATTATTGTATTTTAAAAGTTGAGACAGAAACTTTTTCACATAGAATCACCAATGTTATCCTATGGGAGGAAATTCACTTACCAGGTAAGTAGTGTTATCGTTACTTTTTCTTACTCAGTGGTGGATCCTGGATCCAGCACTGGTGCATCTCCTGTAAACAGTTGAAAGAATGCGTTTAAGTCATACAGGCGATTTTTAAGGAATATTCGTAGTTTGTGAAAATCGACATTATGAAACTTTTCTGCTGAAAACCAGACAATGGATTCCTATGGAAGGAAATACAAGTTACTGGTAAGTACGGTTAGAATTACTTTTCAGGGTCAGTGCTGGGCTAAAAGATGCAGCACTGGGTTCTCTCCTGATAACAGGTGAGTAAATCGGAATTCGTAGTTCGGCTGATTTTAGAGGAATATTATAAAGTTCCAAAACTCCACACTTAGAAGAATTTCCAAGTGAAACCAGTCAATGTTAGCCTATGGAAGGAAATTCAAGTTACTGGTAAGTACTGTTAGAATTACTTTTCAGGATCAGTACTGGGCTCAAAGATGCAGCACTGAGGTCTCTCCTGATAACAGGTGAGTAAATCGGAATTCGTAGTTCTGCTGATTTTAGAGGAATATTTGTATGTTTCAAAAATCGACAGAAACTTTTTCAGCAAAAAGCAGGCAATGATATCCTATGGAAGGGAATTCAAGTTACTGGTAAGTACGGTTAAAATTACTTTTCAGGATCAGTACTGGGCTCAAAAATGCAGCACTGAGGTCTCTCCTGATAACAGGTGAGTAAATCGGAATTCGTAGTTTGGCTGATTTTAGAGGAATATTATAAAGTTCCAAAACTCCACACTTAGAAGAATTTCCAAGTGAAACCAGTCAATGTTAGCCTATGGAAGGAAATTCAAGTTATTGGTAAGTACGGTTAAAATTACTTTTCAGGATCAGTACTGGGCTCAAAGATGCAGCACTGAGGTCTCTCCTGATAACAGGTGAGTAAATCGGAATTCGTAGTTCGGCTGATTTTAGAGGAATATTTGCACAATGGTGAAGAAAGGGGGTGGGGCCTGAGGTGACATGTCTGCAAACACGCCCTGTGGCGCGTTTTAAGTTGGAGAATTAATTCCTTCTCAATCCCGAGGGTCCCTAAGGGCCAACTAGCCATCCAGATACCTCCAGTATGCGCCAGAGAGCTGCGTTGCAGAGAGGTGTTCAGAGGCCACGCCCCTTTTTGCACCTCTCTGCAGCGCAGCTCTGTGGCGCTTTCTGGACGTACCTGGTGGGCTAGTCGGCCCCCTAGGACCCTCAGGATTGAAGGGGATTTAATTCCCCATCTTAAAACGTGCCACGGGGCCTGTTTGCACACATGTCACCTGAAGCCCCGCCCCCTCCTTTCACCACTGTGCAAACGCGCCCCGTGGCGTGTTTTAAGATGGGGTATTAAGTCCCCTTGAATCATGAGGGTCCCTGGGGTCCAACTAGCCCACCCTGTACCTCCAGTATGCGCCAGGGAGCTGCGTTGCAGAGAGGTGTTCAGAGGCCACGCCCCTTTTTACACCTCTCTGCAACGCAGCTCTGTGGCGCTTTCTGGACGTACCTGGTGGGCTAGTCGGCCCCCAGGGACCCTCAGGATTGAAGGGGATTTAATTCCCATCTTAAAACGCGCCACGGGGCCTGTTTGCACACATGTCACCTTTAGCCCCGCCCCCTCCCTTCACCACTGTGCAAACGCGCCCGTGGCGCGTTTTAAGTTGGAGGATTAAGTCCCCTTGAATCCTGAGGGTCCCTGGGGTCCAACTATCCCACCAGGTACCTCCAGTAAGCGCCACAGAGCTGCGTTGCAGAGGTGTCAAAAGGGGCGTGGCCTGGACCACCTCTCTGCAACCCATCCCTGTGGAGCATACTGGAGGTTCCTGGTGGGCTAGTTGGCCCCCAGGGACCCCCAGTATTCAAGGGGAATTCGTTCCCCCTTTGCAAACGCAGTCACAAGATGGCTGCCAACACTTCCTGGTTTGGAGTGTTGACAGCCAATTAGCATACAGCTGGTCATCAGGAGGGTGCGCGGACCCTCCGCGGCCATAGATATATATGTGTTTTTACTTTTGATTTTCTCAGCAACTACTGAACAGATTTACACCATTTAACAAAAAGGGTTCTTTCTGAACCAAGAACTACCTCTTTGCCAAATTTGGTGTAATTCCGTTCAGCAGTTCGTGCTGTAGCCGTGGCTAAAGTTTCCTATGGGAAAATGAATGGGGAAAACACGTTTTGGGACCCCCCTTTTTCTCGGCCCCTGCTTGATGAATCACCCGAAGACTTTCAGGATAGGAGCGGACCGGAGCGGGCCACAAAGTTTGAAAATTTCACGAAGATTCGTCAACCGACGCAAGAGTTATTTCAAATAGAATGTTGTGGATTTCCTATGGAAAATAGGTCCTAACTATAACTATCTACTGGCGACCGCCAGTAGATAATATATATATATATAGCGGTCGCCAGTAGATAGTTATAGTTAGGACCTATTTTCCATAGGAAATCCGCAACATTCTATTTGAAATAACTTTGGCGCCGGTTGACGAATCTTTGCGGAATTCTCAAAACTCGTGGGGCGCTCCGGTCCGCTCCTATCCTGAAAGTTTCAGGGTGATTTGGCAAGCGGGGGCCGAGAAAAAAGGGGGGTCCCAAAACGTGTTTTCTCCATGTTAATTCCCACAGGAAATTTTAGACACGGCTACAGCTCGAACTGCTGAACGGAATTACACCAAATTTGGCAAAAAGGTAGCGCTTGGGTCAGAAAGCGACCTTTTTTTAAATGGTGTAAATCCGTTCAGTAGTTGCGGAGAAATTGAAAAAATAAGAGTCAAAAATCAATTTCTCATAGGAAACTTTAGACACGGCTACAGCCCAAACTGCTGAACGGAATTACACCAAATTTGGCAAAGAGGTAGCCCTTGGTTCAGAAAGAACCCTTTTTGTTAAATGGTGTAAATCCGTTCAGTAGTTCCTGAGAAAATCAAAAGTAAAATCACATATATATCTATGGCCGCTTAGGGTCCGCGCACCCTCCCGATCACGAGCTGCATGCTAATTGGCTGTCAAGTGGCTGTCAACACTCCAAATCAGGAAGTGTTGGCAGCCATTTTGTGCCTCGGCAGAACCAAGGCACAGAAACAAGTCGCAAAACGCAAAAGGGGGCAGGGTAGAAACACCCTGACCCCTAGGTCTGCTCAGGGGTCCCACAAGGACCCCTGGGCAGAAAAAGCATTTTTTTTTTTTTAAATCGGCGGGATGCGCCGATCCCGCCGTGATAAAAAAAAAATCGAAGTGCGGGCTCCCGCGCTTCGAGGCTATTTTACCCCCGGGTGGGCCAAGTCCCGGGGGCATGCGGGGGGTGGGTTTATATTTTATGGGGGGGGGCCTCTAAGGCCCCCCAAGCCCCGGGGACCACCACCCCCCGGGGCTTTTAAATAAAAATGGTGCGGGAGGGCACTCTGCCACCCCCCGGGGCTTCTTTTTTTTAAATTTAATGACCTGTGTGGGGGGGCTCGAGCCCCCCCACAAGCCCCGGGGACCGCCACCTCCCCGGGGCACTAAGAATTTTAAAATGGGGGTCCATTTCGGACTCCCGAGCCCGGGGACCACCACCTCCCGGGGCTTTGCAGATGTGGGGAGGGGGCCGCGCGGCCTCCCTCCTGGAGCCTGTGGTGGCCCTGGGGACCGCCACCCCCCAGGGCCGGCTCCTGCAGTGTCCCGGGGTGCCTACCCCCGGGACACTGCTGTTTGCAATGGCAGGACAGGAGCCTCGCGGCTCCCGTCCTGTCATAGCAAACTGGCTTTGCTTCATTGAAGCGAGAGCAGGGAAACCTGCTCTCGCTTCAATGAAGCAAAGCAGATTGCTTTTCCATAAGGGGTGCTGCATGTCTGCAGCTCCCCTTATGAAAAAGCAATGCCGGCTCCCGCAGGACGCGGGTAGCCGGCGGGACCATGCGGGGATTGGGGACCCTCCCCACGGTCCCCAACGAGTGGCCAGGCCCCGGGGGATGGGGTCCCCGAGGCCATTAGTGGCCCGGGAGGGGGGCCACGTAGCCCCCCTCCCCAAGAAGAATTATTATTTTATTTTTTTTTAAACGTAAAGGCTGGCCCCGGGGGATGGGGTCACCGGGGCCTTAAATGGCCTGAGGAGGGGGGCCACGCAGCCCCCCTCCAAATATATATTTTTTTTTAAAAAGAGGGCATGCCCTGGGGGATGGGGTCCCCGGGGCATATAGAGGCCCAGGGAAGGGGGGCCACACGGCCCCCTTCCCGTTTATTTTATAATTTTTTAAAAGAAAATGCTCAGGCCCTGGGAAATGGGGTCCCCGGGGCCAAAAGTGGCAGAGGGAAGGGG
This sequence comes from Calotriton arnoldi, assembly GCA_963921515.1. Taxonomy (NCBI): domain Eukaryota; kingdom Metazoa; phylum Chordata; class Amphibia; order Caudata; family Salamandridae; genus Calotriton; species Calotriton arnoldi. The sequence goes on from CAWUFW010009787.1 coordinate 477,015, forward strand.
GGCCACGCAGCCCCCTTCCCATTAAAAAAAAGCAAAGAGAAAAAAAAAAGACCGGAATCGTGCCGGAGGCCCCGCCCCCTCCCTGCAGCAGTCTGCAAACGTGCCCCCTGGCGCGTTGTAAGAAGGGGAAGTAATTCCCCTTGAATACTGGGGGTCCCTGGGGGCCAACTAGCCCACCAGGAACCTCCAGTATGCGCCAGGGAGCTGTGTTGCAGAGAGGTGTTCAGAGGCCACGCCCCTTTTTACACCTCTCTGCAATGCAGCTCTGTGGCGCTTTTTGGAGGTACATGGTGGGCTAGTTGGACTCCAGGGACCCTCAGGATTCAAGGGGACTTAATCCCCCAACTTAAAACGCGCCACGGGGCGCGTTTGCACAGTGGTGAAGGGAGGGGGCGGGGCTTCAGGTGACATGTGTGCAAACAGGCCCTGTGGCGCATTTTAAGATGGGGAATTAAATCCCCTTCAATCCTAAGGGTCCCTGGGGGGCAACTAGCCCACCAGGTACGTCCAGAAAGCACCACAGAGCTGCGTTGCAGAGAGGTGTAAAAAGGGGCGTGGCCTCTGAACACCTCTCTGCAACGCAGCTCCCTGGCGCATACTGGAGGTACAGGGTGGGCTAGTTGGACCCCAGGGACCCTCATGATTCAAGGGGACTTAATCCCCCAACTTAAAACGCACCACGGGGCGCGTTTGCACAGTGGTGAAGGGAGGGGGCGGGGCACGTTATAGTTAGAAATTAGCATTTAAAAACCTTTGAAATTCACTTAAAAAACCATAGGTTTCAGGCACGTTATAGTTAGAAATTAGCATTTAAAAAACCTTTGAAATTCACTGAAAAAACCATAGGTTTCAGACACGTTATAGTTAGAAATTAGCATTTAAAAAACCTTTGAAATTCACTGAAAAAACCATAGGTTTTAGGGACAGTTATAGTTAGTTGGACATTGCACTCATACAAAACCCGTGAAATTCCCCCGTTATAGTTAGTTCAGCTTACTATAACTCGCGCCCCGCAATGCACTGCTGATGACGTCACATATTACATCACTCATGACATGGTCAGTGACATCACTGATGACATCACTGATGACATCTCAAATGACATCACTGATGAAATCACTGATGACATCATCCATGTGATAATTTCATGCATCTTCTCACACCCTAATATAACTTTTGATACACCCACTCTAAATTACAGACTGCCATTGTCAAAACCATAGACACTCCAACACCAATAACTACATACCCACTCACAGATTCTTAGGTCTACACACACATCCACTCACTCACTCACCCGTACAGTCACTCATACTTACGGTCACTCAGTACAGGACTATCATATGCACTCATACACCTATGTAGACACTCACACACCGCCACTCATCCATAGAGGTACTCACACACCTAGTCAGTCATGCAAATAATTAATCACACTGCCATTTACTCACCTATACAGTTATACACACACCAGCTCACTTACTCATACAAATACTAGCACATTCTTTACGCTCTTATACAATCACTGATACAAGCACACACTCATCCACACAGCCACTCTCACAATCACACACTCTCACTTATAGCCATTTAAATACTCCAACACACATATATACTGCCTTTCACATATGTAGTTACTCACACATGTACCACTGAGATATACATTCACTCACTAACACACCCATACACACACTCACCTACCCAAGCAGTCCATCACAGATGCACTCTTGAAATCATACACCCAGTGATTCACCCACTCACACATCTATGTACAGAGTCACACACACCCCACCCACACAAACACTCAGGCACCCATACAGATACTTAGACAACCAATCAATAACCCATATAGACACTCATGTAGCTATTCGCAAATCCATGCTTCCACTTACACACCAACAGACAGACGGATTCAGATATTCACACAGTTTTGTCACTTACCCATGCATTCAGTAAGATACGTTTAATCACTCAATTATAGACTCAGTCACGCACCTACTAAATCATCCATTCAGACACTTATACACCCACTCGTTCTTCAATACGCCTTTTCCTATATATATTTAACATATTTAAGCTTTACAGAAACACACAGTCACTGGATGATGTCATCAGTGATGTCATTTGAGATGTCATCAGTGATGTCATCAGTGATGTCACTGACCATGTCATGAGTGATGTAATATGTGACGTCATCAGCAGTGCATTGCGGGGGCGCGAGTTATAGTTAGCTGAACTAACTATAACGGGGAATTTCACGGGTTTTGTACGAGTGCAATGTCCAACTAACTATAACTGTCCCTAAAACCTATGGTTTTTTCAGTGAATATATATATATAAAGAGTTACCAGCCCTCTTTCGAAATTTGACACAAAAACAACATATTTTATCTTCCTTAAACTTTAGACCATCACTACAACATGATAATGAAATTCGTAAAAAGAGTAGAATTACCCTATGGAATTCTGCACCGCCTGATCACGACTGGTCTTGGAGTTGGTTTTCCCAGGGGCAAAAACACCGTACCCAACTTTACCACTTGGTAATTCCAGATGTTAAAACTGCATCCTCCCTGACATTTTTTCTCTGACAAGGAAAAGCATTGCCTGCCCCTCCCTTCCAGAAAAAATATTCTACTTACTTCCCCTTCCTTTCCCTACTCTCCCTACCCCTCTCCCTCCACCCTACTCCAGACAAAAGCCCCCACACACATTTACCACTTGCCTCAAGATGGTGGAAAATGTGTCCATTATCTCCCTCAGTAAATGGAACATAGGGGCCGATTACGATTGCAGTAGGCCCGTCACCGCCAGCCATGCGGTGGCGGTCCTTCCACAATCGTACCGCGATATTCCCCCTGCCACATTACGATGGTGGTGGGAATTGCGCTCGGACCGTGGCGGACACAAAGACCATCCGCCACTGGTCCGCCAGAAGCAATCATACAGATTGCCTGGCGGACGGTCTAGAGAGCATAAAATGGTGGCTGTGCCTAGCAGGCACCGTCCACCAAATCATGATGCTGGCTACAGCCGGCCTTTCCATGGTGGCGATACCGCCATGGAAAGGCTGGTGGGGATTAGTTACGGGGGCCCGTTGTGGGTCCCCCTTTTGTTGGGAGGAGGTGTGGGTGCACTGGGGGGTACCCATGGTACCCCCCTACATTCCACAGCACAACATGGCTAGCACCGTGTGGGTCCTGACATGTAGTGCACTGAAATGCACATCCTCCCTTTTTGGCATTGCGGCGGGCGCTGCAGTCAGCAGCACCCACATTCTATATTTTTCTAAACAATATTATAGTAAAATCTATTGTTCTTTTTTTTTAAATATCATGTCTGCAGTCTATATTTTGGTAGTCAAAATATTTGTATTTACTATACTTTTATTACCAATATTTTTCCACTCGATATTTATGTCATTTACATTATAAATATATACAGTCGATAATTTTGCTATCAATATTTTTGACACAATAATTTTCATTCACTATATGTTTTAGGTCATAGTCAGATATACAACTGCATTTTCAGTTGTAAATGTAAACCACTTTTCAATTAGATGCTTGAGTAAATAAAGATCACTTAATGCTTCATTGTCTAGAGAAATCTTTCTAAAATGTGTCTTTTCCGCTATAAGATTCCAGTAATGGGTTTTCAGACTTGTATTCTCTTTGTTTTAGCTGCCTAATTTTTAACTCAATCTAACTGCTTCTTTCACTCATTCAGATCCAGCTGGAGTCATCTAAAGATTGTTATTATTGTTATAAGGCAGTCCCAAAGTGAGGTTACCAGGAATAGTATTACGTTTCCAAGCAGGACAAAGTCTTGTTCATGGAACATACACCTATCCATGGATCACTTTGTAATAGATTTTCATTATCCTCAGTTGCAAAATTTGACCTTGAAAGCCAGTTATATTTTATCTAGTATTAGATTTAGGATAGTCTTGTCCCATTTGTGCTATACTCCAAGATCCAATTCAGATATGTAAATTTGCATTTATAGATATACTCATGTATGGATCTACTCCATCCTCTGGATGTCACTTTCCACTTTTTTCTATTCACCATTTTTGAGTGGAGATGTACACCTAGGTGTAGACGTACGTGTGGAACCTCCTACAACTGAATTTACAAGTGTAAAGTTACTATTAATAACATTTCACCTGTTGGTGGAACTCTCCACCAAAGAGGCAGAGATCTCTCTACAAAAAAGATAGGAGGGGCAGAGGGGAGGATGTCCTCCTGCATTTTTGTGAATTACATTTTGCAGTATGTAAATAGTACATTTATCAAACCCAGGAGGAGCAGAGAATGATATTGGTCCTGCACACGTCCTCTCTACAAAATACAAATTTAAAAAAGGTGTGCTTTTCCAAACAAATATAAGGAAACCAGCCTAACTTTAGGTAGTGGACCCCACCTGGTCATCTGGGATTGCTCCTTTTAGGAGCACAAGCCCTCACACATCAGTGGTGGCATGCTTCATCATTTGGTTGTGCTCCTCATTGGGCTGGCGCTACAATGCCCAGTGGGCCCCTCGAAGGGGCACTTTGCTGGAGATCTTTTTTTTTATCTTTCCTTTTTGTCAAATAACCCAATTGTGGTAAACTGTGCCTTTTTAGAATTTATGTAGGTTGGTGTCAAAACTACTGCTAAAATTGACCAGCGAGCCCCTTTGTGTTAATTGTATTCCCGGGATCTCTGTCAAAGGTTAAAAATATAAAATGTGAATCTTAGGAAAATGCATGCTTCCTAGATCGCTATCATGAATGGTTGACATGTTTCAAACCTAATCTGTCCCTACTCTGATCAATGCAGTTCCATCAGGACCTGCTTTACCTAATCTACCCAAGTAGGCAACAGGAGATCTGCGAGTGAGCTGTCCTACCTCATATAAAAAAATAATAATCAGTGTGATTGATCACATTTGCATTGGGGAAGGCGGAAATGGGTAGACTAAAAGGCAATGACTAACAGATGGTCAAATGAACTGTGGGCAGTGTAAGATCTCGCGATTCCTATGGAACCCTGTTACTTCTTGATTAGGATAATCAAAGTGACGCAAAAAGGTCCACATTTAAATTCTTGGAGTAAGTTCACACACACGTCTGTGGACGTCTCTTTACTGGTATAATATGATGCATATAAGGAATGAGTTTCATTGAGAGAATCATTTATACCTCAGCATTGGGATACAAATGCTTAACGCAGTGCATGATAGAAGTCCTTTGTAAGAGCGCCATTGCTGTTGCAGTACTTGCAAGACACAGCATTGTGAAAATCTCTATATGTGCATTGTCTGTGCTACAAATGTATCTCAGTACTGGTATACTACAGTATTATTCAAGCCAGTAGGGGCTGAGTGCATTGAGAGAGCTTTGTGGACATCTCAGTAGTTGTGCAAATTGCAGATCAGAATTGATGTACATTATCAAACCCCTGAAAACCTATCAATAATGGGATAAGTATGATGCAAAACAAACTAGAGAGGAAATATGGGTGCCTGATGGAGGATTTACTAGAGGATACCGTAGCTGTTTCATGCCTGAAAGAAATACATCCCTGGCTATGTGATAATACTGGGAGTCATGCAGGTCTGTATCGAGTGGCATAATTAGAGCTTTTCAATGTGGCATAGTGTATGAGACAGGCACTCATTCTTCTGTAGCAAAAAAATATTTAGATGATGTGCACCTAGTATTTTTTATCGGGCACAACATTTCTCATAGGAATTTGTATGATTCTCTGTTGCTGCTTCTGTACCCCACTAGTTAGTACAGGGACAGTTCATTAGTTTCCCTCCATAACTGCCCATAAAAGCTATGGCTTTTTAGCCAATATATTTCCAAAACTCTGATCTCAAATGCACCTTTTGCCCTCAATTTTACACCTCATGCAATGTCTGGGTATTATGAATATTTTTGCCAGGCTGCATTTAGCTACCAGCCTTGCACTATCCGCCCTAACCTAATATCAATTCTTTTAAAGAGGACCAGAGGCTGTATTAAAGCAGATAGATAAAAGTGCAAGAATGCGAATGGGTTAATACACACTACAAATACTGTGCTACAGTAAGAAGATCTTGAGCCGTCAAAAATGTGAAAAACGCCCTCATGCAAGTGAATAGCCTCATCTCCCTTTCCCCACCCTGCCCCAGTAACAAACTCATTCATACTCTGGAATCTTATGGCTAGAATCAATGCACTGACAACAGCTTTATCTCAGTTTGCCCTGTTTGCCAGGCCCATAGTGCTATAACCCCATCATTGTCCAGTTGTCAGTCTGAGTGGTATCAGGGGGCTTCCATGCATTCGCCTGGCCCTTCATCTCTGCGGTGAAGCCTCAAGGCACACCACCAGCGGTAGCTCCTCCGTTATGGTGGAGGAGCGGTGCTCCCCCTGCCGGCAGATGCAAAACTTGAAAAATAAAATGATAATAAAACAGGTTTATTATCATTTTATTTCTCTCCGCAGGGCCGAGTCTTGGGGGCGGGGCCATCGTGACGACTCATGGAAAAGGCACTGCCACAAGTGCGCATGTAGGTTTGGCCGTCCATCTTAGGACTAAACCGACATGTGCACCAAGATGTCTCCAACCTGAGCTGCATTGTCGGGTTGGAGACAGCATGCACAGGCTCCCAGTCTCTCTGGGAGCGCAAATCCAGGCCACTCAGGGCAATCCCGGTGCTTCTCTCATGCTTCCAGCAGCATGACTGCAGTGGAGCCAGAGGAGCAGTAGAGCGGTGATGCGGCAGGCATAAGTTCTTTTTGTTTGTTTTATTTTGTGCTGTTATTGTCAACGTCCGTCCCCCACCCACGCGGCCACACCACTATTCCCTGACACCAGCCACTACTGCACACCACTACACTCCAATCTTACTTGGGGTCTTAGGGTTGCCACCTTTCCGAGAGAAAAATTCGAGCCATTTGTTCATGTTTAAAGATTCTGATACTTAAATAGGACTTTGTATAAAATCATTGGTATTCCTTTTCAGCAAGGCTCTTCTGCCTCTGTTAAATTTAGCTATCAGTCACGGATCATTAAGGCAGCTTTTGAACACATTTTAAAGTGCTTTCTCCTCATGTTTGCTGTTTAAAGTATGTACTGACAATAGGAAAAAATATAGTTTTTAGGTGATTTTCTTCATGTTTTTTTACGGGCCAGAACATTTAAATACTGGTCATGCCAGCAAAAAAACAGCCAGGTGGCAACCAGAGCTCTTGCATTGTACAGCATGCATGTGCACAACTGCGCTGAAGCATGCTTGAGGTTTTGCCAGGTCATTCTCTCCCCTCTAGGGTGATCAGGTGTCCTGGACTGGCAGGGTAAGTAGACATAATATCGAAATTTTTATATAGATATACATAAATATCGACTTTAGTATATCGATAGTACTAAATATCGATGTTGTGTATATCGATGTTAAAAATATCGATTGTAAGTGTTGTTTAAAATATCGAAGTATGTAGTATCGACTGTTAAAATATCGTTATGTTAAAATATCGTTTTTGTACTATTTTTAATGTATTTATAGTTTGTTTGTAGTTTAATTATAGTTAGTTAATGTTATAAAAAAATTTAGGGGCCCATTACGATGTCGGGCGGAGGCACTACCGCCGTGCTGTCGGAGACAAAAAACGCTAGTTACCGTCCGCCAGCAACGGCCCACACGCCCGCCAAATTAGGATGTGAAAAGTCAGCCAAACACCGCCCGTAAGCCTGCGACGCCGCCCGCCATCAAAGTGCGCCCGTCTACGTAGCGGCGCGAGCCAATGGAGACACACCATCCGACAAAATGACGTATCGCCCGGCGTCCAAATTACGATGCCACAACCAAACAGCCTCACCGGCAAAGAGACACCGCACGAGATACCAAGACGGAAACCCGACTGTTGAGTACGGAGACCAAAAAGGCGGCCCACCGCGAAATGAATCCTGCTCTCCAGGCCATCCCCATGCTGTACCTGATGCACCACCTAGGAGTGAACGCGCCACGACGACGCAGGTAGTGGAAGACACACATGTGGCATGTGAAGCGGGAGGGCTGCTTGGCCCAGGTGGGTGGGTGGCACGGGTAGGTGCACTCATGCAGTGTTGAAACAGACTGTGTGGGGAGGATCCCGGAGGGGTAGATTTCCACTGTGTTGGGTATTTGGAAAGCCTACCTGTCTGGGGATGAATGTGAACTCGTGTGGGCACAACAGGCGGGCACACGATCAATGCTGCATCAGGTGTAGACATTAGCCCTCCCTCTGGGGACATGCTGGATACTGCTGTGCAACTGCCAGGCCCTTGCCAAGGCACTTACATCCCCTGTCCTCCAGGTGTACCCCCTACATTGTCCACCTGCACAGGCTACCCAGGGCACGGGATGGCAGTGGAGCTTGGTGGGTGGGAGGTCATGGCGCCCTTCTCCTGGTCACATCTCGCAGGCAACACATTCTCAGTGTGCAGCAGGGCACAAGTCCGAAATAAGAAGTGGGGGGACGCTGATGTCACGACAGGAAGTGATGTCACGAAAGGTGGCTTGCACCATCAGATTCATTGCCGCCCCTCGCTCACCCCTTAGATGCGATTGCATCAGAGAAGCCAGCGCGTGAGCAGCAGCTCCAATCTCGCCCCAGAGAGGCCAAAGAGTGAATGTGTGGCTCCATTTGCTCCAGTTATCGAGCTCGCGGTAAAATAAGTGGGGGGACGCCGTCCACCCATGTGGTACCCCGACTTGAGCCCTGGACTGTGCAGGCAAAGTGTCCTATTGGCTCTGCGATATGTGTGAGTTGCATGACACTCGTTGGCGGGGGATGGCTCGGAGACCCGTCACCCTGAGGCCCATATCTCACTCTATGGGTCCCTTGTCAATGGCAGCGGATGTAATGACTATGCGCGCCGGGGTGGGTCTACCTTTCGTCTGGGATGGTGTTTGCGGCCTGGCGCGCTAGGGCAGCTACAGCTTCTGTGTGTTGCATGTGGTGTATCCGGACTCCGGAGACTGTCATATATTGTCACTGTAGTCCAGGGCTCGAGTCGGGGTACCACGCGGGTGGACAGAGTCCCCCCACTTATTTTACCGCGAGCTCGATAACTGGAGCAAATGGAGCCACACATTCACTCTTTGGCCTCTCTGGGGCGAGATCGGAGCTGCTGGTGCACGCGCTGGCTTCTCTGATGCAAACGCATATAAGGGGTGAGCGAGGGGAGGCAATGAGTCTGATGGTGCCACCTTTCGTGATGTCACTTCCTGTCGTGACGTCAGCGTTCCCCCACTTCTTTTTTTAGGACTCGTGCCCTGCAGTGTTGTCAGATGTGCCACTTTCCAGGGGGGTGGAGAAAGGGTCAGGAATGTCAGCCTGAGATTGGCCCAGTTGAAGGCCCACCTTGACTGGGGAGGACAACCATTGGACAGTCTGGTGTAGCCCACCCACGCGTACATGTAGGCCCTCCATGAACTATGTCACCTGCGGCAAGGTGATGTCATGGGCAATGAAGTTATTGAGGAGAGCTGTCTGCCCCACACAGAGATGCTGCACAAGCTCAACAGACCCAGCACTGAGGGCAGCAGGGGTCACATGTGCAGGGGCAGCTGTGCCTGGTGTGAAGGACACTCTATCCTTCATCCTTGTGCCGACACGTGTTGCACCAGTGGAAGTAGATGGGAGGGCGGGCATTGGCCTCCGCGTGGCTGAAGAGGAGCCAGAGTCCACGTCCCCTGTGCTAGCAAACATGGATGCATCACCTCTGTCCTCAGATGACGCAGAAATTGCCGTCTCGGCCTGTGATTCATCTAGCACACGTCTGGCCCCTCCGAGGCGCTGTTCACATCTGTCTCACTCAACTCCTGTGCAGCTGCTTCATCCGATGCCTCACCACTGTTGACTGTCCCCTGTCCCTCAGCACCCACGGGAGATGCTACATGAGAGAGAGCGAGGTGGCCTCACTCATTTGGCATCAATTAAACAGACATGTGCAAGGGAAGCAGCACAGAACATTCCCAAATCCACATGTTGCACGATACCTGTGCAATTGTATACAGCCACCACAATCAACACGTAATGGCTGGCGTACAGAAAATGAAGCCGCTAATAAGTGGCACATGTGTTGTGCACATAGCACAACACCCGACCTGTGTCACCCTGCGACCATGTCAATGTGTACACCTGTCAATGTGTGTTGGAGGTGTGATACGTACAGTGCTGTACATTGGGTGAACTAGTGACATCATTGACTGTCTCATATCCCGTTGTGCAACAGGACCCACTTGTTTGGGCCGCTCAGCCTGTGTACATTGTGTTGTTGGTGTGTGCCATACTCACCCAGCCTCGGAAGCTGTGTCAGGCACAGCAGCTAGGTATATTGCCGTGGTGTTGCCGCTTCCCACATATGCAGTCTGAAATCATCATCATGCCTTTCAAGCTATTATGGCCTAAATCCCCATGTGCATGCTCATAGCAATGGTTTGTGTCAGTGGTCATTGCTATTGGTAAGGGGACCTGTGTAAGAGTATTGTAGCTGTGCTGTCCCTACTTGTCAGCTGTTCTGTGATTCTATTGCTTTGTCAGTAATTTTAGTTTTGTGTATGTGAAAATGCCATGTGGTGTGTTGCATTGACATGTGTCCACTTCCATCTGTCCTAGGAGGAGACCAAACATACATCGCCCCTACCAATTGCTGGCAGACATGGAGGATGTGGAGGTTATTCAGAAATTCCGTCTGGACCGACCCACCCTGCATCACCTATGTGCAATGTTGGAACCCCACCTTCGTCCTCGCAGGGTGTATCCTACAGCATTCACCCCCGCGGCTAAGGTGATGGCTGCACTGCATTTTTCGCAACCGGATCTTTCCAACACACGGTGGGCAGTGGAGGTGGGATGTCCCAGCCCATGTTCAGCATGGTGCTACGGGATGTCCTGTCAGCTATGATGCTCTACAGGAACCGGTACATCCGATTCCCCAGGGCTCGTGATTTGGCGGCAGTGAAGGGTGCTTTCTATGCCCTTGGACGCATCCCCCACGTTGTTGGTGCAATTGATTGCACCCATGTTGGCCTTGTTGCACCACAGGCCATGGAGCACATCTATAGGAACCGGAAACATTTCCACTCCCTGAATGTGCAAGTGGTGTGCCTGGCGGACATGATTATCACACACGTGTGTGCGAAGTTTCCCGGATCCGCAAATGACTCGCACATCATGCGCCACAGCATCCTCCCGCGAATGATGACCAATCTTCAACCGGACCGTGCATGGATTGTTGGTGAGTATGCATACTCGTGTAGCGTGCTGGGTGTGACATGCTGTCTTGTATCCTGTTGGAATTGCAACGATTCTCTGTGTTTCTCACACCCAGGTGACTCTGCATATCCTAACGGGCCTTGGCTGCTGAGCCCACTACGTAATCCTAGGACACCAGCTGATGTCAGATACAATGAGGCACATGGGAGGACCAGACATGTGGTGGAGCGGACTTTTGGACTCCTGAAGTCCAGATTCAGATGCCTGGACCGCACCGGCGGTGCACTGGCATACTCCCCACAGAAGGTGTGCCAGATAGTTGTGGCATGCTGCATGCTGCACAATCTCGCGATTCGCAGGCAGATCCCCCTGATAGTGGATGACGGTGATCAGCCAGGGCCCCCGCCTGCAGACCAAGCCGTGTCCAGTGGCGAGGACAGTGGAGAGGAGGAAGCAGTGAATGAGCGTCAGCAGCTCATCGCCCGCTACTTCACTTGACGGTGAGTGACCATGTACGACGGCTGATGTTGCTGTAGTTGTGTAGGTGTATGTGTGCATTGTCACGGCGGCCTACTGTTCACTGAGTGCTGTGTGGCAATGGTCCTTGTCCAGGGTAGTATGCCACTGACAGTGGCTGTAGCATTGTGCCCTGTTGCTCTGTGAGATGTGTGTACATTGCTTATACTTGATGACAAGTACTGTGTGATGAGTGTGTGACACACACATTCAATGGACTCTTGTTCTGTTTTTCACCCCTAGGTCCCTACAGCCTCTCCTGGCCTATCGACATACCACACTCCAGATGCATTTCTGATCATGGTGACGGTTGCACATCCTTGCTTAAACACAGAGCAGATAAAACAGAATGTGATCCAGGTGTATTTATTTTAAGCGGTGCCATGTGATTGTGGGCAAGGTGATCACAAAAGTGGTGCATGCTGAAACAATGAGTTGACGGTCATGTCCGCGTGATGGTCAAGGTGTCCCCATGTTGTTCTGGGTCCACAGTCCGACAGACTCATGCCATTCACATGGCAGTGTGGGGTAGGATAGTAGTCCAAGTGAATGCAGTAGATGGCCACCATGGCTGGCTGACTCACTGGCGTTTGGAGCGTGCAAAGTCATCTCTAGACACCTGTTTCCTCTTCGGACGACCCCTTCCACGTTTGAGAGGGGGGGGTTGTGTTTGTGGGCTGCTGGTGGTGGCTGAGGATTGCCCACTCGCTGTGGACGCAGGGGAACTGGATGTTGCACGACCCTGCGCCCCAGCAGGTGGTGGCGGAGGTGGTGTGGTTGGCCTTGATTGGGCCCTCACCACCACCACTAGCTGGCCCATGAGGTCGACAAGTTGGCCCATACGGGTCACGAATTGGCCCATATGGGCGTCCATGGACCTCAACACCCCAAGGACTTCCCGTGTATCGGCAGCTGACCGGGCCCATTGTCCCTGGGCCTCTTCATAGGCCCCAAGGACTCTGGCGATTTGCGGCAGGGCTTGGCTCCCAGGCTCTGATGGCGTTGGCCTGACCCTGCTCCTCCCACCTGAACTGCTGCCACCGACCTGCCCACTCGCCACATTGGTCACCCAGGGCCTCGTTCTGGCTCCCAGGGTCGATGTCGACGTGCGTACCACCCCTTGCGCAGGGTGAGTGGTCAGGGAGGCCCTGGTGGTGGTGGTGGTGGTGGTTGCGGCGGTGGTGGTGGCCGCAATGACCATGGCAGCAGGGGCCTGGGACTGGTCACCAGCCCTGGGAGATGGGTTGGTGGGTAGGAGGGGTCCTGGGGAGCGGTTGCGCCCTGCCACACCAGATGTGCCTGGTCGGGAGTCCTCGTCCGAAGAGGTGTCCAGGTCTTCCACATCCGTGAGTCCGGGTGGAGGGCTTGTGGACTGGCTGTGATGGCTGCTGTCTCCCTCTCCAGCATCATGCTGTTCGTCACCTGTGGGGCGGAGACGTAAGGTTATTGTGTTGCACCTTGCAAGGTTTGTGTTAGATGTCTGACATTCACAGTTTGTGCACAGTTGTGCACTGATTTCCCAGATGCGTGTGTATGGCTCTACAATGTGTGTGCGTGATCAAGGCAATGGAATAGTGTGATGGGTGCATATGGCATGGGACAGATTTGGAATGCCAATCGGGTGTGTGTTGCAGTACCCCTACATTTTGTGGCTTTGGTGGAAACGGGGTACAGCCCCATGAACGCTTTTGAGATGAAATATGGTTTTGGGGTTCAAATGAAACGCTTTGAAACGCAGATGGAAAAAGGGGTATAGCCCCATCAACGCTTTTGAGGTGAAATATGGTTTTGTGGTACATACTGTGACATATGGGTGCAGAAGGGGACATGTGTTTTGGCCACACGACACTATAGAGACAAAGGTGTGTGTATGTCTGACATACCCAGCATATCTGCTCACTGTTGTCATTTAGGGACATTACACTGCAAGCATTGTAGTGAGTGAGTAATGGTTGTGTGCCACACAACGTATTGCAGATGGGACAATTCCTTGGTGTGCGTGCTACCCTCAGCCATGTGCAGCAATGCAGTGCTCTTGGGGTGTTGACTATATTAGGTATGTTGTAAATCACAGTGTGACGTGCGCTTCAGACACTGCAGACACATTTGTGGTCATCGGCGGGAATCTTTGCTGAACTACTGTATATGGGACAACTGTTTAGATGATATACCTTTCATGACACTGGGGCTGAAAGATGAGATGGATGAGATTTTGAATGTGCATTGTGTAGCTGTGTGGTTCATGGGTCCAGTGGTGTATGTGACATTACTGTGGTTCCACTCTGTTACATTGAGACAAGATAGACTTACATGGGTGATGTTGTACAATGTCAACGGAAGAAGCAGACACGACTACATGGACAAGACTTCGATGGTGTTGAGGATGTGTGTGATGACTGGCACAGTGCACGCCATGTGGGTCAGTACTCCAGTGAGACTTGTGCATGCAGACGTGACTCCTTACGTGTTACTGTATTTGAGATGGCTCATGTGGGCTATGACTCTGTAATTCATGTCCGTGTGCACATAAGTCACATGATTATGACAGGGAGCAGTGCTATCTGTTCCTCTGCTACGTGACATGTCCCAAATGTTAGTTGTAGTACAGTCCTCATGCCTACAAAGACCCCGCCCTGTACAGTAGTCTACCTACTTGTTGGTTTAGAGGGAGCAATGCAATGGCTACCACATGGTTATGAGAGGGAGGGGTGCTCCATCTGGCTGGTCTGTGGGAGTGGGGGCCGTGTTGTGAGTTGTGGTGATGGCTTACCACCCACAGACACCCCTCCATGTAGGGAAACATATCTACCTGTCGGTGAAGGTGTGCACTGCAATGGCTGACACATGGGTGTGGGGAGTGCTCCATCTTGCTGCGCTGTAGGACTAGGGGCCTGGTGGGGGTTGTACTTCTGCAGTCCCCCCTCCGATACACGGACTTTGTGGTAAGGCTACTTACCTGTTACTTGTTGGTTAGTGCAGCTATTGCTGACACATGAGTGTGGGTGTGGGAGTGCTCCTTCCGGCGCATCTGGGGTATAAGGGGACCTGGTGGGAGTTGTGGTGCTGGCTGACTGTACACATGCCCCCATGGTTTTTTTTGTTGGTACCTTTGGGCTGAGTGTGTGGGAGTGTCTGTTGCATATGTGAGAGATGTCATGTGGATTGTGTACTGGACATCGGGGTGTTTGGCCCTCGGAGCTATGGCATTCTGGTAGTGCATGACAGTACATAGCGGTGTGCTGGTATACATTTGTTTGTACTTACCAGCCTCCACTCCCCCTGGTATTCCGGTGAGACTCTCCGGATGTAGAATGCCTCACACCTTCTCCTCCCACGCCTTGAAGGTCTTGAATGGCGCAGGATTTCCGCCGCCAGTCCTGTCAGCCAGCTCACGATTCTTGGCCTCCTTCTTCCTGACCACGCTTTTCAGGTTGTGCCACCTCTTTGTAATTTCACTCCGGTTGCGTGGCACGTTCCCAACTGCATTCACTTGGTCTACGATCCTGCTCCACATTCTGTTTCTGGTGGCTACTGGTGTCTGTTGGACCTGGTTCCCATAGATTTGTGGGTGCACCTTGATGATCTCGTCGACCATGACCGTCAACTCAGTGGCAGTGTACTTAGGCATTCTTTGTGTTGCCATGGTGTGTGGTTTGGTATTTGTGGTGCTGGTGTGGTGGGTGGGTGGTGTGTGGTGTGTGATGTGCAGGGGGTTAGTGGTGCCGGTGTTTCAGTGGTGATGGTGGTGGTGTTTTTGGTGATGAGTGTGATGTGCGCGTGCGTGTGGTATGCTGCTTTCCTTTGTGGCTCTCTGGGTTCTCTGCTGTCGTCTTCGCTTTGTAGTAGTGCAAGGGATTGTGGTCTGTGAAGGGGCTGCTTTTGTACTCACCTATGTGGGTGTGTCATGATGGGCTGTCGTTTTCAGGTGTGTTGTGCCTGGTGTCCTGGAATTTGTAGTATTTTTTGTTTTGCCAGGGGGGATGTGTCTTTGGGATGTGTTCTGTGTTTGGGTATTTTGGCGTAGTTTGCTGTGTGGACTTGTTGGCCATGTTGTGTGTATTTCTTTGGTCCGCCAATGATTTCCGTGCATGGACGTGGCCGCCAGGCCTTCCGCCGTGTCAGTTATTCATCTCTGTTGTTAACCGTGGCGGGCGGGAAATATGTAGATTTTCCGCGCTCATTTCGGGGTGATCATAATTTCACGGCCGGTGTCTCGGTCGTCAGGGCGGGCGGATTTGGGTTGTCGGGCGGGATTGCGTCCGTGGCGGACGGATAATCTTCTACTCTGACATGGACGGGCGGAATTTTGTGTGTTTTTACCGCCGCGGGCGGAGGTTGCTTCGCGACATCATAATTGCTCGATCGGTATTCCCATGGTGCAGGCGGGCGGTTTTTTCAGGCTATAGTAGATGGCGGATTTTTTACCGCCGGTTATCGTAATGGGCCCCTAAATTTGTAAAATATTTTTTAGGAGCGGGATGTTGGGTTTATAGGCGAAAAGGGTGGGGAGTGTTTTAAAATAATTCATTTTAATTTGAATAAATTCGAAATTTAAATTTATAATTTATAAATATTAATTTAGAATTTAGAAAAATATTTTTTAGGAGCGGGATGTTGGGTTTATAGGGGATAAGGGTGGGGAGTGTTTTAAAATAATTGATTTTAATTTTTAATAAATTCGAATTTTTATTTTATAATTTAGAAAGTATAATTTCGAATTTAGAAAAATATTATTTAGGAGCGGGATGTTGGGTTTATAGGGGATAAGGGTGGGGAGTGTTTTAAAATAATTCATTTAAATTTATAAAAAATTTAAAATTATATTTTATAATTTAGAAAATATAATTTTGAATATTGACAAAACATTTTTTGGAGTGGGATGTTGGGTTAATAGGGGATAAGGGTGGGGAGTGTTTTATAAATTATTAAATGAAATTTAAAAAATATTTGCAGTTTATATATTCAAATTTGGTTATATTTTATTTGTATATTGCATGTATTGTTTTATAATTTTGGAGTTGTGTTTATAGGATGTAATGTTGGTTACTGTTTTATACATTTATTAAAAATATTTTTAATTTTTTTTTTTTTATTATTATTTACAAAAATGTCGAAACATTAAGGGGCCGATTCCGATCTCGGTCGGAGGCGCACCTAACATCATTCGGCCGGGAAAAAAGCCATGCGAATGCCTGTTTCCCGACCGATCCGCACATTATTCCGAACGAGCAAGTACGATGCGCACAACAGCATAGATTCCGACCCAGTCGTACTCACCCAATCCAGGTCCTGTTCCCCGACCGAGCCGGATCCGTAAACGCAGAATCGAGTCGCACGGAAGCCAAAATGCAGCCCCGTCCAGCCGGACAAGTACGATGCGCTTCCCATACGCGCCGAACCCGTCGCTACGCACGGCACGTCAAAGCATCCGGGAGAGGCGCACATAGGCTCCGATTCGCGCCACAACACGATCCACGGCTACGAGACGAACACGCCAGCGACGAGGACGAGGCGAAGCAACGAGAAAGACGAACGAGACGAACCAACCATGAATCCCATCGTGCCGATTCTACCAATATTCTACATCTACTACCGGAACAGGCACGGACTCGTACGGCGCAGAAGGTAAGTCAGACACCAACCACAAAAACAAACTACACGTACCCGACATATCCCACACACACAGAGGGATGCAGAAATTACTTACACCAGCAACAGCAGCACCATAGGGGCGGGATGGCCATCACCAATGCCACATATACACATAGGGGCCCGGATGCCTACCACTACTACCACCTCTACCCAGGGGGTGCCAGATGCCTACCACTACTACCACCCCTACCCAGGGGGTGCCAGATGCCTACCACTACTACCACCCTTACCCAGGGGGTGCCAGATGCCTACCACTACTACCACCTCTACCCAAGGGGTGCCAGATGCCTACCACTACTAACACCCTTACCCAGGGTGTGCCAGATGCCTACCACTACTACCACCTCTACCCATGGGGGGCTGGATGCCTGTCACTACTACCACCCCTACCCATGGGGTGTCAGATGCCTACCACTACTACCACCTCTACCCAGGGGTGCCAGATGCCTACCACTACTACCACCTCTACCCAGGGGGTGCCAGATGCCTACCACTACTACCACCTCTACCCATGGGGGCTGGATGCCTGTCACTACTACCACCCTTACCCAGGGGCTGCCAGATGCCTACCACTACTACCACCCTTACCCAGGGGGTGCCAGATGCCTACCACTACTACCACCCTTACCCAGGGGTGCCAGATGCCTACCACTACTACCACCTCTACCCATGGGGGGCTGGATGCCTGTCACTACTACCACCCCTACCCAGGGGTATCAGATGCCTACCACTACTACCACCTCTACCCAGGGGTGCCAGATGCCTACCACTACTACCACCCCTACCCAGGGGTGCCAGATGCCTACCACTACTACCACCCCTACCCAGGGGTGCCAGATGCCTACCACTACTACCACCCCTACCCAGGGGGTGCCAGATGCCTACCACTACTACCACCTCTACTCATGGGGGGCTGGATGCCTGTCACTACTACCACCCTTACCCAGGGGTGCCAGATGCCTACCACTACTACCACCCTTACCCAGGGGTGCCAAATGCCTACCACTACTACCACCTCTACCCATGGGGGCTGGATGCCTGTCACTACTACCACCCCTACCCAGGGGGTGTCAGATACCTACCACTACTACCACCTCTACCCAGGGGGTGCCAGATGCCTACCACTACTACCACCCCTACCCAGGGGATGCCAGATGCCTACCACTACTACCACCCCTACCCAGGGGGTGCCAGATGCCTACCACTACTACCACCTCTACCCATGGGGGCTGGATGCCTGTCACTACTACCACCCTTACCCAGGGGTGCCAGATGCCTACCACTACTACCACCCTTACCCAGGGGTGCCAGATGCCTACCACTACTACCACCTCTACCCATTGGGGGCTGGATGCCTGTCACTACTACCACCCCTACCCAGGGGGTGTCAGATGCCTACCACTACTACCACCTCTACCCAGGGGGTGCCAGATGCCTACCACTACTACCACCCCTACCCAGGGGGTGCCAAATGCCTACCACTACTACCACCCCTACCCAGGGGGGGCCAGATGCCTACCACTACTACCACACCTACCCAGGGTGTGCCAGATGCCTACCACTACTACCACCTCTACCCATGGGGGGCTGGATGCCTGTCACTACTACCACCCTTAACCAGGGGGTGCCAGATGCCTACCACTACTACCACCCTTACCCAGGGGGTGCCAGATGCCTACCACTACTACCACCTCTACCCATGGGGGGCTGGATGCCTGTCACTACAACCACCCTTACCCAGGGGGTGCCAGATGCCTACCACTACTACCACCCTTACCCAAGGGGTGCCAGATGCCTACCACTACTACCACCTCTACCCATGGGGGGCTGGATGCATGTCACTACTACCACCCCTACCCAGGGGGTGTCAGATGCCTACCACTACTACCACCTCTACCCAGGGGGTGCCAGATGCCTACCACTACTACCACCCCTACCCAGGGGGTGCCAGATGCCTACCACTACTACCACCCCAACCCAGGGGGTGCCAGATGCCTACCACTACTACCACCCCTACCCAGGGGTGCCAGATGCCTACCACTACTACCACCTCTACCCATGGGGGCTGGATGCCTGTCACTACTACCACCCTTACCCAGGGGTGCCAGATGCCTACCACTACTACCACCCTTACCCAGGGGTGCCAGATGCCTACCACTACTACCACCCTTACCCAGGGGGTGCCAGATGCCTACCACTACTACCACCTCTACCCATGGGGGGCTGGATGCCTGTCACTACTACCACCCTTACCCAGGGGTGCCAGATGCCTACCACTACTACCACCCTTACCCTGGGGGTGCCAGATGCCTACCACTACTACCACCTCTACCGATGGAGGGCTGGATGCCTGTCACTACTACCACCCCTACCCAGGGGGTGTCAGATGCCTACCACTACTACCACCCCTACCCAGGAGGTGCCAGATGCCTACCACTACTACCACCCCTACCCAGGGGGTGCCAGATGCCTACCACTACTACCACCCCTACCCAGGGGTGCCAGATGCCTACCACTACTACCACCTCTACCCATGGGGGCTGGATGCCTGTCACTACTACCACCCTTACCCAGGGGTGCCAGATGCCTACCACTACTACCACCCTTACCCAGGGGTGCCAGATGCCTACCACTACTACCACCCTTACCCAGGGGTGCCAGATGCCTACCACTACTACCACCCCTACCCAGGGGGTGCCAGATGCCTACCACTACTACCTCCCCTACCCAGGGGGTGCCAGATGCCTACCACTACCACCACCCTTACCCAGGGGGTGCCAGATGCCTACCACTACTACCACCCCTACCCAGGGGGTGCCAGATGCCTACCACTACTACCACCCCTACCCAGGGGGTGCCAGATGCCTACCACTACTATCACCCCTACCCAGGGGGTGCCAGATGCCTGTCACTACTACCACCCTTACCCAGGGGGGGCTGGATGCCTGTCACTACTACCACCCTTACCCAGGGGTACCAGATGCCTACCACTACTACCACCCTTACCCACGGGGTGCCAGATGCCTACCACTACTACCACCTCTACCCATGGGGGCTGGATGCCTGTCACTACTACCACCCCTACCCAGGGGGTGTCAGATGCCTACCACTACTACCACCTCTACCCAGGGGTGCCAGATGCCTACCACTACTACCACCCCTACCCAGGGGGTGCTAGATGCCTACCACTACTACCACCCCAACCCAGGGGTGCCAGATGCCTACCACTACTACCACCCCTACCCAGGGGGTGCCAGATGCCTACCACTACTACCACCTCTACCCATGGGGGCTGGATGCCTGTCACTACTACCACCCCTACCCAGGGGTGTCAGATGCCTACCACTACTACCACCTCTACCCAGGGGGTGCCAGATGCCTACCACTATTACCACCCTTACCCAGGGGTGCCAGATGCCTACCACTACTACCACCCTTACCCAGGGGTGCCAGATGCCTGTCACTACTACCACCCCTACCCAGGGGTGTCAGATGCCTACCACTACTACCACCCTTACCCAGGGGTGCCAGATGCCTACCACTACTACCACCTCTACCCATGGGGGCTGGATGCCTGTCACTACTACCACCCCTACCCATGGGGGGCTGGATGCCTACCACCAACAACACCCCCACTCACAGGATGGCTAATACATGACACAACAAGCACACACCAACATAAAGAATGCAACATAAAGACATCCCCCCAACACCATGACAAGCGTGTGTAGACTGTGTCAAATGCCTACAACACTGAACATGACTTTGAACATACAATGTGACCCCCTATCACATGTGCCACACATAAATGTGTGTGGCCCCCACAATGCAAGCAGGCCATGACCATTGAGGCAATGGGGTCCAAAACCCCATCATCACAGTGACCAAAATGTAAGTGTGGGGTCCATAGCTGAAGCACATTTTGAACATTGTGGCAATGGGGTCCAAACCCCCATCATCACAGTGACCAAAATGTAAGTGTGGGGTCCATAGCTGAAGCACATTTTGAACATTGTGGCAATGGGGTCCAAACCCCCATCATCACAGTGACCAAAATGTAACTGTGGGGTCCATAGCTGAAGCACATTTTGAACATTGTGGCAATGGGGTCCAAACCCCCATCATCACAGTGACCAAAATGTAACTGTGGGGTCCATAGCTGAAGCACATTTTGAACATTGTGGCAATGGGGTCCAAACCCCCATCATCACAGTGACCAAAATGTAAGTATTGACAAAGAAAAAGCTGCAACTGCCAAACTGCATGGATGATTCCTGGTCACAGAACAACAAACACATCAGTGGCAAAGTAGTGCTTGTGTCCCATAGCAACATAGATTGGGAGAGGCAAACAGTGCAGTGCAAATAAGACATACCTTTGGCCATGTGCAGACAAACATCACCCATGGGGGCTGACACTGTCAACATTCATCAATGACACAATGACAGAAGTGACCATCAGAATGCAGACCCACATATTTGCACCAACGGGCACACAAATGCAGATACCCTGTGGAGACTGTAGATGTGAGGTGAACAGATACCATACCATGGCAGCAATGGGACACACAAACAATGATCATTGTGCTGACTGAAGACCTAGGAGTCCCAGGGACAGCAGGGGAAACACACCAAACAACATACAGCCAATGGCACACTAAAGATATGCCAATGCAGTGGTGCAGATGCACAAACACAAACAGGCAGACCCACACTGCACATCAAACACAACAGGTGAGGGGGTACCAGTGTCCCCAGGCAACCACACAACACATGAGGAGGCCTGAATACCAATTACACAGATGTGCATACAGTGCCACACAAAGGTAACTCATGGATCCAAATCCCCTATGTGGGCAATCAGGCATTGTCAGATGAGAGGGAGCACAAATCACACATGTCACACAAGCATGTAGGAACAGCAACTGACACAGCAAGACACAGAGACACCACAGCACTACCCCCAGGGCCCCCACAATGTGGTGACCATGGGCTGCATTACAATCCCACTGTGGTGACAAAGCTAGATGTCGTTCACACTGTGAACCACAGTCATGTGTCCTGAGCAACAAACTACCATCACACCTACACAAGCACAAATCAATCAGCACGGCCAGTAAGCCAAGGCCAACATGGAGGCAGGGGTCTAGCCGGGCAACAACTCTCATCTGCACACACTCAACACCACACACCTCGACCTCCAACAATATGCAGCAGTGAAGCTCACATGCACTGGTGACATTGCACATGCACCCATGACAATCCCACGGGGGGTGGTGGGAACCAAGGTGCAGAAACACATCACACATGGCCACTCAACAAGACTCGTGAATGTCTGACACACTGCACACTACGCTGTACATGGACATGACGGCAATACCACACCAACCAATGGGATCCCAGCCACAGTCACACACCAATGAAGAAGCCAAGGTCACCCACAAAGAACACACATAGACAACTACCAACATTGCAGCCCTGACCCTGAGGAGTGCCAGCAGTCACACACACAACGTGTCACAACCAATGAAAGCTAACACAAACCGGAAATCACATGACAGGTGTAAACAACAAGTGCCAAGGGGAATCCTGACTGTGACCCATCAGCGTCTGCCCACAAACTCAGCCCTGACAGCAAACACACCTATGGGTGACACCCTGATGACCAGTAATGTGCCATGCACCCACATCACAGAGAACCCAGGGAGAAGACTTTGGGGGAACATAGGTCAACTCAGCAAGCATCACAAACAGGAACATCACTAGGGATCCCAGCATGCACAGCAAAATGGAAGTGAACACACAGACATGCTCATACAACACACACCTTGGGCGCAGGCGATGTCACAGGAGTACACACTGCCATGAGGGGACTCCACTCCTGTGTGAGGAAAGCTGTGCCATATGTCACCTCAGTAGGGCTCCATCATGTCAGCAGAACACTTGGTCACACAGTCAACAATTAGCACCAAATGAAGGCTCCCGTCACATCAGCCTGGTCATGGGAGTGTCAACGAAATCATCAGCACAGATCCAACACACATGTATAGCAAGTTGCACTGACAACACAGATGAGTCCTTCCCCATTGATGCCCAAACCTGCATGTCCAGTGGAGATGGCCACACGGTCAGGGAAGTAGACTAATTGAACAATGGCAAGCACAACAGATGTGCAGGGGTGGAAGCCACAGATGTGAGATTGCTAATGTAAGTAGGAAATCCCATTGCCAAATATTGAAAACATGACACCCTCAGATGCTGCTAAGGATGACATGGATACACCACAGGATAGGACACAGTCCCCCTGGACCACATGGGTTCCTGCACAGTAACACTTCATATTCATGAGACCAAATATCACCATCACTGCAGCAAGGGCATGGTTAGCATCATCAACATCATGTACATCAGAAGCAAAAGCACTAGAGAACAGAAAGTTGCTTTATTCAGCATATGTGGGTTCAAAAGTTGAAGTCATGTAAAAAATAAACAAAGGCCAATGGCCAGTCCATCATGAAAGTCAAAACAGGGTGACAGTGGCAGATGTCACCCTACGCATGCCTGCACTGATGAAAACCAGGGACAATCCCCTCGGAGGGGCATACGGGGGGAGGCAGGCCGGGCACCGCAGGAACAGGATCAGGGCTCACCAGAAGGAGGCAGGGAAGGGGTGGTGGGTGCTGGAGAGCCACTGACAACTGCAGTGGAGGTGTCTGACATGGTGTGTGCCGGCACAACTGGGGGGCATGACTCAGATGGTGTGGGCGCCGTCACGACTGCAGTGGACCGTGCAGATGGAGTGGACAGGTTCGCCACTGCAGTGCCCAAGTCAGACAGGGTGGTAGTGGCCTCCACTGCAGTGCCTACCTCCAGGGGAGGAGAATGGGGATCAGGTAAGGTGGGCAGGACAGAGGGGGATGACACCCTCACCACACCAGTGGCACAGACAAGCGCAGCGGGGGGTGTGGGCCGGAAGAGCAAGTGGCAGGGGAGAAGGCCTGATCCTTTTGGGGATGGTGTATCTGTGGGTGGGGGAACCTGGGGCAGGGTGTGGTGGGGGCACCTGTGGAGTGGGGGCCTGAGGGATGGAGGAAGGAGACTTGGTGCCTGAGCTGCAGGGCGGCTGCGGGCTCTTGCTCTTCCGGGTCCGGGGGACTTGCGGGTGGGGGCGTCAGTCGGTCTGCGCCTGGGGGAGGGTGTCCGGGGGCGAGGGGCACTCCGCTCCGTGTGGGTGGGCTTCCTCTTCCCCTGAATGCTGTATCAGCTGGATCGGAGGGGAAGAGGCCGAGGTCACTGAGGAAGAGCCGCTGTGTCTTTGGGGTTGCAGGTGAGGCAAGGGAGGGGGCTTTGGAGGGAGAGGCAACTGAGGACTGCGCAGTGCTCGTGGATGCGTGTGTGTGTGCCTGGGCCCCATCCCCTGTGAGTGTGGTTTCAGTCCCCTGACTGTGCGTGCGTGTGCGTCTTGTTTGTGGCGTGTGTGTCTGTGTGCTGCTCGCGTCTGTGCTGGTGTCTGCCTGTGCCGGTGTGTGTGTGCTTGGGACAGGTAAGGTGCTGGGGAGTGTGGATGGGGCAGAGGCAGGAGGGGTGAGGGACTGTCGGAGGAGTGACACTGCTGCTGTCAGGGAGGAGTCCATGGACCTATTGCCCCTCTGTACGGCAGACATGCCCGATGAGATGCCCTCCATGAACGACACCAGCTGAGTCAACAGAGTGGTGTGGGCATGGAGGACACTCAGCATCGCTGTCTGCCCTACATGGAGCTGGCGAAGGAGGTACACAGACTCCTCACTCAGGGCAGCAGGGGACACAGGGGCAGGGGTGCGGTGCCTGGCCCGAAGGAGACACGCTCCCGAACATGGGAGCCTCCACGGACCTTGGGAATGGGAGCCGATGGGAGGGCGGCGGTGGTGGTGGCAGGGACAGCAACACTAGCTGGGGTGCGGTGGCTGCTGACACCCGCCTCCATAAGGGAGTCATCCTCCGAGCTGCTGTGGTCCTCAGCTGAGGTGGATGGTGCTGAGGACTCCTCGGTGTGGCTCCCCTCGCCCTCCTTGCCACTGGGTCCCTCAGACCACTCCTCGGCTGCTGACCCAGTCTGGCTCTGCGGCTCCTCCTGGTCCGTGGAGCTGTCCCCTCCTGTGGCCGTGGATGTATCTGCAATCAATAGGGAAACAGACAGACATCAGTCACCTGCACCGAACGCACACACCACAGTAAGTACAGCACATTACAGAGCAAGCCTTGGCATCCTTAGTTGAACATTGCTAAAAGTGCCCAAACAGAACAGGAGAAGCCAATTGTCAGTCTGATGGTCAACCATGGCACTCACATCCCACCTGGCCTTGCGCCCATCTGTCTGGTGTCTGTTGGATGGCAATACCCCAGTGTGGACACATGCACCACCTACACAGTAGTTGGACACTGCAGAGAACCCGGTTAAGCATGTGAACATGCACACATCACAACTCTTGCCACTGAGTCAGTACAGGTGTCCGGATGAAAGGGATGCCCAGAGTCAAATAGGAAATGCATGTGATGCATACCAGCGACAGACACCATGATGCACCCATGTCCTGATAGCCATTGCCACAATGGTGTGCATGTAGCACATGTCACTCCCCTGCAGGATCACTAATAGGAAGTCACATTCCATGGCACAGGCATGCCTGCTAAGTCATACATCACTGTCTCCAGTCACATGGGCAGGGCAGCCAGACAACAACACTCTGCACTGTGTCACAATAGTAGGTCATGGGGAATGCAAGTCCTGGAGCTGAACAAGTGCACATGTACATCCCCCACACACCACATCATCTGAACCCTTATCTGTCCAGGTCATACCGATTGGACATATGGGAGACCTGTAACACAACCCTCTGAACCTGAGCACCTCACAATCTGCTGTGAATGGGAAACAGCTGCCTGAACTTCACATTCGCATACCCCAGTCTGCACGGTCAGGTGATCAAACACCTATGTGTCACACAAGTATCGTCTCCTATGGTCACATCTCCAGTGGCATGCTGAGCCCCAACCGAGAAACACCCCAGCAGTCCTGACAATGAAGCCACAGCACACTGACACAGAGGCAGACACCTGAGGGGACAAATCACTGAGCACTACGTGTCAGCTGATACACGGGAGTGGGAGTACAGAGTGTATTGTATGGCCTGGAGTAGGCATGACTGTCCTGCCCCACATGAATGAGGGATGAGCCCTGGACAGTAGGCAGCTGGCTAAGTATGTGTGACACACGTAATATACACACTCCTGGGGCCCAAACATTGTTCCCACCCGCAGCATGGGTGTGTGCCAGATACCCCAGGCACATGTGGTGGATCAGCTCAGCAATTGGACCACATATCAAAGTAACACGCAGATTACATGTCAGAACACAGGCATTGTGTAAGCAATGGACCCACCCATGATGCCCATCACAGAGTTAGGGAATCAGATGCTGTCCCCCACCTTGAGTCAAGCAAACTGCAAGGACACAGTACCCAAGTGACACAATTCCCTGACTGTAAGGGCCACACCTGGGTATCAGATGAGGAGTGGGCAGTGCACAATAGAGGGACATGGGTCCTGGACCACATGACTGATGTACTGTGGAAGTTTAACCAGGCCAGAGGAGGGCACATAGCATGGCAGACATAGTTCACAATGCAGTTATGGACTCACCCCCTCCTTGCTGCTCTCTGGCCTTCAGCTGCCCATCCAGATCAGGGAAGACCACCACCAGGATCCTGAGCATGTGGGGGTCAGGGTCCGGTGTCCGCCCCTCCTGCGAGGAGGCGACAGCTTCAGCTGGACCCGTGCGATCCTCCGGGTCCAGCCCCTAAGGTCCTGCCACCTCTTCTGGCAGTTGCGGACCCGGCGCTTGTAGACCCCCACGGATCTCACTGCCCGGACGATGGTCAGCCATATCTGCTGCTTCTGGTGGGCATCAACCTGTGAGGATGACAAAGTGAGAATGCCTTACTACACATGCAACATATTCGTGCATTACACAGTTGGATATACATGTTTCAATCACAGGGGCACATGATGTACACAGGCAGTGCAACGATGGCCATGGACAGTATGCCAGCAGTTACTACATGGTATCATTGCCTGGGAAGTAAAACCTTGTTTAAATGCACTGTCACTGCACTATACCTGTCCAGTGCATGTAACTACACACTATGGGGGGTGACAACTACTCAGTGAGCCTGCTAGCCAGTGGCGTGCAGACTGTTAGCCTTGCTAGTCAGACAACATGCACATTTAGAAAGGCAGTGGACAGAACACTCACCTGCTCCCCTGCTTTCATTCATTCATTCAAAAACCTTTATTTCGGTCACTAGGACCATAAAAGTATACAAAAATCGGTAAAACTACATTCTGAGTTTAAAACATTCCAACCTGAAAATAAAACCACTTCCATTAGAAGAGTTATGGCTACACATCGTGACATAAATTTCCTAAAAAATTAAATACATCCAAACAATTGCAAGTACATAAAGAAAACCACATAGGGCTGGAATTCCCTATAGTTGGTCGGTTCATTTATATAACTAAACAGGCCCTGAGCAAAGGACAACACAGTAATGTTGCAATAAATAGATAAAAAACAAGTTCCAATTAAAAAACAGAGAAAACAAAAAAAAAAAAAAACAGAAAAAAAGAAGAAAGAATCTACATTGATCTTAAAAGTTTAAAAGCAAATTCCCATTAAAGTGGTCTAAGCATTGGGCTCTTATATTAGTACTGCAATCAGGCTATTATCTTTTAATTATATTTCCTTATGAAGGAAACCCCTTCTCCTTCGCCACATTGCATTTAGAAACCGAGAAACAGCAAACACTATAGGCTTAGAAGTGTCATATTTCAAAACTCTAAATGCCACCATACATTGCACAAACCCCAGATTCCTGCACAACTGTACAAGCCAACTTTTCCTTGCTTCTTTATACCCAGGGCAAAAGAATAAAACATGCAGTTCAGTCTCCTCGTGGTTATTACAAGCAGGGCACCCACGAGGGGGCAAATGAGCCCATTTAGAAGTAAAAGCCCGGATAGGTAAAATACTATATCGAAACTGCACATATAATTTCCTTGCTATGGGAGGTAAAATATCATCCAAAAAAGGTTCAAATTTGTAGTCCTCCTTGACTGTGAGGAACAGTATAGTTAGAGGACCTAATTTCGGGTTTACCTGAATGGCCTCAAGCTTTTTTATTCGATACATTTTCACAAGTTCAACTCGTGAAACTATAAAACTGGTTTCTTCAGGATTAGTCCAAAGTGTTGGTTTACCTATCATTGCACATAGATACCTAACATGCATAAACCAAGGGACTTTTTTAGGGCCCCTAGATGAGCTAGAAGATCCTTCGTTTCTGCTTGGTATTCAACCAATTCTGGTGTCACCCAAAGCCTTCGCCAAAAAGTTAGGGATCGTAAGGCAGCCTCATCTTCAATCGGGGCAATACCTATATCTAGCCGCAAGGGGGTTAGCGGTGTACTAGGTGGAAGGCCCAAGATTTGCCTGAGGAAACTGTTCTCAACCTTAGTTAAGGAGACAGAAGAGCAATGTCCCCAGAGTTCAGCCCCATACAACGCAGCTCCCTCGCTTGCGCCCTATAAATCTCAATGGCAGGGGCAATGGGCTTCATCGTTGATTCCCTTACCAGTTTGGCTATTCCCCGGCAGTCTGGGCAAGTTTTAGCTTGGCTTTAGCTATCTGGGAAGCCCATTCCATATTTTCAGTGAAGGTGACACCCAGATAATCAAATACGGAAACCCTTTCAAGTGGGATGCCATTTAATTTAGGATTTGAGTGTATTTTCCTAGGCGGATTAAGGACCATAAATTTTGTTTTTGAGGTGTTTATCACCAAGCCCCTATTATTACAAAAAGCAACAAACCTATCCAGTATCCTCTGAACCCCCTGGACGTCTTAGACAATAAAAGAGTATCATCAGCAAACATCAATGCCGGTATCTTTGAGTTTGCTAACTTAGGGGCATCATTATCCTCAACCTCAGAGAGTTGTGCAATTAATGCGTTGACATAGAGGCAGAAAAGGGTGGGTGCAAGCACACAACCCTGTCTCACTCCTCTGTCAACTGGGAGTCTGTTAGTTAATTCTCCACCCCTGCCACATCTTACTTGGGCGTAAGTGGCCTCATGCAGCTTAATAAGCATGCTAAGCAGGTGGGGGGAATCCCCAGTTCTCTGAGCACCCCCAAAGTTTAATTCTGGGGACCAAATCAAAAGCCGTTTTCAGGTCCACAAAAACCAAAAAGAGGCTGCCACCCTCAATTGTTATCGTCTTCCAAACTATAAGTTGAAGTCTATAGATTTGGTCCACGGTAGAAATGTTTTTCCTGAATCCGGCTTGGTAGGGGCTTATGATGTCATTCTCAAGCAGCCAGATCTGTATTTGATCTAATAAAACCCTTGCAAATAGCTTTTGTGTGACATCGATCAAACTGATCGGTCTATAGTTTGCAGGGTTTAGAGGAGAGCCCTTTTTAAAAACTGGGACAATTTCTGCCCCAGCCCAGGTTTCAGGGATTGGCATGCCATTCATAATAGCGCTAAATAGGACCCAAAGATAGGGACCCCAAATATGTGGTTCGTCCCTAAACAAATCCCCTGGAAGCCTATCCAATCCAGGTGCTTTGCCTGCTGGTAATTTCTCAATTGCCGAGACAACCTCACGAAGAGTTATCCCAAGAACCCCCGCGTTAGCGCGGGTGAGGGCAGTAGGACATGTATCCTGTGTCTGCCCACTATCTAAACCCACGCCACCTGTGGGAGAACTATGGTTACAAGGCTGGGGGTCTACATCAGCTTCTACTGCATACAATGCCCGAAAATGTTCTGCCCATATTTCTGCTGGAATATTAGGTTCAACCGCTGGGTTACCCTCCCTAGTTCCTGTTCTAACTATGGCCCAGAATTCTCTCATGTCCCGATTCAGTAGGGCGGTCTTAATATCCATCCACTTATTCTCTTCCCAGGACTGCTTCGCATGAGCGACAGTAACTTTATAGTGAGCTCTCCTAATTTTAGTTAGTGGCTTGTTTTTATCTTTAATAGCCACTAACAATGCCCGTTTGGCCTTACGACAATTATCATTAAACCAGTTATGGGTTGCCTTTTTTGTTTTACTAGGGCGTACTATCGGATGGAAGAAATCAGCTAGATTTGTTGCCAGTTTCTTATGGAGTACCGCAACCTGATCAAAATATACTGGGTTATCCCAGTCAGCGGGTAAACAACTAAGTTCCTGGAAAGCTGGAATTACTATTTCATATAGAGCTCCCATCTTCTCTGGTGTTTGTTTTATTACTGCCCACCTAACTCTTCTCCTATTAGTAGTGAGAGATAAACTATTCACCAAAGGGGGATTGTTTGGGGGAGGAAGCCAGAATCTGGGACCCTAAAAGTTAATGTCAAAGCATTATGGTCGCTGTCATGTCGAGAGAGGACAGCAAAATCCAGAACTCTGTACCAAGATCTACACTCGACAAGAATGTAATCAATTAAAGATGCTTGGCCAATTCTATTAAACGTAGGTTTACCCGGTCTATCAGAGGCTGTACGCCCATTACAGGCTCTCAGGGAATGGTTAAGAAAAATAGCATTTATTTGGAGTACCAGGGGGACCAGGTCTTTGCCGGCTGGACTTGTGGATCTGGGATAGCCCACTGGCGATCCTCCTCATTGATAATCATGTCATGAGCACCAGAGAGGGGTTCAAAGTGACAATTTAAATCGCCTCCCACTATCAGCCTTGCATTTAACGATACCAGAGGAATAAAGGAATTTAAGTCATCCAGCGTTTTTGATTCCTGGGACAGACTTGCAGGACGAGAATAGACATTAATAAAAGCAAGCCGCAATTTAGAAGGAAAGCCCAACATTACACATTGGACATCTCTAGAATGAGTATTGATGGGGGTAGGTGTACAGCCCACGTGAGAGGCAACCCAAATGGATAATCCACCCGAAGGTCTGCCCCTCTGGCTAGCGATAGCTGGAATATTAAATATTACAAAACCCACCCTATCAAAATCATCTATTGCCCAAGTCTCCTGAAACAGGCAAACATCATACTGGTCTACAAAGGATCCCCACTCTGGGCAAGAAAGTTTATTCTTAATGCCAGCTACGTTCCATGATAAAATCCTAAGCACACTACCTGGACATGGATCTCCTTCCGCAGAGACAGTAGGAACATGAGATGTGCTTAGGTGGGCATTCCCTTGGATAATATCAGACAAACGACTGGAATGATTAGTAAAAGTGGGTCTAGGGATATAAGATAATCCTAGCTGTTCCCCAACCGGCAAAGGGATTCAGCAGTAGCCCCCAATGTCAAACCTGGGACCACCAGGAGTGACTGCTTGGGGCTCACCTGGACTAACTGTACACAGCCTTCCCGGGGTTTCAGAATATTCTCTGTACAACACACACCATTCAAGCTTAATGGTCAGTCCACTTCTTCCAAGGGTCCATAGCGATTATTTACAGGCAAGTTAAACATCAAGGATCTGCTATGAGCATGTCTGAAGCCATGAAACCGTTCTTCCTCTATTTGTCTAAAATGCCCCAAGGGAAATTTTACCCTACCAGGATTACGACAATGGGAATAAAAGTAATCCAGCGGGAAAGCTCCCACATCTGTACGGGGTTCACCAGAAGTCGGTTTATAGTTTATTATCAAACGTACCATCTGGGGGTTTTTGAAATTAATAACCACACTATCACCTAGAATGGATTTATTAGTAGAACCCACCCAATCTACCCTCCGCACCATAAGAATTTCCCCAGCCCTCTCATAGGGGTAGTGTCTATGTGTAGCTAACCAAAATAGCGTCTTATTCCTGAGTTCTAGCTGTGTCTCCCTCTGGTTATCTTTAAGGGGCGGAACTCCCGTTAGGATAACTACATATGGCGATGATTCAGGGGGAGGTTAATGATTGGGAGAACCACATCAGTCTTACTTCTCAAATCCTCTATGGTTTCACTTCGCCCTGCTGAAGCGCTAGTTAGTCGGTGAGCAATCGACATACTATTCATTGCGCGGTCATTCTGATCCACAATAGGCGCTGTTCTCAGTGTTATGTTAGTGTTGTGCTCTTGCTCGTGCTGGGCAGGAAGATTTCGCTGAGTGAGATTATGAGCTTGTCTAGTGAGTTGCCGGGTGTTGGAAGGTTGAACACTAACGGTCCCCTCTATACCTACATGTGCCCTCAAGTTAGTATCAGGGTCAGGATTCGTAAGTCCCTCCCTCACTGGGAGTATCGTTACATTGGAACTAGGTTGCATTTGCCTCGTGGTGATCATAGATGACAAAGATTTTAATTGATCGACTAAAGGGGCAACCTCTTGCTTAATTAAAACACTAAGTCGAGACGATAAATCAGCTAATAGCGCTTGGGCCCAGTCTGGATACTTGGGGTGCACACTAGGGGCTAGGGCAGGTTCTAAAGGTAAATCCCGATTGTCAAGATCTTGTGCCCTTGGATCATTCCCTCTTCTTGGCTTCTTACTCGTAGTTGCCCTCCCAACTAACTGCTTGCGTTTCCCGTTTTTACGTGGGCCTGCAACCTCATCAACCAATTTTGTTATAGTCATTGTGACATTTTCTTGAGTTTGAGGGGTGGAAAAACTTCTCCAGTTGATACCACAGTTGACGAGGGAGTATTGGAACTAGGCAGGTCCACTAGGGGCAGGAAAAGGTCTGGGGTGATTGACAACCGCCTTTCGGTACGCTCAATTTCTGACGTAACAGCACCAATTGCCCTTTGCAACATTTTATCAATTGAAGTCGGAGGGGCGGGGTGAGGGAATTGATTTGTGCCCGGGTTTTTTAGCAATACAGGTGCGCTTGCCCATTTCTAACTATAAAACAACTTGTCGGATGAGAACCACCAAGGAAAAAGTACAATGATAGAAAACGCACAGGATTTACACTACGAAGCTCAGAAATGAGGGAACAAAATACTTTAGTCTTTTCATAAAAAGGAGTGTCCCAGTAGCAATGACACACAGACCTAGCAGCTAGTCTTTACAGGTGACTGCAGTCCGAAATACACGAAGGGTAATCAGTCTACTTGCCGTAGGAAAAAGTTAAAATTAGAGTTCCATAGGATCCACAGCAGCGCTGGTCATCAGGGACGACTAAATTCAAGGGGGGTGGCCCTGCCCTGCCACTTCCTGCCAGTGACGGGCAAGGACGGGCCCGCCCTTGGCCCGGGCTTCGCCTGCGCGCGTCCCGCGCTGCGGGAAGGTGAGAGCGCTTAAGAGCGCGTGATGACTCCTCCCCCGCACCTGTGCGAACTGGCGAGAGGCGCTAGTCACCCTGGGACTCTGAGTCCCACCAGGGTTAGCGCTGATCAATTGCGGAGGAACCAGGAGGCAGTGGCAGCGTTGGCAGCACTAACAGCGCCCTGGGACGATTTCCCACCAGGGTATGAAAGTGCGTTAGCAAAGTCCCCCCGTATGCAACAGAAAGCAGCTTCAAAGGTCCCGCACCGCGGAAAAGGTGGAAGCGCTTAAGAGCGCGTGATGACTCCTCCCCCGCACCTGTGCGAACTGGCGAGAGGCGCTAGTCACCCTGGGACTCTGAGTCCCACCAGGGTTAGCGCTGATCAATTGCGGAGGAACCAGGAGGCAGTGGCAGCGTTGGCAGCACTAACAGCGCCCTGGGACGATTTCCCACCAGGGTATGAAAGTGCGTTAGCAAAGTCCCCCCGTATGCAACAGAAAGCAGCTTCAAAGGTCCCGCACCGCGGAAAGGTGGAAGCGCTTAAGAGCGCGTGATGACTCCTCCCCGCACCTGTGCGAACTGGCGAGAGGCGCTAGTCACCCTGGGACTCTGAGTCCCACCAGGGTTAGCGCTGATCAATTGCGGAGGAACCAGGAGGCAGTGGCAGCGTTGGCAGCACTAACAGCGCCCTGGGACGATTTCCCACCAGGGTATGAAAGTGCGTTAGCAAAGTCCCCCCGTATGCAACAGAAAGCAGCTTCAAAGGTCCATACAGCTTGCTGTACTGTGGAAGGAGGCTGTCCAGCAGGGCCTGGTTCTCCTCAGTGCTGAAGGCTGGGGCTCTCTCCACAGTACGTGCCATTGCAGGGTCCAGAGGGTGCAGATACAGCAGCAGTGGTGGTGGCAGATGTGGTCCTGGAGCATGTAGTGCAGGCAAGTGAGCTCTCAGGGGAACAGCCAGCATTATATGTGTGCTGCAGAGGCAGATTCTGTCCCATGTGTCCAAAGTGATAGGTCCAAGTCGTTTGCATCTTCTGAATCTGGCCAATCCATGGAATTGCACCACTTACACACGCCCACAGCATCCTTCAAAGTTCAACTTCATGACACCCATGAATTTGCAACATTGTTGTGGGTGACCAACTGAATTTACAGCATCAGACTCGTTCAAAATTTGAAAACGCGTCCGTTGCCAGGCCAGGCCATAGCCAATGGGTGCGTACCGATCGGTCCATTGCTGTTCAACGCGTACCTAGGATACAACTCGTACCCGCACACATTAAATGCAATGGGCCGGCCGGGCACACCGATCGGTCCATTGCTGTTCAACGCGTACCCAGGATACAACGCGTACCCGCACACATTGAATGCAATGGGCCGGCCGGGCACACCGATCGGTCCATTGCTGTTCAACAGCGTACCCAGGATACAACGCGTACCCGCACACATTGCATGCAATGGGCCAGCCGGGCACACCGATCGGTCCATTGCTGTTCAACGCGTACCCAGGATACAACGCGTACCCGCACACATTGAATGCAATGGGCCGGCCGGGCACACCGATCGGTCCATTGCTGTTCAACGCGTACCCAGGATACAACGCGTACCCGCACACATTGAATGCAATGGGCCGGCCGGGCACACCGATCGGTCCATTGCTGTTCAACGCGTACCCAGGATACAACGCGTACCCGCACACATTGAATGCAATGGGCCGGCCGGGCACACCGATCGGTCCATTGCTGTTCAACGCGTACCCAGGATACTACGCGTACCCGCACACATTGAATGCAATGGGCCGGCCGGGCACACCGATCGGTCCATTGCTGTTCAACAGCGTACCCAGGATACAACGCGTACCCGCACACATTGAATGCAATGGGCCGGCCGGGCACACCGATCGGTCCATTGCTGTTCAACGCGTACCCAGGATACAACGCGTACCAGCACACATTGAATGCAATGGGCCGGCAGGGCACACCGATCGGTCCATTGCTGTTCAACGCGTACCCAGGATACAACGCGTACCTGCACACATTGAATGCAATGGGCCGGCCGGGCACACCGATCGGTCCATTGCTGTCCAACGCGTATTGCGAATACAACGCGTACCAGCACACATTGAATGCAATGGCCAATGTGTGCGCACCGATCGGTCCATTGCTGTCCAACGCGTATTGCGAATACAACGCGTACCAGCACACATTGAATGCAATGGCCAATGTGTGCGCACCGATCGGTCCATTTCTGTCCAATGCGTATTGCGAATACAATGCGTACCAGCACACATTGAATGCAATGGCCAATGTGTGCGCACCGATCGGTCCATTGCTGTCCAACGCGTATTGCGAATACAACGCGTACCAGCACACATTGAATGCAATGGCCAATGTGTGCGCACCGATCGGTCCATTGCTGTCCAACGCGTATTGCGAATACAACGCATACCAGCACACATTGAATGCAATGGCCAATGTGTGCGCACCGATCGGTCCATTGCTGTCCAACGCGTATTGCGAATACAACGCGTACCAGCACACATTGAATGCAATGGCCAATGTGTGCGCACCGATCGGTACATTGCTGTCCAACGCGTCCCTGTACAAGTCACTGGCATATGTCACCATGCCTGTCACAGGTGAACATATGCCAGCCACATATACTTCCCAGGGAGTGAGGGGCACACCTACAACACCACAGCCTGTCCAAACTGTATCCTAAGGCATGTAAGGCTGCATTACCTATTCCGTGTATGGGGGTGAACATGTTGTTCTGTGGGTGTCACTTGGGGGCAGCCACCCCCAGGCTGTGCACGTGTTCATGGGGACAGAATCCTTTGTGTTTCGTGTACATGACCACGGTGATGTGCAACTGTTCATATCTGAGCATGTGGCATGGTCACATTTCACGGTGGTGTATGTGTATGTCATGTCACATACCCCCTGAGTCCCATGTGGGACGGTATGTTTAACCCAGGGTGACCCATTGGCACAATAGTGATGGTCCTCCACAGTCTGTGTGCATGTTGTGTTTACAATGTCTCTGATTTCATGTGCACAATGGGAGACAGTCTCCACATCCACGTTGTTTGTGCATGGACTTTGATGTTGTGCGTGTGTGTGTCACAGACGTCCATGTCTGTCCTGCCGAGGCAACAGGGACCACTACCTGTGGGGGTCATGGTTGTTTTGCTGTGGTGTATACATGATACACCATGTCATGCCAGTGTCCATGTGGCAATACAGGGTCCCTGGGAATCTACCTGTCGTTGAGCTGTGATGCCTGGGGCACATCTGTCCTCACATGTCACTGTGGGGTGTGTTTGTAACGTGGCAGCAGGAGATGGGAACTGTGACACGGCCTCATGATATCCAATGGCACAACCTGGGACTTATTGATGCCACTTGTTGAACTGTGATGTTAGATGTTGGCCATGTATGTGCCATACATGTCCTTACGGAACTGCACACATCATGTACTTGTGCCTCATAATGATGTATCATGTGATATTGAGTGTGTTCAATGCCACATATGTGGGGTGACTGACAATCTTTCTTTCTTCAACTATGCACTGCAGGGCACCAGCTGTCCATAGACCATTCCCTGACCTGGCAACGATGGTGGAACGTGACAGCATCCGACGGTACCGCTTCACCAGGCAGCTGATTGAGGATTTGGCAGTGCGCTTGGCACCACATTTGCAACCTGGCCGGCCGTACCCTACAGCGCTGACCCCCAAGGTGAAGGTGATGGCAGCCCTACACTTCTTTGCCACCGGTACCTTTCAACACACTGTGGCGACTGCTGGTGGGATGTCACAGACCATGTTCAGCCGTGTGCTCCGCGATGTTTTGGAGGCTTTGTTGATATACCTGAACCAGTACATCTATTTCCCTAGACTCCAACAACTCACTGACGTGAAGAGTGACTTCTATGCCCTGGGGAGGATGCCGCATGTCATTGGCTCCATTGATGGGACACATGTGGCTTTGGTACCACCACAGGCCCAAGAGCAGGCATACAGGAACCGCAAACACCACCACTCGGTCAATGCACTGGTGGTCTGTCTTGCAGATATGAGCATCTCACACGTGTGTGCCCGTTTCCCCAGTTCTGCACACGATACCTACGTGATGAGGAGTAGTCGCATCCCGAGGATGATGTCACAGATGCGGAACCAGCGTGCCTGGCTTGTTGGTGTGTACTGACTTTGTACCATTGTGTGTGTTCTGCAATGTAGTGTTCCACCCTCTTTTCCAACTCAGCTAATGTGCAATTCAATCAATCAATCAATCAATGCATTTATAGAGCGCGCTACTCACCCGGGAGGGTCTCAAGGCGCTGGGGGAGGGGGGAGTTACTGCTCGAACAGCCAGGTCTTGAGCTGCTTCCTGAAGGAGAAATGGTCCTGGGTTCGCCGAAGGTGAGTGGGGAGGGAGTTCCAGGTCTTGGCTGCCAGGTAGGAGAAGGATCTTCCTCCGGCGGTGGCTCTGCGGATGCGTGGTACGGTGGCGAGGGCGTGGCTGGTTGATCGTAGCTGGCGGGTGGGCGTGTAGAAGGTCATGCGGTCGTTGAGGTACTTGGGGCCCAGGTCGTGGAGGGCCTTGTGTGCGTGGGTGAGGAGTCTGAACGTGATTCTCTTGCTGACGGGGAGCCAGTGCAGGTCTTTCAGGTGTCCGGTGATGTGGCTGTGTCGGGGGATGTCCAGGATGAGTCGTGCGGAGGCGTTCTGGATGCGCTGGAGTCTTTTTGAAGTTTGGCTGTGGTTCCGGCGTAGAGGGTGTTCCCATAGTCCAGTCGGCTGGTGACGAGTGCCTGGGTGACGGTCTTCCTGGTTTCAGTGGGGATCCATCTGAAGATCTTGCGGAGCATGCGCAGGGTGTTGAAGCACGAAGATGAGACGGCGTTGACTTGTCTGGTCATCGACAAGGAGGAGTCCAGGATGAAGCCCAGGTTGCGTGCGTGGTCCGTTGGCTTGGGCGCGGTGCCCAGGGCCGGGGGCCACCAAGAGTCGTCCCAGGCGGAGGGTGATGAACCCAGGATGAGGACTTCCGTCTTGTCTGAGTTCAGTTTAAGGCGGCTGTTCCTCATCCAGTCGGCGACGTCTCTCATCCCGTCGTGTAGGTTGGCTCTGGCGGTGGTGGGGTCGTTGGTGAGGGAGAGGATCAGCTGGGTGTCGTCGGCGTAGGAGATGATGTTGAGGTTGTGTTGGCGTGCGATGGCTGCGAGGGGGCTCATGTAGACGTTGAAGAGGGTAGGACTGAGTGAAGATCCTTGTGGAACGCCGCAGATGACTTCGGTGGCCTCGGATCTGAACGGGGGAGGCGGACTCTCTGGGTTCTTCCGGCGAGGAACGAGATGATCCATTCCAGTGCTTTCTCTCGGATTCCGATGTTGCTGAGGCGCTTCACTAGGGTGCGGTGGCAGACGGTGTCGAACGCCGCGGAGAGGTCCAATTGTCTGTATGTAGGTGACTCCGGATACCCCAACATGCCGTGGTTGCTGACGCCCCTCAGGAACCCTGTGACACCAGCCCAGATGCGCTACAATGAGGCACATGGTCGGACGAGGAGAGTGATTGAGCGGACATTTGGTCTCCTGAAGAGCCGCTTCCGCAGCCTGGACAAGACAGGAGGGGCCCTCCCATATGCCCCAGCAAAGGTGTGCAAGATTGTCATCGTCTGCTGCATGCTACACAACCTGGCAGTGCGGAAGGAGTTGCCTCTCATCCTGGATGACGATGACCAACATCCGCCACCTGTGGAGGATCCTGGCCTGGACCACGATGCCAGTGATGATGATGATGATGGTGATGGTGATGTCCGCACACAGCTCATCACCAACTTCTTCAGCTGAATGTGAGTATCCAGAGATGTCATGTCAATGATGTGAGTTTGCATGATATGTGTTGGTGGTGCTCTGGTGCTGTTTGAGTGTGTCCATGGGCTACATGACTGTATGCGTGTAGCGATGTATCCTTACAGGTAGTCTGTACTCCCCAACAGTGTTGACATGCTAACTTGGTTCTGGGTGGGTATCTTGTGACATGTATTGGGCATGAGTATTGCAGTTCTGTCCTGTTCTTCAGTGCTTTTGACTGTGTGTCATTTCTGTCCTTCACAGGGTACTTTCAGAGTCGTTTGGTCAACTGTGATCCCCGACACCGTGATTCGACTTCCAGGTGGTAGCTGTTGTGTCCCTACAGGTGATGTGCGCTACACCCATGGACTTCCTTCCTTCTACACTTGTTGACTGGGTGCCCGCTGCCAGGTGGGATTACCTTGCATCTGTAGTGGTTACAACATGTTGCAAATGTGTAGTAAACCTGTGCTTCACTTTGTGATGTGCGTTTTCTGTGGTCACACATTTGACTGACATTTGCTTACTGCACCAGTGGGCTAGTTGACTAAGACTGTGAATAGGTGTTGTGTCTGTGCATTGCACCGTATTTCCTGGCAACATCAGTGTAGGCAATGAGTCAGATGGCCTAGGTGTGTATTTGTTGTGTAGCCCTGGTGGTGTGTCTCCCTCATATGTGTCACGTTGCCATGACTCACATGCCTGTGTTGTACTTGCTGTAGCAGTTAGCATGCACAGTGTAATTTCGCTGGTCATCATCTCCATGACAGAAACCATGTTGGAATCACGACAGAGGCAGGTATGGTGTATTAGTGTTTTTATTGTCATACATGTGTGTGAATAGTGCACAGGATGGTGAGTGCTGTACATTTTGATTGCAATCCAAAGTTCCTAGATGAATTGGAAGTCCTGGTAGCAGAAATGTCCTGTATCAAGTCCACAGTCATCTGAGACATTGGTCCAACTTGTACTCCCCATGTCATGTGGGGAGTTGTGTTGCAGTCAACAGGGTGAACAGTTTGCGCACAAAGGTGATTATCCAGAACAGGTGTTGGCTTCCTGGGGGTTGTGCATGGCCATCAGCCTCTCAGTTGTCCTTCCTCGGACGACCCCTCTTCTTTGGGGGGGGACCCTCAAGTGCAGGCTGCTGCGGTGCAGGGGACTCTCCGCCAGAGTCATCCTGCCTCCCTGTGGCAGTTGCAGTTGTTTCAGCACCAGATGTTGTGGGCACACTAGGAGGTGTTGACTGGTTGCTGCTCATCTGGCGGAGGCATTGTAATATGTCCCTATGCACCGCCGTCATCTCTTGCAGTGAATCCCACTTGGACTCCACGCGGGACATGTGTGAGTCCAAGCGGGCATGATGGGCAGCCTGCTGCTGTTTAATGTCCCTGAGGAGCCCCACTACCTTGCTGAGCTCTCCGGTGCTGGACTGGTACGCATCGGCTATGCGTGCCAGTTGTGGGTCATCATGCAGTCCAGACCCCTCTGCGAGCAGCGACCTATGTCTCCCACCCCTCCCACCACCTCTGGTAACACGTGCAGTACCTGAGGTGGCACGCACAGGTGACCCTGGGCCCCCTTGGGGGTTGTTGGTGGTGTTGGTGTCCATGGCCCCACGTTGGTCCAGGGTCCCTGTGCTGGTGGTGGTGGTGCTCCTTGGTCTGTCCATGTCGGTAGGGGTGGTATGTGTGTTGACAGTCGTTGGAGGGGTGGGTGCAGGGGGTGCAGCTGGTGGTCCTGCTGGTGCTGCATGATGACTTGCTCCGGAGGTGCCAGGTGGGTCTTCTTCATCCGAGGAGGGCAGAGGCTGTTCCACACCAGTGAGCTCCGTATCCTCTTGAGCCTGGGACGGGGACTCCTCAGCGTCTGCTGCTGTGTCCCCATCATCACCTGTTTTTGGGAGACACACACAATGTATGTTATGTTTCTGCAGGCATCAATGGTTGACACACCTGACAGTTGTGACTGTGCCTCTGGATGCGGGCCTGTACATTGCATTGTCCTAAGTTGTCACAGTCAGGGGTTGATATTGGTGTAGCACATTGTCCTGCATTATTTGGGCATTTCTATGTGAATGTTGGGGTGTGTACATGGTCTGCATTGGTTGTATTTGGTTGACATCCGGCCCTCCTTCCCACCCAGCCAGATATTCCACCATGGAATGTGCTTCCATTGCAGGGAGTGCAAGTTGTCTTTCAGGATGTCAGTCAGTGGTGTCCTGCTGTTGGTTGGTGCACAGTTGCCAGCAGGGCCTTGTGCTCCCCACAGCAGTAGCCAGTGTCAGCCATCTTGTGATTTTTTTCCACTCCCTGTGATGTGCGCATGGTTCAGGGTGGTGTTGATGGGACAGTTGTGGGGGTGACCAATATCTGTGACTACCACTCCCATCATGCTATTGCCTCCACCCCCCTTCCCAGCATGCCCATGCTTCCTTACCTTTGACTCTGCTTCCCTGTGGGGTTGTGTGCCTGTGCTGACAAGATGGCTGACAGTGTTATCCTGGGGTTAATTTTGCTACAAGTCCCATGTGTGTCCCTGTGCTTCACTCAGCATGACCCAGGGTTGTGGTTCTTTGTGGGATAT
This sequence comes from Calotriton arnoldi, assembly GCA_963921515.1. Taxonomy (NCBI): domain Eukaryota; kingdom Metazoa; phylum Chordata; class Amphibia; order Caudata; family Salamandridae; genus Calotriton; species Calotriton arnoldi. The sequence goes on from CAWUFW010009787.1 coordinate 519,129, forward strand.
TTGATTGGAGTGTGAGGCAATGCATTCTCCCAGGTGAGTTTTGTGGAGTTTGTGTTAGGGGTGTGTGTGAGAAACGCTGCTGGTAACTATGGTCAGGGCTGTGAGTCCTCCTTCCCACACAGCCAGATATCCGACCATGGAACGTGCTTCCATTGCAGGGAGTGCAAGTTGTCTTTCAGGATGTCAGTCAGTGGTGTCCTGCTGTTGGTTGGTGCACAGTTGCCAGCAGGGCCTTGTGCTCCCCACAGCAGTAGCCACTGTCAGCCATCTTGTGAGTTGTTTTACACTCCCTGTGATGTGCGCATGGTTCAGGGTGGTGTTGATGGGACAGTTGTGGGGGTGACCAATATCTGTGACTACCACTCCCATCATGTTATTGCCTCCACCCCCTTCCCAGCATGCCCATGCTTCCTTCCCTTTGACTCTGCTTCCCTGTGGGGTTGTGTGCCTGTGCTGACAAGATGGCTGACAGTGTTATCCTGGGGTTAGTTTTGCTACAAGTCCCATGTGTGTCCCTGTGCTTCACTCAGCATGACCCAGGGTTGTGGTTCTTTGTGGGATATTTGATTGGAGTGTGAGGCAATGCATTCTCCCAGGTGAGTTATGTGGAGTTTGTGTTAGGGGTGTGTGTGAGAAACGCTGCTGGTAACTATGGTCAGGGCTGTGAGTCCTCCTTCCCACCCAGCCAGATATCCCACCATGGAACGTGCTTCCATTGCAGGGAGTGCAAGTTGTCTTTCAGGATGTCAGTCAGTGGTGTCCTGCTGTTGGTTGGTGCACAGTTGCCAGCAGGGCCTTGTGCTCCCCACAGCAGTAGCCAGTGTCAGCCATCTTGTCAGTTGTTTTCCACTCCCTGTGATGTGCGCATGGTTCAGGGTGGTGTTGATGGGACAGTTGTGGGGGTGACCAATATCTGTGACTACCACTCCCATCATGCTATTGCCTCCACCCCACTTCCCAGCATGCCCATACTTACTTGCTTTTGGGTGGACTTCACTGTGTGTGAGTGTGAGAGCAATGGCAAGATGTCAGTCAGTGGTGTCCTGCTGTTGGTTGGTGCACAGTTGCCAGCAGGACCTTGTGCTCCCCACAGCAGTAGCCAGTGTCAACCATCTTGTCAGTTGTTTTCCACTCCCTGTGATGTGAGCATGGTTCATGGTGGTGTTGATGTGCGCATTGTGAGGGTGGGCAATATCTGTGACTACGACTCCCATGATGCTATTGGCTACACTGACTTGCCAAGCATACACAGAATTCCTTCCTTTCAGTGGGCTTCACTGTGTGGTGGTGTTGTAGTGGTGGCTACATGTCTGGATGTGTTTGTTAGTTATATTTGTGCCACTGCCTAGCTGTAGTTGTAGTTGTGTTTGTACATGTGATGACACAGTTACATGTCACTATGAGATGGCATGTGTTGTATTTATCTGACTGACATACACATTTTGGGATGATTCTGTTCTGGTTGCTGTGTATTTGCTAAGGGTGCATGGTTTGACTCTCCCCTTGACAGTGATGTGTGTGTATTGTCGCACAATATTGTGTACATTTGTTGTGTACTCACCAGGCTCTGGGATGTTTTCTAGTCCATATACGCTCACTGGTGGTAGGATGGCCCGCACCTTCTCCTCCCAGGGCCTGAGGTATACTGGCTTGGCAGGAGGGCCACTGCCGGTGTGTTGGCTCAAGAGGTAGTCCTTCTTCAACAGCTCCCTGACCCTCCTCCGCACGTCATACCACCTGTTCTGGATGTCTATCTGTAACGTCCACACAATAAAGACAAGACCTTATTATTTGAAGTGGAGGTTTATTCTTAACAACCTCATCCATCAGCCACGCAGGAGCAACTGACCAGCTGACATCACATACATTCCAAGTTCTATGTTCTATAGAGCTTGGACATCAGAATACTGTAGAGGGAGAACACCACACATCTCCCTTCCAATAATGAATTTAACATAAGATGCCAAAGAAATACAGGTAACATGTTAACATGTAAATCATGAATATACTAACTCTACTTAACATAATCTTTCATATAAGAAGGCAGAGATGTCTTCCGACCACTGCGTCTCAAGCATGACTTGGATGACTCGTCCGAGACAATAGGCAAATTAATACCAGACTTATACATTTCAGGATTGGATTTGACAATTACAATTCGACTCAAATTCCATATTTTCCCATTTTCCAATTTGACAGCATTTCTAAAACATTTTATAACTCGCATGGGAGCTGTAAACTTCGACCAAGCCAGTGCACCTACAGGAGCCTTCACACGTACCACATCTCCCACATTTACAATAACTTGTTTTACTTTTTTCCTTTCATCAAAATCAATTTTGTTTTTGAGCTGTAGGTTTTCTTCTCTTTTCCTCCAAGCACCAATACTATTGTCTTTCACACCTTTACCCCAAGTCATCCAACCTGGACACAGACTTGTGTTAGGAGCTCTGCCCTTAAATAACTCAAAAGGCGACTTCCGAGTAGAGGTGTGAGGAGTGAAACGATGAGCCAGGATACATTTTTGTAACTCATCCTTCCAATTTAAAGAATTAATCCTGGATAGTTGAATATTTTCTTTTATGACCCTATTAAATCTTTCTACTGCTCCATTGCTTTCCGGATGATAGACCGAACATTTTTTATGAATAATACCACATGATTGCTGAAAATCATTCATTTGACCAGAACAGAACTGAGGGCCATTGTCAGATAAGAGAGTTTTTGGAAATCCTTCTCTCTTGAAAACATCTTGTAAGAAAGAGATAACACAAAAAGAGGTCACTTCTGATACACACAAAATCTCAACCCATCTTGAATAAAGATCAATCAAGACAATTAAATAGGGTGTACGATGTTCGCCATTGAGGGGACCAACAATATCAATGGCAATATCTTCCCATGGACTACTTGGAAGTCTTCGACAAACCATGGGTACAGTGCGAGGGGTTAGAACCTTATCACTGATTTTACATTGCAAGCACTCTCTAACTTCTCGCTCAATTTCTATATCCATGGCCGGCCACCAGAAACAAGCTCTCAATCTTTCCTTAGTTTTCACAATCCCTAAGTGTCCCTGATGTGCCTCCTCCATTAATTTTTTCCTTAGAGAGGAAGGAGGAACCAATTTAGTCCCTCTCAACAAAATTTCCTTGTCAACAGATAACTCATCTACCACTGTTCGCCAGATTTTAGGTAAGGAATCATCATGTGCACCTTCCATTTTAATCATGTTCATAACTTTCACCAAATCACTATCTTTTTGAACTTCAAATTTCCACTCGTCCTCTTTTATAACGCCTGAAGTTATTTCACAAACACTGACTTCCTCTTCCACAAAATCATCTACCAACTGTTCTTCTCCTATATCACAAACCAGACGAGATAGACAATCAGCTGAAACATTCTCAACACCAGGGAGATGTTCTACACTAAAATTAAAATCCTGCAAACCAACAACCCATCGTCTTATGCGTGAAGAAATGAAATCCAGTCCCTTCTTCGTAAAAATTTCTTTTAACGGTTTATGATCTGAACAGACTTTAAAATACGTTCCCCAAACAAAGTTTCGAAACTTATTGAGCGCCCAGAAGATGGCCAACGCCTCCTTTTCAATTACAGAGTAATTTAATTCTGCCCCTCGTAAACTCCTTGATGCACATGCTATTAAATGTTCCTTTCCGTCTCTAGTTTGTTTTAATAAGGCACCTAACCCTTTCGAGCTTGCATCTGTCACCACAGTGGTTTCTCCACCAGGAATGAATGCTTGTAAACTTGGTGCATGTTTTAAATCTTCTTTTAGTTCTATAAATTCTTTCTGACAATCAATAGACCAACTAAACTCCTTGTTCTTTCCAAGCAACTGTCTCATGTTACTTGATTTACTCGCTAAATTATTTACAAACTTCCCATAATACTCAATCATTCCCAGGAAAGAGACAACTTCTTCTTTTGATGTAGGAATTGCTAAGTTGAGAATTGTATCGACCAATTCTTTCTTTGGAACAATGCCTGAGGCTGTGATGCAATGTCCCAAATAGTTAACCTGTTGTACACCAAACTTACATTTCTCAAATTTTAATGTGAGACCAGCTTTTTCAAGCTTCCCAAGAACCTGTCTCACAATCATGTCATGTTCCTGTTGATTCAAACCAAATATTAATAAGTCATCCTGATAACACTTTACATTTTTCACACCTTTTAAAATAGAGTACATGACTCTTTGAAACACTGACGCAGCAGACACAAGACCAAACGGCATCCTTTTATATTTGAAAGCACCCATGGGTGTGATGAATGCCGTTAAGTCTTGTGAACCCTGCGTCAGTTCTATTTGGTGATAGGCCTGTGTGAGATCTAAAGTTGAAAAAAACTTTGCACCACTCAACGTGGACATTATCTCATCAATGTTAGGCAGGGAAATTTGTCAACAACCACCTCCTTGTTTAGCGACCTCAAGTCCACACAAAGTCTTATGTCACCATTGGGTTTGTTCACGACAACAATTGGTGCAATCCACTCAGAAGCTTCCACAGGAGAAATAATCTCTTGTTTGAGTAACTTGTCTAACTCCTGTTCCACCTTTTCTTGTAAGGCAATGGGAATCCTTCTCACTTTTGCCACAGATGGTATAGCTCCATTTTTAAGTTTAATGCAATGTTTATATCCCTTTAAGCAACCTAATTCATTTTTGAACAAACACGGAAATTCAGATACAAACTTGTTTGTATTGTCTTCAATCTTCTGAATCTGAACTTGAGGTTCTGCATTGGGATTTAATGTAACTCCCAACAACCGTTGATGTGGCCATCCAAGTAAACTATCCCCCACTTTTGATACATAAATCTTCCCAACTATTATTTTCTTTTCCATTTCTATACATGTATTAAAATACCCCAACATACTAATGGGTTGCCCACCATAACCTCCTGGATTGACATCCATCTTATTTAACTTATTTTTTTGTTCAAACCATTTACAGAATGTATCTTTAGAAATTATGGTCAGATGTGAGCATGAGTCAAATTTCATCTCCAGATTAATTCCATCCACCTTAACTCTTCCTATAGGATGCTCATTACATTCACTCTCACCAACTTGACATATTATTTCTTTTATATCCCTGTTTATGAATTTTCTTTGTTTGTTTCTACAAAATTTTATAAAATGGCCTTTCTTGCCACACCCATGACAAACAAAACTCAAAGCAAGACAGGATTTCGAATTTGCTTTGTGACCAGATCTACCACAACGAAAACATTCAAAAGTATCCTTCGCTGAATCCTCTTTAACTGACTCTTTGTAACCACTTTTCACATTTTTTACAAGACATACACTTTCTTGCACCTCCTCCACAGTTGCTAGATTTTTATTTTTCTCACCCTTTAATTCATTAACACACTTTAACATGTGTTCTACCCTTTTTGCAATTGAAATCACCTCCTCCAAAGGTGGTTCATCCTTAAGCCATAACTCCTCTCTAATTTTATCCTCCCTACACTTTAACACAAATTGATCTCTAATTCTTTCTTCATTGGCATTCCCAAACTTACAAGTTGACGCAAACTTCCTCAACACCGTTAAGTAATCTTCTACTGTTTCTTCCTTTCCTTGCTCTCTTGTGCCAAAATAATATCTCTCCATAATGGTGCTGACTCTCGGCAAAAAATGCTTATCCAGCTGCACAATACATATCTCATATTCATTGAGCCCTCTTTGTTCTTCATTCGTTAAAACCGGCAAATTTTCTAAAACTTCCTGACCTTCACCCCCTAAACAGTGTAAAAGTAATGAATGTCTCCTTTCTGCACTAAGATTTGTACCACAAACTCGTGCATAGTTTGCAAAAATCTTTTTCCATTTGCTCCATTTTACAACTGGCTCTCCTGGAGAGCTTAAAAAAAATGGTGGCGCTGTTACGTTTTGCATGGCTCGCTTTATAAGTAATAATAACTGCGTAAAATACATTAACAAAAAAAACCCAAAAAAAAAAAAAAAAAAAATTCTTTTTTTATTTTATCACTGTCAAAAAAAAATATCACTTATGAGCTTTAAAAGAATACAGTATTTTTATTTTTTTTATTTTTTACAATACCCAACTAGTTTGTTGAACCTCTTGCCACTCAAGAAATCCAAACACAGTCCCCAAACAGCCTTATCACTTAAGCATTTAATATATAATATATAATTTTACTTTGTCTGCACATGTATATTCCACAGTTGTTCTTGTGTGTTGCCCCTCAACTTTGTACAAATAAAGCTTTTCAACCACTAAAGCTTCACTGACGCCTATGCACACGCAGTGCTGAAGCGCCTCCAATTTGTTCTCCCAGCGTAGCTGCCTCGTCAACCTAACATGCTGGATGAGTTCACAAGACTGATGACGCGCGCTTTTCGCCGAATCCCTTCACCGGATTCTGATGCGTCATCAGTCACTGCAGACAGCTGAAGAGAGAGGAGCTCCGGACACCAACGAACTTTCTTCCCGTTCGTTAACAGGGAAATGCTTCAAAGCCGGCAAAGAAAGCACAGGCAGACACCAACCCTTCACGCAGACCTCCTCCTCCGCTTGCACTTCAACCCTTCCTAAGCGTAATCAGCCGCTGGAGAAGTGACGCTCTGCCTTCTCATCCACAACGTACAGCCGCTGGAGAAGGTAGGGGTTAAGTGTTAAATACACTTCACTTTTCCTTTTTTTTTTTCTTCACACGCGCCGATTTGCTTCAATCAGCACTGCGCTTTTAATTATCGCGCCGCACTCACAGACATTGTAAAGCAGATGAAAGATTTCCGTCTGCATGGAGATTCCGTTAACCTCACTGTCGTCTCTCTCCAAAATGCCACACACGCCAAAGTTAGTCAAATTTACAGTACCTTCTTGTTTCTATCTGCGTTCCTCTTTTTTTATAATCCAATTCCACGGATAAGTTTCATGTAGTTTTTTTTTTCTCCGATGTCGCGCGACAGAGAAATAAACTTCTCACATGAATGACAGCTTGATGTTGAGGTGTTACTGTTCCGCAGTCCCACGCTCGTCGCCAGTGTAACGTCCACACAATAAAGACAAGACCTTATTATTTGAAGTGGAGGTTTATTCTTAACAACCTCATCCATCAGCCACGCAGGAGCAACTGACCAGCTGACATCACATACATTCCAAGTTCTATGTTCTATAGAGCTTGGACATCAGAATACTGTAGAGGGAGAACACCACACTATCTTTGTGCGCAAACATGGTGATTGTGCGTTCACCCTGTCGACGATCCTCTCCCACATCTTGGTTTTCTGCGACATGGGTGTCTGTTGGACCAGTGTACCAAACAGCTGTGGCTCTACCCTGAGGATCTCATCTACCAGGACTTCCAATTCACTATCTAGGAACTTATGATTCTTCTTTGGGGGCATGGTGATGGGTGGTGATGGTGAGTGATGTGTGTGTTGGTGTGCAGGTGAAGGTGTGTGAGTGTGTGTTTTGCTGGGTGTATGTGAGGTTGCTATTTGTTGAGGTGCTGATGGTGTGTGGCTTGTGTGATGGATGAGCTGTGGGTGTGTGGTTGCTGTCTGTTGAGTGCTGGCAGGTAATTTGAATTTGCAAAGGATCATGGTAGGGATTTGTGTCCTTTATATGGGTGGAGTTGTGGGTGTGTCTTTGTTCCCTGCCCCCCACAGTATTTATTGGCTTTGTAATTGCTTGTTTGGCCTTTTTTTGTGTATTTTCCCTTTGTACTTTTTGTGCATGTAGGAGACGTTCTTGTGACCGAGTCGGACCCTGCAGTTGTCTCGTACGAGCTTCTCCGATTCGTTCATGCTGTGTTTGTGCTGTTTTCTAGGCTGCGTACGCGTCGGTCGCGGTGTTTTGGGTTGCTTCGGCTCGCAGTTTTGTATGCGTGTCGGTCGTACGGCTTAAAACCCGTGCGACTCGGTCGTGTTTTCCACGCATTGCATCGTACTTGGCGGGTAGGAGTTCGCGGGTACGTTTCGTTCGGGATTGTTCCGGGTGCGTGTCGGTCGGTTCGATTCGCGTGTTTTTCCGGCCGGATTGCTGTTTTCCGCGCGGCTCGGTCGTTCGGCTTGTGTTCCGTACGAGTCGGTCGGGTTTTGCACGCTTCTCATCGTACTTTGCGGGTCGGGCTGCACCGGTACGTGTCGGTCGGAATTAATTCCAGCTCCGAGTCGGTCGGTACGTTTTCCGGCCCGAATCGGAATCGACCCTAAGTGTTTACAGTGTAAATTTTTAATCAATTAATATGTATCTTCTTTTAAAATATTAATAATTAATAAATTTGAAGAAGTTAAAAAATGTAGTATCATAATTGAAAATTCTTTAATATTTCATTTAAGAATTTAAAATTTAAAATTTAAAATAAAGTGAAAATGTTTGTAATGTTGAATGAAAAATATATTTATTTTTTTTAAATTACAATTTACAATTGAAATATTTATATTTAGGTATTTAATGTAGATATTATATTATTTATGTGTGAAATAAAAATTTAGTAAAATATATTAGTTTTTAAAAATTACATAAGAAATTAATATTTTACTTTTATACTATATAAAAAATATAACAGTTATTCAATATATAGTGTACTAATTTATTATAGGTGTTGTCAAATATTTGTCATTTTATGTGTAGTGCAGTTAGTCATATTATATACATTTTAATATGAAAACAAAAAAATATATATGTAAAAGGTCTGGCAACTACTTTTAATTTACAGTAATTTCTGTGGGTATAGGTAATTAATTAATTTTAGTGTTCAGCACCTACCTGTAATTAATAATAAATGGAATGGGAATAGTAAATTAATAAAGTTTAGTGTGCAGCACCTACCCCTAATTAATACTAACTGGAGTGGGAATACTGAATCAATTAAGTTTAGTGTTCAGCACCTACCCCTAATTAATGCTAACTGGAGTGGGAATATAAATTAAAAATTTTAGTGTCCAGCACTTACCCTGAATTAATATTAACTGGAGTTGGAATATTACATTAATTAAGTTTAGTGTCCAGCATCTACCCCTAAGAAATATTAACTGGAGTGGGAATAGTAAATTAAATAATTTTAGTGTCCAGCACTTACCCTGAATTAATACTAACTGGAGTGGGAATAGTAAATTAATGAAGTTTAGTGTCCAGCACCTACTCCTAATTAATATTAACTGGAGTTGGAATAGTAAATTAATTAAGTTTAGTGACCACCACCTACCCCCTAATTAATAGTAACTGGAGTGGGAATAGTAAATTATTTAAGTTTAATGTCCAGCACCTTCCCCTAATTAATACTAACTGGAGTGGGAATAGTAAATTATTTAAGTGTAGTGTCCAACACATACCCCCTAATTAATACTAACTGGAGTGGGAATAGTAAATTACTTAAGTTTAGTGTCCAGCACCTACCCCTAATTAATACTAACTGGAGTGGGAATAGTAAATTAAATATTTTTAGTGTCCAGCACTTACTCTGAATTAATAGTAACTGGAGTGGGAATAGTAAATTATTTAAGTTTAGTGTCCAGCACCTACCCCTAATTAATAGTAACTGGTTTGGGAATAGTAAATTAATTAAGTTTTGTGTCCAGCACCTACCCCTAATTAATACTAACTGGAGTGGGAATAGTAAATTAACTAATTTTAGTGTCCAGCACTTACCCTGAATTAATATTAACTGGAGTTGGAATATTAAATTAATTAAGCTTAGTGTCCAGCATCTACCCCTAAGAAATATTAACTTGAGTGGGAATAGTAAAATAAATAATTTTAGTGTCCAGCACTTACCCTGAATTAATACTAACTGGAGTGGGAATAGTAAATTATTTAAGTTTAATGTCCAGCACCTACCCCTAATTAATACTAACTGGAGTGGGAATAGTAAATTATTTAAGTTTAGTGTCCAGCACCTACCCCTAATTAATACTAAATGGAGTGGGAATAGTACATTACTTAAGTTTAGGGTCCAGCACCTACCCCTAATTAATACTAACTGGAGTGGGAATAGTAAATTAAATAATTTTAGTGTGTAGCACTTACTCTGAAATAATGGTAACTGGAGTGGGAATAGTAAAATATTTAAGTTTAGTGTCCAGCACCTACCCCTAATTAATAGTAACTGGAGTGGGAATAGTAAATAAATTAAGTTTAGTGTTCAGCACCTACTCCTAATTAATTCTAACTGGAGTGGGAATAGTAAATTAAATAATTTTAGTGCCCAGCACTTACTCTGAATTAATAGTAACTGGAGTGGGAATAGTAAATTATTTAAGTTTAGTGTCCAGCACCTACCCCTAATTAATACTAACTGGAGTGGGAATAGTAAATTAAATATTTGTAATTTCCAGTACTTACCCTGAATTAATACTAACTAGAGTGGCAATAGTAAATTAATTAAGTTTAGTGTCCAGCACCTACCCCTAATTAATATTAAGTGGAGTTGGAATAGTAAATTAAATGATTTTAGTGTCGAGCACTTACCCCTAATTAATACTAACTGGAGTGGGAATAGTAAATTATTTAAGTTTAGTGTCCAGCACCTACCCCTAATTAATACTAACTGGAGTTGGAATAGTAAATTATTTAAGTTTAGTGTCCAGCACCTACTCCTAATTAATACTAACTGGAGTGGGAATAGTAAATTAAATAATGTTAGTGTGCAGCACTTACTCTGAAATAATAGTAACTGGAGTGGGAATTGTAAAATATTTAAGTTTAGTGTCCAGCACCTACCCCTAATTAATAGTAACTGGAGTGGGAATAGTAAATTAATTAAGTTTAGTGTTCAGCACCTACCCCTAATTAATACTAACTGGAGTGGGAATAGTAAATTAAATAATTTTAGTGTCCAGCACTTACTCTGAATTAATAGTAACTGGAGTGGGAATAGTAAATTATCTAAGTTTAGTGTCCAGCACCTACCCCTAATTAATACTAACTGGAGTGGGAATAGTAAATTAAATATTTGTAATGTCCAGTACTTACCCTGAATTAATACTAACTGGAGTGGGAATAGTAAATTAATTAAGTTTAGTGTCCAGCACCTACCCCTAATTAATATTAAGTGGAGTTGGAATAGTAAATTAAATAATTTTAGTGTCCAGCACTTACTCTGAATTAATAGTAACTGGAGTGGGAATAGTAAATTATTTAAGTTTAGTGTCCAGCACCTACCCATATTTAATATTAACAGGAGTTGGAATAATAAATTAATTAAATTTAGTGTCCAGCACCTACCTTGAAATGATACTAACTGGAGTGGGAATAGTAAATTAATTAAGTTTAGTGTCCAGCATCTACCCTAAATTAATAATAACTGGAGTGGGAATAGTAAATTAATTAAGTTTAGTGTCCAGCACCTACCCCTAATTAATACTAACTGGAGTGGGAATAGTAAATTAATTAAGTATAGTGTCCAGCACCTACCCCTAATTAATACTAACTGGGGTGGGAATAGTAAATTGATTAAGTTTAGTGTCCAGCAGCTACCCTTAATAAATACTAATTGGAGTGGGAATAGTAAATTAATTAAATTTAGTGTCCAGCACCTACCCCTAATTAATACTAACTGGAATTGGAATAGTAAATTAATTAAGTATAGTGTCCAGCACCTACCCTGAATTAATACTAACTGGAGTGGGAATAGTAAATTAATTAAGATTACTGTCCAGCACCTATCCTGTATTTATGGTAACTGAAGTGGGAATAATAATTAAGCTTAATGTGTTTTAATATGTAATTTAAAAAAAATATTATAGTTTAAAGTAGTGTAATATTATTTTTATAAGACAGTTGTGCATGTAAAACATTAACATTGTATATATACTTAATGCAAAGATAATATTTTACACAGTATATTTATTAAAAATACAATTAATATGTAACATTAAATGTAACATTAATAAAATGGTAGACAATAAATTAGACATTTTAAGTTTTTTATTGATGTGTCTTTATTGTAAAATATTTTGAAATGAATAAGAAATATATTTTTTATTAACAATATGTAAGTTAAACAAATACATAGAGATAGGAAATCATATTTATTTTACAATAATAACATAGGGCCCCATTACGATGGCGGGCGTAACGGTAAATGGGACCGACCGCCAGAAGTGCGGCGGTCCCGATATGGCAATTAGGATGCGACCGCCACCCTGGCGGTCGCATCCCGCACCTTTTACATTGCGGTGGGCGGTGCTGTGAGCAGCACCCGCCGTAATGTAGAATATGCATGTTGTGCATTGGCATGCACAACGTGACAGGCACCGCGCGGTGCCTGCCACCTTGTGCATGCCAATGAAGGAGGGTACCATGGGTACCCCCCAAGTGCAGCCATCCACCCCCGCACCCCCCCCGGGGGCCCGCAACAGGCCCCCAAAGCGTTTTACCGTATGCCTTTCCATGGCGGAGTCTCCGCCATGGAAAGGCATACACACCGCAGGCATGCCAATATGGATGGCGGTACCTGCAAGGTACCGCCACCATATTGTCTGCCATATTGTCTGCCTTGTCCGCCCGGCCGGCGATCCGACCGGCGGAAAAGCGGCGGACGGACTTTCCATCCGCCGCGGTACCCCTCGCCATACTAATATGGCGGGGGTGAAACAGGACATTTGGCGGGCGGATCGCCACCGCCGGTCCGGCGGTGGCGTTCCGCCCGGTATCCTAATAGGCCCCAAAGTTTGTACATATGTAAATTTTTACATGTAATAATTACTGAAAAAACATTTCATATCATTTGTACTTTTTATTTAAACAGTTGTGTAAACTTTGTAATATCAGATAATGTAGTTTCACATTTTTTAATATTCATTTGAAAAATAATATAATTCTTTATAACAGTTGTTAATTTTAGTTTGGGATTGTTAACATTTTTTAATATATTACATATATTCGTAACATTTTACAAATATAACAGTTTTAACCATTTTATAATATAATTTTTATATATACATTTAGCTACATGTTTTAAAGAAATAATAATTTGTAATTAATAATATTAATATATGAAATATTAATATTAATAATTATTACATTGTTTAATTTGTATACATTTGTTTTATAAAGTAAACAGTTTTTAATATAAAAAAATAACCATTTTTAAATACATGTATGTCACATTTAAATATATGGAATTATAATATTAAATATTATTTGTTTAATAATATTTATTATTATAATTTTACAATACCAAAAAATTAATAATACATTTAAAGTAATAATATAACAATTGTAGTATTTTAATTAAACATGTTATTAATTTTGACATAATGTTATAACCTTTTTTTAAATAAATTGCATTTATTTTCTATGTTTAAAGCTGCCATATTTATTTTGGGTCTTGTATTTTGTAACCGGTCGCGGTTGTTTTGGGTTATTTCGAAGGGGAGAAGGTCGCGGTCGGGAGCTGCTTCGCGTCGAGGAAGGTAAGATTAATTTTATTTATTTAAACTACATTTTTAATTACATTTGAAGGTAGTTGGGTTGTAGTTAGTGTGTCTAGAGTTAGGTTTGTGGAGTTTTGCCGTTTTTTATGTGTACGTTAGGTTTTGACGATTTATGTATCGTTAGGTTTTGAGGCCTAGTTTAGAAATGTTAAAGTATGGTACAATATGTGTTATTATCGTGTGTGTAATGTTTGTAATATTGTCATATGGTGTAATATGTGTATATTTGTGTGGGTGGGAATGTTTGTGTTTTTTTACAGGTTTTGTTCCACAAAAGTTGCCGTTACCGGAAGATTGCGTTTTTTTAAATTAAGGAAGTGTACATTAGTTTTAGTAACTAATGGTTATTTTACACTTTCTTAGTTTTTCCGGTTTACATGGAGCGTTTCTTTTTTTAAAACAGTTTTTCTGGTATTTTATGGTTGATGGATTTTGGATTTATGGACCCAGGATTACTTTCTGAAACAGTTGTATTTTTACATTTTTTGGGGGGAGACTTTTTATTCTATGTGGATTATGATCTACCTGCATTGTTTTGCTAGATGTTGAATTTTCTGTCTACAGCTACAGAAATGGTAAGTTATTTAAATTATTTATTGGGGAGGGAAATGCAATGAAATTTACTATTGTTTTTTTTTTCAAATATATAATTAATGTCTATATATATTTTTATTTATTAATAAAAATATATTAGACAAATTAAATAGCATTGTGAAAAAATAAAATTATTTAGTATGCATTTTGATATTTGAAACAGAAATGTATTATATATTTTACACTGTTTTGACAGTTTAGAGTAGGCTTTTTGCAATTATTGCTAAGTATTCTAGGCCTCTTGTAGGGTATAGTCTGACTTGTTGTTGTAGGTATTCAAACATTTGTTTAGTTTGTTTGGATAGTTTAGGCCTAATTTGTGTCACAGATTGCTCTATTCTTAGCTGTTGGTAGCTCTGTTCTTTTTGTAGGGAGAGTAGATGTTTGTGTAGAGTAGGTGTACCTCGTCCTGTTGATGCTTGGAAGGCATTATGCCAACCTTCAACAGCATTGTTTGTTTTTGCCTCTTGGTTTAGTGTGCTAAGGTAGACATTCCACCATGGTATTTGGTATTTTGGTTGTCTTCTATGTCCTGATCTATGGAGTCTTCCCACCCAGGTATCTTCAAAATAGTCTAGGAGGGGACATAATTTTTGTTTGTGTTGCTGGTAGTAAGGACTTTCTATTAAAAGGTTGTAATGTTCGGCCACGTCAGTAACTGGGACGTAGGCCAGTGCAATAAGCTTTTTTATTTGGTATGCGAATGAACTGTTTGTCGCATATTCAACACTTAGGGGGTTATTAGGATGGCGGGCGGACCGCCCACCACCCTAGCGGTAACGGGACCGCCCGCCTGCCATGTGGCGGTCCTGCCACCCCAATTATGATGCGACCGCCACCGCGGCGGTCGCATCTGGCATTCTAACATTGCGGCGGGTGCTGCTGGCTGCAGCACCCGCCGCAATGGTAGAATGTCATGTTGTATGCCATGCACAACATGGCAGGCGCTGCACGGTGCCTGCCACCTTGTGCATGGCAATATATAAAGGGGTTACCTCAAGTGCAGCCCCCCGGGGGCCCACAACGGGCCCCCAAAGCGAATCCCCGTAAGTCTTTCCATGGCGGCATCGCCTCCATGGAAAGGCCGGAAACACCACACATCATAATATGGATGGCGGTGCCTGCTAGGCACCGCCACCATATATGTGCCCCAGCTCCGCCCGGCCGGCAAACGCAACGATTGCCGACCGGCAGAAAAGCGGTGGCTGGACTTTCCGTCTGTTGCGTTACCCACCACCATTGTAATCTGGCGGTGGGTAAATCAGGTTACGATGGCGTAACGGTCGCCACCGCTGGCCCGGCCCGGCGGTGGCGATCGTTACGCCATCGTAATGACCCCCCATAGTGTTGATTTTTGTAGGTGTCTCCATAGACACTGATTGAAATGATAGTAACATCCCTGAATTGATATGTGTGGGTAGCATTTTAGAATTGCACTTATCATGGCTTGCTCAAAATCTATAATTATTTTCTGTGGAAAATAATTATTTGTTTCTTGTTTAATTTTAGTTAGTACTTCCATGTATGTGGAGTTTTGTTTATTGGGTAGCAAGGCGTAGATAAAGGGGATGTTGGTATTCTGGTATAGGGCATGGACAGTGTATAGTTGATAGAATGGCTTGGGACAAATTTTAAAAGTCCCGTCCATCATCCATGTTTCTGATTGTTGAAGCTTTATTAAATTGTTTGCAGTAGCAAACATTATTATTCTTTTGTCTTTGGATTTGTTGTCATAGAGAACAAAGGGTTCTTCATTATGAGTTATAGCTAGTTCTGGGGGAATTACCACCTCTTCAAATGTTTTTGGAGTAGGTGTGGTAGTTGCTGTGGCTTTTTTTGTGCGAGCTATAGTTCTTTTTAATGATGAAATAGAGGGCATTTGCCCAGTAGCATGTTTGGGTATTTTAGGCAGCATTTCTTTAAGTATTTGACTGGTAGGTTTTTGTGAGCTAGTGCTAGCTTCTCTAATGTCATCAAGGGCATTTCTAACATCTATTTCAGTAATATTTGGAGGGTGGTTATGCTCCCTTGTATACAAAACAGTTGTTTCTCTAGTTGTTGCTTGACCATAACACTTATTTTAATAGTACTTGCTGCATTTCCAATTGACTTTTAGTCCACTTTGCTTTTCCTGGGTATAGACATACCCCATGTAACAAAGCAGAAAAATTCCTTTTTGGGATGTTATAAATTGGGCGCCTTCTGTCATTGTGATGTGTTAAGTTCTACAACAAATGTATATGAAAATTATTACAATGAATTTTATACATGTTTATTTCTTAATAAATATACATTGTTATTAATATACTTACAATGTTGGTTTTCAGCTGCTTTTAAATGGAGATGTTCTTTCTTTTTTTGTTGAATCCTGTTACATTGTTTATTTTTTTGTTGGAAGAGTAAAACACATTTTTACTTATTTTGTTACCTTTGTTCATGGGCTGGGGTGGGTGTTTGGGATGGAGTTGGGGTTTGGTTGGGCGTTTTACATGATTTTTAAAAGGCATTTTGCAAAATACATTATTTGTTAGATGGTTTTAGGAGCTGGTCTGTACTTTTTTTGATGCTTTGAGAAAAATCTTTAGAGGAGATAAAAATTAGAAAAAGATATATATTAATTATTTGAGTAAGAGAAATAGTTGTTTTCCAAGATTAGCATTATTGTTATTTTATAGATGGTAATTTACTTACTTTTTGGAGGATGCAATAGCTTTTTCTTTAATGAAGTCCTTGCTTCTGGTAGAAATCCGGCAGACTTTCGGCTTCCTTATTGTTTTTGGTTTAAGGTGTAAATTAAGACTACATTTTCCTTGCTTATATAGTGTTTATTTAATTGTTTGCTTAACCTCATTGGTTTATTTTAACATTGTGGATTTTTATTGGTTGATCTTTATTGTTTTAATTGTTTTGGTAGTTGTTTCCCATATATGGAGAACGCTAATTAAGAGTCAGTTACTGTTTTTTTTTTTTCACATGTTGAATTATTTAAATGTGTATTATATTATATGTGATGTTAAATAAACTTTGTAGTTAATGTAAATATAAAAATGTAATGGTTTAAGAGTGTATTTATTATTTAATGTTTTAAGATATGTTTTGCTGTGTTCTAAAAATATGTTTATGGTTTTATTTTATATACAATGTATGTTTATTTATTTTACTATATGTATGGTGTTTAATTTTGTGTGTTTTATCTATTTTTTAATTGTCGATATTTTTACAAAAACGATAATAATGCTGTCTATATTATTGTGTTCGATATTTTGGACATGTATATTTTTAAAGGATGTTCGATATTTTAAATAACGATATTTATGTGTTCGATATTACTGTGATCGATAATATTGTTTTAAAATATTTTGGGTTCGATATTAGTGTATTTTTTTAATTAAGTATAGGGTATCGATATTAGTGTTGTCGATATTTTTGTGTTGATAAAAATGTAGGTCTATATTATGTCTGTCGAGGTTATGTCAGTTATTCACTGGCAGGGACAGTCCTGTTTTTCACCATTTGTGCTGACAAATTTCAGTAAATCTAGCACATATCCCAGTTTTCTGAGAGGGGCGACAGAACACAGAGGGTGGCACGTTTTCATGTGTTTCAGAGCTGGATTACTTAACAGCCCATAGCAGTAAACACTTTAGATAACACAGATGATACTCTAGAAAAGTAGTATTTAATTGACCTTCGTGTCTCCTATATTGTGTTGTCTATGGTGGTGAGCACTGTCAATTAAGTCACTCTTGGGCTGACTACGATGTTGGTCGGACCGGCCGCCAACCGCCGTGTCCGCGGGCCAAATCCGTCCGCCAAGAGCGCGAACTAATCTCTGCCCTATTATGATGCATGCAGTGCAAACCTCCGACCACTGCGGTCAGAAAGCTCTCTGCATGGGCCACGGCGGTCGGAAAGCTTGCCGATCGGGATTCCGATGCCGACAGCACTGCAGTACAACTGACAAGCAGATTACGATGAAACAGCAGTACTTGCGGTCAAAAACATCAGCGGCCACACCACACTGATCGTCCGCTGCGCAACTGATACCATGAAACACCAAAACGTTGTCCATTGGAAGTAGAAAAAAAAAAATAATACCGCTGATGGTCATTGACTAGGTGGACACACCTACATTGCAAAGTATAAAATACACCCCATCCCAGACCATGATCCTTTTCCACTACACTGCAATGCAGCCCCACACACCACTTTGTTGCAGAGAGAGAGAGAAGGCAGCCATCACTACACAATGCCATCACACACACTTACACTCACTCTCCCTTTGTTCACAAACTGTTCCTTGTCACTTCTACTTAATACCCATTTTGCATCACCTTCACTAGCACACTCACATTTCACTTTTTTTTTTAACATTGTCACCTGCAAGAAATCCACGTTTTGATGAAATCATTAGAGTAGAGCCACATTTGTTTGGAGCCCAAGGCCAACAAACCTCTGTTCAAAGGAAGAGTGAAATGTGAGACAGAGTCGACAACAAGGTCAATAGTGTTGGTACCATCCTGTGCACAGAGGAGGACATCAGGAAGAGGTGGCATGATGTGAAGATCAGGGTCAAGCGCCTTATCAACAGGTACCACCTGGCAGCTCAGAAGACTGGCTGTGGGCCTCCCAGGCCACCATTACAAATCACAGCCTGGAAGGAGAAGGTGGTTGCCATACTGCAAGCTGAGGGCTTGATTGGAATACCTGGGGGACTGGAGACTGGTAAGTAACACCTCACCAACTGACCCAACATATCAATGTACTGTTTGCACACATCTCACCTCTTGCTATCGTCCATCACATCCATTTTTGCCATATGCAGTACCTAAAGTATCAGAGATATGTCATTGACAGCTACAATCACTAGTCCTGCACATGATTCCTAATGTATCAGCCTGCATCACATCTCACCCGTGGGATTTTGTTTGCAAGTGTTTTCTCATCAAATCATCATCACAGTAACCATATATGTTGCCAATGTAAACAGTATGTGCCAACAGAACAGCATCTTGCCAACAAGTATGTTATACAATGCAGTTTTACTAGTGTTGCCAAAGTGTAACTGACAAGACTACAAGTCCCATCAGGCCCTTTTTCCTGGCACCTCACACCATTTACCACTCTCCTTTCAACACAGCCACTTGGCAGCCAGGTCACTCATCAGGTTCACTTCACAGGTCGGTAGTCATTGCTCAAGTAGGGTGGCCAGCCGTCCGTAAATTTCACGGACCGTCCGTGATTTGGACCTCACGTCTGTTGTTTGTGATGATCCCTTTTATGGACGCCTTTTGGGCATTGCAGGGAGCTGCACTGTTCCCGTGCGAGAAGCCTCAGCTCCCTGATGGGGCCGCCTTGCACTCATCCTCTCAGCACAAGAGCAGCCGCACCCCGCCCATTGTCATTCTGTCTGCCGACTGATTGTCACATACAGAATGACAATGGGCCAGTCTGGGCTATTAACGCATGTGGTGGCCTCCTCCAGCCTCAGTCTAGGGCAGCGTATTCTGTTTTAACAGTTCATAAAGAAAAATGTTGCACCTCACCAGATGGAAGAAATGTACAGCATCTAGTTCATGAAAAGAAGCCAGCGAAAGAAGATAAAAAGAAGGGGTTATATTTCTTTCACAGTCTCATCATTTTAGAACTGAAACTTTTTCAATACTATGTACAGCGAAGCAATAGTTGCTGCTTTTTTATTTTATGCAACTAACAAGCATTGACAAAGCCAATAGTCCTGGCTTGTTGTAGGTGTAATTTATTATATATCTGGATGCAATAACAGAAGTAGCAGAATACCAGTAGGGCAGCACACTATACTAAGCACAGATTTTTAGCTACCGTGTTTAAAGCCACGCCCTTAATTACATCGGACATGCCCTTTGGAGGAATATAGGCCTTTACATCACATGCGTTTACAACGCATGCGATTACAATGTGGTCGTTACAACGACTGGTTGTTACATCGCAGTACCATTACAACGCAAGTCGTTACATCTTCTTGCTGTAGGGGGCGCGCTGGACTTAGGAATAGTATAATTTACCATTCCAACTCCAGTGTGCGCAACAGTAGGGAAGGTGTTGGAATAGTAAATTATACTATTCCTTAGGTTAGCGCACCCCCGAGAGCAAGTCGATGTAACCACTTGCGTTGTAATGGTACTGCGATGTAACAACGCAGTCGTTATAACGACCGCATTGTAATCGCATGCGTTGTAACGAATGCAATGTGATGGCTGTTTCCCCCTTTGGAGAGACCCCTAAGTTTTTTAAACCCACTTAAAGCCCTGGAAACAACACCATGTCACAGTCACCTCACATCCTGGCAGTGTGTTTCATGCATGACTCATGACTTCCAAGTTTTAAGATTGCCTATGTGCAAGGGCATAGCGAGCCCTCCCCCGCCCCACCCCTTGCTTTAGGAACCACAGCAGGGGTGATGTTCATGATGGGCCTCTTCTGACTGTAACTCTGCAGACAAAGGCTCAGCTCAAAATTAATGTGAAAAGGTGCATGAGTAAGTGAGTGAAGGAATGGGTGAATGGCTGGATGGATTAGTGAAAGGATGAATGGATGAGTGAAAGGATGAATGGGTGGATGATGAGAGAAAGGATGGATGGATGAGTGATTGGAAGGATGAATGAGAGAAAGGGTAAATAAATAGATGTTTTGGTGGAATAGTGGATGTATGAGTGGAATGGTGGCTGTATAGGTGGAAAGGTTGATGGATTGGTAAAAGGGTAGATGGATCGGTAAAAGGGTGGATGGATGAGTATAAGGATGAATAGATGAGTGAAAGGGTGGATGATGGGTGAGTGAATGGGTTGATGGATGAGTGAAATGATGGATGGATTGATGAATTGATAAGTGACAGGGCGAATGGATGGACAGATGAGTGAAAGGGTGGATGTAAGAATGGATGACTAAGTGAAAGTGAGGGTAGATGGGCAAAAGGATGGATGAATGGTTGAGTGAAAGGGCGGATGGATGGATGAGAGAAAGGAAGGATGGATGAGTGAAAGGATGGATGTGTGATGGGGTCAATGGATGAATTCATGAGTGGATAAGTGGATGGATGGGTGGGTGGATGGATGGGTGAAGGGATGGCTTAGTGAAAGAGGGATGGAGAGAGAAAGGGAGGATGGATGGATGAGTGAAAGAATGGATGGATGATTGACAGGATGGATGGGTGAATGGGTGTATGGATGAGTGAAAACAAGGATGTAAGGATGGATGAGTGAAGGAATGCATAGATGAGTGAAAAGGAGGGTGAATAGCTGGAAGAAAGGATGGATGGATGAGTGAAATGATGAATGAATGGACAAATGGACGGATGAGTGACTGGGTGAATGGATGGATGAGTAAGTGAAAGGATGGCTGGATGGGTGAAAGGGTAAATGGTTGGATGGATGAGTGAATGTATGGATGGGTGGAAGTGTGGATGGATGAGTGAAAGGACGGATGGAGTGAAAGGGTGGATGGATGGATGATGGCTGGATGAGTGAAAGGGTGGATGAAGGGATAGATGAGTGAAATGATGGATGGAAGGATAGATGATGGATAGGTTTGGAAATGGTTGAATAGGTTTGGATATGGGTGGGCACACAGATGGAAGGACAGAATGAACGGTGAAAGACTGAAAGATGGATGAAAGAATTAATGGATGCCACACCCCCCGGGTGACTCAACCCGCCATTCCAAACTGACACATGACGTCAGGCAGCAAGTGCGGAATTTGGTCTTGAAATGCTCTTTCTGCATGCCAAAAATCTCAAACTAATTCCTTGCACGGCGCCGTGGTACCACAACAGACGTTCCGCTGTTGTGCTGCTGGGCGGCACTGCTCCCATGCCACCGGGAAACAGCACGAGCATCCCTCCACCTGCCACGGGGCCATGATAGATGCATGAGGGCATGGCTCTGTGCAGCCCTTCTGCGGGTAAAGGCAGGCAAGACAACATAACCTGTACTTGCAGACAACAGCACCGACGTGACTCGAGTCCCTTCCACCACAGATTTTTTATTTATTTAAATTTTGCACCCCTAAAAATATTGCGCCCGGGGCAACCGCACCTGTGGCTCTGTCCATGCTATGCCACTGCCTACCGGTATAGATGACATCTGACTCTTACACCTTGTAGCCCTCAATGTCTTAGGTAACATTTCCTATATATTGACTTTCACATTTATGAATCATTGTCTCTATATAATATGTGTGTGATGTAATGCACTCTGACACCCTGCCGTACATACTTTGACTTTCACATTTATGAATCATTGTCTCTATATAATATGTGTGTGATGTAACGCACTCTGACACCCTTACTTTGGATGAGTAGCACTATCAAAGAAATTAAATACACATGAGAGAGGGTCTAGGTGAAGATGAGGGGCACAATTGGAGGGTGGTAGCAAGGTCGGACTGGCCGTACCCACATCGGGCGTTTCCCGGGGAGGCTGGAAGGGTGGGGGTGTGGTTTTGTTACTGGGGGCTGGAACTACAAAGTTCCTTGTATATCCAGCAGTTTTCAGGCAACAATAAAGTTGTCACAATAACTCTGGTGACTAATGTACCTGCTGGAGGGAGAGATGGGACTTTTGTTTAGTGGCAGTTTTGAATCATCTAAGGTAGCACAGAGGGTTTATATGCCTGCTGCAAAGAATATGCACCATGCATATCAAAGAACATTATTTTATGTGCAGAGCTCAGTGGGTTACTGCTTTTGTCACTGAGATCCTTTTGTTACTGTGTAGTTCATAAGTTACATACGTAATCTAGCACAGTGAGCTATGAACTGCCATCAAAGAGCTGCATCCAAGCTGCATGGTACAGGTTACAAAGTTATGTTTTCTTCCTAGCTTTTCATTATCCTGATGTTGCTAAAAAAGGTTTGTTTGGGTAGTAATAAATTCCTATCATTAAAGTCAACGCTAACTACTGTGTTATGTTCTGAATCCTGACTTTGAGCTTCGTCAGAGCAAGGACTCTTACAAAATGGGTGACGTGCATCCTACACCTTGTAGTCCCCGTTACCTTATGTAACATTTTCTATACACTGATTTACACACGTATGATTCATTGTCTGTGTATGTGTGTGTGATGTAAAGTGCTCTGGCGCCCTACACTGGTATGAGAGGTGCTATAAAACAAATGAAATACATGTGAGAGAGAGGCACTGTTGGCGATAGTGAGAGAATCATTGAGGAGCCCCATCAATTTACTATGCTTTAGAAGCTAATACAATTGATATATAATGACAAATTTGTCGTAGAATGCACGATGTTTTCCCAAATTTTCTAGGGGGTGGGAAAACAAAGGCTGTAAGATGTGAGTTTGTTTGTAACACATAACTCTTAAATACCTGCAAATGAACTGTGCAAATGTTTCAAAACATATCAGCAGTAGGGAAACCACAAATCGACCACTTGTTTGTAATTCAGAAGTGTGCTTGAAACAGAGTTTTAATAGGATCAAAACAATCAAGACACTTTACTTGGTGATGTTCAAATGATACATATTTGCCGAAACCACATTTCCACACATTAGTATTAGTCCGCTATATAGTTTTATCAGTAAAACTGCATGTTGGCATTTTGCTTTCATTCAATAGAAAATGTTCTGTATGTAAAAGACAGTGCCTCCTTCTGCCCTACAATTATGCCTTAACGGTGTATACAGTTTCTAGTCTGTAGTAAACTTCTGTGCATCAATGAGAATCTGCAGTTTACAGCTCACAGAAATGAAGCAGCCCAAGCAGTATACTATTTCCAATATACAGGTAAAATAAGGAGGGCTGATATATGGCTAGCCACTAGCCAGGTCATTATATAGTAATGTCAACTCCTATCTAACCACTCTATCCCACAATAATACCATAATGCTCGCTGTGTGCAGCCAATTATAGCTCATGCAGGCTGGTTAATAACTTCCTTTTCATGCTTAATGCTCTTACCTTCACACAAGACCTGTCCGCTATGGGTCTTAACCATTACTCAGTACTGTACCAGCCCCTATGCAAGTCATCACCAGCTGAATAGAAATGGAACGCTTGAAGCGATCTGACACATAAAGCTGGCCACTCGGAGGACTGCACTCTAGTCCAGCACTGCATGTCCCAATTAGCTTCATCCTATGCTTGCCGCTTTACATCTCACAATGGCACTAATGTGTCTGTAAAACTTACTTTTTGTCCCGAAGTTTTGTCCTGAATTTTAGACCTTTTGTCCTGAATTTTTGTCCTGAATTTTGACACTTTGTCCTGCATTTTTACACTCACCGTCCTGAATTTGCACTCATGCCAGTTGGTCACCCTAAGCTCAAGTGCACGCTGGGACTGGATGACAGGACTTCAACTCCCATCAGGCCCTGTTGCCTCAGCAGCTCACACCATGTGCCACTCTCCTTTCAACATAGCCACTTGGCTGCCCAGTCACTACTCGGGTCCACTTCACAGGTAGGTAGTCAATGATCAAGTGTGGGCTGGAACTGGATGACAGAACTGCAACTCCCATCAGGCCCTGTTGCCTCAGCACCTCACACCATGTACCACTCTCCTTTCAACATAGGCACAGATGGATCTCACATTACATCTGGTGACACACAAGATGTGGCCTCAAAAGTTTAAATTGAAGGTTGGCATTATTTTATCTTAGACTATGATATAGTATTATGCAGGAAACGTGGGAGGTGAACAAGGTGGTATTTAATGGTTACATATGCTTTAGCCTTCCTGCCCTACCCTGACCCGAAGGCATGCTAAAGGGAGGTTGGCTGCTGGTTCAAAATTAATATTGGCTGCACAATCTCACCCATTCTACTGGAAGCAAGGTCCTCACCCAGTCATTTAGCGACCTTAACCCCATTGCAGTGCAGATTGTAGGCCCACTAAAGCACCAATATGTAAAGCCCAGGCCTAGTCCATCTCTAACTATCAAGAATGCAGGGAGGTATGGCACTCTGCTAATATGAAGCTTGTCATGACCCAAGTAGCCAGCTATAGTATGGTGCTGGTGAACTCCTGTAAATTGGAAATTCATCCTCCCAGTTCCATACTAAACCACTTTACTGCCCTCTAAAGTCAGATTAAAGGGTTGCTGTTTAGACCCTCAGCCCGGACACCTACTCATGATAAATCCTGGTTCGACAAAGATTGTACAGCTGCAAATGAAACTCTGCGCCGGGCGCTAAAACAGTCTCCCAGAGATCAGTGTATAACAGTGGCCAGCAGAAAGGCTTATGCCCTGGCTCTAAAGAAAAGGAAGATGGCTATCAAGGAGGAGAAATGGGAGGCTATAGTTGGTACTTGTCAGCTTAAACATTTTAAAGCTTTTTGGAAGGCAGTTCAGTCAGTTTTATTGCCTTCAACGCCCCCTGACAAAGTTACCGTTTATATTATGGTGGAGGCCTGGTTAGCGCACTTTTCTGTTATGTATTCACCTGGTAGTGGGTCAGTTGAGGAAGCACAGATAGTTATCTCCTCCTGTGCCAATCTTTCTTTTAGGGAGTGTAGGAAGGTAGGATCCTTCTAGCATGGTTACCCCCACTTTTTGCTGGTGTCAGTATGTTTTTTGACTAGTCTGTCTAAGATCCGTCTAATCAGGACCCCAGTCACTGTGCTTCCTCCCAAATATGCCCATGGTAAGTACTTCTGTACCTCCACAATTGGCTACGGGTGTTCCCTTGTAAGTCCCTAGTATATGGTACTAATGTACCCAGGACATAGGTACACCAGGGGTCTCCCATGGGCTACAGCACGTATTATGCCACCCATGAGAGACCACTCAAATTGTGACTACAGGCCTGCCATTGCAGCCTGTGAGAGTTGGTGCTTGCACCTCTCATGACAGATATAGGTTTTCTTATGTCTGAGGTCACAACACTTAAAACCTATGTCACCCCAATGGCAGACCTTTCAGTCCTGAAGGTAGGGTGCTTGGTTATAAGTGTGAGAGTGCTCCTGCATGAGCAGGACACACCTACAAACCTCAGAGTCGATTCTCCAGGCTTTGTAAGTGCGGCCAGCCATTTTGATACATATAGTGGCTATCCGTCACTATGCGATGGCTAACTATGTAGTGATTGTGCCAAACCAGGGCATGTTGGAATCATACCCCAACACCATTACCGATGTTGGAGGTATGATTACATGCACTGGGGGGGCTCCTCCGGGCAGCCCCCAGTACTCTCGGTAACAGCCTTTCAGAGTCTGCCAGCAAGCTAGTGCTGCTGCCGACCCCAGACAAGATTCTGCCCTCCTGCTGCTGAGCTGAGCTTGAGCAGGGGAAGGTAAAACAATAGGTTTCCTGTCACAGGGAGGTGTGACCACCTCCCAGACAGGACTTACTGTATTGGGCGGCTGGGGTGGGAGCACTTGCCAGAGCCACCAGACTGCTTTGAAGGGCACATTTGTTGCCCTCCTTGCATAATCCAGTTTGAGCCAGTTCAGGGAGCCCTTGGCTCCCGCTCTGGTGCAAAACTGGACAAAGGTCATGGGAGTATCCTCCCCTCTGTCCAGCCCCTCCTCTGGGAGGGACCCTTGAGTTGTCCTGACCCCCTTCCTAGGGTATTTAAGGGCTTACCTGTGGGTGGGTCCTCAGATTCATTGTGGGACAAGACTCAAGCCTGAAACTATGTCTGGACACTTGGGCCTCGCTGCACTTCAGCTGGAACTGAGACTGCATCAAGGAAGATTCCTGCTGCTCCTGGTCTCACTGTTCTGAAAGTCTTCTTCATCGTCTGTGTCTGTGCTTCTTCCAGGATCTTCAACAGACCTGTGGGCATGAAGAACACCCAACGTAATCTCACTTGAAGTGAAGGAGTCACTCCCCTGCATCTGCAGGCACCGCAACAAAGCTGACTGGTCTGCTGCTCCTGACGTCCAACAGACTTCAAAAGGCTCAGCAACACAGGTGGTGAATCTGCAACTTCCGCGAGGCCTGACCTGTCCTCTGCAATTTTGAGGCCAGTATCCCTCGTCGGAACTGCTGGGTCCAAACCCCTCTGCACCATGTCGACTTGTCGTTGCCAAGGCTTGTTGGCTCTGCACTCCAGAGATATTCGGAAGAGGCTCCAGCCTCCAGCATCTCTTCCTGCTAAGTACAGCATCCTCACTGCATCCTCTGCACTGTGGGCCTTCCTTCTTGGAGAGCGGCTCGAGGTCCTCTTGTGACTCCTGTGCCTCTGGCCTGTGGGTCCTCTTGAGGGTCTTCTTCTGCTCCAGTGGGCTCCCCTGCTTGCTTTGTGCCTGCTCTGACTACCCTGCTCATGGTGAGTCTCTTGGATCTTGTTGGTCCCAATGTTGTGCCTTCTTCTCTTTCCATGCCTGTTGCAGCTGCCAAGGCTTGTTGGTGTTCCCGCCAGACACCGATCCCCTGGTTCCCGATTTCCAACGTGGGACAGCTTGTGCATGGCTCCTGGTCTTCCTCAGCATCGCCTGGTCCTCACAGCTGCAGCAACAAGTTCACTGTTATCTCTCCTTCACTGTCAGTTATCAGTGGGCAGTGCTCTTCCGTGCCTCCTGGTCACCTCCGAGTGGCATAGACACTGTCTCCTCTGCTTACAGGTTCTTCATTTCAAGAATCCACCCTTGGATACCACTGGACTCATGCACAGTCTTTTCCAGCAGCATCTTTTCTGAAGTTCTCCATTGTTGTCTACGGCGGTTTCCGAGTTTCCGACGTCACTTCGCTCCTATGCACCCGGCTTCCCTGGTGTAGGTATCCTGGTTCCTAGGGTGTCCTCGGGTGGGGTGACACTCCAACCTTCTGTCTTCCACTGGGTTCTGCAAGGTCCACTGGGAAGGGTCCTTCTTCTCAAAAACAGCAACCGCGACTTTCCTGTTGACTTCTATTGGACCTGCGGCTGTGTTTCCACTTTGCACACAGCCTCCGTGGGGTTCCAGGATACTTACCTTGGGTGGTTCCTTGTGTCCCCAGCTCCTCTGGGTCTCCTGCTCCAAGTCCCGACTTTGTTCGCAGTTCACATTCCACTTTCTTAATATATGGTTTGGTCTTCACTTGGAGACCACTGTATCTTGTGATACTTACCTTATTGTAAGTGATGTATTATTGTGTATTTGTGTTTATATCTCCGGGTAGGAGATACACCAATGTGTTGGTGAGTGTTGTGTAATAAATAAACATATTTTTATATATACACTGTGTGGTTCTTTTTCGTTTAACCTACACTACATGATTAGACCTGGTAAACAAGCTGTTTAACACTCCTTCAAGATAAGCCTGAAGGCTGCTCTCCGCAGCTACCACTTTGAGAGCTTTCAAAGGTTATCAAAGACCACTAAAATCACCATAAGGGTTGCCTGGATTAGTGCAAGGTGCCTCACTTAAATAAGTGTGCATCATATACTAAGCCAGCCTCCTACAGGGAGGAAGAGGTGCTCAAAGCTATTCTTAATAGTCGTTGCAAGAAGGCATCAGGCCCGGATGGCGTGTCTCCTAACTTGTTCAGCTAGGAGAACCCGGGATTATGGACCCCTGTGCTCACCTGCGGGTTTAATTCTGTATGTCGGGTGGGAGTGCCTCTGTCTTGGCGCATGTCAACAGTGGTCCCTATTTTCAAAAAAGGCAATGCCCACGATCCTAGGTGCTATTGCCTGATATCCCTTTTGACTCAATGGCCAAAATCATTGGGAGAGTTGTTTTGGAACGTCTCCTTACCTGGATAAATGAGAGTAACATCCACTCCCAGATACAATATGGGTTTAGAAAGTGGCTCAGGACAATCAAACAGTGTCACAACCTCCACCTTATAGTGGCTAAATATAAATATGCTAAGGACTCATCCACCCATCTGGCGTTCATGGATTTATCCAGCGCCTTCGATTGTGTCAGCAAATCCAAGTTATGGGCTATTTTAGTCGGTGGGCTATGAGCATCGATGTGGGCTTGGTCTCCTTTTTAAGACTTTTACATCAGGACCTTACGGCGTCTGTAAGATGTGAAAATGATGGCGAATGTACCCAATCTGTTAAATTTAATAGAGGGGCCTGCCAGGGTTCTGTTCTCGCCCCCATTCTTTTTTTACTTTATATTAACGACTTGGAGAGAACATTAGTATTTGCTGGCGCAGCTGTACCCTATGTTGGGCAGAAGGCTGTGCCTGCGTTATTATTCACGTACGACGCAGTCCTTCTTGCCAGATTGGCCAATGGTCTTAAGATCTTTATCTCTAGCTTTGTGTTATTCAAGAGGGGTTTGGAACTGGAGGCCAACTTCACTAAAACATTTACAATGGTATGTGGCCCCAGAAATACAAAAACTCAAACCTTAAACATAGTTGGGAGAAAACTGGATAGGGTGGGAACTTTTCCATACCTTGGTTTGTAGTTAGATGATGGGTGCACCTAGTTACCCTGCTTAAAAAGCAGAATAACCCGCTATACTCGAGTGGTGGGCACCACTTTTTCACTCGCCACGTGTATTGGAAAGAAAACAGTTGCCCCGATCCCAGAGATATACAACCGGAAATGTTTGCTAACTCTAACGTATGGTATAGATATTTGGAGCAGTAGAGATGTTGGGGTAATCCAGACGGAGAAGAACAGATTCTGCAGCTGGCTGCTGGAAGTTCCACCTTCAATGTCATATTTCTCCTTGCATCAGGAGTCAGGCATGGAGTACGCGCAAGATAACATTAATGCTGCCCCTCTGGTCATTTGGTGCTCAATTTGGGCGAATGAGGAAGCTGAGCTTAATCGGGCTATCATTTGAGATTGCCTTTCTTGCAGCCGTGGCTTGACCATTCCATGGTTAAAATGCATCAAAGATTCTTTTTCAGCCTTGAGCTGTGCACATTTCTTTGAGAATCCCGAGTATATTGTGAAAAAAGATAAATATTGCATTTTAGTTTCATTAGGCACAGGTAGGCTATTAGGGAGGCAAAACCTCTGATAAGAGATGACTGCAGAATTCAGATGTCACCTGCGATTGCTCCCAACTTACTTTTTGTGACAAATGTGTATGAGCGTACAATGTTGGCCAGATTTAGGCTGGGCTCGATTCAATGGTTGCTATGTTTACCATTAGGACAATATTCCATTGCAGATATAGGTATTTGCCCATGCGATGAGCAATAAAGCCAGTCCTTATTGCACTTTGTTTTCTTTTGTAACTACTATTTGCCATTTACAAGGAGATTTTTATTGCCACTGTTACATAGGTATAAATTCTCCAAGTGTAAAGCTGCTCTACTCTTTTACAGCAACTTAATGATCATGACATGTTATTCAGTTGCCTGCTTTTTGAAGTGTATATTGGCTCAAAGGAGGAGAATGTTGTTGTAAACATTGTGATAGCGAGTATACCTGCATTTTATGTTTGTTGGCTCTCTATTACGTTGTCAAAATTTGACCCACGCACTTTTAATTCGTCCAAGTTTATGCTGTTTAATTAATTTTAACGTGGATGACTTCTGCTTGTTTTTTACATATTTTTTATGCTTTTAACATTTTATATCCTAGTGTGTTTTTATTGCCTGCCTTTGTTATTTGTTTATCTTTTATGATCTACCTTTGGAAGATCGAATAAAGATTATACTACTACGGGTCATAATGTTGTGCACAGAGTTAAATGACTTCAGTGAAATGATCAGTGTCAGTGACCACAAATGTCATGTTCAGACCTCAAGAACATGTTTGGAGAGGATACATTTCACAATGTCAAAATCAGTAGTAATGCTATAAATCTGGCAGGGAATCAGCTGGAGCCATATTGATTACCCCACAATAGGAATCCTACATCATATATGTAGCGGGTTGGAAGGATGGGCCCGAAGACTAGGTCTTGGTAAAGAGGGTTTTATTGAATATAGAGTACGTCTTCGGGGAGTAACAGGTCTCTTGTGGGGAGAAGGGGGTGATGGTGTTCGCCTTTAGTTTCCTGGTTCCTCGACGGGGTCCAGCCTCTTCTCATCGGCTCCAGCGCGAGCCCGTTGATACGTGGATGTCGGGGGGGGGTCGGTACTCGTAGGTCAGGGAAAGAAAGAAACAAAAGGTGGTGCAGTATCAGTGTGGGGTTCTAACACGTTATAATGGGAAGGGTCACACACGGTGAGTAGCACATCTGACTAAGTGAATGAAGTGCTCGGGAGGGGAACACCGGGATGGTGGGATCCTCTAGGCTTAGGTATCAGGTCTCCCCCTTCTCCCCACCCAACGCGTAAAACGCTCGCGTACCTGCGAGAGCCACGCTCCTCCTGGAGCGTGGCTGGGCGAATCACGGGGTCGTTGGCCTCCTGGCTTCCGGTCGTCTCTTGACCACTCTGCCTCCGCTCCTCCTCTCGACTCCGTCCGCTCTGCTCCATGCTCGACTCCTTCCGATTCTCTCTCCTTGACTCCTCCGGTGATGCCACACACCGACTTCCGGATCTCTCGCGTTCTTGTGGGCCAGACCTCCTCGACGTCATCACTGGGGGCGGGAATCTCGGAAACGTCCTCCCAGTTAAAGGAACAGCGCCTGTTTTCTCCTTCTCCTACATACGCGCGTATGTCCTGGCAATTCCACTCGTCTTGCTGCTGTGAAAGAAGAGGGGAGACGGTGGTCGTCACATCCCACCAGTCCGCTGTCCTTTTCTCACCCCCCTTGGTCGGACCCGCCTTGTCACAATATATTACTAGGAACCACAACAGGGGATCACTACAATAACTGAGCACAGGTACAGTCCAAACAAGTGTAGCAGCATCTGTTGTAATGTCACAAACATTTGCCAGTAGAGTCCCACAAGCTCAGTGGCATACAATGATAAGACACATGAACACCTACATGCAGATCATACACATTGAAGACTAACCCAACGTGATGAGAGATAAACAGTTTTTGGTCAAACTACCACATTGTGTAATTGAACATGATGGCACACATGTTGCCTAAGGACCACCACATGACAGGGAAGAAATCCAGTGGTGTATCAACAACTTCCATCCTATCACTGTGCAAGCTGCCTTGGTACTGGAGTGGTACACCAAAAGTCTGTGCCAAGGCATTTCCAGGAACATACCATCTCCAATTTGCACTGCAGAACAACATCTTACACCTGCTGATGGTACCACTGTGAAACACCCAGATGAAGATGGCAGGGCGGAGGTACCTACAACAGGCCAATACACAAAGCAACATCAACAACATGTGCATGTGTCAAGAGCTCCTCCACTAACAGACTTGACCAGAGTCAGCCAACATTTGTACACACCAAACTGTCAACCATCAATGACCTCCTCACGGCTGCACAACCACAGTAACTGTAACAGTCAGTCATGACATCTCTCAGCTTACTTACACTCAAGGGAAGACGTTGTTGATGAGCTGTTGACGCATGTCAACTCCTCCATTTTTGTCACTACCATCATCACTGCTCATTTCAGGGTCCTCACCCGGGGGGTGCTGCTGGTCTCCATCCTCTACGACTAGAGGGATTTTCCTCTAAAATGCGAGGTTGTGGATATGTTTCTGGGTGTGTGAGCAATATGTGTCCCAGTCATCATGCTGGGACAGCTTGCCAATACACATGTACAGTGAATATGGACATGAGGGGGTCGCAGGCCTATCACTGGGCCGATCCTGCCGCTGCCAAGCATCGCCCGTACAAAAAAGCATGTGGTGAGACGGGTACCCATCGGGCCCTCTATTGTAGTCATCCCCCTCAAGATCCACAAATCCACAACTAATGTCAGCAGCAGTACCACTCTTCATTCCCTGTGATTTAAATTCAAAGAGACTTGTCATAGTTCACTGACAGTCTCATCATGTCAGAACCTAAGATTTACCAAAATACACAACAAAGCCATAGTTGTCTTCTACTGATCCAAGCAATTCACAACCTATCACAAAGCCAATAGTCCTGGAATGGCCTAGGTGTAAGGTCACTTGTTCAGCTACCTGGTAGCAATGGCAGAAGCAACAAAATACTTGTCAGGTGGCACACTAGGAAAAACACCGATGCACAGTAAATGTGCCATAAGACATGACCACAATTACCTAAGGCACGCCCCCCTTAAAGACCCTCCCAGTTAGTATCAACCCACTGAAAGTCCTGGGTGGGCTGAAGGGACCTTCAAAAGTGTGAGTATTGTGAGTTATGCAGCTGGTTTAAAAGTGTTCTGGGGTATGTCCATCGTAAGTTCCGGCAGGTCGCTTAAGCTGATGCTCATAAGGTACCCAGCGCACATTCCATATTTGCACACACCCTCAGGATGCACAGTATTTCATAATCAGCAGCAGTACCACCTTCCACTGCCACAGATTGAACAGCGAACACACTTATAACAGTACATACCCACTATTGCCATGTCAGAACAGCAGCATCATCATAATTTCATGGAAGTAAGTCAAAGTCGTCTCTCCAATAACTGATACTACCAACAACCATTGGCAAAAGCAACTGTTCTTGTCACCTGTAGATGCAAACAAAGTTGTAGGATCAGATCCCAAGATGTAGTGCTATGTTACAAGGAGAAAGATATGTCATTGTGTGTGACGATATGGCAATCACGGATGTACAGGTGACATGTATGTAAGTCAGGCCCTCATTTACATCAGCCACGCTCCTGTGAGAGCCCACCCATCCCTACACGAAGTCTTATCAAAGTCTTCTTGTGGAGAACAAGAGGAACAGATTGAAGCATAAAACTACACAACACTGTATACGTTCACCACAACATAGAAGACAGACAGTGTATCTATGTGTCAATGTGGGTAGCTCAAACATCCCTGCTGAACATCTACTGACACTGTGCATAAACTGACTTCAAGCACTCATTTCCAACTCTGTCACACAGTAAACATCAATAAAGGTCAGGAGACAGGACATACCCCCTCCCCCCCGGGAGCCACAACACAGTGGACAGGGTTAGGCCTATTGTATCCCTGGTCTGAACATATCTTGTGTGTCCCCATAATCAACATCACATGAAGTTTGTTCTCATCACATATGATTGGTTCCTCCTATGTCCAGTTTCAGTGACTATGTACAGACACACACTTACAAATCCTACATGTGTAGACATCTCAGAAGCTGGTGCAATGCTGTGTGCAATAAACAGTTACAAAACACTCAACATCCTCATGAATACCATAGCAGACATCTCCTGTGACAGCCTCAAATACTTCATGAACTACGTCATGGTGTAACCTTGAAAAAACATCAGTATGGATGTCTCTGGGTAAATAATATTCCTCCAATGCTGATGAACTGTACTGGGCTTGCACACAGCCCCCACATGAAAAAGGAAAGGCAGCTAAATGGGTTACCCTCAAACCACACTCTCGTACATTTGACGGCCACAATGTCACTACTCCCAGCTGCTTTGGGTCAGCTTAAGCTGGTGGACACCTGGAAAGCAAGTGGCCAAGGCCACACTGCACATAGCACCTGCTTCAATGTCTGCATATGGATAGGACCTGTTGCATGGTGTACAATAGGGACAACCAATGTTCTCACCAAGTGGCATGCACATGTGACTAACGTGTAAGTTCAAGTCCCTAACAAGCATCACAACAACAGCAGTTGTACTGACATCCATGAAATGTTTGTTGACAGAACACACATGGAAATGCTTACATGTGCCTCCAAAATATCACATTGCTATGACAAAACCACACCTCCCATGTGTGCTGCACATCAAACACCCTTACACCCTACATCAAGCTAGCAGACGTGGACATTGGTGAAGGCAAGATGCCATACTTACCATAGCAGACACGAGCCAAAGCAATGTTAGCCCCAATAGTAACTCCTCTCAGGTATGCATATATTTAACATAGAGCCACAGACTCTGTAACTCCATTACCTGTCCCATGGGCTGAGCATACTTACCACTGCAAAAGGATGATCTAGCCTGGTGAGAGTAACACAACTAAACGTTCACAGGTCTACATATCCACCACCAACAGTTAGCATCATCAGCAGTCCAAAACTGTGATATGTGGTCCAGCACACTGCTGTGCCATGTAACTTGCCAACTAGATCACTGCCAGGGAAACCTCCCCTGGATAGGGGCATCTAATGGGCAGTCCAGGCACCTCTGAGGAGTAAAATGGGTGGGCTGGGGTTTGGGTTGAGGGGGTTGATTATTCTTTGGGAGGGCTGGGCTCGGGATTGGGAGGGTTGGGTTGGGTTGTGGGAGGACTGGACTCGGGATTGGGAGGGTTGGTGTGGTCTGTGAGAGGGCTGGCCTCGGGATTTGGAATTTTGGGTTGATCTGTGAAAGGACGGAGTTTAGATTTGGGAGGGCTGGGGCAGAGCATACGGGGAATTGTGTATCCTTTAAGGATAGTGAAGTGTATTGTGAGGCAAGGGACAGTCTCAGACCTTTTGGTCTTCTGTCTCGAAGACTTGGCCTGAGGTGGGGCAGCGGACCTCTGGGTTTTAGGAGGGAGTGGTTTGGTACCAGAGTGGGTGGCTGTCCTCCTCCTACTACCTAGTGGAGTAGGGACTTGTGTAGTGGGGGAGTGCAGGTTTTTTAGGGGTGGACATGGGAGTGGAAGCTTCGGGTAGTGGTGGGAACCCAGCCTTTTCGTGTTTGGGAAGGGGGGGGCACCTGTGGCAGGGAAGAGGTCAAGGGCAAACATCGTAAGGGATGTGGGAGATTTGGGAAGAGGTGAGGTGAGGGGGTTGGGGGTTAAAGGTAGAGGGATGTGAGGTTTGAGTTGTGGATGTGTGCACTGTGCGTCCATGTCTCTGTATGTTTGATGTCTGTTTGGGTGTTGAATGTTTCATGTGCTTGGTCTGGTGTGATGTGTCTGTGGCTGGTAATGTGGGTGTGGTGTTTGGATGTGTGATGTCAGTTGTGGCAGAGAATGATGATGTGTTTGTTGTGTCAGGGTGTGTGATGTCACTAGTCTGTGTCCGTGGTGTTGTAGCTGTAGTGTGTTGGTGTGTGACCTTGGGAGTGGATGGGTCTGGGGCTGTGATGTCTGTCTGTATGTCAGTGGATGTTGTGGTGAGGGTGGTGATTGTCTGTTCTGTGGGTGTGCTGTGTTTTTGTGCCTTCTCTTTGTGTTGGAGTGTGGTGCGTGTGGAATTTGCGGTGGATGCGTGCTGATGTGTGCGTGTGCGTTGGGTAGGTTTGGGGAAAGGGAAGGTAGATGGAGAAGGGGCAGGAGAGGTGGTGGACTGTTGGAAGATTTGGAAGGTTGCCGTCAGTGTAGAAGCCATAGCCTGAACAGATCTCTGTAGGCGTGCCATGTCAGAGTGAATGCACTCCAGGTAGGCATCAGACTGGGTCAGCTTGTTGCCAGGCTCCTGGAGGGCATTCAGCACTGCAGTTTGCCCCACAGAAATCTGTCTCAGTATATCTATGGCTTCCACACTCAGGGCAGCAGGGGATACAGGGGCAGGTGCTCAGGTGCCTGGAGGGAAGGAGACTCTCCTCTACTTAGGGGAGGGGGCCCGGACAGCAGATTGGGGAGCAGCAGGGATGATGGAGATGGAAGGCATGGTGGCGGACGTGGATGTAGTGGATGGTGTTCCAGGTTGGTCCGCAACCACCAGGTAGTGGCCACCGGAGCATGAGGATGAAGAAGATGTTGAGGTGTTGTCTTCTTGCTCCTCTGGAAACTCCCCTCATCCTCTGTGCCACTGGTCACCTATGTCACTTTGTTGTAGGGAACCACTGTGGCCAGCTGCTACCCCAATGGTCTCCAGCCTATCTCCTTCTTGGCTCTTGGCTGATACTGTAATAGGAGTAGAAATAGCTTCAATACAATTGCCTAAAAGCATCATGCAAGCATATTGTGACATTACATATTACACATTAGCACTGATAACTACTTGTACAAGGATTATTACATCCGCTTAAACATTGGCACGAGTAAATGTATTTATGCCACATGACCTGAGCACAATCAATCATCAGGGTGTCGGAACCACTGCTAGCTCCAATTGCTTGTGTGAGCATGTCCACATTTCACCCTGATGTGTGTAGCAAGAGATAACATCACCCTCTTAACCTAGGCCCCTGTACCATAACATTGTTAACTAAAGTTATCTAATGGCATGTTCACATGAATACATCACTACCTATCCACACAGGCCCTGCAACAAGCAAAAGATCAGGTGTCCCAAACCTAGTATATGTAGTACTGCAGGGCAGTTA
Organism: Calotriton arnoldi; assembly: GCA_963921515.1. Lineage (NCBI taxonomy): Eukaryota > Metazoa > Chordata > Amphibia > Caudata > Salamandridae > Calotriton > Calotriton arnoldi. The sequence continues at coordinate 556,271 of CAWUFW010009787.1, forward strand.
CTAGGAATAAGTATCATCAAATTTGGAAGTCGCAAGTGATATGGAGGTGGCCATTCCACACTGCTAACATTACCAAGTTACATTCTCACTTCTGTCCACTGCCAGATGATGCTGTTAACAGATGCACATGGGTAGGCTAGCTGTGTGTCACATGTAGTACAGAAGAGCAGTATGGCGATAAATAGGCACCAAGTGGTGTGATATAGCACCACAAATAAACAATGTACATGAGTCTGGCTAGGTACATCCCCAGCCAGATCGATTCATGTGAGCATACCTTTTCCATATTCCAATTGTCAATGCCATGAAGACACTGAAAGTACCTGAGGCATTGTAATGAGTCTGTCCATGAAAATGTCAGATTAACCTCCACAAGGACAGGTTACTCCCAGTACATTTCATGTATCTGTGATTTATTACCAATGTAGCACTGACTGCTGACACACACATTTCACACAAACATGTCGGCATATCACTCCCTGATGCATGCCACCATCCACAGACTGTCGGTTCACTGATGCACAAGGCCATCCAAACATACTGCATACATCCTTCTCATTGACATGCTAATAATCATTGGCTGAAACAACTGGAACATCACAAACATGTGTGTCATTCCATGAACAATGTCACCTCTCAGATGTCATCCATCAATGTAATTGGGTATGTGTGACTCATCCACTCATACCACTATTTTGGGGTGAACAGACATAATATCGAATTTTTAATATCGAATTGACAAAATATCGAGTTTTTTATATAGAATGGACAGAATATAGAATTGCCAAAATATAGTGGTGCCGAATATCAAAATTCAGGTAAGAAATATCGATTGTCATAATATTGACAGTCATAATATAGTTGTTAAAAATATCGAATTTTTTTATAGTGTTTTAAGTGTTAGTATATGTGTTAAAAGTATGTATTAGTTTTGTAATGTATGTTTTAATTTTTTTAAAGTAATTAATTTTATGTTATTTAATTTTGCGTAATTTAATTCCGTAGAGGGTTGTGGGTTTATAGGGGAATAGGGTGGGAAGTAATTTAATTATAGCAAATTAAATATTAATTTTTAGGAATTATTAATTATTTTTAATTTAATTTTGCGTTTTAGTTCTGTAGCGGGTTGTGGGTTTATAGGGGAATAGGGTGGGAAGTAATTTAATTGTAATTAAGTAATTATTTAATTTTATTTATTGGTATTGATAAACAATTTATTGTTAATTAATTATTTATTGGTAATTAATTTTTATTAATTGGTAATTAATTTTATTAACTTTTTAATTGATAATTATATTAATTGTATTAATTTATTATTCAGAGCGGGTTGTGGGTTTATAGGGGAATAGGGTGGGAAGTAATTTAATTGTAATTAAGTAATTATTTATTTTTATTTATTGGTATTGATTATTAATTTATTGTTAATTAATTATTAATTGGTAATTAATTTTTATTAATTGGTAATTAGTTTTTATTAATTGGTAATTAATTTTTATTAATTGATTAATTGATAATTATATTAATTGTAGTAATTTATTATTCGGAGCGGGTTGTGGGTTTATAGGGGAATAGGGTGGGAAGTAATTTAATTGTAATTAAATAATTATTGAAAATATTTTTGTGTATTGATAATTAATTTACTGTTAATTAATTATTAATTGGTAAACATATTGTATTACTTATTAATTTTTGGTATTGAAAAATAATTTCTGGTTAATTAATTATTAATAGATAATTAATTTTTAATAATTAATATTTATTGGTATTTATAGTTAATTAATTATTAAATAATTTGTCATTGGGAATTAATTTTTAATACATTTTTATTGGTATTGATAATTAATTTATATATATTTAATTATTAAATCATTACTTTCCCTACTGTTGCACTCACTGGAGGGGAATAGTAATTTTACCCTCCCGCTATCCAACACTTTCCCTACTGTTGCACTCTCTGGAGTGGGAATAGTAATTTTTACCCCTACGCTATCCAACGCTTTCCCTACTGTTGCACGCACTGGAGTGGAAATAGTAATTTTTACACCTATGCTATCCAACGCTTTCCCTACTGTTGCACTCACTGGAGTGGGAATAGTAATTTGTACCCCTACGCTATCCAACGCTTTCCCTACTGTTGCACTCTCTGGAGTGGGAATAGTAATTTTTACCCCTACGCTATCCAACGCTTTCCCTACTGTTGCACTCTCTGGAGTGGGAATAGTAATTTTTACCCCTACGCTATCCAACGCTTTCCCTACTGTTGCACTCTCTGGAGTGGGAATAGTAATTTTTACCCCTACGCTGTCCAACGCTTTCCCTACTGTTGCACTCACTGGAGTGGGAATAGTTATTTTTACCCCTACACTATCCAACGCTTTCCCTACTGTTGCACTCACTGGAGTGGGAATAGTAATTTTTACCTACCTTCTATCCAACTCTTTCCCTACTGTGGCACTCACTGGAGTGGGAATAGTAATTTTTACCCTCCCGCTATCCAAAGCTTTCCTTACTGTTGCACTCACTGGAGTGGGAATAGTAATTTTCACCCTCCTGCTATCCAACGCTTTCCCTACTATTGCACTCACTGGAGTGGGAATAGTAATTTTTACCCTCCCGCTATCCAACGCTTTCCCTACTGTTGCACTCACTGGAGTGGGAATAGTACATTTTACCCTCCGCTATCCAACACTAAAAATATTGAATATTTTTTAATAATATTAAGTTAACATATATATGTATTAAAAAATAAAAATGCATGTTTCTTTTTTTTAAATTTACATTAATTATTTATTAATTTTAAGGTTATTTAAGTATTTTGAAGTATGTTTTACTTAATTTTATTTATTATTTTATTATTTTACATTACTTTTAAGACATTTAAAAAATTCGATATTTTAACAAACTATGGGGCCCATTACGATACCCGGCGTAAATAATTCCGCCAGGCATGGAAGCGGCAAAAATCCGCCCGCACACACCGCCTGAACACCAACCACGCCATTACAATTACACAAACCAAATACCGCCATCGGCGGAAAAAGCACACAAAATACCGCCCGCCAACGTCCGAGTCGGAGTTAAACCGCCCGCCACGGACGGAAACACGCACGACAACACAAAACCGCCCGCCCTCACGGCCGACACACCGCACGTGAAATTACGATCGCACCGACATGAGCGCGGAAAAACCACAAATATACCGCCCGCCAGCGCAAACAACGCCGATGAGAATCGACACGGCAGAAGCCATGGCGCCAACGTACCTGCACAGAAACCATCCGCACACAAAACCAATAGCACACAACATGGCCAACAAGTCCACACAGCAAGGCACGCACAAATACACAAGCACAGTACACATCCCGAAAACACCCCCCGGACAAACAAAAAATACAAAGGCCAGAACCCCAGACACAACACACCTGAAAACAACAGACCATGAGGACACACCCACATAGGTGAGTACAAAAGCAGCACTCCCACAGACCACAACCCCTTGCTACATTGCAAACCAGAGAGGAGAGGAGAGGACACAGTGACACAGCAAGGACAGCAGCACACCACAGAAACGCACACATCACAACCACCACCACCACCAAACACCGGCACCACAAACCCCCTGCACATTACACAACACACACCGCATCCAGCACCACAAACATCATGGCACCACAAAGAATGCCCAAGTTCACGCCCATGGAGCTGACGGTCATGGTCGACGAGATCATCAAGGTGTACCCACAAATCTATGGGAACATGGTCCAGCACACACCACTAGCCACCAGAAACAGAATGTGGAACCGGATCGTAGACCAGGTCAATGCAGTCGGGACCCTGCCCAGGAACAGAGTCGAGATTAACAAACGTTGGAATGACGTAAAGAGCCTGGTCAAGAAGAAGGAGGGCAAAAACAGAGAGCTGGCTGCCGTCACTGGCGGAGGGAATCCCGCGCTCTTTAAGACCTTCAAAGCGTGGGAGGAGAAGGTGCGAGTCGTAATCCATCCGGAGATCCTCGCCGGATTAGCAGGGGAGTGGAGGCTGGTAAGTACAAACTAATGTATACCAGCACACCGCTATGTACTCACATGCACTACCACCATGCCACAGCTCCCAGGGACAAACACCCCCATGTCCAGCACACAATACACAACACATCACACACACATGCAACAGACACTACCACACACAGCCCAAACCGAACAACTGTAAGATGCGTGGGGACATGTGTACACTAAGCCAGCCACGTAACCACCAACAGGTCCCCAAATATGCCAGAAGCGCCACAACGAGCACCCACCACACCCATGTGTCCGCCACAGCTGCACTAACCGACAAGTAACAGGTAAGTGGCAGGAACACAAAGTGCAGTGGGTGGGACGGTGGACAGCCCAAGTACAACACACACCAGGCCCCAGTCCCACAGCACAGCAAGGAGGAGCATCCCCCACACCCCACAGCCACGTGTCAGCCACCGCAGTGCACAACGACAGCCGAAAGGCAGACATCACGGTCCACAGCAATCGGTGTCAGTGGGTGTCCAGCCACCCCCACGACCCACAACACCCCCCCACCCCCACAGACCTGCAACATGGAGCACCCCCGCTTAGAGCCATGTGGCATCCAGTACAGTGCACGCACGAACAACTTGCAGGTGGGAAACTGGACAGGGCTGGATAACTGGAGGCATGAGGACCATAACACGACCAACACATGGGACATGTCACGTAGCAGACGAACACGCAGCACCGCCCACCGTCACGAACAAGTGAACAATGTGCACACGGACATGAACAACAGACTCACACCCCACATGACCCATCACAGACATAGCAACACCCAAGGAGCCACGTCTGCATGCACAAGCCACACTGAATATAGTCCCACACGGCAGCCACTGTGCAACTCATCACACACAACCGAGACACCATTGAAGTCCTGTCCATGTAGCCCCTACTGCCTGTCAACCACACACCCCACAACTACGCCTATATAAGACAAACAACACTAGACGCAACAGAGCGGAACAACATAAATGCACACGAACACCACTGAACCCATCAAACACACAGACACACCATGCACAAACAACATACCATCCATCCCATCCGTCAGCCCCAGTCTCATGAAAGGCATGTCATCCGCACAGCTGCCACACATACAGCAGTCACGCTAAGATACATGCCCATGACCAACCATGTGCCAGAAGTCAATGAAGTGCACGACACACTGTGAGCAACAACACACAACATGGGCCACACCCCCCCGAGGACTGCAGTGATGCACATGGCACAGGGCAGCACGCACACCAAGGAGATGGGACAACTGCAATACGTTGGCTGGCACACAACCATCACTCACTCATAACGATGCGTCCAATGCCATGTCCAGTAATCACAACAGACAGCAAATATGCAGGCCATGTCAAGCATGCACACACCTCAAACCATGCACTGTCATGCTGCCACAACACATGTCACGTTCGGCACCCATGGCTCACAGCATGTACCCCAAAAGCATATTCCCTCCCAAATGCGAATCTGGGGCATGGCCCCCATGTTGCCATATGCGTTCCTAAGCGTTCCATTTGAACCCCAAAAGCATATTCCCTCCCAAATGTGAATCTGGGGCATGGCCCCCATGTTGCCATATGCGTTCCTAAGCGTTCCATTTGAACCCCAAAAGCATATTCCCTCCCAAATGCGAATCTGGGGCATGGCCCCCATGTTGCCATATGCGTTCCTAAGCGTTCCATTTGAACCCCAAAAGCATATTCCCTCCCAAATGCGAATCTGGGGCATGGCCCCCATGTTGCCATATGCGTTCCTAAGCGTTCCATTTGAACCCCAAAAGCATATCCCCTCCCAAATGCGAATCTGGGGCATAGCCCCCATGTTGCCATATGCGTTCCTAAGCGTTCCATTTGAACACCAAAAGCAAAGTACAAACCAGACCCAGGATGGGCCAGGAGCCCGCATACACCAGAGTCACAATAAGTAGGGGCACAGCAACACACCCATCGGCATGGCCAATCCGTCCCATGCCACATGTGCACAGCACACAGTCCCATTGCCAAGCACACACAACTACAGATGCTACAGCCACACACACGCCTCCGGGAAACCCATGTACGAGATTGCACGAACTGTCAATGTCAGACGACAAATACATACTTCGCCAGGTGCAACACAATAACAAATCTCATTCTCTCCACAGGTGACGAACTGCTGGATGCTGGGGATGGAGCCAGCAGCCAGCACAGCCAGCCTACAAGCCCCCAACGAGGACACACGGATCTGGAGGATCTGTCCTCCTCTTCGGACACGGACAACCAAGCAGGCCCATCTGGTGTGGCAGGGCCCAGCCGCTCCCCAGGACCCCTCCTACCCACCAACCCATCATCCAGGGCTGCTGAACATTCCCAGCCCCCTGCTGCCACTGTCGTTGCGGCCACACCCACGGTCATTGTGGCCACTACCACTGCCGCAACCGCCACCATCGCCGCACCGACCACCACCGCCGCCACCACCGCCACGTCTTCGCTGGCACCAGCCCCAGCGCAGGTGGTGGCCCGGACGACTGGATCCACCCTGGGAGCCACAGCGAGGACCGTGGTGAGCAATGTGGCTAGTGGGCAGGCCGGTGGCAGCAGGACTGGTAGGAGGAGCAGGGTCAGGGAAACGCCAGCCTCCCCTGGGAGCCATGCCCTGCCTCACATGGCCAGAGTCCTTGGGGCCTATGAAGAGGCCCAAGGACAATGGGTCCGGTCTGCTTCAGACACGCGTGAGGTGCTGGGGGTGCTGAGGTCCATGGACGCCCATATGGGCCAAATCGTGGACCTCATGGGACAGCTGGTGGTGGCGGTGAGGTCACAGCCAGGGACAGCAGCTCCCCTCCGCCACCACCTGCCGGGGCGCAGGGTGGAGCAGCAGTGTCCAGTTCCCCTGCGTCCACAGCCAGTGATCACACCTCAACCACCAGCATGTCGCAAGCAGGCACCCCCTCGCAAACGTGGAAGGGGCCGTCCGAAGAGGAAACAGATCTCCCGGGAGGACTTCGCACGCTCCAGACGCAAGTGAGGCAGCCAGCCAGCCTTCCGCCAGCCTTCCTTGACCAGCCACTGCATTGACTTGGACTACGATCCCACTCCACACAGCCATCTGGATGGCATGTGTGTGTTGGACTATGGACATAGAACCAGTGGGTACACCCTGATCATCACGCAGCCATGACCGACAGCTCATTGTCACTGCACGCACCACTTTTGTCATCACCTTACACACAATCACATGTCACAGTTAGTAATAAATGCACCTTTTTCACTAACTGCTGTTTGTGCCCTGTGTTTTAATTGTACGGAATACAACGGCCACCTTGGGCGGAAAGGCACCTGATGCGTGGCATGGCAATGGAACCGGAGGGCCTGTAGGGACCTAGGGGTGGGAGACAGAACAGGAGCACATTCAATGAGTGTGTCACACACCCATCACACAGTACATGTCAACAACTACAAGCAATGTACACACATCGCACAGAGCAATAGGGCACAATGCCACAGCCACCAACAGTGGCATACTACCCTGGCCATGGAGCGTTGACACACAGCACGCAGTGAACAAACGGCCACCCTGACACAGCACACACACACCTGCACAGATACAGCCACATCAGCCGTCGTACATGGACACGCACCGTCAAGTGAAGTAGCGGGCGATGAGCTGCTGCCGCACATTACCAGCTTCCTCCTCTCCGCTGTCCTCCTCACTCGAGCTGTCCTGGTCTGCGGGCTGGGGCCCTGGTTGATCTCCGTCATCCACGATGAGGGGGATCTGCTTCCGAATGGCCAGATTGTGCAGCATGCAGCACGCCACCACTATCTGGCACACCTTCTGTGGGGAGTACGCCAACGCACCCCCGGTGCGGTCCAGGCACCTGAACCTGGACTTGAGGAGGCCAAAGGTACGCTCGACCACAGGTCTGGTCCTCCCATGTGCCTCATTGTAGCGATCGTCTGCTGGGGTGCGAGGATTCCTCAATGGACTGAGCAGCCATGCCCCATTCGGATACGCAGAGTCACCTGGGTGTGAGGGACACAGAGAACCGTTGCTAATCCAACTGGACAGGGGACAGCATCGCACAGCCAGCACGCTACACCACTCCACATACTCACCGACAATACAGGCACGATCCTGTTGCATATTGGACATCAGTCGTGGCAAGATGCTGTTGCGCATTATGTGTGCATCATGGGCCGAGCCTGGGAACTTTGCACACACGTGGGTGATCACCATGTCCGCAAGGCACACCACTTGCACATTCAGGGAGTGCGTGTGCTTCCTGTTGCGGTACAGGTGCTCAGTGGCCTGTGGTGGAACAAGGCCGACATGTGTGCAGTCAATGGCTCCAACGACGTGTGGGATTCTGCCAAGGGCATAGAATGCACCCTTCACTGCCGCCAATTCACGAGCCCTGGGGAAGCGGATGTACCTGTTCCGGTACAGCATCATGGCTGCCAGTACATCCCTCAGCACCTTGCTGAACATGGGCTGGGACATCCCTCCTCCAATGCCCACTGTGTGCTGGAATGACCCAGTGGCGAAGAAATGCATGGCGGCCATCACCTTAGCAGTGGGGGTGACAGCAGTCGGATACACCCTGCGGGGACGGAGATGGGGTTCTAACATGGCACACAGTCGATGCAGGGTTGGCCTGTCCAGCCGAAACTTCCTAATAACCTCTGTATCGTCCATGTCCGCCAGCAATTGGTATGGGCGGTCAATGTTCGGTCTCCGCCTAGGGACAATGGCAGAGGACACATGTCAATGCAACACGACACATAGCAATTTCGCATACACATCACTGACATGACTGAGCAAGCACATGAGCCACAGCCCAGCTGTCAAGCTGGGACGGCACGGCCACAATACACTTACACAGGTCTCCCAACAATGGCAATGGCTAGTGATACAAACCACTGCCATGTGCATGCACATGGGGATCTAGGCCCCAATGACTTGCGGGGCGTGCTGATGGGGACTGACTGCATATCCGTCAAGCGGCAACGCCACGGCAACATGAATGTCTGCTGAGCATGGAACTGCTTCCGCGGCTGGATGAGTATGGCACACGACGACGACGATGTGGGCACAGGCTGAGCGGCCAAAACAAGTGGGACCTGTGGCACGAGGGGATATGAGACAGTAGTAGGTGTCAGCACTGCACCCTATGTACAGCACTGTACGGATCACACCTCCCGAAACATTGACAGGTGTCCACATTGACAGCCCCATGCCAAGACGGCTGTGTGCTTGCAGTCACACGTCACAGGTGAGAGGTTACATTGCACGTGCCAGGTGGCAGTCGTACATAGTGGGAGCTGGCATGTGTGTGCATGTGTCTCCTGTTCAGGATCCACCAGATGGGCGCTGACTCTGTACTGACCATTGGACACAGCATGTTCCGTGGAAGGCTTGTGTGTGTGGGATGGTGGCACTGGATGTGCCTCCGTTGGGTGGGGGCCATGCACAGGGTGGGTACGTCGATGATTGCGCATTGTTGGTCACGGTGGGTGCACCCACTAAGATGTGTTGCCCTGTGTTCAATTCCTATGTCCGCATGATGATGGACTGTAGATGTGGGCAGACTACACATTGGTCGATGTGCTGTCTATATGCATGTGCCTTCACACCAGGCACAGCTGCCCCTGCACATGTGACCCCTGCTGGACTCGCTGCTGGGTCTGTGGAGCTGATGCACCTTCTGCGCATGGGGCGGGCAGCTCTCCTCACTTCCCTCATGGCGCATGTCATGACTTTGCCGCAGGTGACATGGATCATGGAGGGCCCACATGTACGCGTGGGTAGGCTACACATGATTGTACACTGGTCGCCACCCCCAGTCAGTGTTTCGAATGGGAAGGTTGTCGTGCTGGTGGTATGTTCGATGTGGCGGATGGGCGGGCCTAGGTGCGGGCTTACATTCCGGACATGGGGGTAGTTGTATTGGCGACTAGTTGCAGTACACACGGGACACGTCTCTTCCTTTCCACATCTGGGTCATCCCTTGTACTAACTGACAGTGATACAGTCATCTTCGCCCCAGCCCTCATGTCCTCCCCTCGCTCCCCCAATATGCATGCTCACCTGCGAGGCTAGCGCTTGCACAGGCAGCCCCAAGCTCGCACCAGAGAGGGCAAGGAGTGTATGTGTGGGTCCAGTTGCACGAGTGGGCTGTCTCAGGGTATGATGTGTTGCGGGACGCCGTCCACCTGCGTGGTGCCCCAAATGGAGACCCGGCCTGCATGGACTATGCATCACAGTCTTCGCCTTCCGGATCCGCCACCTGCGACACCCAGTGGCTGTGGCTGCCCTTGCGGCCAGGCCACGTCCGTCTGTGACTGATGGCCCACACATTCACTCTTTGGCCTCTCTGGGGAGGGCTCGGGGGTGGTGGTGCACGCGCTTGCACTTAGTCGCAATGGCATGTGGCGTGGTTGGTATGATGGGCAATGGATGGGATGGTGCGAGCCACCTCCCGTGACGTCAGTGCTGCTCGTGCTGTGGTGCGTCCCCCTACACTTCCATTTGACTTGTGCCATGCTAGACGTTGAGGTTCTATTGCCTGCGTGATATGACCAGGAGGAGCGCGAGGAGACCTCTCACACACCATGCTCCACTGCCATCCCGTGCCCTGTATCGCCTGTGCGGATTGACTATGTTGGGGTTACACCTGGTCGACTGGGGCTGTGTGTGCCTTGTCAAGGGGCATGGCGGGCGCACAACAGGATCCAGCTTGTCCACAGAGGGTGGGCTGAGGTGCGCCTGGTACCGCTTTGTACGTGTGCCCGGCTGCTGTGCACACACGTGTTCACTCCCCCCGACAGGTGTCCTCTCACAATGCCCAGGGAAGCGGTGGTGTACTGTTCATGACCCCTCCCAACACGGCGTGCTCCAACTTGGCATGTGCGCATCTACCCGTCGCACCCACCCACCTGAGCACTGCGTCCATACGACTTCACACGACACATGTGTGTCTTCCACAGTAGTGCTACTCATTTGCGTTGACATCCAATACCAGTGGACTACATGGTCATGTCACGACTGCCGTGTACTTCACATACTCTCATCCTCTCTCATTCGTACTTGTGAAATGAGTCAGCGGAGACAGTTTTGGTTTCAAACATTATATTGAGTCTTCTGTCCTCTGTGATGCAGTATAGTGGACACTACTGGCAGCGGAATACATGTTGAGGATATACTGAGCATGATTGCAAATGGGATAGGGTGTGGGGTTACATGTGATTGGCTGTTGCATGTGGGATGTGGGCTTCAGAGTGACATCTGCTTGGCCAAGGCTGTGCTAATGTACATTTACGTATAGCTGCGGAGCTGCGGACTTTGACACAGACGGTATACATGTAGCCTACCAGACCGCTTGGCATCATGGGCACAGTCCATCTCAGTTCCATGTGACAGGTTTGCTGCGGTTGTTCCTCATGCACGCGTGCATGTGAGATGACATCAGGGCATGTGCTTGCGTGCATGCAGCGGCGTGCCACTTGTTGTTGCACTGTGGTGGTTACTGGACATGTCACAGTCACTGGGGTCGTGTTGTTGTTGTATGCACTTGTCGTCCATGCAAAGGTCCTGGTATGGGATTCCCGGGGCGGGGGTGGGAGGGGTGCAGCACCCACAGACTCCAGGCGACCTATTCATGTCCACTGAGCGGTGTGTGTGTCCATGGGCGCTGGATCCATGTCGTGTCCTGGTTGTTCGTGCAGTTCCGTCCATGTGGGTGCGATACACAGAGCCCATGCCACTGCCTCCCACGATGCATGCGGTGTTCCTGGATGTGATGGGGAACAGTGTGCATGTCCCGGTCATATCCGATGTCATGGCGATGTCGTTGATGGTGTGGTTACAGTTGCCGGTCGTTTGGTATGGCTGTTGTGGTGGTGACTGGCCAGTCCGTGCGGAAGCTAAGCATGGGTGCGGGGTTGGACATCATAGGTCACTCGGGGAACCTGCGTTGTGGTCCGACGTATTTACAGGTTGTCAGGTATGCGATGCCGTCCAGCAGGGCTTCCATGTCATTGGTGGTGTACATGTTTGCCAGCCAATGAAGCGGATGGTGGCTGTCAAGGTGTTGTTCGTAAGTTGTCCCTTGGAGGACCATGATGGGGCATGCTGGGTGACATTCGATGTAGCTGTTATCGATGATCCGTCGTGTGGAGGCACAGTGGTCCCATTTCAGTGCGGGTGCGATGTTGGCCACATACGCCATGCCCCCATAGGCAGAGCAGGCCCTGTCGTGTGCGTCCAGAGGGAGGAGTAGTGGTAGCAGGTCCGCCTTCAGACATGCCGGGTTGGAGAGGCATATCTCGACGGGATGCTGGTAGGGACACCTCCGACAGTAGAAGATGGGCATGACGCAGCTGAACAATGTGATGCGGTAAGTCAGTCGGTAACTTACGTTCAGCAGGGACAGGAGATCGCATCCCAATGTATGAAACAGGTTGGTTTTGTACAGCTTGAGCTGTTCGGCGTAGTTGGGTAGGTGTGTTGCGGTTGCCATTTCGCAGCGGTGCGTTGTGGTGGCGTGCTCCGGCTGTGTGTGCAGTCTGCAATGTGCACGCTCCGAGGTTGCTGTGAGCTCTGTGTAGTCGTAGGGAGACAGGACTTGTGTTCTGTTGGCTTGTTTGGAGGACACAGGCCCTCTTCCCACATGCTTCTCAGACAGTTCAAGGTCAGTGCTGTGTGACTCCTTCCAATTAACTTGCATGTGGCCGACATGGGGGAGTGTTTTCTTCTTTCTTCCCCGTCCATTGTGTGCTTCTGTGATATGCGCTATCTGCCCTGTGGTCGGTCTCCTCGGCATGCCTGTGTTGGTCTATTCTTGGACAATGGCTGTATTCACCGGCTTCTGTCGTAGGGCTGTGGTTTCGGAGTTGGAATGGAAGGTCATTCAGTGCTGTCTGCTCTCCCTTGTGTGGGCGGCAGGCTGCCTTTCCGCTCTGCGTTGGGCCTTGTGTGTGAATGTTATTCTTGGGCCACCTGTTGTCGGTCCCCGGGCTCTTTGGTGTTCCGTTTTATATGTCTTGTTCATATGTGCAGGGTGGTATGGGTGTTTCTGTGTGGTACTGGCGTTCCTCTTCCCGAAGGAGCCCTGCTTCTCCTAGTTGGTGTTGCCGCCGCTGTGTGCTACGCCATGTTTGTTACACTGGGGTGTGTCCTGCTGTTGCGTGTCTTCACTGACATGTGTGCGTCGGTTGTGTGGCGTTGGGTGTTGTCCGTGAATTGGGCGTTGAGGACATGTCTGTGGCCGGCCTGTCACGTGTCATGTGCGTTCGGGGTGGGGCTGATGTGTGTGCTGCTTGGTTGTGTCCCTGTGTCTGTGTGCGACGCATGCATGGCGCTGCGGTTGGCCTCTGCGTTGTGCGCATGTGTGGCGGCGTCATCGCCGCTTTGGGGCCGTGACGGGGTGGTTGGTTACTAGTCCCAGGTGGTGTGTACACATGTGTTCCGCGATGTTACGATTTGGCCTGTGTGTCATATGTGGATGCAATGGTGGATGTGTTGTGTACACGCGCTGGTGGGGGTTGTCCGCTTTTTCCGCCCTTGCACTGTGTGCGCTGTTTGCGTGCACTTGTTGTGTGTGTGCCTACCTGCGTCTCCGCGGTACGTTGCGTCCTTGGTGGTGCATCAGCAGAAGCATGGGGAGTGCCTGCAGTGCTGGATTCATGCTCGGGGAGCCGCTTCTTCGTTGTCCGTGCTCGGCATCCGTGTTACCGCTTCGGTTTGTCGTACGGTATCTCTTGGCCGTGGGAGCCGTTTGTTTGCGGCATCGTAATTTATGCGCCGGGCGGGACGTGTTTCGTCGGACGGTGTGTGTCAGTTGGGCTGCGCCGCTACATGTACGGGCGCACTTTGATGGCGGACGGTGTTGCTGGCTTGCCGGCGGTGTTTGGCCTACTTTTCGCATCGTAATTGGACGGGCGTGTGGACTGCTGCGTGCCGGCGGTAACTGGTGGTTTTGCATCCGCCAGCACGGCGGTGGTGCTTCCGCCCGCCATCGTAATGTGCCCCTATATTATTTACAACGATATTTTGGATTCGATATTTTTGTACTTACCTGTTTGTAGATAGGAAGTCGATATTCTGGCATTCTATATTTTGTCATCGATATTTTGGCAGGTCGATATTTTGCTCCTCGATATTCTGTCAGTGATCCCTATTTTGGCTTACCCCAGTACTGAATGTACACCAGTCATTCAAATGGTCATGTACACGTTTGCCAACATACATATTTGATGCGTACAGATTGTAAATAGTCTATACCCTCAGATCATGAATGCTACAGGGGTACTTGTGACAGTACAACACGTAAAGGTACGCATGGCTGCATGTAGGCATCCGAAAAGATGGCACCAGTGGTGTTAGCCAATTCACACTACTGTACACTCCCAAAATACCAAGGGGATGTTGTACACAGTCACTGCACTCAGAGTGTGGTGTATGCCATGCCACCAGTATGTGGTACACCATCCCACGAGACACAGTAGTGAGGCAGCTACACTACAGACACAAGGACAAGTGGCCTGTGTAGGACCACTTACACACATGACATTATGGGACAATGTATGTAAGTAGAGACATAATGCTGCCATGTAGCTATGCAACAGTGGGAAAAAAAATGTAGTGGACCCTGCTCAGTTCCTGGTAACATGACTTATAGTCAGCGGTGAACACCATGGCCCTACTACCATACCTACACATGCAACAATGGTCCTATTGCGTGGGACTTGATTCAGCTCCAAACTTGCAGGCAAAAATGCAGCTTGTAACAAAAGTTAGTTGTTCATGCAAAATGTTACACTCAGGCCAATACTCACCCCCCAGTTGCTGCTGTTGGGCTCTCAACTGCCCATGAAGGTCTGGGTGAGCCACCACCAGTATGAGGGCCATCAGAGGTTTCAAGGTCCGACGTGCGCCCCTTCCGCTCTTGGGTGCCAGGCCTAGCTATATCTCTGCGATCTTGCGAGCCCAGCGCCGGAGGTCATCCCACCCCTTACGGTAGTGGGCACTACGCCGTTATGAGACCCCCAGGGTCCACACCTTCCAGGCGATGGCTTTCTAAATGACCTTCTTTTGATGGGTGTTGATGTTTATGGATGCAAGAGATGTAGAGACAGTGTTTCAAAGTAAACTTCAGGACCTCTGTATGGTAGCTACAACAAAGGTTGCCATCTAGCACACACATAGACCTATCTACAACACTGTGCATGTGTCCATGTTACATGCTGAGCACAACTCATGCATGGAAAGGGCACCTTCTGCTCATTTGATAATTAACCTCAAACCTGGTTATGACATACACAGACTGAGGCAGCCCACCAACATCATGTTGACCAGGGCAATCCTAGATGGAATGTGATGTGAAGGACCAAGACACTCAGTAAAACCATTTGGAAATGCTGAAGGGTAAATTCCCTGTGCATGACTGTCCAGACACCTCAACTGGCAGACACACTGATACACATGGAACTTAGTGGAGAGTAACATAGTTTACACAACATACAAGGACTACGGTCAAAAGGTAAGGGCTGGTATGTGTGACACTCGGAGCTACATCTCTTTGTCGGGGGGTGGGGTGGAAATGTGGACTACCCAAAGGAAATTCCTTGTGAGTGTGAAAAAGTCAGTTAAGCTTGTACTGCCGTCACAGGACACCCCTTTAGCCACCTGTGCCACTGTAACAGGGATGATACTAACTGTACATGTGTATGTAGTTTGTGATTTGGGAAACTCTAGCCAAACATGTGATCCACACCTCGATGTCTTAACAATAGTGACCCTTAATCTTCACTGTACATGTCTCAGATGTGCAATCGGGAAGTATACTGGAAGCTATTCAATGAATAAACTGTCAACAGACTCTTGTGATTTGGGGACAGTCATTAATGACAGACACACATTGATACTATGGGTCAATGTCAACTTTCAGATGAGGGCATTCACCTCAATCACCATCCCTCATATTAGCCAATTAACAGCTATGAATGTAGTTATGGTTACCGAATACTGTGTCTGGGAACATTAGAGGAGCAGTTGGGCTACAGGAACATGAACATTTGCATCACTTCTTCTCCCACAGTCAGGCCTTGTTCCATGTAGGCTGAGGCTAGTTACCCAAAATGTACCTGCCAAATCCACCACTCCTAACAGATTATTCATCATCTACCCATTCCATATGTAAACATACAGTGTGTGGCACTCAGAAGGTGTCTGTAAGTTGTATTAATCTCACACTCAACTGTTGTGCAAAGTCTGATGTGGCCTGAGTGGACAGTGGAACAGTACAATTGGAGAACATCATTCTCTATTGCTTATCACAGTATGCAGACATGGCTCATGATGAGATGCCTAGACAGACCAATGCATATATACCATGATGTATGTATCCAAGTCAATAAAGCTACCATGAACTAGAGTGATGCATAGAGATATGCATGTAATACAAGTGGAAATCACCCGCTTCACTCGAATGTTCTCCTCCTCTCCACAAACTCCTGGGGCCCATAGGCCTTTACATGTTGCCCCATGTAAGGGTCATGCAATGTATGCATTTAACATAATGCTCACACTCTGAGGCACATTGTAGCCAATGGGATCAGAAAGGTAAGCAGTCAAATAGGGTGCAATTAGTACTTTGGAAAGGTACCAGTACCTCTGATGAGCCATAGAGCCTGCCATCATCAACAAGGACTTCCAGCTCCTCTGGAGTAAAGGGACAGGCCCTCTCCCCTTTAGTGCGCGACATGAGCACTTCCAGAGGTGACAAACAGCAGCAGGTGATGGGGAGGTGTGGTCACCAGCAGTGTCTGGAGGTAAGTGAAACGTTGTCATAAACGCAAGGTATAATTAGGACACATAGGTGGCCTTCAGTGTAGACGTCCCAAGAAATTGGACGGCAGCGGCCGCATTTTGTAAAGTTAGCCTATGGCTGTGACCGACGTGGCTGAACACGCCTACTACGTGATTTAAATCAGCCGGCGGTCGCAGAATAGCCCGTCCCATTGGTGATGTGTGGCATCCGCATAGGCAGTCTCCACTGTTGCCAGAGAGATCCTTAGAACCGCACTGGCCACAGTTACATTCAGCCTATGGCTGTGACCGACGTAGCTGCAAAAGCCTACCGCGTGGCTTGTAAGCACAGTCGGTCGGAGATCCTGAAAGTCACAATGTGGAGGTGAGGCCTCCTCCATGTGAGTTCTGATTACCGCATTGTATGGTGATTCGGAAGTGTGTCTCCCAAACAACATTTAGATATGTACATGGCACCTGATGTATGACACCTTTCCTCTGCCCATACCATTGACCACATGTCAATGTTGTACATGAGTGTGCATGAACACATAATTCATGCGGGACTGGGTACCCCGGCGGTGATGGTGGTGATGAGTGCAATGCAGACTCCACAATATGACGGTGCCCTCTAACTTAGGGGCCGATTACGATGTCGTCCAGAAACTCTTCTGACCGAATCGGTTTCGGAATTGTTTCCGACCGAATCGGGTTCTGCGAGTCCGTCCGACCGATTACGATGCTTCCAAACATCGTTCGCTCGGACTCCCATTGAAAAAAGGGGTGGTTGGGCAAAACCTTGCACCCTGTTGTGGGCACCCCATGTGCCTGCCACACTGTACATGGTTGTAAAGCGGGGTCCCATGGGTACCCCCACGGGCCACAACCGGAGGCCTAAGGGGGAAGGGGGGCCTGCTATAGGCCCCCAAAGTCAGATTCCGACAGCCGTTTCATGTCGGACAAACCGATTCGGAATGGCTGTCAGAATCCAACATCGTAATTGCTCGGTCGGAAACAGTGTCCATAGAGCTGAACGATTCGGCTCCGAACGAGTCGGTCTGTCTGAATGCCATTCGGAACCGTTTCAGACTGCCCGGATGGTTTCCATGCATCGTGACCGGTCGTTCGGAAAGAACTCCGATTCGGTCGGAAACATAGGCTCCGAATCTGATTCTCCTAATCAGAATCCTGTTCGGAGCCTTTCCGAATGACATCATAATCAACCCCTTAGATGTTTATGTATGATGTTCACAGTGCTGTTACGGACTCATGTGTAGTCCAGATTTGGGCAGATAGGTGGATTTTGTGATGATGGCAGTGCATCCTATCCAGCAGGGTGACTCCCGCATATATGGCTGGTATGTGTATGTAATGCCTAATGCTGTTTGCCCACTGTGATGGGCTTTTACACAAAGTGCTCAATGTTCAAATTTGTCATCTGCTCATTTGTCAGTCATCTCTTCCACTTTCCTCATACTAGGACTTGGTATGTCTGTATGTATGTCTACTGTCATCCATACATGATGTGTAATGCTGTACACTGCTCACAAATGCACTACTGTTAAATCACATGACAGTTGGTTGTATCCAGGTATGAGTTAGTGTGGACTGTGTGACCACCATCAATAAGTGTTTCCATTCTACACATAGGAACCCTGGCAGAGAGAGAAGACGGATGGTTCCTGTATTCCGGCCTTTTCCAGACCTAATGACTATGGAAGAAATAGACATATTCAGGCATTTTCGTCTCAATAGCCAGACAATACAGGATCTATGTGACCAGTTGGATTCTCACTTACGTACTAGTCAGAACTATCCCACATCTCTGACACTAACAGTGAAAGTGATGACCACACTGCACTTCCTAGCCACTGGTTCATTTCAGTACATGGTGGCCATATCAGGAGGAATGTCCCAACCAATGTTCAGTATTGTGGGATGTGCTGTCAGCACTGATGAGACACATGGATAGCTACATTCAGTTCCCCATATGTCAAGATTTGACCACTGTGAAGGGAGACTTTTATGGTTTAGGTGGCATCCCACATGTAGTTGGAGCTATTGATGGCACACATATTGCTCTAGTACCCCCGCAAGCCTGTAGACAGGTGTATAGGAACAGGAAGAACTTCCTTTCATCAAGGTACAAGTGGCATGTCTAGCAGATTTATACATCTCACACGTCTGTGTAAAATGTCCAGGATCTGTCCTTGACTCCTATGTAATGCGGAACAGCACTATACCCCAGTTGATGTCACAACTACTACCAGAGAGGGCCTGGCTTACTGGTGAGTGAGATGTGCAAAACATTTGTGTGTGTGATGTCTGTTGGCATCTTCTGCAGATGTCTGAATCATGAATGCACCTCTGTGTGTCTCCCATCTAGATGACTCAGCGTATGCCAACCGGCCATGGTTCTTGGCCCCGCTGAGGAATCCAACAACACCAGGGGAAGTCTGCTTCAGTGAGGCCCATAACAGAAAACGTCGGCCAGTGGAGCGGGCTTTTAGGCTCCTGAAGTCCAGATTCCGATGGCTAGACAAGACTCTACTCACCTAGGAAGGTGTGTCAGATCACCGTCGCCTGCTGCATGCTCTTACAGACAAGGGTAAGCTTCTGCTTTTTGATGGCGGGCCATCGATTTACTATGGGATCTCAGTGAAGGGATCACTGTGTCACTTACTGACGGTTGTGTCCATGGCATTGTCTGTTTTCCTCATCATCAAGCAGGTACAGCAGTAGCAGGATGTGTGCTGCAGGATCTATGTCATTACAGGATGTGCGTAGCTGTGTAGAGGTGGTTTTTGGCCTTTTCTCCCTCCCTTTCCGTAAGCTCTGACGAGGTGATTGGACCGCCCCAGCCGCCTTGTCGGAAACGCACATTGTAATTGGGCAGCCGTATCGACTGCAGTTCTGCTCTCAGATTGCCTCCAATGGGCCTTTCCGACGCCCCCGCGGACGTAATTTGCTGTCGGAGTGAGAAGGACTGTTGTGGTCGGATTTCAGTCTATTCACAAGCATCGTAATACGGCAGTCAGTGCAACAGCTTCGGACGAGAGATTCGGCTGTCCAACCGCCTCTGACAGTACGAGGAGGCAGGTCCGACCAGCATCGTAATGAGGCCCTCTGTGTCCCTGTGACATGCAACATTGTCGTCCTATTTCTATGTTTGTGGAATGTCATGATTTTGGTTTTTCAAAATCTGGTCAGCCTACTCCCTTCCTGAAGTTATTTTTCTAAATTCAATAGCAAAATCTTAAGTACTATGCATGTAATAACTGCTTTCTCTCTAATCTTTGAAAACATTTAGCACTGTTGATAACAAAAATGGAGGTGCTGTTATATGCTGCCGTTGTCTTTTCATTAATTTATACCTCCACTCACCTTTCCATTCCAGTGATGTCGGCCGACGGACGACTTGTTGGGGGAGTGCGGGGGGGCTGGTGGACGACGAAAGACTTGTTCTCGGGGTCGGGGTGGTAGTCGATAGAAACAACTTGCTCACTTCTGCCGGCCCCGAAAACAGTACCGCCTCGGCCTACCTACTCCATTGATTCCATTCTATACCCAGCACTCGCACATAAGTTGCGCTGAAACGGTTTAAGTCCTGGATATGGTGACTGAGAAATGTGGAAAAATAGACGACTTTGCTTGGCTTGCTATTGAAAGAGCGTTCATTAGGTCAAGCATTAGTGATGACCTGTTGCATCTCTGTGTGGGGCTTTGGCAAACTCACCCATTGCCGTTGGCTGTTAGCTGCAGCATTCAGAAATGCTGGCTTCTTATTGGTCCATTTCTGACAAAGTCCCTCCTTTGTTTGTTTAGTTGTCTTTCCGGCGATTTCACTCTGAGAACATTTTAGTTGGCCATCACACAGTACAGAGTGTGATGGACTTTCTTCCGTCCTCCTATCTGGTCAGGCGATGTTTTTTTTTTGTAATTTTAAATAGCGCGAACTCGACCTAAAGGTATTGCAGTGCTTTAAAAGAGCACCAGTTATGTTACAGACGGGCACGTTCATTTTTGGCTGGTCACGGGGAGATTACGTTATTTTCCGAGAATTACTGATTTTGAGCCGACGCCGAGTCTCGTTTAATACTTACGACCCACGTAACGAGCAGTCGAGCACACGCTTTACTTTCAACCTCACGCAGGATGCTATCAGCCTCGTTGTAACTACATCAAGGCCATTTTCTATAAGATAGACCTCACACACGAGGCTATCAGCATCGTTATAACTACATTTAGGCCAATTTCTGCAGCATAGACGCCATGCTGCGAGGTACGTCTTTTTATTCCACTGTCCTTTCCTTTTATATTTTACGGTGTACACTACTTTCTCTCCCTGCACTCACTCGTTTATCTACTACGTGCCTCCACTTGTCTCGGTTTTCTCACTCTTCCCCACCACCTTATATCCCACAATCAGCGAATGGCCATCAGAGCACCTGTGTCTATCAGTGGCTGTGCCAGAGCGCCAGCCATCGCCAGCCATCACCAGCCCTCACTTGTGTGCCACCCTTGGAGGGCAGGAGGTGGTGGCCCAGAGCAGGATGGGAGGATTACAATCTCATGCCAAGAAAGTAGGTGCTACCCAGCGGGTGAAGGAAGTGACCCGATTAGGGTCTCCCAGGTCACTCACGACCACCTCTCAGCCTTCCATACAAATGAAGAGTCGGTCAGACAGTAGAGAATACAAACCAATATATGTTTATTCAGATACGCTCGAGCAGAGCCCGGTCTGCCCAGTCTCTTAGGAGTGCTGCAGAGAGGGACTAACATCAGCAAGCATAACGATACATTATGTACATTTCAGAACCAATGAATGCACGCGCATAATGGAATTTTCCAAGCAGATGCAGCTAAACAAAGGAGTACAGAAGGATAGGTTTCGATTGTGAGGCCAGGCACACACTATCTCCAAGCCAAGGTCACTCTGCCCGTGCCCGCCACTAGACTAGTGTGAGTAGGCATCTATCTAGTGGGAAAGGTATGCGCTAATAAGAACAGTGTATTCATTAGCAAAGCAAGGCCCAACCTTGGAGAAACGAAAACTTTCCACAACCCATTTTCTCGAAGAGGCAAGAAGCAGTTTTGAGCATGGTTCAAAATGGCGGCTAAACATAAAATGGCACCGCAAATGCAAATTTACATTGAACAATGCACAGGAAAAATAACGAAAACATTTTCATTTCAACAGACCCTCCTTTTAGCATGAGCTAACCATTTTAGGAAATGATCAAAGAAAATATAACATGTTCGAGGACAAAAGAAAATCAGTATAAGGAGCTAGTCATAGATTCAGTATCAGAGATGGAGGCTGCAAGGAAAGATCTCAAAAATACCTTCATCAATCTGCATCAAATCATCAATATCCTTTTGTAACATAATTGCAGCATTAGTATCATGACTTGACAATTTCTGTTTGGGAGTGAGGATATTAATACAATAGGAACAACAAGCTGGGAGACATTGTATGCAGAGGCAACATGTGAAGAAGATAACGACAACTACGGCCGAGAAAGTGAGGATCTTCCAACCCCAGGAAGTTAGCGTGTTCCAAAACCACCACGACCGTGTCCAAGTACCTACTTCTTGGTGTATTTCAGCAGATAGTCTATGTAATTTTTGTATAGCTGAATAAACATTGGGAGCGTTAGCAGGTATATAAACACAACAGCTGCTGCCAATGATGCGACAGGCCCCGCCCCTATCTGCAAGTATAACGTCTAGCACCATCCTGTTCTACAAAGTGACTAATCTCGTAGCCTGGAGCTCAGCAGTGATATTTGTCAGCATCCCAGCAGACGTATTGATAACCCCCTCAACAACTCTTGTCAGCTGACGAATTTGAAGGCTATTAGCCATGGGGCCCCAACAAGGTAGTAGGCCTTTCACAGCGTCCCAAAATTGCTGTGCGGTGGTGTCAGTCTGATCTATATCTTTCGTATCAACAACCCTCTTGACTCAGGACAGGAATAGACTTCTACGTTGCAGTTGGTGAGTTTTGTGATAGTTAGACGGGGCAACATATACAGGGGGAAGAAGAAATGAGAGACAACATGTACCAGACCATCCCTTCGGGAGCCAGACGTGAGCTTGTGATCCAAAGACAAAATACACATTATGGGGTAGAATCAAAGGCGGACTATTAGTCGTGTTCAATTTGTAGGTAAAATTACATTTACGGTTCCCCACCTTTATCTCCCCAGTCCCCTGGAAACAAAAACTAGCTGTTGTATTAACCACTGACACAGGTGTCGGCTTATCTTTGGTAATATTGCGACCTTGGCAGGATTGAAAATACTCAGATGTGTTAAACCATTGGAAATCAGCTATTTCCATTCTAAACCAGACATTATCCTTTAGTTTACGATACGTATTCAAACATTACTTCAAGGACAATGTGCCTAGAGTCCCTTGTCCGGCCGGTCATATGGGGTAAACCCTTGGTAGAAGTGTAAATATTCAGTCGCAGTGTGAGAATCCGAAGATGTCATACCCAAAGTAGAAAGATGAAATTGGAAGTACACCAGTCGAAACAATTCGTACCAACCATTGCAGCTGCCAGTATACGACAGTGGCATCGACAACAAGTTGTCGCTCTTATGAGTGACCGAAGGAAGTAACCCACAAACCCAACAATTAGTGGTATTGGACACATTATGAGCCTGATGCAACATTTGTATAAATACATTGTCTGTGTAGGACTTTCTATGCGCTTCTTTGTGAGGGGCTAGAATAACAAAAATATGTTCAGGGGGAGCGGAAGTTGTACCAACCAAGGTATGTACAGGAAATTTCTCCTCCAAGAACCAGGATATTCCAAGTATTTTTGCTAGTGCAATCACAACTATTAATATGCCAATTATTTTACTCTTTGACGACCAAGCCCTCATTGAACGCGGTGGTGCAAAGGGCTGTTCCTTCTCCTCAATAGGCCGACCAAAGGGATGCATAATTAAGCAAGGAGAAAAATGCCACAGGAATGATGGAACAACAAAAATAATAGTAAAGGTAAGTGTTCCCAGTGTCCATCAGAGCCTCACTGGTACAGGCTCCTATTGTTCATCAAACGTTGGCGCTCTTGAACACCAGTGGTGGAGCTTGCTCAGTCCTAAGCTCGTGATGTATCCCACGTCGATCAGGATAATGTACCCCCAAAGGGATACCTTTTGAACTATCCTGTCCAATGTTTGAAAACAAACAGTGCACAAGTCTCACATCACCCTAAACTAATTCTGTTGGTACTATCACAAAGTACACCCGACTTACACAGTCCATCCCTATCTAATCTGACTTCTCCTTCTGTGCACTGTCCCTCAACCGAGGACGCAAATTGTACCTGGCAGCCCCAGGCACGGTTGGATCAACAAACAGCGGCTCCTTAATAGCTCGTATTTCTGGGGGGACCACTGCATTTAGCACTTCATCATTTTCCAAATCCGTTTGGGTCCAAGTTAGCTTTGCATCACTGAAGGGGACAAACTGAGGCAACTTCTCGCACTCAGAGTCCCCCATTCCGCCCCTCACCCATTGATCATAGGGCAAGGGCAGGGGTATCCTGCGGCAGTGGGTAGCGTGGATCCAGTTCTTTCGGCCGGCGACCTTCACAGCAGTTCGAGTGGCCAGGAGGACTTGTTCGGGTCCCTTTCAACGAGGCTCCAAACACTTCTTCTGCTGGAAGTTTCTGATGAGTATAAAATCTCCAGGCCGAATGTCATGTCCGAGTCCCTCTGGTGTAGCGGGCAGGGACTCACAGTCCTGTTGGTGAATAGAACGCAAATTTTCAGTCAGCTGGTACAGGTAGTCAATTAACAAGGGCTACTCAATATCAGAAAACTGACGAGGCCGCGGGACGCCCCAGACATTTGCCAGGCGTCCAAACACGACCTCGTACGGTGACAATCCTGTTCTAGAATGTGCTGTTGTTCTTGTCGACAAAAGAGCTAACGGTAGAGCATCTGGCCATTGTAACCCTGTCGCCTCCTGAATCTTTGCCAATTTCAGTTTGAGAGTATCGTTGTACTTCTCAACCAATCCTGCTGACTGTGGATGATTTGCAGCATGAAACTTCTGTTTTATATGCAAACCGTCGCAAATTAACTGAATGACCTTGGCATTAAAATGACTTCCGTTATCACTCCAAATCAAACGGGGCAAGCCGAAATGACGAAAGAACTCCTTTAGGAGTACCTTTGCAGTCGCAACAGCTGTATTGTCTTTGGTAGGATAAGCCTCAACCCATTTACTAAATACACAAACAACCACCAACACATACTTTAAATTATTACACCTGTCTAGCTCTATGTAATCCATCTGAGGACCTCAAAGGGAAAAGTAGGTGGTGCAAAATTGCCAGGTGGTGTAGGGGTACCCTTTCCAGGATTGTGCATCATGCACACCATACAGTATTTCACTAAATGTGCAGCTGTTTTTGGGATGTTGTCATTCTGCCATACAGGGTCTAACAACTTGCAAATACCTGGTGACTACAGGGAGAACATATGCATCTGCCAACATCCATCTCTACTTTCCTGACTTATCAATCCAACATCCCTCATCGTTCAATTGCGCTGTACTTTCTTGCCACATTGCTAATTCTTCTATTGTGGCTTCGCTCTGTATTTCTTTCACATTCTCGAGCGTATCCTCAAACATGGTAACTTCAGGGACTCACCTAGCAGGTCCTGCCACAAACATTCTCTTCATTTTAGTCCATTCTGTTTCCTTAGCTGTCTGATCATCAAAAGCATTTCCCCTCCCTACATCATCAGTGATTTTCCTATGGGCGCTACACTTCACTATTGCCAACTTCTTAGGGAACGTCAACGCAGACAAAAGCCTCAATATAAGATGACCATGTTGAATCTTTGTACCATGGGAAGTAAGGAACCCTCTCTCAGCCCAGAGTCACCTTAAATTGTGCGCGACCCCGAAGGCATACTGGCTGTCAGTATAAATATTGACAACCAGTCCCTCACTCAATTCACAAGCTCGAATAAGGGCGGCTAACTCAGCTGCTTGGGCTGACTGATAAGGGACTCGTGATGTCTCTACGTCTGTACGCAATGTAGTGATAGCATAAGCAGCAGTTGTAGTGCCATCTGGTAATTTGAAACAAGAGCCATCAACATATAGTTCCCCTTGTGGATCAGATAAGGGAACATCAGTCAAGTCTACCCGTCCTTTCGTCTCTTCTTCCGTCCGGAAGATACAATCATGTTTCTCATTTTCATCATTTTCAGAAGGGAGGGGTAGTAACGTGGCTGGGTTCAGAGTGGCACATCTTTTAATCGTAATATGTTTGGCGAACAAGGTCAATTCATAGACAGTTAGACGTGCACTGGTGAGGTGCTGTGTCTTTGTCTTAATCAAAAGTGTATCCACAGCATAGGGTACCATGACTGTGAGGTCAGTATCAAGTACGAGTCCAGCCGATTGTCTTATAGAGACAGCCACAGCCGCGATCGCTCTTAGACAGCTCGGGAGGGCTCTTGCGACAGGGTCAAGAACAGCAGAGAAATAAGCACACAGCTGTTGCTTATCTCCAAATTTTTGTGTTAAAACAGAAAGCGCGCAGCCAGCCATCTCATGAACGTACAACACAAATGGTTTAGCAATTGCTC
This sequence comes from Calotriton arnoldi, assembly GCA_963921515.1. Taxonomy (NCBI): domain Eukaryota; kingdom Metazoa; phylum Chordata; class Amphibia; order Caudata; family Salamandridae; genus Calotriton; species Calotriton arnoldi. Next base: position 582,759 of record CAWUFW010009787.1, read on the forward strand.
AAAAGACTGCTGACAGTCAGTCGTCCAAGGCAGAAGCTCATGCGCATCTTTTAGCGTTAGGGCGAGCAGGGGTTTTATTAGTAATGAGTAGCCAGGTATCCACTGCCGACAATAGGAAGTGATACCTATAAAAGCACGCACATCTTTCTGAGTCTGTGGGATGGGCATTTTAACAATGGTACTGATGCGCTCAGGAGTCAATCTCCTGCCCTCCTTCGACAGTAGGTGACCTAAATAGGTGACCTCCTGTCGACAATACTGGAATTTGAAAAGGGACACTTTATGTCCATGCTGTGCCAAATGCTACAACAATTTAACTGTACTATTCCTACAACCTTGTTCTGTGTCAAAAGCGATGAGGAGATCGTCAACGTACTGAACCAATACATTACCTGTAGGATGCAAAAGGAAATCCAATTGGCTCATTAAAGCTTGACTATAGATACTTGGACTCTCATTATAGCCCTGAGGAGCTCGACAGAATCTAAAACTTCTGCCAGCTAGTGTAAAACCAAACAAATACCTGCTATCTGGATGGATAGGAACACTGAAGAATGCATTTTTAAAATTGATGACAGAGAAGAATTTGGCAGTAGAAAGAATCATTGTTAAAAGAGAAGTAATGTCGGGGACCACAAGAAACTGGGGAACTACTATTTTATTAACTTTGCGCAAATCAATCACAAAACAATAAACATCTGCATGATCATCAGAGGAACCCGAAGGTGTCCGTTTTAGAATGGGGAGAATAGGGCTATTACAAATATTAGCAGTTGTCTCCTCAACCACTCCTTTCTCAATCAAATCCTGTACAATTTGCAATAAAGCTCGCTCACCTGCCTGCGGTATTTTATACTGAGGGATACGAGGCAAAATAGCATTGGCTTTAACTGTGATCGAAACCAGCGGTATCTGTAACAGTCCCACATCTGTGTCGCCTGTGTCCCACAAAGTGGGCGGCACATCTTTAAACTCAGCTGGAAGGGGCGCATCTTTGAATAGACACTGTATAGTGCGTGCCACATCCAGACCGATTGTCATGTAAATGCCTGCCAGGGAGCAATAGATCATAGCATGCAATTTCTTCAACAAATCCAAACCCATCAAATTCTCTCCACAATTAGATGTCAGTAAGAATGGAAAATCCACGGTGAAAGGACCAATAGTCAATGCAAGAGGTCTTGAAATGGGTCTCACAACTGGTACACCAGAGAAACCTACTGAAACATTATTATGGCCAGACAGAGCTGCACCAGGGACCAAAGAACGAGAAATAGAACTGTTCGTTGCACCCGTATCCACCAAAAATACCTTAGCCGAGCCATTCAAATCCGCAGTAACAAAAGGACCGCATTGATCTACAGGTATCGAAACTGGTCCCTCACTCTGTCCCTGGCTGTCCTAGCTGTAAGACATTCCTATCACCTCATCTGTATCATAATCATCATGATAATACTGTCCGCCCCAAGGGTCATCAAAGTAATTATTATCAGAACGACACTGTGAGGCCGCAGCATTTGAAGCCCTGCCTGCCCCACCAGCTCCCAGACCCCGTCCACGAGAACCTCGTCCTCCAGGGACTGCCACCTTCTACAATAACACAGGACACTCGCTACACCAGTGTCCCTCCCCCTTACAACACGCACACTGATTTGACCCTAAAAGCGTAGTAGTCGGCTGCCTGCTAGTGCGTGGAAGCTGTCAGGCCAAACTACCACGTCCTCTACCATTCCCTCTAGAAACCTGCTGCAACAACACTTTTGTCTTCAAATCCTTGTGCTTCTTCTCCGTTCTCTCTTTATCCTCATTTTCCCTGTGCTCATAATACTGCGCCATATTCAAAATAACAGAAGGGGAAGAGGTGGACCAAGTGCTTTCGGAAGCCTGCAATTGAGTCGCTATCTCGGGAAGCAAATTGGAAACAAATCTATTAACAAACAACCGGACACCTCCCTCAACAGACAAATCCTGCCCACTATAATCCAAAAACACATCTTCAAACCGAGTGAAAAAATCTGACACACTCTCATCTTTCTTCTGGCAACAAGCCGTTAACTTGTCCCAATCAACTTTTCTCGGCAGAATAAGAGAATGCATATATGTGATAATGCGGCCTGGCAAGGCAAGTATCTCCGCCTTAGGCTTATCGCCGGGCTTTCTCTCCTGATCCCATACTTTAATTTGATCCCATGTACCTCCCAATTCTGCCACATGATCTTGTGTGTGCACCTGCCTCCAAATATCAACCGGAACCAGTAGACAAAAGAACATTTCAATATCAGCAAGTGTCATTACTATTGAAGAGGCCGCTTCAGTCAATTCTTTATAATATGCAGTAGGATTTTTCCTAGGATCAGGTAACTGAGTCTTAAGAGACAAAACTTCACTCCTTTTCCAGGGAGTATAAACCCATTGTTCTTGGAAACGGGCCGCCACACCTGGTCTAGTGACAGTACCGTGCTTATCTGTTAGCTCTGGTATTTCGGGGTGATATATAGGATGAACCTCTTGCATCGGGAACTGAGATACCGGAGTGGGGCTCTTCTCAAGTAGCCTACCCCGGTAAGCAATCAACGTCGTAATACTGCCAAAAACTTGATCAGGCCCCATATTACTGACATATACACGATCTTTAACATCATACAAAATCTGTGGTGCCGCATCTTTGAAACACTGCTCCCAAAGACCAATCAGAGTAGCAGACATATGCTTAAGGGTATGCTGTTGTACAAAAGGCTCATAATCTTTCATCACATTCCACACATCTTCCACACTGTAAATGGGGTTGCCCACTGCACAGCCTGGTTAGCCACTACCTTTTTCTCTGCATTTCCCACTTCAGATCGCACACACGGACCCATACGCTCTTTAAACTTTGTCCAATCTCCGTTTCCAAACCTGCGCACTGGTGTCCCATCACTCAAGGAAACCGGGGGAGGAAAAACAGAGAAGGAGAGGCAACTGGAGTGACAGGTATCAGTGATGCTGAGGGCTGTGTCACAGGGGAAAAAGCTGACGAGAAGGATGTTGAAACAATGGGCGTGAGGAGGGTGCTAACAGTCACAGTGGCAGCGGACGGTAAGGAAGCAGGAGGAAGGGAAAGAAAAGAAGGAGCCAATGTCACGGCTGTTGAAAAAGAAACAGTAGATACATGAACAGAGACAGTAGAAGCAACAGTAACAGGCAGCTGTGAGGGCAAGGGAACTTTGGGATATATCTTTTGTGTGGCGTACGGGGGTGAGGGTCGACTATCTAATAATTCCTCCACAAAGGTATCATTTTCTTCTTGGGCTCCATAAGATTTATCAACGTGTAATGGAAACCTCCTATTTTCACATTCAATTCCTATCTCTTGTTTCTCCCTATCATGTGCTACAGCTTTCTGAGTCAATGTTTGCATTCTCCCTTTTCAAGCCTCCTTTTCCATCTTTATTCGTCTCTGTTTAGCCTCCTTTTGCCACGTTCGAAGAGAATCAAACATAGACTGCCTACTTCGCTTCGCAAGCAATTTTTCCTGTAAAAACCCAATTTTATGTTCATCAAAAGTGCCCGTCAACGGCCACTGCAATTCGGCATTGTCCCTCGTATATTTGTGCCATAATGAACTAAACATAGTAGGGCCAAGACCATGTTTCACATACATATCAAAATTAGGAGTGCCTTCCGGAGGCGCCGGCTGAGCTTTTTCCAATCTAGCATCTGCAGAACAACAGCAACAGCACAAAGAAACCAATTTACTTATTCCAGGCACTTAAAAAAAAAAAAAATCACTATTCTATGCCTGGCAAAACATTTGCAAACGTTTTATCCAAATGATGGCCCTTAGACCATACCAAATACAAACCAAAATGGTACCAAATCCACAAAGAACCAAAACAAACTCACCTCTGATGCATGCAGGTCAAAATGAAGTTATTCCCCACTGCCGACTCTTAAGACCAAACGGTCAGATCCAAGGGTTTCCCCGTTCAGGACCCCAGTCGGCTTGACCACTGGGCGAGGCTCCGTCCAGTGGGACAGAAGGGGCAGCTGCGAGTTACAGGAACTCTCTCATGCAGGGATCCCTGATCCGTCCGTCCGACCCGACGATAGCCCCCACCTACCCACCCGTCCGTGGGAGGGGAAGGGCCACTCACCCGAAGGGGTCCCTGTTCAGGTGCCAACTGAAGGAAGTGACCCGATTAGGGTCACCCGGGTCACTCACGACCACCTCTCAGCCTTCCATACAAATGAAGAGTCGGTCAGACAGTAGAGAATACAAACCAATATATGTTTATTCAGATACGCTCGAGCGGAGCCCATCTGCCCAGTCTCTTAGGAGTGCTGCAGAGAGGGACTAGCATCAGCAAGCATAACGATACATTATGTACATTTCAGAACCAATGAAGGCACACCCATAATGGAATTTTCCAAGTAGATGCAGCTAAATAAAGGAGTACAGAAGGATAGGTTTCGATTGTGAGGCCGGGCACACACTATCTCCAAGCCAAGGTCACTCTGCCCGTGCCCGCCACCAGACTAGTGGGAGAAGGCCTCTATCTAGTGGGAAAGGTATGCGCTAATAAGAACATTATACTCATTAGCAAAGCAAGGCCCAACCTTGGAGAAACGAAAACTTTCCACAGCCGATTTTCTCGAAGAGGCAAGAAGCAGTTTCGAGCATGGTTCTAAATGGCGGCTAAACATAAAATGGTGCCACGCATGCTAATTTACATAGAACAATGCACAAGCAAAATAACGAAAACATTTTCATTTCAACACGGGCGAGCCTTTGGGGCGGATTACTGTAACACAGGTTTGCAATGGGAAGCTCCTCGCGAGAGCCTGAGCCATCGCAGAGTCAGAAGCGCGGCAGTATGACGTTGAGTACCCATGGTTCTATGAGTGAGTTGACAATGCGCAAAACAAGCCAGGTGCATTGAATGTGGATGGGATGTCTTGTCAGCATTGCTAGAGCCTATCCTTGTATTGCATGGGTGTAGCGTTGTCATGGGAAATTCTAGTATGCATGTATTTTCTGCCTTTCCATTGACTCTGAATTCTTGCTCTTGGATGTAAATGTGCCAGCCTGGAGTTGTTCTGGTGACTTGGGGTAACTATGTGGCACGTGTCATTCTGGAGTTCTTCCGGTGACTTGGAGTGACGTTATGGCGTGATTCGAAAGGACTCGAAAAAAAGAGAATCCACTGACATCCTCCTGAGTTGCTTGTTTCATTTCTGCGATTCACTAAACGTAAGCAGTTTAATTAAACTGTATTGTCCATCAGTCTAGGACACAGTCCGTAACGTGTCCACTGCAAAAGGCCAGTGTGTAAATTGCAACTCACAGGGCTGGTTATCAATAATGTTGCTCAGTAGGCTAAAGCACCTGCACCTTAGGTCTGCATTTAATCTGCAGGTCGTTAGCCCCGACCCCACTAAGATTCATTTTAAAGATATCTCAGTGGTGTAATGCTCATACAGCAGTGCTCTTTGTGTAACTTGTGGAGGTGCATACTTCCGGTCCGAACAGTGGAGAGGTGTGACTGTCGGCCACCACCAGTGGTCCATTTCTGACAAAGTCCCTCCTTTGTTTGTTTGGTTGTCTTTCTAGCGATTTCACTCTGAGAACATTTTAGTTGGCAATCACACAGTACAGAGTGTGATGGCCTCTCTTCCGTCCTCCCATCTGGTCAGGCGTTGTTTTTTTTTGTAATTGTAAATCGCGCAAACTCGACCTAAAGGTATTGCAGCGCTTTAATCACAGGTATGTTATGACGTAATTGGATAATACACCCGTTGCTTAGGGCTTTACATAATCTACGGGTCACAGGTTGTGTAAATTACAGACCATAAATAGGCTTATATTAAATTGAACAGTATTATTTTTATTTAACAAACGTTTGTTTTTCGGTGTTTTTACACCTCTACTTTAGCAATAGTATGCTTTCTTCAGTGAGCATGGCCTGTGTTTTCAGTCTGACATGTGAATAAATGCGCAACCGTGACGAGAGGTTATCGATTAGGTGGTTGAGTCTAATTTGTAAACACTGACCCTGGGGCAGGGAAACGCAATTATTGCATATTGTCAGATGGGGCTCACTCAGCACGACAACACTGTGCCAGAACCTCTCCTCCATAATATTACGAATACAACGGGGGCCTAGGGGTTGAGAAGGAGGATGGGAGGGGGAGTTGCATAGGAAAATAAAGTTCACTTTTAAAGAGTACCTACATACAAAAGTAATAACTCTGAAAAGTATGCAATTGTTTTGAAAGTGAGGCTTGTTCCCTCCTTGAACAAATTAGGTCACAATTCCCGATGCACTCAAAATATAACCCTTACATGAATGACCTGTAACACATTGTAAATAATTACATTTATTCTTTGCATTGAGCGGTTATTACTAGAGCAGACGCACGGAGATTCCAGGTCTTAGAAACTTGTCTTCGACGAGCACCCGTAGACAATAATATTTTTTTCAAATGTTGTATTTTCAGTGATATGACTACAGAAGGCCCCGATTTTATATTAAAAACAGAGCTTTGGACTATACCATTTCCGGCTGATAGGCAATATTTTTCTCAATGTGTTCCCATACCTGGCGTGTTCCGCAGTTTGGTGCTTACTTTTTCTCCATGTTAAAGAACAGTAGATGTTTCAGCACCCAGGCTAATGTGCTGCATAGCTAATTACATATAAGGTCCCAAAGGCGAGACCGATTGCATTGCAAATGCTAGTTTTTCATCATGCAGCTGCAACGGTTCTCAGCAATAGTTGTTTCTTCTGCTTTGCCGCCACCTTGTGGGTATTGTACACAATGCGTCTTGAAAAATAGAACAATGTATTTTTGATGTGCTTAAATGCTGCTTGCGATTTTACCACTGGTGTTCTGAAATCCCCCAGCTTTAAGCTGATAAAGTGAGGGTAGGGCTGCCTCTGGGCACTCTGCACTAGTAAGCTGGGTTTCGAAAACGCCAGCTAGTTATTTATGGGCTTCTTCTGCCTGTATACCTGCGAATAAAAGTTACAAGATAACAATGCGAGAAACCTGACAGAGTACTGTGGGGGACAAGGTGATATGAATGAAGCCAAGCATAGAAACAAGCATTGGCATAGCCAATAGGTCTCGCCTTTGGGACCTTATGTGTTTAGCCAGAATTTTTGGCTATGTTGTAGAGCCTTGTGGCTGCTGTGCATCATGCTGAAAAGTAATAATAAAAAGTGTTAAGCATTTTTGTTACTTTTATACAAACCAAGACGACATTATATACAACTGAACAACCTGATTAAAAAATGATTTTAACATAAAAAATGTCTTCTAGTTTTTTTGTAGTTGCACTGCTGGCAACTTCCTCCTGCCTGTTCTCATGCTTGTTTGTTATAATTTTTTTTGTTATGGGGGAGCGGGACATAAATAACGGGAGAGTGGAGGTTGGAAAACAGTAATTTAATTAGAACACGAGCAATGGACGGACACTAGGGGAGAATCAACAGATGCCAGATTCCGAAGGCAGACTGACGTGATGCTTAGGTGATGTTTAGGTGATGCTTAGGTGTGTGTAATTATGTGGCACTGAGTGGTAATATGTGGAGTGTATTTATATTGCATTGAATATAGTAATTGTGACGTGTGATTATGTGGTACTGAGTGGTATTATGTGGAGTGTATTTATGTTGCATTGAGTTGAGTGTAATTACGTGGTGTGTAATTATGTGGTACTAAGTGGTAATATGTGGAGTGTATTTATATTGCATTGAGTAGAGTGTAATTATGTGGCGTGTTATTACGTGGCACTGAGTGGTATTATGTGGAGTGTATTTTTGTTGCATTGAGTAGAGTGTGATTATGTGGCGTGTAATTATGTGGCACTGAGTGGTATTATGTGGAGTGTATGTTGCATTCAGTAGAGTATAATTATGTGGTGTGTAATTATGTTGCACTGAGTGGTATTATGTGGAGTGTATTTATGTTACATTGAGTAGAGTGTAATTATGTGGTGTGTAATTATGTGGTACTGAGTGGTATGTGGAGTGTATTCATGTTGCATTGAGTAGAGTGTAATTATGTGGTGTGTAACTATGTCGCACTGAGTGGTATTTTGTGGAGTGTATTTATGTTGCATTGAGTAGAGTGTAATTATGTGGCGTGTAATTATGTGGCACAGTGGTATTATGTGGAGTGTATTTATGTTGCATTGAATAGAGTGTAATTATGTGATGTGTAATTATGTGGTACTGAGTAGTATTATGTTGATTGTATTTATGTTGCATTGGGTAGAGTGTAAATATGTGGCTGTAATTATGTGGCACTGAGTGGTATTATATGGAGTGTATTTGTGTTGCATTGAGTAGAGTGTAATTATGTGGCATGTAATTATGTGGTACTTAGTGGTATGTGGGGTGTATTTATGTTGCATTGAGTAGATAGTAATTATGTGGCGTGTAACTATGTCACACTGAGTGGTATTATGTGGAGTGTATTTATATTGCATTGAGTAGAGTGTAATTATGTGGCGTGAAATTATGTGGCACAGTGTTATTATGTGGAGTGTATTTATGTTGCATTGAATAGAGTGTAATTATGTGACGTGTAATTATGTGGTACTGGCTGGTATTATGTTGAGTGTATTTATGTTGCATTGAGTAGAGTGTAATTATGTGGTGTGTAATTATGTGGCACTGAGATGCAGTGGTCATGATGAGTGATGCTGTGGTGCGCTGAGTGATGCTGTGGTGCACTTAGTGATGCTGTGGTTGCGCTGAGTGATGCTGTGATTGTGCTGAGTGATGCTGTGGTTGCGCTGAGTGATGCTGTGGTTGCGCTGAGTGATATTGTGGCTGCGCTGAGTGATGCTGTGGGTGCGCTGAGTGATGCTGTGGTGCGCTGAGTGATGCTTTGGTGCGCTGAGTGATGCTGTGGTGCTGCTGAGTGATGCTGTGGTGCTGCTGAGTGATGCTGTGGTGCTGCTGAGTGATGCTGTCATGCTGCTGAGTGATGCTGCTGAGTGATGCTGTTGTGTTGCTGGGTGATGCTGTGGTTGCCCTGAGTGATGCTTTCCTGGCATTGTGGTGGCGCAGAGTGATGCTGTGTTAGTGCTCAGTGATGGTTTGGTGGCGCAGAGTGATGCTGTGGTGCTGCTGAGTGATGCTGTGGTGGCACTGAGTGATGCTGTGGTGGTGCTGAGTGATGCTGTGGTGGCGCTGAGTGATGCTGTGGTGGCGCAGAGTGATGCTGTGGTGGCGCTGAGTGATGCTGTGGTGGCACTGAGTGATGCTGTGGTGGCACTGAGTGATGCTGTGGTGGCGCTGAGTGATGCTGTGGTACTGCTGAGTGATGCTGTGGTGGCGCTGAGTGATGCTGTGGTGGCGCTGAGTGATGCTGTGGTGGCGCTGAGTGATGCTGTGGTGACGCTGAGTGATGCTGTGGTGGCACTGAGTGATGCTGTGGTGGCGCTGAGTGATGCTGTTGTGGCGCTGAGTGATGGTGTTGTGGTGCTGAGTGATGCTGTGGTTGCGCTGAGTGATGCTGTAGTTGCGCTTAGTGATGCTGTGGTGGCGCTGAGTGATGCTGTGGCGGCGCTGAGTGATGCTGTGGTGGCGCTGAGTGATGCTGTGGTGACGCTGAGTGATGCTGTGGTGGCGCTGAGTGATGCTGTGGTGGCGCTGAGTGATGCTGTGGTTGCGCTGAGTGATGCTGTGGTTGCGCTGAGTGATGCTGTGGTTGCGCTGAGTGATGCTGTTGTTGCGCTGAGTGATGCTGTGGTTGCGCTTGTTGCTTCACGATGATACACCAGCAGCAACCCAGACATTTCTACATCTAAAAATACACGCTAATGTCTTGTTCATGTAGTGCTCGCCGCCCGTCTTTGTACAAAGCTGCAGCGTGAATCCATCACTGAAACTGTAGTGAATGTCAGTCAGTGCGCGCTGTTCTGGCTGTGACAGGCGGGCTCTCACGCCCTAACCCTTCTCCGTGTGCTCTGCTTTCCCTTTATTGCAGATATTAGTGAACATCGGAGGCAACTTCGACTCTGAGCGAAACACTTTTATATCACCCAGGAAGGGGATTTACAGCTTTAATTTCCACGTGGTGAAAGTGTACAACAGGCAGACAATTACACGGAAAGAATGCGCGCTATATAACAGGCCTAACATCACAACATATGCTGCACACGCCAGTATTTAATGAGGTGCGATTTAAAAATTTTATGTAATCCGAACTTGTAAAATGTACATATACCCATAGGGTTTTCGGGCGCTAGTGAGGAGACTGAAAGTGACAGCAGTAACAGGGAAAACAAGCGCAGAGTTTAACAAGAAAAAAACGCGAGCACCATCTGTTTGCAATTAACGCCAACGCGATAATTGGAAACAGATGGGATTAAAGCTTGCTCCCGCGGACCCTAGGCCATGGAACAAACAAGGCGGGAATATCACCTGCCTTGCACCAATTGCGTGCTATGTTTTTAAAAAAGTGTTACAGCAAACAAATGATGGACGGAATGCTGACAATGCAAACATTCTCCCCCAGTCAAAAGATCTGGGTTAAATCCATCGTTCTTTTGCCCACTACGCCACCCCAGTTTGGACCCAGCCATATGCAAATCAGTCTTGACCTTGTGCCCCATGGGAACAGTCCAGACCGAACTGCCAGGCCAGGTCCTCCCTGGACCGGAAACAAGCATCCTGGGACCGGTTTCAGGGTATGTCACCCTTCTTCAGCCAGGCTAGCTTGAATCCAGTGGCACAGTGAGCAAGGGACCCACGTCTGGGCATACCCATCCCACTTAGGGCGAAATGTGTTACAGCAAACAAATGAAGGACGGAATGCTGACAATGCAAACATTCTCCCCCAGTCAAAAGATCTGGGTTAAATCCATCGTTCTTTTGCCCACTACGTCACCCCAGTTTGGACCCAGCCATATGCAAATCAGTCTTGACCCTGTGCCCCATGGGAACAGTCCAGACCGAACTGCCAGGCCAGGTCCTCCCTGGACCGGAAACAAGCATCCTGGGACCGGTTTCAGGGTATGTCACCCTTCTTCAGCCAGGCTAGCTTGAATCCAGTGGCACAGTGAGCAAGGGACCCACGTCTGGGCATACCCATCCCACTTTGGGCGAAAAGTGTTACAGCAAACAAATGATGGACGGAATGCTGACAATGCAAACATTCTCCCCCAGTCAAAAGATCTGGGTTAAATCCATCGTTCTTTTGCCCACAACGCCACCCCAGTTTGGACCCAGCCATATGCAAATCAGTCTTGACCCTGTGCCCCATGGGAACAGTCCAGACCGAACTGCCAGGCCAGGTCCTCCCTGGACCGGAAACAAGCATCCTGGGACCGGTTTCAGGGTATGTCACCATTCTTCAGCCACTCTAGCTTGAATCCAGTGGCACAGTGAGCAAGGGACCCACGTCTGGGCATACCCATCCCACTTTGGGCGAAAAGTGTTACAGCAAACAAATGATGGACGGAATGCTGACAATGCAAACATTCTCCCCCAGTCAAAAGATCTGGGTTAAATCCATCGTTCTTTTGCCCACTACGCCACCCCAGTTTGGACCCAGCCATATGCAAATCAGTCTTGACACTGTGCCCCATGGGAACAGTCCAGACCGAACTGCCAGGCCAGGTCCTCCCTGGACCGGAAACAAGCATCCTGGGACCGGTTTCAGGGTATGTCACCCTTCTTCAGCCAGGCTAGCTTGAATCCAGTGGCACAGTGAGCAAGGGACCCACGTCTGGGCATACCCATCCCACTTAGGGCGAAAAGTGTTACAGCAAACAAATGAAGGACGGAATGCTGACAATGCAAACATTCTCCCCCAGTCAAAAGATCTGGGTTAAATCCATCGTTCTTTTGCCCACTACGCCACCCCAGTTTGGACCCAGCCATATGCAAATCAGTCTTGATCCTGTGCCCCATGGGAACAGTCCAGACCAAACTGCCAGGCCAGGTCCTCCCTGGACCGGAAACAAGCATCCTGGGACCGGTTTCAGGGTAAGTCACCCTTCTTCAGCCAGGCTAGCTTGAATCCAGTGGCACAGTGAGCAAGGGACCCACGTCTGGGCATACCCATCTCACTTAGGGCGAAAAGTGTTACAGCAAACAAATGATGGATGGAATGCTGACAATGCAAACATTCTCCCCCAGTCAAAAGATCTGGGTTAAATCCATTGTTCTTTTGCCCACTACGCCACCCCAGTTTGGACCCAGCCATATGCAAATCAGTCTTGACCCTGTGCCCCATAGGAACAGTCCAGACCGAACTGCCAGGCCAGGTCCTCCCTGGACCGGAAACAAGCATCCTGGGACCGGTTTCAGGGTAAGTCACCCTTCTTCAGCCAGGCTAGCTTGAATCCAATTGCACAGTGAGCAAGGGACCCACGTCTGGGCATACCCATCCCACTTAGGGCGAAAAGTGTTACAGCAAACAAATGATGGACGGAATGCTGACAATGCACACATTCTCCCCCAGTCAAAAGATCTGGGTTAAATCCATCGTTCTTTTGCCCACTACGCCACCCCAGTTTGGACCCAGCCATATGCAAATCAGTCCTGACCCTGTGCCCCATGGGAACAGTCCAGACCGAACTGCCAGGCCAGGTCCTCCCTGGACCGGAAACAGGCATCCTGGGACCAGTTTCAGGGTATGTCACCCTTCTTCAGCCAGGCTAGCTTGAATCCAGTGGCACAGTGAGCAAGGGACCCACGTCTGGGCATACCCATCCCACTTAGTGCGAAAAGTGTTACAGCAAACAAATGATGGACGGAATGCTGACAATGCAAACATTCTCCCCAAGTCAAAAGATCAGGGTTAAATCCATCGTTCTTTTGCCCACTACGCCACCCCAGTTTGGACCCAGCCATATGCAAGTCAGTCCTGACCCTGTGCCCCATGGGAACAGTCCAGACCGAACTGCCAGGCCAGGTCCTCCCTGGACCGGAAACAAGCATCCTGGGACCGGTTTCAGGGTATGTCACCCTTCTTCAGCCAGGCTAGCTTGAATCCAGTGGCACAGTGAGCAAGGGACCCACGTCTGGGCATACCCATCCCACTTAGGGCAAAAAGTGTTACAGCAAGCAAATGATGGACGGAATGCTGACAATGCAAACATTCTCCCCCAGTCAAAAGATCTGGGTTAAATCCATCATTCTTTTGCCCACTACGCCACCCCAGTTTGGACCCAGCCATATGCAAATCAGTCCTGACCCTGTGCCCCATGGGAACAGTCCAGACCGAACTGCCAGGCCAGGTCCTCCCTGGACCGGAAACAAGCATCCTGGGACCGGTTTCAGGGTATGTCACCCTTCTTCAGCCAGGCTAGCTTGATGACGGCTGTAAGCCAGAAACCGGTCCCAGGATGCTTGTTTCCGGTCCAGGGAAGACATGGCTTGGCAGTTCGGGCTGGACTGTTCCCATGAGGCACAGGGTCAGACTGATTTGCACATGGCCATGTCTGAACTGGGGTGGTGGAGTGAGCTAAAGAATGATGATGGATTAAACCCAGATCAGTTGACTGGGGGTGAGTGCTTGCAATGTTCAACACTCCGTCCATCATCCCCTTTGGTTTTGCTATGTTCGCCCTAAGTTGGCAGGGTATGCCCAGACGTGGGTCCCTTGCTCACTTTGCCACTGGATTAAAGATAGCCTGGCTGATGACGGCTGTAAGCCAGAAACTGGTCCCAGGATGCTTGTTTCCGGTCCAGGAAAGACTAGGCTTGGCAGTTCGGGCTGGACTGTTCCCATGAGGCACAGGGTCAGACTGATTTGCACATGGCCATGTCTGAACTGGGGTGGCGGAGTGAGCTAAAGAATGATGATGGATTAAACCCAGATCAGTTGACTGGGGGTGAGTGCTTGCAATGTTCAACACTCCGTCCATCATCCCCTTTGGTTTTGCTATGTTCGCCCTACGTTGGCAGGGTATGCCCAGACGTGGGTCCCTTGCTCACTTTGCCACTGGATTCAAGATAGCCTGGCTGATGACGGCTGTAAGCCAGAAACCGGTCCCAGGATGCTTGTTTCCGGTCCAGGGAAGGCATGGCTTGGCAGTTCGGGCTGGACTGTTCCCATGAGGCACAGGGTCAGACTGATTTGCACATGGCCATATCTGAACTGGGGTGGCGGAGTGAGCTAAAGAATGATGATGGATTAAACCCAGATCAGTTGACTGGGGGTGAGTGCTTGCAATGTTCAACACTCCGTCCATCATCCCCTTTGGTTTTGCTATGTTCGCCCTAAGTTGGCAGGGTATGCCCAGACGTGGGTCCCTTGCTCACTTTGCCACTGGATTCAAGATAGCCTGGCTGATGATGGCTGTAAGCCAGAAACCGGTCCCAGGATACTTGTTTCCGGTCCAGGGAAGACATGGCTTGGAAGTTCGGGCTGGACTGTTCCCATGAGGCACAGGGACAGACTGATTTGCACATGGCCATGTCTGAACTGGGGTGGCGGAGTGAGCTAAAGAATGATGATGGATTAAACCCAGATCAGTTGACTGGGGGTGAGTGCTTGCAACGTTCAACACTCCGTTCATCATCCCCTTTGGTTTTGCTGTGTTTTTAAAAAAGACACATGCACAGGCCAATTGCGGGCTAATAAAAAAAAAGCACACGCACGTGCGTGTGTTCAGAGCTCAAAAGCCCCTACTTAATGCCTCGCAGAGCAGCGAATGCGCGCTGGCTCAGGTGAGACCTAAAAAGAGCCTGGGAAACTGGACTAATAAAAATGGAAGAGACAGAAACACACTTGAAGATATACATGGAAAAGAACAGTAAGTAAGAAAAAGTAAGTAAGAAAGAAAATGGGTAGGTGGGACAGTGAGAGAAGGAAGGAAGTAAAGAAGGGTGAAAGGAAGGAAATATGAAAGATAGGATGACAAAATGAAAGACAGGAAGGATGAAATGAAGGATGTATCTGCGAAAGGAAGAAAGTTTTAACGAAAGGTTAAAAAGAAGCAGGGGTGAAAGGTAGGTGAAAAGAAGGAAGGGCAAAATGAGGGTTTGATGGAAGAGTGAAACGATTGATACAAGGGCGACAGGATCAGTGAATGTATGGAATAGTGACGGAATGGGTGAAACAATAGAATGACAGAATGGCGAAAGGCTAGTTGGATGCATGAAAGAGTATATTAATAGAGTGAGATGATGAATGGTTAAAAAGATGGATGGATAGAATGGAAAAACAATGGATGCATTAAATGATGAAAGGATGGGTGGATGGATTGATGGCTTTCAGAATAGATGAATGATCTCAGGGTTGTATGGATGAATAGATGGTCATATGAATGGGTGAAATGATGGATGAATTAAATGGCATATTGATAGATGGAAAATAAAAAGAAGGAGAGAATAGTAAAAGAACAGATGGTTCGATGGGTGGGTTGATAAACTGGTGATTGGGAGAAAGGAAAGATGATAGAATGGAAAAATGATGGATGTGTTGAATGTTGAAAGGATGGGTGAATGGATGGCTAAAAGGACGATAAGCTAGATAGAAGGAATGTTGGCATGGGGAAGGGAACTCTTCTAGCATGAGTTGGGTTGGCCCAATGGATAACAGTATTTGGGGTAATTATCTGGCTACTCCCTGGTATTGATTCTTTTGAAGCTATCTGAATATATAAGAACAGGGGACTTAGGGGCCGATTCCGATCTCGGCCGGTAGGGCACCAAATCGGATCCGGCTTAACCGGATCCGATTCGGAGCCCTCTTTCCCGACCGAGTCGTACGTGCGTCCGGGCGAGCGAGTACGATGTGAGCGCACGCGAAATCGCCGACCGACTCGTTCGCGGGTCCGAAGCGCTCCGACCGACTCGCACGGACACGGCTCACATCGCGCAATGGAGACGTTCCCCGGCCGGGAAAGTACGATGCGCGCCGTGAGCAGTCCGACCGACTCACGCCGTCCGGCTCGAAAGAGCAGTCGGAGCCGCACTTTGGGGGTCCGTGTCAGACCCCCTTGTACGCCTAGCCGCGCGAGTCGCACACAGGGGGGACCCATGGGTCCCCCCTACCTGTGCATGTACGCCGCAAGTCGCATGGAGGCGTACCCGCTGTAGGGGGCGCCCTTGTTCGCCTCGCACCCATTGAGTCAATGGGAGCCCGCGAACGCGTTGTACGTCCGGCTCCCATTGACTTCAATGGGAGTCCGACCGACTCGAGTCCGATTGCATGCGAGCGCATCGTACTCGTTCGGTCGGACTGCCAGGGTCCGATTCGGTCGGAAATCTCTCCGGGTCCGGCTCGGTCGGAGAGATTTCCGGCCCGAATCGGATTCGGCCCCTTAATATCTACGGTGAGACTAAGATGTACTATGTCGAATGAAATGCTTTGAGATTCATCGAGCTAGAGAGCAATGATAGCGCCATACTAAAGAAGTGCATGTCCTCTCAATGGTAATGTGGTGGTCAATCACCTCTGTAATCAGCTCTGTGTTTGAATGAAAATGTCTGACTGAAATAAGCGTATGTATGTTTTTTGTTTCCCAAATATTTACCTGTGCATTTTCACACTGAAGTCATTCATTTTTTAATGAATGTTAACTATCTGTCCCAAAAAACAATTTATAGTTTTTTAAATACTGAAATATCGGATCACTGACACAATATTTAAGAAAACAATATCGATTGACACAAATATTGTGTCAAAAATATTGCTTACCAAAATATCATATCTCTATACATCTAATGGTAAGTACAAAAATATAGGAAAACAAATATCGTTGACACTAATATCGTCAAAAAATAAACAAAAAAAGATCGAGTTTTTAATATAGAGTTTAAAGTAGTAAATATTAAATAGGTTAATATATAAATATAATGTAAATTAAATATATTCCACTAATATGTAATACTATATATATAAATATATACTTAAACACACAAACACACACACACGTATGTACAGTGTGCAGCTCATTAAACCACTATCTGCACCTTACATGCTGGGAGTGAGCGTGCCTTCTTTCCTTGAATACTGGGAAAACTTTGCTGTTGCTATATATGCATGTTTTTTGTATTTATATAAATATATATAGTGTGTGAAATAAGTTGAATATTATCTACTGGCGGTCGCCAGTAGATAGTTATAGTTAGGACCTATTTTCCATAGGAAATCCGCGACATTCTATTTGAAATAACTCTTGCGTCGGTTGTCGAATCTTCACGAATTTTTCAAACTTTATGGCCCGCTCCGGTCCGCTCCTACCCTGAAAGTCTCAGGGTGATTCGTCAAGCGGGGGCCGAGAAAAA